>OY282559.1:360137293-361337293 GCA_958295665.1 Tipula vernalis | reverse complement strand
TTTCAAAAGACGATGTCTCACTTTTATTAAGTGATGCCGCACCATACATAATTAAAGCCGGTAAAGGATTGAAACTGATTTACCCAAACATGATACATGTAACATGTATAGTTCATGGCTTACATAATGTAGCAGAAGCAATTCGTGATCAATTCCCAAACATCAACAAATTAATTGCTAATGTAAAACGGATATTTTTGAAAGCTCCATCACGAGTACAAATTTCCGTGAGATTGCTGAAGGTGTGCCGTTACCACCTGAACCTGTACTCACACGGTGGGGAACATGGTTGGCGGCTGTCGTATATTATTGTCGTCATTTTGAAAAAATTAAAGAAGTTTTCAATAGTTTGAATGAGACTGAGGCCATTGCAATTTTAGAGGCTAAAAAATTACTTCAAAATCCACAGGTTCAAAATGATTTAATTTTTATAGCAAGCAATTTTGATTTTCTGCCAGAAATGATCAAAAAGCTAGAAGGGCGATTGCTACTCTTCAAATCATTAAAAATACTAAATGATATAGAAAACAAGATGAGGTCTGAGGAGGAACCAAATTCTAAGGTGAAGACTAAATTCTCGTCAATATTCTTCGAAAAAAATTTAAATTTGAAATTATTAAAAAAAGTGAACCAAATTTTGTCTGGGGAAACTGATGTTACTCCTAACATACCTTCAGACTTTATTAAATTTTATAAATACGCTCCTTTAACTTCTGTTGAGGTGGAAAGGAGTTTTTCCAAATACAAGTCTTTGTTGAGTGACCGGCGGCAATCATTTACGTTCGACAACTTGAGAATGAATTTTACTGTTTATTGTAACACCTAACAATAATGCCGATGCTTCTATATACATATGTACATATTTTGTTGAAATGAAATAGCAAATAAAGAATTGTTAAATATTGAATTTTAATACATAGTTTTAATGAATATTTTACGATTTTTTGATGCATATTTACATGCATATTTCGCATGTTTTTAATGCATAAACTTCCGGGCTAATGAGTAGACCAACCTTTTCAGTACGAAACCAAACTACCAACACAATGAGCTCAAGGAAAGTTCTCATTTTTTGTTCAAAGTTATACACTTTGTAAAACTCTTGGCGTAAAGTATGGGGGGGATTGATATTTCTACTTTTTTTGGGTATATATATATTATGAATAATTGGCCTTTTGATTTTGTAAATGTCAATTGTGAAACCAATTCTGTTAAAGCTCAAAGAAGCAAAATTTTACACAGGAAAACATTGAAACTGTTTGTGCCAGTGCTGCTGAAGACCTCACACATCAATAGATCGAGGCTCACAGCAATTAATCGTTAAACGATGCTAAAGGCTTCAATATGCACAACGAATATTTTCCAGCAAAATCATTTTTTAACATCAGAATCTATGTAACCAAAAAAGTAAATGTTTGGTGTGGTTTATAGTCTATAGTGTAGTGATGGGTCCTAATATTTTTTTAAATGTAGCTTGCAATGCTGTTTTTGTATGGATACGGAAATGGAATGATGATATTGATAACTATTATGGGATGAATTGGAGGCCATTAGTTTCACTACGGCCCTTGATCTATTGCAACAGAAATTTGGTAATCAAGTAATTTCAATCATAAAGATCCTCAAATAATTCGGCAACTCAAAGGTAACATAATTAAGCATACCACAGGTGTTTGGGGCAAAGGCAAATCGTCACCAAATCCGCGTGCTTTAACTTTTCAATAACTCTGCGGTTGTTGCTTTCGCTGATTTTCCCAAGATGAGTAGCTTCGCTGGTTCAACAATAAAATAAGTTGTTGATTGAATCAGAAAATAATCAAAACTTTAATTAATTCAATCTTTAACAAAATTCTTATTTATTGTTACATTAACTTTTATAGTTTGGTTCTTTTATGCTGTTCACTCTATGACACTTTGTAAAATTCTGTTGGTTTTATGCGTTTGCTAATTTTGCCATAATTATAATTACAACAATCGATCAAAGAGACCTCTATATACTATAATTGTTCTAACGTACATATTTTTTACTGCCACCTACGAATAACTAGCCACACAAAAATACTGTGTAACATAATTGAACCATTTTACAAATATGTATGTACACTTAAAAATTACATTAACAATCAAAAATTATATGTACGTGTATACTATTCTGATTTGACAATTAGATTTCAGAAATTGACATAATAACAATTAATTACATTTGGTAAATAAATTGATACGGAATACTTTAATAATAATTCATAGTTGTTTGGTTTTAATTGTGATTTGAATGGTAGAATTTCAATGGAATAACAATTGAGATTAGTATTATACTGATTATGTAAACACCAGTTACATGGTTTAATTCGCATCTTCTTTGATTTCAGATATTCCAGCATTCATCGCCAAATATAGCGCCAGCCTTGAATCATTCGATTCAACAGGAAGAATACATATTTTGTTGATTGGTCGTTTCAATGATCCGGATTTGGTTTTCAACGACACAACTCTTACTATATTATCCTTTCCTGGATGCAATGTCTCTATCTTTCTTAATTTCCAATGGGTTGACGATATATTATCTTCTTTGATAACAACGATATCTCCTACTTTGACATTAACCTTAGTTTGATGCCATTTGGCTCGCTGCTGCAAAGACGTCAAGTATTCTACGTGCCATCGTTTGTGAAATTGTTGTGTGATTCGTTTTACAAGTTGCCATCTTTTGTTTAAGTTCAGCTGTGTCAGTGAAACGTTGCCCTCTGAAATTTTCGCATTTGAGTGGCCGATCAAGAAGTGTGATGGTGTTAGCACGTCTAAATCATCCGAAGACAACACGCACAATGGCCTTGAGTTAAGTATTGCTTCAACCTCCACTAGCAGCGTTGTCATCTCCTCCATGGTGAGTATATTTTCTCCAATGGTTCTTCTAAGATGGAATTTCATTGATTGAATGGCACGTTCCCAAAGTCCGCCAAAGCTTGGAGCGCTTGGAGGATTAAAATGCCACGTAATATAGTTACATGAAAAGAAACGAGAACAGTTATTAGATTGTTTAACTAATTTGGCAAAGTTTTCTGTGAGAAGTTTATCGGCACCCACAAAATTGGTGCCATTGTCTGAAAAAATATCAGTACACAAGCCTCTTCTCGAAACAAATCGCTTTAAAGCAGCTAGAAATGATTCGCTACTCAGATCTCCAACCAACTCGATGTGGACCGCCTTAACGCTGAGGCAAATAAATAGGCAAATATATGACTTGTAGGTTTTTTGTCCACGTCCTTTAGTTAAGTGAATTGATATTGGCCCTGCGAAGTCTACTCCAACCTTAAGGAAAGGCCTAATGAATTCAGCCCTAGCTGCTGGTAGATCTGCCATGATTTAAACTTCCGTTTTAGCTTTTATTTTGGTGCATATGACACACTTAAAAATGATCTTGCGAATCATTCGTTTGACTCCCAGTATCCAAAATCTTTGCCTCAAATTGGCTAATAATAATGAGGCACCCGCATGTTTTTGCTCCCGATGCGCTTCTTCTACTATTCGTGACGATACGATGGATTCATACGGCAATATCACGGGATGTTTAACATCGTAAGTGGCTTTTGAATTGGACAGTCTTCCTCCTACACGCAAGACACCGTTTTTATCTAAAAATGAATTCAATGATTTTAGTTTGCTTTTTGTTGATAGATGAATGGACCTCGTCAACCGGTTTATCTCTTCACTAAAATATTTCTCTTGGATAGCCCTAACAACCACATTTCTTGCTTCCAAAACTTCATCCCGACTGAACATATTTCCACATAGCCTGGTTTGCTTTGGTGTACGGCAATTCTTGGGAAATCTTTGTACGTAGGCAATTATTCGTACTAATTTATTATAAGATGAAACTCGTTCCGCTACTTCTTCAATCAGATTTATGTCTTCGGATATATTCACGTGGAAAACTTGACGACGTAATTCTTCGGACGGTAAATCGATCTCGTACTTTAGCGATGGCCATTTATATTCATCCAAACTCAACCAATTAGGTCCCTTCCACCATAGATCGCATTCCCTAAAAATTTTGGACTCAAACCACGAGAAGCACAATCTGCCGGATGGTCGACAGAACGAACATATCGCCATTTATCTCGAGTTATGGATTCAATAATTTCAGACGTTCTATTGGCAACGAATGTTTTCCAGCGTATTGGAGGTGAGGAAAGCCAATCCAGTTCAATTTTAGAGTCCGTCCATGCAACGATACGATTAATGTGTAGTGAGGAATTTTGCACAATGAAATTGATGAGTTTGGTAAGTAATACTGCGCCACATAATTCTAAACGAAGAATAGAAATCTGTTTTATTGGTGATACCTTGGTCTTACTACTGATTAGATTTACAATACATTGTCCATTATGCAGCTTTATTGTGATGTACACGACGGCAGCGTAGGCTCGTTCACTAGCATCACTGAAACCATGAAGTTCAATGCTATCAATGTTAGCACTTCCTATGAATCGAGGAACACTTAATTCCGAAACAGTTATTATATTCTGGTAAAGTGTTCTCCATCGGGATAGTAGATCATCCGTTAAAGGTTCATCCCAGTCTAATTTAGAAATCCAAAGGTGTTGAATGAATATTTTTACTTGGATAACAACAGGTGCGAGCAGGCCCAAAGGATCAAATATTCTACTTGCATTAGATAGAACCTTCTTTTTCGTGATTTCTTTCGTGTCTTCGATATTCACTTGAAAGCAAAACTTATCTTCTGATGGGCTCCAATTTAATCCTAATACTTTGGTCGTGTCTGTTTTGTCGGTGATTTCAACATCATGTAATTTTTCACTTACATCCGCCGAGTTGGATATCTACTTTCTCAGAATGAAACCCCTTTCTTTTAAGGCAGCATCAATTTCACGCCTTAACTTCATAGCAGCGTCAACAGTTTCGTTGTCGTTAATTATCGCATTTGAAACGTCTGGGTTTTTATTTAGGTTTTGCATTACAACATCTCGGAGAGCTCTGGTCGCCAAAAATGGGGCTGACGATGTTCCATATGTTACCGTTAATAGCTTATAATGTCGAATTGGTTCCGAAGGATGATTTCGCCATACAATACGCTGGTAACTTGCGTCGTTACTATTTACCCAGACCTGCCGGTACATCTTCTCCACATCAGCTGCAAATGCCACGGCATGTTCTCTAAAACGTAACAAAATTTGAGTTAGTGATGATTGTATCGTAGGACCAACCGCTAGGCAATCGTTTAACGAAACTCTGCTTTCGGTTGCACCAATCCCTGTTTTTGAAGACGCGTCGAATACGACACGAATCGTTTTGGTGTTGCTGGATTGCTTCCACACTCCGTGATGTGGCAGGTACACTCCAAAGTCGTTTCTATCAGGAACTTCTATTGGCTTCATGTGGCCTAGCTGCTCATATTCCTTCATGAATGCCTTGTATTCCTCGGCGAGCCCAGCATCCCTTTGAAATCTTCGTTCCATTGTATGTAACCGTCGAACTGCGATTGATAATGACTCTCCTAGTTCGCTTTTGTTATCCTTGAAGGGCAATCTCACTATATATTTGCCATCTTCCGCATAATTTGTATTTGCCTTGAAGTGATTCTCACAAAATTCCTCTTCGTTTGATAAACCTTTATTCGACTCAACTTCCTCAGCCTCCCAAAATCTTCTTAAAGTTTTATCAATATTGTCTAGTTCGTCATCTGATGTTCTGGACCAATAAGCTTGAACGTCAGCAATTTGGTTCTGTTTTGAAATTTGACCTGCTACTACCCATCCGAACACAGTCTTCTGTAGAACAATCTTGTTTGCCTGATTTTTTAATTGTTCATTTTGAAGAATTTGGAAAAAGTGTTCGACTCCAATGAGTATGTCGATTTTGTTTGGCGTAAAATACTGAGGATCTGCAAGAATTATTTCCTGTAGATTGAATTCTTCGACCTCACTTCGATCGATGGTGTATGCCGGTAGATTTGCCGTTATCCTTGGCAGAACCAATGCCTCCAGATTAATATGTGGTTGAACGCTATCCATGGTTTGGATATGGATATCTGCTACTCCCCTGGTAATTTCCACTACCGCGTGTCCTAATCCTGATACAGAGATCCGTGCATTTCTCCGTTTTATGTTTAACATCTGTAAACACGATTCTGTAATAAAAGAAGCCTGTGACCCTGAATCTAAAAGTGCTCGACATGGATAGGTTTTACCGTTAGAGCCGATCACGTTTACTATCGCTGTCGGCAATACAGTATGTAAGATACGGTTTGAGGCATGTCCACAATTTAAAGCGCTTGAATCACTGCATTTCACTTCGTCAATTTTTATCGTTGTGTGACTTGCTGTGTTGATTGGTGCCGATTGTTCAGCGTGCAATAAAGTATTATGTTTTTTGTTGCATAAACTACATCTTCGTTTTGATCTGCATCGAAAAACTCCATGATCACCACTCAAACAATTGAAACAGCGATTGAAATCCTTAACCCACTTTCTTCTCTCTTCTAGCTCCATAGCATTAAATTTTGGACACTGGTAAGTCATATGTTCGGTGTCGTTATACATATACCGCATTTAAAGCCATTTGAAACCACATGACTTTTAACGTGTTGTTCCTTAGTTAAAGAATTTCGTTTAGATGAACCTTTCAATGACTCCAAGGCATCGCCTCTGCGCAATAAGAACTCAAATAATTCCTCGACCATTGGAAGCTCCTTTTCTGCGGTTTCTTGTGCCCATAGCGCTTTACTTTCGTCATCAAATTGGTTTACTAATATGTATATTAGCCATGGATCCTTTAAGTCACCCATCGGTCCCACAGCCTTCAATCCTCGTAACACCTCGTCTGATGTATCAAGTAACCTTTTGATATTAAAGCTAGTTGGTGTGTTGATTGTTGGTTGCTCGATGAATGTTCGGATGAAGGAGGTGATCGTATGCATCTTTCAATCATACCGTTGTCTTAGCTTCTGCAGTGCTTCAATGTAATTCGACTCGGTAATGGATAGATGTCTCAATAAACTAGCAGCTTCTCCTCTAAGTAACCCTTTCAAGTACTGAAATTTTTGTACTGACGATAATGAAGTTGAATCGTGTATAGTAGTTGAGAACAAATCGTAGAACGATTGCCACTCTTTATAATCTCCATCAAATGGTGGTATGTTGAGCTTTGGTAGGCGGACTTGTACGTTTGTAGTCTGCGTGAGATTCGCCGAGAGATCAAAACTTCCACTTGATTTTGCAGCGTCTAAACCCAATTTTCGCATTAACGTCGACAATTCCGTTACTACCTTGTAGTAATTTTCTTCCTATTCCATGTCGGGTTCTTGATTTTGATCCAGTTGAAAAATTTGATTTTCGATCAAAGTGAACTCGTCCATCAACTTTTCTGCACGTGCCAATTTTGTTCTACAGTATTTTTGTGTGGCTAGTTATTCGTAGGTGGCAGTAAAAAATATGTACGTTACAACAATTATAGTATATAGAGGTCTCTTTGATCGATTGTTGTAATTATAATTATGGCAAAATTAGCAAACGCATAAAACCAACAGAATTTTACAAAGCGTCACAGAGTGAACAGCATAAAAGAACCAAACTATAAAAGTTAATGTAACAATAAATAAGAATTTTGTTAAAGATTGAATTAATTAAAGTTTTGATTATTTTCTGATTCAATCAACAACTTATTTTATTGTTGAACCAGCGAAGCTACTCATCTTGGGAAAATCAGCGAAAGCAACAACCGCAGAGTTATTGAAAAGTTAAAGCACGCGGATTTGGTGACGATTTGCCTTTGCCCCAAACATTGCCTCAATTACATACAAATGTCAATCTTTAATAAAATGGCTGGCAGAGTTAGTCGAGAAGGTCACTTATCAGATATTGTTTTTCCTAAAAGCTACATTTCTATTTGAAATTTCAATAAAGATATCCCAAGAAAACCAATGATTTTTGTGTTTTATTGAAAAGTTTAAATCTAACCTCAAATTTGAATCCCGTTAACAGATTCCTCATTTTCTTGCACTAAAATAAAAATTTTCAAAAATCAACAGAAAAACCAATTTAGGGAAGTAAAAAGTTACCAAAAATAATTCTGTTTGTTATTTTTAAATTATTGCGATTCTACTGTAATTCATTTATTTTTGTTGTTCTTTAATTTTGCCAAAATAAATCTTGGTATTTGGTGAAACAATTTGAGGGATTTAAAAAATATTCTAGCTCCATTATCAAAAAAATTCTTTCCCTAAAATTTTTTTCGGAACAAAAGGGTACCTCACTGAAATGTTAGCATTCCTCAGTTCACTTATTTCTGTTAACAGTGTTAATCACAAAAACATTTCAAACTAAATTAAATTTCCGAAAATTCAGAAATACTAAAAGTTTAAATTTGTAAACAATAGAACAACAACAACAAACAACCATTATTACTTCGCTACTTAAATATTATTTCAAAACCATCATATACTACTCGACTATACCATATTATTCATAGCAGTCAAGAAATAAGACGAAAAAAAAAAAATCCAAATTCCATAATAATTCATGAGAAATTCCTTAACAGTACAGTACATAATAAACAAAATCAGAAAGCAAAGAAAAAAATTTAATTCCAAAGAAAATTATAGGTAAAAATAAATAACAAATCTCGCAAGACTTTACATATAAGACACAAAAAATAAAATAAAGACGAAAATGGGGAAAAGATCCTAAAATAATATTTACTTTTCTAACACAAACCTTTTGTTGAATACCATTTTAGGAATAATCGACAACGACATCGACGACGACGACGACAAGTTAGGTATATAACATGAACAAACAGTGTACCAACGTACAAGAAAGGAGTCATCATAGTCGCGATTATTTATTTTCTCCTTTTTTTTTTTGTTTAAGCAGTTCCCTGTATACTTAACCAAATATTATTGAATAAGTCATGCATAAAAAATAAGAAAATAAATCGAATATTACGATGTCCTTTTTTGTGTTTCCTGTGAATTTATCGTCTCTATCTATACATACTTATGTATAACGGTGCGGTAGAATTATAGTAAAATATCAATTTGCATAGCGGTACAGTATTTAAAGGATTTTCAATTATTTTCTTTCGATTTCGGCTAAGATAAAAAAAAAAAGAAGATGTATTTTGTTGTACAGGGGATTAGTGAAATTAAAGAATTTGGTATTGGTATATAGTTTGTGCCCGTACCTGTTGATTTATTGCATTGAAGGGTTAATGGTATAATTAAAATGAGTTTGGATTCTTTCTTTTGTGTATATATGTACATATGTACATATTTAGGAGCTTTGTTGATTTTTAAGATTATATGGATTTTTCATTTTTGTACCGATTTGATTTAAGCTTTTACGGATGAATTGTGGTGATTCTAATTAAATTTGGTTTTATGCAAAGAGAAACTATAGAAGATACATATAACCAATTTTTTATGTTTCAGTAGTTTAATTAAAAATTGTTGAGTTTTTATATTCTGTATTGTATTAAGGGGAGGGTTTACTGGTTTTTTTATGTTACCTGGTTTCATTTAATTATGGCTAGAGGAGAGAATTATATTTGTGGTTAATGCAGATTGCATCTGTTTGAAAATTCAGATGGATCAAAGGATTTAGATTTAACTAAACAAAAAGAATATATTTTTAGAGATTTGAAACTGGTTATGGGCGACATTTTGATGCAAGATCAACTGAAATTGATATTTTTGGTGGCATTACGGCAGATGTATTTCCAATTGTTATTTCACGTGTATGGTATACACATAAATCTTATACCTATTACGTCAATAGTTCTACTTGTTCTAAAACGTTTGGGAAAATGTTTCTTTTACAAACGGAGTCGGATGTACAGTAAATATAATTTGTCAAATCATAAAGATGAATATTGGCAATTTCACAAAGCAAGCAAATATTTCACGCTTTGGTAGGAATTGTATACTCTCAAAATAAACCAGATACATTTTGTTTATTAAATTTATCGGTAGAACCTCCTTTTACTTAAAGGCGGATTCAGTGTTGCGTTCCTTCGTTCCTTCCTTCCTTCAGTCATTCTGATCTTTTTTTGTTTACGATTCATGGTTGCTGAAAAAATGCAGAACGATTTTGCTTCCATCTATAGGTAAAAAATGTAACTGATTGACAGTTTTCGTAATGATTGAAATTTTTTCCTGCCTTTTTAAAGTTATAAAATTATTGATTGTTGTAAACAAAAAATTAAAACAAGATAAATTAATTGTTAATAGACATTAAATATTTTTTGATTTGTGATGGATGAAGAAGATTTAGTGTTACTTGCGTCAGATATGATGAAAGCAAGCGCCATAATTATACACCACATATTAAAAAAAAAATCTCGCGCAAAAAAACGCTGTAATGTCCGAAAAATACTAAGAGAAAGAAGCAGAATCGGGCATTACACGAATTTAATAGCGGAAATGAGGTTACACGATGTGGAGAAGTTCAAAAATTTCACCGCATGACGCCCCATTTGTTTGATGCTCTTTTGCATATGGTTGGACCGGCTATACAAAAGTATGAGGAGTTGACTATGACCCCAATCACTCCAGGTGAAAGGCTATCATTAACCTTACGGTAAGTAGCCAGAAATGTTTACATCTTATTTGGAAAAAATACAAGGACTTTTCTTATTTATGTTGCAGTTATTTGGCAAGCGGCGACAGCATGGTATCCATCGGCCCATACGGTTATCGGATAGGTCAATCAACCACATCAGGCATCATCAGGGAAACGACAGCTGCTATTTGGGAAAAATTAAAACCCCTTGTTTTTCCAAATTTCTCCACTGCGACATGGCACAATATTGCAGCCGAATTTAATTCTACTTGGAATTTTCCGAACTGTTTAGGTGCAATTGACGGCAAACATGTCGTTGTTCAAGTAAATTAAACTAGCTGACACAGATGTTTTATATATTATTTATGTAATTTTATTTTTTTTTGTTTTCAGGCATTTGCAAATTCAAATAGTGCATGTTATAATGATGGTGTTGATGGCAGTGTGTGATACACAATACAAATTTATATTTGTGGATATTGGAGCATCTGGCCGGAACAACGACAACGGGATATTTAGAAGGAGTGAATTTGGAAACGCTTAATAAATAAATGCGATTCATTGCAAATTCCAAATGATGCAATATTGCCGGGCAACACAATAATGGCACCACATTGCCTTGTTGGTGATGAAGCATTCACCTTGCTAACAAATATTATGCGCCCATATCCCGGAAGAAGAACAACTGTTTTGTTACACGATAAAAACGTGTTCAATTACCGACTATCCAGAGCCAGAAGAGTCGTCGAAAACGCTTTCGGTATTCTGAGCTCAAAATGGCGAATTTTCCGGAAACCAATTATTGCAAGCAGACCTACTGTGGTCAATATAATAAAATCAACAGTGTGCTTGCATAATTGGTTAAGAATTAGGTCCAGTGATTCTTACCAGTATTTCGGTAATGATTCTGTGGATCATTACACACAGAATGGCGATTTAGTCTTGTGTGAATGGAGAGGGGATGCAAGTATTGATGGGTTGCGGAATATCGGACGGATGGGGTCTAATAATCCATCTGGCGATGCGGTTCTGATTAGAAATAAATTTGCCAGTTATTTCACGAATGACAATGTCTTACCATGGCAAAACTCATAAATGTTCAGCGAATGTTAAAATAAATGAAACATTTTAATTGATTATTTTTAAAAATTTGTCTTTTATTTAAAATGAGAAATTTATAATCCCTCTTGTGTTTTATCGACATAAAATTTTATGGTATTCATTATACCAATTTTCACTTCGAGTGTAAATTTACTTCCAACATTTTTGAATTCTTCACCAGCTGATATAAAAAACTGGTCAATATTTTGGCATTTGCACGGTGGTTGTGGTGTCCTATGAGAAATAAGCTGGTTATGGCTTTTCATTGCAGCAGATCAACCAACACCGGATCTGACTGGGTAGTTCTTTTTGTTTTCGCAGCCGGCCCAGTGTATTTGGATGTAGAGGGTGTGGTAAATGTAGTTTCCTCAAAATCGTTCTCGTCCAGGCTCTCTATCGTTGCGTTTAATACTTGCTGGAACGGACTGTTGCTTAAATTTGTGTCTGGTTCGACCGTACAATTCGGTTTAAAGTTTGACACTGTTGGGCTATAAGTAATAAATATCATTTCAATCATCTTTAAATACAGCCTTGCTCAAAAGTGCGGGGCACCCTATAAATAAGTAAATAATCATTATATAAAAATGTAAATATTACTTTTCCTGTATTGCTTGTATTTACAGCAGCAGGTAGTATCGCATATACCTGCTTTTATTGCCGTCTAATTGGTTTTCCCAAATTTATGCACGTGCTCATGTAAATTTCCATTAGTTATTTATTAGCTGTCGTTGGGTTAAGTTCTATTTCGTGTTTTCCAGAGCAATTAAATTGAATATTTTTGTGATTCATTTTTTTAGTGCTAAGACAATGAGTGCTAATACAAAACATTTAAGCCTAGCAGAGTGAAAAAGGAGAGAGTCAAGGGAAAATTGCAAAAGCCCTGAAATGTTCCCGAAAAGCTGTTCAAACTGCGGTACATCGTTTTGCTGTCACAGGTTCTCATCAGGACCTACCAAAACGGGTAGACCTAGGAAAACTAATCCAAGGATTGAACGCCAAATGGTCAGATTGTCACTTCGTTCAAGGACAAAAACCTCTTCAGAATTAGCGTCTGACCTAAATGACACCGGAATCGTGGCAATATCTGCCCAAACAGTGAGAAGGAGACTGGCAGATCACGGATTGAGGGGATGCAAGGCCAGGAAAAAACCTTGGCTTTCGGAAAGGAACCGCAAAATTCGATTGGAATGGGCCAAAAATCATAAGAATTGGAAGCCTGAGGATTGGGCCATGGTGCTTTGGTTCGACGAATCTAATATACAAGTAAGTTGTCGTAGGCAATAATGTTCAATACATAACCACAAATCTGTTAAAGTTTATTTGCATTATAAATAATTTCATATTTTAAAATTAATGAAATTTGTTTAAACCCATCTAGCTATTTGGCACCCTGGGACGATTTACGTACGGAGGAGACGTGGAGAAGAATTTCACCCCGACTGCGTCGTACCTACTATTAAACTTGGTGGTGGAAGTGTAATGATATGGGGCTCTATGGCAGCAACAGGTGTTGGAGAAATGTTCGTGTGTGAGGGTTAGATGAATTCTTCGACATATACCGCAATGCTTTCGCAAGTGTTAATGCCTTAAGTGCGTAAGGTATTTAATAAAAAGGTTCAGCGAACATTTCTATTTCAACAGGACAACGCTCCTTGCCACACTTCAGCAGCTTCAAGGGAATACTTCCGGGACCAAGGAATATCCGTCCTTGAGTGGCCAGCGCAGTCCCCTGATTTGAATCCGGTTGAGCATTTATGGCCAATGCTTAAAAAAAATATTGCTCAACACAAACCTAAATCAAAAACAGAGCTAATTTTTAAACTTAAACAAGAATGGTACCAAATTCCTGCCGAATTTTGTAAAAAAATTATTCAAAATATGCCAAAAAGAATAGAAGCAGTAATAAAAGCAAAGGGTGGTGTAACCAAATATTAAAAAACTATTAAATACAAAATTAAATAACAATTAAACTAATTGGTTTGTTTTATTTCATCATATTAACTATAGAAAAAAGACAAATATGGGGCTCCATAATTTTATCTTGAAAGGTATCTTGAAAGTATTTTCGAAAAAAATCCATCTCCTTAACTACCTTAAATACAAAAATCAACATTTATTTTGACCCCGTAACGACGATCTATACACAACATAAAATTCCACTTACCCATATTTTACGATATTAAAATAAAATTCAATAAAATTCAAACAGAATAGAATAATTAAATTTAGAATTAAATTCAAACAGAAATTTATTTATTTAATTTTAATATTTATTTCTTTAAATTTATCATTGTATTCAGCAATTCACCAAATTTCCAAAAAACAAAACACAATAATAAACAATTTATGGTTGTTTGACATTAGATTTGAGCGTGGGTTTTATTTTCGTCTCTTTCATTTAAATATCATGCTATCTCTTTTTCGCCATGTTCGTTCCGTACAAAAGTTAAAGTTAAACCAAGTTGGTGAAAAAAATTCACAAGAAAAAAAACGTCATTTTTAACCAATCAAATTGATTTAAAACAATTTCAGAATGACTAAAGGAACGAAGGAACGCAACACTGAATCCGCCTTAATACTAATAGTTAGCAACAGTTACAAAATAACCTGGTTTCTCCTCACGATTTTAGAAATTATTTTACTAAGCCATTTTCCTCGTACTAATATGTCGAATTAAATTAATAATTTATTGCCATATTCTAAGAAACATAATAAATCCTTTCAAGTTGCCCATATTCTTCAACTTTATGAAATAATCAATTTAGAATCCCGTTTACATCTTAATCGGAAAGTTCCATTTCGTTTGGCCACGTACCAGAACTTTAAAAAAACTCTAGAATTCAATTTCTGATGAACGAACCGCCATCAGAATCGGGTTAGAAATAAATAGATTCTGCTCTAGTTAATTCTCAAGATAAAATGGCTCTTCGAGTTGACCGATTTTTACCAAAACTCACAATTCACAAAAAACCGTAATTCGAAAGTTTTCATAATTTTGTCACTTTGTTTTACTAAAAACTGGAGGTGTTTCCAACGAACGATTTTCTTTTACGAACAAATTTCTTACAAATTTAAGGCTTTTTCCATTTTTTTATTTACTACTCAGGACACAACTCAGACACTCGTACACAATCTTAAAATGCAGAATTTTAGGGCTCACACGGGAAAAAATAATACAGACACCTCATAGATCTTTAACGCAAACGATAACAGAGGGCACTAAAAGCACGTCTCTGGCACGTTTAGTGATATTTGTCTTGATGTGGCCATTGGCGAACTTCACTTTCATACTCGATATCAGGATCTCACTGCGTACATAAACAAGCGCCTGAGTTGCGTCAATGTTCAAATGTTGCCGAACCTTTCTTTCTTAAGGTTCCTATGAAGGTCATATTGTTCCTGACATACCAAGGTGCATTAACGATGTTTCTTAATACCATATTCTGAAATCTTTGGATGATATTTACGTTGTTCGGTTTGGTACAACCTCAATGCTGAATATCATAAGTCCAAATCAGTTTCAAGATTTGCTTATAAACTAGAAGCTTTTTGTATGTTGGTAAAGAAGAGTTCTTTGCCATCAGCCAATACATCTTTCTGTATTTAAGCCTTAGTTCTTCATATTTCTTCTTGACGTGTGCTTTCCATCGTAGTTTAGCATCCAGGGTCATGCCGAGATACTTAGCTATGTTCGGATACGGTACTATTTCTCGATTGATGATCGCCGTGTCATCTGCTGAAGTCCTGCGTTGATTTCTTTCAATTCTGAATAAGTATCATCTAACTTAATCCTGAAAAATCTATCTTTCAAGTAAGATTCCACTATTTTGGCAAATTGCATTATTAGAAGGTTTCTTAACTTGTGGTTAGTTCCTTTATGTCACACTGTATGCACAACGCTTGTGCAACGTGTATAATTTTCGTTGAACATACAGTTTCTCCTCTAGTGCTTTCTCAATTATACTGGTTATTCTGTGTACTTGATCAATTGTTGAGTGTTGGTTACGAAAACCGAACTGGTGATTGGGGATCAAGTTTTTACTCTCGGTTAATGGATTTAACCTTTTTACCAGTAGCTTTTCGAAGAGTTTGGACATGAATGGCAATAGCGAAATTAGCCTATAAAACGAGGCTATGTGTGGTGTTTTCGCAGGTTTTGAGATCATAATTCCTACTGCAATTTTCTACAAGCTTGGTATATACACATTTGATTCTAAATGCTGCGTTTATAAGATTGGTCAGCTTCATTAGAGTTTTCATTGGCAGCTCTTTTAAGATTTCTGCACAAGATCGTACGTTGTCTTCATAACTCCTAGCCTATTTCTCAACTGATATTCTAATTGAAGGAATCTGCATTATTGATCTTTTAATTCGTTTGGTTGCTTTAAAAAGAGAGTATACAGTACTGATATCATTAGTTAATTTTCTTAAATAGTTTGCTGATTGATTCATCTCTCAATTCTTTGATCTCTCTTCTTAATGCTTGAGTGAAATTGTTTAAATTAGTTTTACCTTGGAGCCCTGATTTATTGCCATACTCTTCTCGTAGTTGTTTCCCTTGATTTTGTTTTTAATTTCAGGAGTATTTTCCCAAGCTAATAGCTGTAAATCGTTTACAAATTTGTGAACTTCTTTGTCTAACTGCTCCCCTGTCTTTAATAGAACTATTAAGATAATTTTTTCTTCCGGCGATACATAGTGTAAGGCATTCCCAATTAGTGTCATTATTTACTAGAAATGTGTTTCTTTCTTTCTGAATTATTTTTTCACTTAACGTTAGAGGTATCGGTGAATGATCAGAGTTTGAGTTCTGACTTTCATCTACTGGTACATAATATACAGATATGTTCTTTATTATGAAGAAATCAATAAGATCTGGTATTTTGTTTGGATCAGTTAGCCAGTAGGTTGGTTTTCCAGTTGAGAGGGCTTCGCAACTTCATTTCCTGATAGCTTTTCGCTAAACTCTTCTCCAAATACAAATCGTTTTTCGAATTTACTGAGGAACCCAAGATAATCTTTCGGGAGAGAGACAAAATCTCGAGGGTCAGAATAACGAGGGTTCTAAATCCCCAGGATATAACATCCCAAGGATACATAATCCCGAGGATACAAAATCTTAAGGGTTCAAAATCCCGAGGTACAAAATCCCGAAGGTACAAAATCTCGCAGATACAAAATCCCGAGCATATTTAATCCCGAAGATACAAGATAGAACCAGGCCCGCACACACAATTGGTGCAATTTTTACTTGATTTAAAGATGTATACACACGAAAAATCGAACAACTAAAATAGTGATGGTTACAATGGGATCGTAACGACGCGATCCTGCATTTTAAAATCCCGCTTAGTTAAAATCGTGCCCAAAAAAATCCCGCTTAAATTAAAATTTCCCGGGTTGGCTACCTTATCTAGAAAAAAATCATACAGAAATTGATCCCGAAACAAAAAAATTCCCTTAAAACAAAAATGCAGAAAACTAAAATCTAGAAACACAATTATCAAAGTGCGGCCCAAGTTAAAATTAAAATTCATAAAATGACCTTAAAATTTGAGTTTTTCGTCAAATTCTTAATATTTATGGTAATAAAAATTGCTTCAACCGTTCAGACACAGATCAAAGGAATTGTATCGCTCGTATCGCTTCTTCTGATAGATGTACCACAAATGTTTCAAGTGACGACAAAAATCTAAAAATGCCTATAAAATTGATTTTTCATTTATTTTGAACAAAATACTTTTTCTAGATTTTTTTTTCGGGATTTTTTTTCGGGATTTTTAATTTTCAATTATTCTGGAACTTAAAATTTCTGGATTTTTTTCAGGAAAATATAGTGATCCCAAATTTGCCTTCACTAGAAGGGGCGGTCCGCAGGCATACGGAATTTTTTACCCTCGAGATTTTGTACCCTCGGGATTATGTAGACGCGGGACTTTGTACCCTCGCGATTTTGTACCCTCGGAATTTTGAACCCTTGGGATTTTGTACCTTCGGGATTATGTCCCGCGAGATTTTGTCCCTCGGTATTATGTCACCAACCCAATCTTTTTCTTTCAATGAATGCTTCGGTGGACAGTAAATATCAGTATTTTTGGTTCTGAGTAACAGATGTACCACCTGGGGTATCAGTTTCCATATTTGTTCCGCTCATTGCTCATTTATAGTATATTTCACTCGCATCTAGTATTTAGCCGATTTTCCACATCGTTGCCTGGGTGTTACCACGTGGAGGTATACTAGACACATTTGGTGGTTTCTACATAGTTGCAGCGTTGGAATATATGGTTATAGACGGTAAACCCCTATCCTATTGAGACACATCTAACACCCCAAACCATTCATATTCAAAACGTTGAATTGAAAAACTTTTGGAGCCCTTACGTCGAGATGATCATTCAACAAATTAACCAAAAACCACATATAAAACGTCATTTTCGATCTACGTTGACCACTTTAGCTAGTTTGTTTCTATGCTAGATTGATGATTGAGTTAAGCATTGAGTTGAGGGTTGAATTAAGTTAAAGTTGAGTTGCAGTTGCGTTACAGTTGATTGAGCAGTACAGTTGAATTGAGGGTTTAAAAAGAGCATGCGTTGATTTGAGTTGAGTTTATGTATGCTTGTAGCTTTTTAGATCCTGTTGAGTTAAACGTTAAGATTGGTGTTTTGTTAAAGATTGAGTTGGGAGTCGGGTTGGGTTAGGGTTGAGTTGGGGTTGATTTAATGTTAAGTCAGCGGTTCAGTTAAGGACTGTTGGAAGTCACTATGATTTGTGTTAAGTTGAGCCCTAGACACACATTAAGTTTTTTCAACGCATTGATTTCCGGATTGGCTTAGGTGTTGAGTTTGGTATTAAATTAAGAATTAAGTTGCAGTTTGAAATTCATAGTTAGGACAGAGTTGAGTTCTTGGGCAAAATGAGTTAAGGGTTGAGTTGTGAGTGGGGTGGGAGTTAAGTCTGAATTAAATGAATAGTTCAGTTAGGGATTTATTTGAAGTGGGTTGAGATTTGGATCGAATTGAGGACTCAGTTTGTTGGGGTTGAGTTGGGGAGTTGAGATCAAAAATCGATTGAGTTGTTCTGAGTTCAGTTATTTAGATTTGAGGAGCAAGTTCGACGTTGACTTTAAAATTGTCTTGTGGGTTGAGTTATAGTCGAGCAAAGTCTTGAGTATGGGGTTGAATTGAGAGTTGAATTGAAGGTTAAGTCGAAGGTTAGTTGGGGTTGTGTTTAAAGTTATGTTAAGGGTTTAGTAGAAGCGTCGAGTTGGGATTCGGTTGAAGTTTAGTTGGGGTTCAGTGAGAGGTTAAGTTAGATAATTATTTGGAGGTCGAGTTGGGGTTTAGTTAGAGCTTAGAATGAATTTAATTGAGTTAAATTCATATATGTAAACAGTTTTTGAATCGAGTTGATTCGGGATTTAGTTGGCTCTTGAGTAGAACGTTGAGAATTGACCCAAGCTGCGGTTGACTTGAAGTTGGGTTAAGGTTGAGTTTGGGTTTGAGTCTAGGACTAACGATTGCAGTTCGAATTTTGTTGGAGGCTAGATCGAGTTGGCATGAGATGATGAGATGTGTTTGCCAATGTACTTTATTTTCCAAACCGAAGTTCTCGACACCACGTTACCTTTCATATTCTAATATTTTTTCCGACTAAACTATCTGTCAAAATTCTTGCTGAAGATTTGACGCTTAAATGCGACGATTTATGAATAATCAAAACTAGTTTCCACATTCACTTTTAGAATAAACAGTAAAGGCCCGCAATTGTTTGTTTTTTGATTTGGGCCTCGGCATTTGCCATAAAACTATTACTACTAAAACTATTATCAATAACCGCGATGTCTCGAATGTCTGTCCCCCAAATCTGTCTAAAAGCAAAAAAAAAGGTATATGATGGTACGTACCAAATAATAGGAAGGTCCGTTACTAAGCTTCAGAAAAACAACCGTTACCTGGGTTTGCTAACAGCATGTTTTTGGTAAAGCACAGTTACTCGTAATTTAGATTGAAATTTGAATGAAAAGTTCAATGTCGAACGAGCTGAAGTCTTTGTGTTAGTCGAAGATGTTTAATGTTTTTGGAATTAAATTGCACGCAACACAAAATATTGCTATTTCAACGTAGTTGAATTTCTCGGGCCAAACATAAATACACACTAATTTTTTATTAGCGTGTATCTAATAATGTTAAGTGTCTGTCTTCCAGACATTTTTGCTCTAAAAACCATGCCTCTCAAATATTCAGTGACATGTTTGAAGTTCAAGAAAAAAAGATTTGCACATTTACGGATACCCTTTTCACTGTTCAAAATGAAAATTATAATTATTCTGACGTGAATTTAGACATGCAACCAGTCAGAATTGTACCCCGATATAACTGAAAAATATTCTACGTTTTCTATACTAAGCTCTCGTGAATACTACGATAGGGTAAGCTAGACTAAATTGCGCAGTTTGAGTTAGGAAGAATTTTCCGGGGAACATATTTTTTGGATACAACTTAGTTTAAATGTGCCGCAACAGTTTTTTCAATTTATCTATATAACAGCAAATGCATTAAGTTGAATATAAAAATGTTTCTATATTTTGCTAAACCTAATGGAAATTAAAAAGCCCGAAGGAATTCCTAATATGTTTTGGGATTATACAGATGATGCATTGTCACTTCACGTTATATTACAGAAACCAATTAATAGAAATTTTAGTCTCTATGTTAAACATACATTTTCTATTAACGTCACCCTAGTCTAGTTTCGTTAAGATAATCTCTAGCATCGTCAAAATATATGCATGTCAGGGTCAACATCAAACCCATATAAAATACTCTACACGTGACTTCATTTCCATTAAGCATAAATATTCATTTTCCGCCAACCTTGAAATCATAATTATGTGTATCGTCTTTATAATATGTAACATAAGTATTCATATGTAATTATTTTTTTTAGAACATCCGGTTTAATTTGTTACATGATGCTGTAATTCCAACAACAAAAAATGTTTTTAGTTATTTTGTATCACTGTACGATACGAGTAAATGTTTAAAAAAAATGCTTGTTGTTGCTACACTTTACAATAAAAATCGATGTTAGTTAATTAGAAGTGATTATTTTGTAATGAGCGGAAACATAAAAAAATCCCTGTATACGAGTATGTATAAGCATCGAACAAAATTTGGTTTTAATGTTGGATTATCCATATCGATCGTTTAGGATAATGTTACGTCTTTGTAAAAGTGAACAATCAATAGTATAAAAGATGAACGGTAAATGGAAAAGGATATTTTGTAAAATAAAAACCAAATGTTTATGTTTATTGTGACAAATTATTTAGAAATTGTTACAAAGTAATGTAATTAGATAATTATTGGGGACAGCTGCTTCTACTGTTGGTTAAAACATAGTTTTGTTACAGGATAAATAAATTTGTTACAAATTTGTATATAAATCAATTCCAAGGAATATGTACACAAATTGATTTAAATGTAATGCTCTGTCTGTAACTTAAGACTATACATTTGTAGTTGGTGTAACACATTTAAATTCGTTTATCCGAAACTGTACTTATAGGTCTAACACATGAAAAATTGAAAACACTTGGTCGAGGTGTTAAGTAGTCTTTTGTCACGATCGTCATCTTATATAAGATAACATTTTTTATTTTCACTCAATTTAAGTTAAAACAGGTGGATATACACATCTGCCCTCAATGATTTATCGGGCTTCTGTAAAACGAATAAAATAATTTATATTTGTTAATTAGGACAGAGTACGAAAGAAAACACGAGACTTTGGCGTTAAACGGCGTTTAATTGAATACACTGAAGCTTAGTTTTGCCAAATAAGGTCTTCACAATTATATAACGCTTTCGAAAACGTCGGATTTGATTGAAGTTTTTATTCCATGGAGAAAAAATGAGAGTTTTTCATTTAAACAAAAACAAAGTATCCGCGATAAAGTTACTAGTTCTTAATTGCCTGTTGTCGACTACACAATGAAGCCATATTGGGGAGGCTACCTTGAACTGGGTTCAGACAGAATACTTTTGAAATTATGTTTACTTACTAATTTGTATAAAACTTTTCAGGTGCTTGCACTGAAAAAAATAATTGGAGATATAAACAAAAAAATACGGTTAATTTTACAAAAAATAGCGTTCGTTTTCAGCCAACGCTTCGGTTCGCAAAGACAACAAATTTAAAATTGTTAATTTTACAACACTTAATCATTCCCAAATTTGCACAGATACTTCGTAAAGAAATTTCGTGGTTTGTAAAACGTATTACAAAATTTATAGTAAAAATTACTACCGCATTTGTGATATTTACAAATCAATGTGCAAAATAAAATAAAGTTTTTTACGAAATGGTTTGTGGAACAGAGCCATGCGCTTAGTAAACATAACAAAGTTTCGTGTAAAATTTAACAACGATAATAGCGAAATAAACAAAACTTATTTGTTAAATTAGGAAATTCATTTATTAAATTTACGAGATGTTTAGTTGATTTAACATATTTAATTGGTAAATTTAGAATTCTAGTATGTAAAATTGTCGAAATTAAATGTAAAATTTACAAAATCGCCATTCGAATTTAACAAAGATAATTGATAAATTTACAACTTGTGTTCGTTCAGGTATCAAAATTATATGTAAAATATACAACAGTAATCATAATTTTACAAATATTATTCGTTGACGTAACAAGAGCAATCGTGAAATCCCTGGAGAAGTTAACAAAGTTAATTGTAAAATGCACGATATGGATATGTAAAGTCAATGAGGTTGGGTTCGTGAAAAATTTACAATTTTTTTTTGTAATGGATATATATATATATATATATATATATATATATATATATATATACATATATATATAAAATATATATATATATATATATATATATATATATATATATATATATATATATATATATATATATATATATATATATATATATATATATATATATATATATATATATATATATATGTATATATATACATATATATATATATATATATATATATATATATATATATATATATATATATATATATATTTATATATATATATATATATATATATATATATATATATATATATATATAATATACATATGTATATCCTTCTAGACAGAAATATGGGTAAGGCGAAAATTGATTGAAAAACGATATTTTTTAAATTCAAATATAACATTTATTAAAAAATATTAATGTTTCTTTTTTTGTTATTAATTTTCTTGATTTAATATTATAAGATAATTTTTTTTAAATTCAAAAAATGTAAAATTAAATTATTAAAAAATGATAAGTTTTTGTTATATAAATAATATTGAAAAAAATATTTTATTATTATTATTAAAAAAAATTAATTTCAAGATTAATATTTCCTGATTTATTTATTACGTAGTCTGTTAAATATTATACTTCTTGTTGTAATATGTAACAGAAATAAAAAATAAAATTTCAAAATAATTATTAAATTTAACTTATTACTTAACATTACTTAAATTATCAAGTTTAACTTACTTTAACTTATTTAAATCATTTATCAAGGTATTTACGCAAGGTACTTCAACATCATATGGTGTCTCTGTCTCGTAAAAATGCAGTTGAATAAAATATAGCCAAATATTATAGCAGGGTTTCGGGTATTCTGTTTGAATACTTGATATATTTTAAATAATTTATCAAGTGCCTCAAGCAAACTTCCACATAAGTATTTGTGGCCGCCAATTAATATTATAAATTCCATTAAATCCCACTTCTGCCCGATAGCCAACAAAAGAGGTTGAAATTTAACATTTTCTTCCTTACATATCTATGTTATTTCTTGCATGTCTTTTGGTATATCAGATATACTTGAAATTATCCTTATGAACCATGTTTGGCTGGCTTTCACGGATGATTTTCCATATTTAACAGCATCCTTACTTTGAGATTAGTTTTTTACTGAAGACGGTACCAAACTCGATAGCAAATAGAGTATTTATAAATTGTAAGCATCTGGAAGTAAAGTTTTTTGTTTTGTTTTAAAATTACAATGAAATACAACATGAAATAATGTTAATGGTTTTGAAATAAAATAAGAAATGTAGAGATGTAAAAGTTATTACTGCTTATCTGAGAAATTTCATCTTTTTTATTGAGCAGTTCTGTTAAACTTATAATGTTTTCTTTCTTTTTGGTATGACTTTTTAATAAAAGAGGAACATTATGTAAGAAGGAGTCCCATTTTGTATATATATTTTTAGCGCTGTATACCGCGAGGTATAGCGTTAAAATATCTATTTCGACCTTTGGAATATATACAATTAATTATAAATAAATAATTAATAAATTATTATTTTTATTTAGCATCAGATCCGGCATAAATGCATGTTTTAATATGGGCTATTCATTAGATATATTAATGATCGATTGGTCCACATTGCTCAGGCATTCCGCAATCCTAAATTTGGATGATGTCTATTTTTCTATCACTAAGCTCCATGGACTTCTTGGGGGCGAGTACAAGAGACAGCAGAGATGCAACGATTTCAACAACAACGTCAAGCAACACTACCTACAGTTAGTACAAATTTGGGTGACCGCATGGGAACATGATGATGGAACGAAATCTCGCCCCCCTCACAACCGCCGATGGAACAAATGGTGGAGGGAATAATAATAGTTGTTAACAGCTTTTCAGAAAAAAAGAGTTTGCGGCACCAGTAAATTTGTGTTGTCATTGTGTCTTCTCTTACAGGTTGGAGCAGTAGAAGAATTTTAAAAAATTGTATTGTCTTGTGCTAAATTACTAAAAAAAAAAAAAAAAAAAAAAAAAAACAAAAAAAAAATATTATTACTACCAAATTTACTAACTATCAACTACTTAGGTGTCTGGAACCGGGTTGAGTCTTTGTTGCTAACATTCCTTTCCCATCCCTCGATCTTGTTACCTCGATCTTGTTATATGTAAAAAGGTGTACGACGGCGGCCTGGCCAGGGGCGGATATCATACTATTAGACTTATGTGGTTATCGATGTGAAGCCTTTCTTTACGGGTTTTGGCTTCATGAAGAGTGTCGTGACATGGGTATAGTGGTGTGGTATTCGCATTTATAATACGGGAGACTTGCTTAATGCTTGATCGTACATCGCAATCAATCAATCAATCAATCAACTAAGCTCCATGGACTTCTTGAATTTCTAAGCTCCGGTTTTGTGGTGCACTTAGGACCTCTCATCGGGTGTTGTTTTTGGTACGCCGAAGTACTTCAATATTTTTCTATTCTCGTTGTCGAACTGGTTGTAGAGCTTTCCGATTGGCGATTTCTTGCTGCCAGTTGGTGATGTGTACCGAATTTTATAATATGTTTTCTGAAATTATGTTAAATTATATATTTAAATTATAAGTTTTGCTACCATTTCTTCAGACACGTTTACAGAACTTTCAATCGGGAAACATAACACTATCTCATTTGCTAAGCATTTGATTTGTTAAGTTGCTAGTTTTAAATGCAGCTCTTTTAAATAAAAATCTACTGTCATTGAACATAAAATATCCCGATGTCTTGGCTCTAATAGACCGGTTTCTTCATAAAAATCTCATATACTCTGTCCAATCTCTTTATTTTTGTTTATGATAGTTGTAACAGCCACACGAACTGAATTTGTTGTGTGTGAATAACTTTCTGGTGGAGCAAGCAACACTTGGAGATAGTACAGATGTGATTTCTGTTTGGAACTCTTTTTGCCAAAAGGTCAGGTGTCATTGAAACTTGATTTTTTGTCCTAATTTCACTGGTCCGAAAAATTCGTCAATATGGCGAATTAACCATAACCCCGACTGACGCCGTACTTTTTTTCTATTGCGTTTTTGTCGAAACTACCAACTACTTTTTTAAAATGGTAGACAAGATACCTCAAAACCTAGAAAACCGATTTGGTTAAACTTGATAATACGTATTCTTTATAATATTATCTAAGACGTGACGTAGGATTCTTTTTTTTTGATTGGATGCCACGTTCATAAGTTATACATTTTTTAAACTCAAAATTTCGATAAAACTAGCACCCAATCAAAAAAGTTCTACGCCCACGCCTTAGATAATATTATAAAGAATACGAGTTGTCAATTTTAACAAAATCGGTTGAGTAGATCTTAAGATAACTTGTCTACCATTATGAAAAAAGTAGTTTCGAGAAAAACGCAAAAGAAAAAAAAGTACGGCGTCAGCGTCTTAAAACCAAATATTTTTTTAAATTATATTAACTACAATGTATTTGTGTAAAATAACAATTTTTGTATTTACAATGGCTGCGTCAAATTTTTTTTTTTAATTTTAAACCTATTTTCCGAACGGCAAGGTGGTGTCCCCCATTTAGTATTTACATACAGTAAAAAATAACAACAAAATCAAATTAAACGATGCAATAATGTGCTCAATATTGTGGCCATTGTGGAAAATGTGAAAAATTATGATGGTTACATTATATGTATATATATATATATATATATATATATATATATATATATATATATATATATATATATATATATATATATATATATATATATATATATATATATATATATATATATATATATATATATATATATATATATATATATATATATATATATATATATATATATATATATATATATATATATATATATAGTGAGTGGATTTGAAATTCGGACAAAGAGTGTTTTAGATTTTAATATGAATTCAAATAAAGACAGACAGGATTTTTCAATTTTTTTTTAATACAGTCTAATTCTGTAATAAATCAAATGAAATAATTCAATAAATAATTAAATAAAATCAAGTATAAAATTGAGTATAAATTTATTAACCAAAAATTCATTGTTATTTTTGCGCCGATTTAATATTCGGACAATGTTAGGTATGGATTTAAAAAATTGTTATCACTTCAATTTTGATATTTGGTAACCTTTCTGCTTCAATACGGCCAGTAACCTTATTGATGTCGAGTTTACCAGATTTTGGGTAAAATTCGGTTCGATTTTTCCCCATTCTTCATCAAGAATGCGCTTGAATTCTGTTTTACTTCGAACTTTATGTTTTCGAACTCTCCTGTCCAGCTCCTTCCATAGATTCTCGATTGGGTTAATGTCTGGTGATTATGGTGGTGTCTGCAAAACTTTCGGACAGTTATATAATAAATACAACTTTACATCGTGTGCTTTATGTTTGGGATCGTTATCCTGGTAAAAACTAAATCGATCTAATTCTCCCAATTTTTCAGCACTCTGTTTTAAATGTTTGCGCAAAACATCCAAGTACATGTTTTTATCCATTATTCCGTCCATAAATACTAGGTTCCCTACCCCACTGCTGGCCATGTAACCCCAAACTAAAACAGATCCACCTCCGAACTTTACTGTGTATTTAATATTTTTAATATTTAACTCATCATTTGGCCTTCTCCATATTTTTCCCTTTCCTTCGCAACGAAAAATATTATATTCACTTTCATCAGCAAATAATACATTATTCCAGAACGCTTCATTCCGATTCAAATAGAACTTACAAAAATCCCTTCGTTTCTTTCTATTAATTTCGTTAATATATGGTTTCATTCTTGGTGTACGACCATGATAACCATTATATCTGATTACATTTCTTAAGATATTTATGGATACAGACTTTTAGTTAATTTGGGAGCACTAATTTTCAGGTTTTCTCGTACTTGATATATTATCCACCGTTTTTCTTTATGGTTTAGTAGTTTAGATCGACCTTTTGAGGAATAGATTCGATCCTGTCTTCATTTTTATACCTTTTTAAAATATCTTACAGCGTACTTCTGCTAATATTTAAAATATTTCCAATTTCCTGATTGAAATGTTGTTATTATTTCACGTGTTTGGGTGGATAAGGTGGGTATAAAATAGAAACTAAAAATATTATATAAATTTCAAATACCCATAAATATGACCATAATGTATATTCCATATTCATATATAAATTTAAATACAAATTTGGTTTTCCGCTAAAAATCACTACGTAGGATCACCTTATGAAATATAAATGCAAACGTCAGTCAACTGTATAAGAAACAAACAATCAGTAAATGTTCCTATTCGTATTCTTGAAAAATAAGTGGTTTGTCCGAATATTAAATCAATGTAATAATTAAAAGATTCAAGTGAAATAATCAAATTTGTAGATTTAAGGAGTTATTTAGAACAATATCTTATTGAAATTCTGTTGTTTATATTATAATTTACCAGATACAAAAAAAATAAAAAATAAAAATACTTTTATCTGAATTTTATTTAATATTAAAGTATAAAATGCTCTTTGTCCGAATTTCAAATCCACTCACTGTATATATATATATGTATATATATATATATATATATATATATATATATATATATATATATATATATATATATATATATATATATATATTCATATAAATGACTCATCTTTTATACTTTGGTGTAAATGATCCACATTTATATTTATTAAAATATTTGTAACTATCACTATAATTTAATTTAATTTTTTACATTACTTTTTTAAACCACGCGCACTGTTTGAAAATTAAAACTGCAAGAAATTTAAGAAACGCTATACATTCGTACGGACACGATACGATTTTACGAAACAAATCTGAAATACTATATTTACGAAATAAATTGTAAAATTTTAAAATTTCCTTGTACAAATTACAAATATATTTGTATTATTTAATTGTTACACAAAATGTTGTAAATTTTACGAAACATTGTCGTTAAATTTACATTTCCAATTGTAAAGTTAACGAATCAGTTCAGTTTTCGTTATAATTGAATTTGTAAATATGATAGATTAAATTGCATTATTATATTTGATGAATTAAACCATTTCAACTACGCATGTTTGCTCCTTCTACGGAGCAATAATATTATTGGATTGTCAACTCATTTAAAAAGTTATATACGGTTGTAAGTAGGTAAAGTCTGCTTTAAAATAGTATTGAGCAGTGAGCAGTGAGTGAGACTTTTGTGTAACCAGGTTTGTAACTTTTTTACAAATCCAACTGTAATTTAAACAGATAACGCTCTAAGTGCTACAAAATATTTTGCAAATTTAACAAAACTATTTCGTAACTTTCGTAAATAACAAAAAAGTTTTATGAGCGTTCTAATGCTGACAAAATATTTTTCCTTTTTTTCCTTCTTCAAATTTGCTGGTTTACCAAAAAACAAAAAAATAAACAAACAAAATAAAAAAATTTGGACACTGAATGCGCTTGCACTGAAACGGCATGCCTGCGACGTTTCAAGATCAAGCATCCCTCAAGAAATAAAATATATCAAATTAAATTTGTGAATTGCACATACAATGCACATAAGGAATTAAATTTACTTTATTTGCACCAAATCTAAATATAACACATTGCGTACCGATTAGTTGCCGGTGCCTTAGGCAAAATTCTTTACTTATATGTTTCGGTGTATTATGACCCGTGT
This sequence comes from Tipula vernalis, assembly GCA_958295665.1. NCBI lineage: Eukaryota > Metazoa > Arthropoda > Insecta > Diptera > Tipulidae > Tipula > Tipula vernalis. The sequence goes on along the minus strand of OY282559.1, from coordinate 361,308,133 downwards.
GTCGCAAAAAAACTATAAAAAATTTTAGTACCAAACTTCATTCAAAACTCTGAATGATGAAAATGATAACTTTTAAATAGGCTGTTTGAAGATTCATTAATATCATAAATGATGCACCGTTTGAAAGATTTATGTTTTTGATGAGGCACGAATGTAATAGCCGCTGTTACATGTAAGTAAAGAGTTAGTACAGCGACGTTTTTTTATCTGTTATTTATATTTGCTTGGATTCTTGAATCCATTGTATATGTATAGGTATATGGAAAATGTATATATTACAAAACTCTAAGTATGTCTTTCAATAATGAAAGTTTTATGTAAGTTCGGAAACTCGAAAATAATTGAAAGGGTTATATAAATAAACAGCGAATTCAGTGCAGATTCTTATCCCGTACATAAAAGCAAACGTAAAACCTTTGGACCTTGAAACCTTTTAGCGCTTATAGCGCCGTTTCCTACTTATAATGTCTTCAATGCATACTGAAGGTCTTTCCTGATGATTATCTCGTTCATAAAAGCAAATCCTGTATTGGCCATACAAAACTTATAAGTTTTACTATTATTAATTGTAGTTTCTTTAACAAAACATTTTGTAAATATTTTATACTACAATTTTATAATAATGTTACAGTTTTTCGGCGGTTATTGTTGCAAATCTACATTGTAAATCTTTATTTAAATGAAAGACGTAGTTACGAACTGAAATTTGTTCGATTAACAGATGCGTTGTTCACTCTACAATGGATCATGTTACAAAGAAGCTGTAAACTTTACAAAAATGTTGTAAGATCTACAATTTTTGGTTTACACAAAATAATTTGTAAAAAAACAGAAATTATTTTTTTGAGTGTGTGTATTGGAGCTAAAATTTCAGCTAGATTTGAAACAAAACGAAATAATATTTAATCATGATTACAGGAAACGTTAAGCACGAGCCTAATTAAACCAAAGTTATTGTAAACAATAGTTTGTGGCGGTTCAGGCATTTATATTTACGCGTTCTCCGCCACATTGTCGGAACGAACACTCTTGACAACACTCTTGAACAATCTCACAGACAAAAACAAAACACCTATTTATTGAACTATTGTCTCTTCCATATGAAGAGACAATGAAGCGACAAACGTAAAATAAAATAATCAGTCTCGTCTCAAATTTCATCGTGGCAACATGTCGCCCAACTCGCACGGAAATAATAATAATAATATAATCCTCCAGATTATACAACTCGCCGGATTGACCGCGGCGCATTTAAAATTATCACCCAATTTTTCGTGGATACTTTCTCACAAACCTAATATTCTAAATATATCGATGTGGGCAGGATATAATCATAGGATTCATTAAGAGACATCTCCAAAACAAAGAATTTCTCTTAAGCCAACGAGAAAGAACATTTTGAACGACTTTTTTCGACATTCAGGTGCTTTTCATATTCGGCTAGCATTTTTCAAAGCACTCGGACAATTTATCAACGAATGCGGTGTGACTGTAATTATGTCTAGTGCTGATATGTTAGCTGCTGGATCAGTTTATGGATTCATTCTTTGCAAACATTTAATTCGGTGTAAAAGATTGCATCCTATGGTAACACTTGCAAGACAAATATTCCATTTTCGAATTTTTCTGAAAACAAACCCGGAATTCGAAACAACCGTGATTAAGAACTATCTCCAACAAAAGAATAAAATCTTAAATTTTGCCTCATCACATGCCAAAACACAAGTAAAATATCAATTATTTGATCAGTTTCCATCTATTGCACTTAAAAAATCAATATTGAAAAATTTTTAACGTATCCGTTGACCGTTGACACCTGTGCCATTTTCTTTATGCCATGCACAAGTCTACCCATCAAGCAGCTGCCTAATACACGACCAGGACAGCTCACGTGATGCGCACCCTACTGGAAGGTTATGGAGCTGGTAGATTAATCTACTCAACTTTAGTCCCCCCTCCCTCCAATAGATGCCAAACCGCCAAGAATCAGCAACAAGCATCATTGGCAGTGTCCCACAATAATTCTTGAATTTAAGCGATGGTTTAATAAAAAATCCAAGCCCGGATGATATGGCCAATTCAATATTTGAGAGCCGGAATTCATTTCGTGAGTAATTCTATTTTATACGAGAAACTACTTATAGAATCGTCTTAATACCTTAGATAGAAGATTTCACTAAAATCGATTAACAAATATCGCAAAGCATTCCTTTGCGTCTACCGACGCTTTAGCAACACGAGATGATAGAAAGAATGTATTTTTGGATGTAGAGTGTTTTTTTGGATAGGTGGACTGTATTTTTGGTTTTTTGCGCACTATGCGTGTGTCAGTAGAGTATATAATTCCGGTATGTTTTTTGTTATCTGTGAGTATGCAAAATTTCAATCTTTTAGATATATTACATTTATGTAACTTTTTGCAACATGTTGTCTAATTTGTTACCCATTTTTGCAACATTACTATATCGATACTATCTAAACTTTCTTCGGAAAAAATCTTGCTTTATAGAAATGATTTCACGAAAACTGTTGCCACCTCCCTGGCTACTAATCAAACATAATTTCCAAATAATTGGGGCAATGTATAATGTCCCAAATTAAAAATGAAAAAATGTCCCAAAATTTGGGATACTTTTCATTTTACGGTATTTCGGTAAATGGGGTTAAATTTTGTTTTTAATTTAGCAATCGAAAATACCAAAAGAGCACAAGAAAATTAAACGGAAAATGCTCCATTTTAGTTGAAAGAAGAGAACAAATTCTGGAAAGAAAACCTTAATTTTAAAATTTTCTTTAAAAATGGCGAATTTTAAAGTAAGAGTGGACAAATTTATTTATTTAATACACCAAATAATTGGGGCTTATATAAAAGAAATTAATTTTCATAATGAACAATATCAAAATTTAGGGTAGTTTGGACGTTAATGGCTTTTTAGGAAGGAATTTGAAGCAGTCACCACCAGACTGCAGTTTACTCGCGAAACCAAAAATTTCATGAGTATTTAATTGTAATCGGTAGCGATGATTTCTGCAGAACGTTCCACTACAAAAATCAAGCCAGGTTCTGTAAAAATTGTCCTACTGTTAAAGGGGGCATCAAATAGAAGAACCAATCATCGGAGCAAATATTCGGAGATTAAATATAACTCTATGAAATTTCAAAGGTATTCAGCATTGACAAAAGTATTATTGAAGGCAAAATGATTGGAACAACTTTTTCTATCATCACGAGAATTTCAATGTTGATAATATATTAGTATTTCTTGCCCATGCCTGATTCTTTTACGTTCTGTTTGTTCACACATCGTACAAGAGTGTAATCATCATAAAATTTTATCAACCAGCTAAACGATAAAACACAAGATATCGAAAAGATATGCAGCGGCGAGCAGGTACATTATAAAACTGGAAACTATTTTTTATCTAAATGGGAATCTGTGTATAAAACTAATAGTGAGTGTGATTGTACCAAAAATGTAACTATAAAAATTAGTTTGTGTTTTTTATTATTAAATTAATTACAAAATTACGTAATAAAAATGCGATTTTATTCGAATTTAATTATTCTCGGTTTTATACATGTGTGTCTAGACGCGTCTCGACCATCATAATATTATATGTTTTTTGGTTAATAGGAGGATAAACAAAAAACGAAATCATTTTGTCTATGCCCGTTTAATATTCTTGTTAATCATTTTCGATAGAAAAACCAATTTGATGTTTTGATGAGACCACAATAAAATTTATATTGTCAAATCATTATGTCTTTGTTTAATAAACAAAGATATATGTAAGCGGTCGAAATTAATAAACTTGGAACAACACAGTATCAATATAATGCACTCCTCTGCACAACATACAAACACAAACATAAATAAAATAATGTTTTAATTTGTAAATATTACAAAGAAATCTCATATTTCCATAAAACCAGCAAAAAATCTACAACCGTAAGAATGTTACTGTTTGGTACACATATGCTTATATAAACATATTTGTTTTTTTTTTTTTTTTTTTTTTGGGAACACAAAACCATAACGCCACACAATATTCCGAAACATTAGTGAAAACATGTTAAAATTAGTTTTGTGAACATTATAAAATTACGAAAGTCAACATTGGTGCGATATCTCCGGTTGTCTTACTAATTCACTTAATGTGTTTATCTTAAAATCCCTGATCGAGTGTCTGCGCATACATTTATCTATAAATCACAAGTTAAACGGATTCTATTTATCCCAAAGAGCAAAAAAAAAAAAAACGTAATAAACTAAATATTTAGATGTATAACTTAAGTTAATAATTTTGTGTGATTTTGTTGTTGTCGACATTTCTTAATAATATTTGAAGAAAAGGTTAAACAGTTTTTGTTTATATTCTTGAGAATTTTATTTTTATTTTTTGTTTGTTTCATTATTTGGGGCTATTTGTTCGGAATATGATTTATAGACGTTAGCTCATTATTGAAATGACATTCGCACGGTGTCATATTACGATTTGGGTTTATTTTTGTTGTTGTTTGTTGGCGATTTATATATTGGCTTGTATGTGATGAATTCGTTTTACTCGTAATGTAACTACACTCCTGTATGCTTGGGTTTGGCGGTAACACGAAACTTGGCATGAAGTAGGACCAACTCACATCTTAATATCCCTCTAAATCCAACCCTTCCCAATCTTATTCTACTTTTCTAGCCTATCTACTTTGAAATTTGGAGTATTACTAACTACATATCTGAACAGATTTAAAGTCACGAATACGGAAAAATGATCAGCCGATTGCAACAACCTTCAAAAAACGTTTTAATTATAACAACCGCTTTATTCAGAGCCATTTAGAATCTTACTTTAATCAAACAGAAGGTAATAGATAATTGTCCCATTTACGATGGTTATCAGTTTAGTAAGCTCGAATAGACCCTGTTAAAGTTAGCCGAAAGTTTCCAGCCGAAAGTGAAAAGTCGATAATGCAGATTATGTTATTGACATTCCAGCCGAAAATAAATCAGCCTCTAGAGTGTTGTGTCGGAAGATGGATTGCATTGATGTGACTTGTCAATAGCTATCGTAGGAAAAAAATTCAGTTCAAGTTTCCTGTGGAAAATCTCGGAAAATTCGATTTTCCAAAAATCATTAGAAAATTTGTATAAAATCAGCCTCTAGAGTGTTATGTCTGAAGATGGATTGCATTTATTTGATTTGTCAATAGCTATCGTAGGAAAAAATCAGTTCCAGTTTCCAGTGAGAAATCTGGAAAATTGGATTTTCCAAAAATCATTAGGAAATTTATATAAAATCAGCCTCCAGAGTGTTATGTCTGAAGATGAATTGCATTGATGTGATTTATCAATAGTTATGGCAGAAAAAAAATTCAGTACAAGTTTCCCGTGGGAAATCTCGGAAAATTCAAAAAAGTTTCCAGCCGAAAGTAAGAAATGGATGAATAAAATCAGCCTCTAGAGGGTTATGTCTAGAGATGGATTGCATTGATTTGATTTGTCAATAGCTATCGCAGGAAAAAAATTCACTTCAAGTTTCCCGTGGGAAATCTCGGAAAATTCGATTTTACAAAAATTATTAGAAAATTTATATAAAATCAGCCTCTGTAGTGTTATGTTTGGAGATGGATTGCATTGATGTGACTTGTCAATGGCTATCGCCGGAAAAAAATTCAGTTCAATTTTCCCATAGGAAATCTCGGAAAATTCGATTTTCCAAAAATTATTAGAAAATTTGTATAAAATCAGCCTCTAAAATCTTATGTCTGGAGTGGATTGCATTGATGTGATTTGTCAATAGATATCGTAGAAAAAAAAATCAGTTCAAGTTTTCCGAGGGAAATCTCGGAAAATTCGACTTTTGGCTGGAAGCTTTTTTGAATTTTCCGAGATTTCCCACGGGAAACTTGAACTAAATGTTTTTCCTACGATAGCTATTGACAAATCAAATCCATGCAATCCATCTCCAGACATAACACTCTAAAGGCTGATTTTATCTAAATTTTCTAATATTTTTTGAAAAATCTGTTTTTCCGAGATTTCCCACGGGAAACTTTTACTGAAACTTTTTCCTGCGATAGCTATTGAGTAATCAAATCAATGCAATTCATCTTCAGACCTAATACTCTAGAGGCTGGTTTTATACAAATTTTCTAAAGATTTTTGGAAAATCAAATTGTCCGAGATTTCCCACGGGAAACTTGAACTGAATTTTTTTCCTGCAACTGACAAGTCACATCAATGTAATCCATCTCCAGAAATAACATTCTAGAGGGTGATTTTATTCATTCATTTCTTACTTTCGGCTGGAAACTTTTTTGAATATTCCGAGATTTCCGACGGGAAACTTGAACTCAATTTTTTTTATTGCGATAGCTATTGATAAGTCACATCAATGCAATCCATCTCCAGCCATAACACTCTAGAGGCAGATTTTATACAAATTTTCAAATGATTTTTGGAAAATCGAATTTTCCGAGATTTCTAACGGTAAACTTGAAATGAATTTTTTTGCGTCGATAACTATTGACAAGTCACATCAATGCAATCCATCTCCAGACATAACACTCTAGAGGCTTATTTAATTTAAATTTTCTAATAATTTTTGGAAAATCGATTTTTCCGAGATTTCCCACGGGAAACTTTTACTGAAACTTTTTCCTGCGATAGCTATTGATAAATCAAATCAATGCAATCCATCTCCAGACATAACACTCTAGAGGCTAATTTAATTCATCCATTTCTTAATTTCAGCCGGAAACTTTTTTGAATTTTCCGAGATTTCTAACGGGAATTTTGAACTGAATCTTTTTCCTGCGATAGCTGTTGAGTAATCACGTCAATTGAATATATCTCCAGACATAACATTCTAGAGGCTGATTTTATATAAATTTTCTAATAATTTTTGGAAAATCGAATTTTCCGAGATTTCCCAAGAGTAACTTGAACTGAATTTTTTTTCTGCGATAGCTATTGACAAATGAAATCAATGCAATCCATTTCCAGACCTAACACTCTAGAGGCTGATTTTATACAAATTTTCTAATAATTCTAATTATGTATATTCTTCTGATTTTCCGATATTTTCTACGAAGCAAAGTTTTACACGTAAATTTTTATTTACAAAAATTTTTAATTTTAATATGTTCCGAAGATTGTAAGAGAATTCAATCCAGTTTCGAACTGATGAGCTTATGATTATGAAAAAATCAATCCTCTCATCAGGCCGCGGCGACTGGACTGACTATACCACAAAAATTTTTATTTAAATTTATGTATCCTATATACTTTCGGCTGATAACTACTAAATTTTTTATTTTCGGCTGGAATGTTATATCATAATCTGCATTATCGACTTTTTACTTTCGGCTGGGATTAGACACTCTGCATTATATTTTTTTTTTTGATACTTTAGGCTGGACTAACACAATCTGCATTATCAAATTTTCACTTTCGGCTGACAACTTTCGTCTAACTTTAACAGTATCTCGAATAGTCGATAATACAGTACGCTTTGCCCGTTCACTTGTATTGCTTTGAAGCGAATGTTTAGCTGTTGTAATGTGTTTGACTCTAAATCACAATGGAAGATAATGGTCAATCACTTGAAGGTTCTAACGATAGCTGTTTTTTAATTTCAAGCAAGTTAGAAGTTTTACATGCACCTAATATTTAAATCCGAACAATTCAGATCAATTAAAAAAAAAGAATTATTAACGATTAAACTTTCAATGCTAGGTTAAAAAGCTCGGGAAAGGCTGTCGGATACAATGAATATCAAAAGTGAATAGTTGCAATTTTAGGTTAGAACGGGCAGGCCTTCCATGAAGATCCTTTTGAGCCATTAGCCAAACTAGCATGGAATGTCATAATGGTGAAATTGTAACCGTTATTTTAACATCTACATTTTCTTGCACTTTGAATAGCAGCGAAGCATTCCAACTCAGTGACAGATTAGTTTCTCTGAGCGCAGTTCAGTCAAATAACACAGCACCAAAAACTTTCCTTAAAGTTCGAATGAGACAACAATTTATTTCTAGTATCAAATGTGAGATGTATTAATTTCAACTGATCTAGTTACGATTGGGTAATTGCAACTGAACGATTCGGATTTTATTATTATTTTTTATTTAATTCATTAACAATTGGGCAGCAAACAGGAAGACACAATAACATGTTGCCACACTACACATAATTTAAAAGAGATTTTAACTGTTATATACAAAAAATAAAAAGGAAACAACAACAGTTAAAGACAGCAATAATTATGGACCTGAAAATAATAAAAATACAAAATGTCTAAAGATTTGACCTAAAAGGAATAAATACAAAAAAATTATAAGTTACTAATATTCACTAAAACTATTGCTGCCCAAGGCAGCATTACATTTATTACGAAAATCCAACAGAGACATGCTGTCGATACCGTCGATTTAATAGTGACGAAACGCCGAGGTTTGTTTTTTAATTCTATTGCTATATTCATTATAAAAATTATTACAAATCTGCTATAAATATTCAAGATTGGTCCTTAAAAGGCTATATAATAAAAGTACGAGAATATTGGGGTCCCTGAAGTCCCTATATACCTCGCCTAAAAATAACACCTAATATTTTACAAGACTTGCTACAAATAAAGTTATAGTTCAAATAATAAAATGTCGGTAAAGCAAATAGTGTCTTGGCTGTTCCAGCAATATTTATATATTGCATTACCGACATTTTTAATTTCGACTGAAAAGTTTCGGCTAACTTTACCAGTATGTTGGTTGCAAGTAAACCGGCAATGCACAGCAGGTATATTATTGTTCCTAGGAAGCTGCTGTATGGGGCTCCAACATTTATACATACAAGCAAGTCGTTGGATTATATTGTTTAACCATGTATTGCCTTTCGAGAAGATAGTTTCCAGAACTGAGTGAAATTTCTTAGGTAGAACTCTTTAATTTTGTTTATTAGTCCAATGTGCCAACTATTTCTTTTCCTCGAAAGTACTTTTGATTGCATTTACATTTCTGTATACTTAGTAATAAATCGAACTTCGAAAACTAAATAAATCGATGGTCTCTGATCGATGGTCATTGTCGTAAACATTTTTTCGAATGCTTTTGAGATTGTGGGCGGTATGCTTATTGGGCAATATGATGAAATGTGTGTTTCATTTTTTTTCAGGCTTATGCATCATTGTGATCATCTTTCACTTTTAAGAAATATAACCGGTCCGCATGATCGCGTTAAGTATGAAATTTATTAGTTTTATGGAATTGTCTGGTAATTCCCTTATAATTTTTCCAGCAATAAGATTTTGTCTTAATGCCTTTTTCGGGTTTATGCAATTGTTAATTGTATTCTTAACTTTCTTACTTTATAGCACGAAATCTTCTTGGCGTCCAAGTTTGGTTGTAACTTGCCTTGAGCACTCTTTGCTCATATCGCAATTTTTCGGCACAGTTACTACAGCGTTTTTCTGTAGGATCTTTTTTCACCTTCTTATACTGTTTCGAATCGTGAAATTCACTACATATAACACAAACTTCGTGTAAGGTGTGCAGTAAGCTTTGATGTGGCCGTATTTATTTATTTATAAAAAATTTATTCTACAATTAAAAAAAACAACTTAATGAATAGTAACTACATAGTATAATATAATAATTAAAATTTGTACAATACGGAATATATGCCAAAAATATTATAAAATCAAAAATTGCAACTACGAATTTCGTACCGAAAGCATTTTTTCGATTTTTTAAAATGAAACAAATGATAATAATCATTGAAAATTCTGGCCATTGAAGCCGTCGGTTCGTTATAGCCATAATTAGTTCTATGAAATTCGATAAATAGAAATTCCCTTTGCCGCAAACTTCTACCCGGCACAAAAATGTTTTAGGCAGAAATAAGATTAGGGCATCTTATACGACCGTTCAAAGAATCCCCGACAAACATTGCTGACGCAATTTTTCGACGCTTCGCTAAAATATCAATTCGAAGGGTTTGACACCGATTTTCATACCCTGGAAGATTACGCACTTGCTGCCACATAGGCTGATTACGGTCTGAAAGTTAACCAAGCTTTCTATAAATGTAAATGGTAAAACGTTTCTGAATTGATTCCAATCTTTTAATCTGTACTTCATGGTGAGGATACCAAACAACCGCCGCATATTCCAGGTGAGATCTAACTAGAGAAGTATATAAACTAACACATAAAAAAATATCAACAAACTCTTTTGTCATTCTAAAAATAAAACCCAACATAGAATTGGCTTTTAATATTATTTTGTTTAGATGTAAAGCAAAAGTTAATTTTTGATCAAAGAATACACCTAAGTCAACAATTGAAGTTACTCTACAAAGTTCATTACCCTCCAACTGATAATTGAAAACAATCGGATTGGATGTTCTATAGAACGACATGATGTTGCATTTATTAATATTGATCAACAATTTATTCGTAGAGCACCAACGAAATAATGAATTAATTTCTGATTAAAATACTTCTGCGTGATTTAAAGATTGAATATGTTTAAAAATCTTCAAATCGTCTGCAAATAATAAGCAGTTACAAAATTTAAAAATATTCGGAATGTCATTCACAAATAAAAGAAAAATGATTGGGCCCAAATGTGATCCCTGCGGAACCCCAGAATGGCAATATATATAATCCGATTTGACTTGATTCAATAAAACATATTGTCTTCTTCCCACCAGATAAGAACCAATCCATTTTAAAAAATTAGGGGCGACACCAATTTCTGAGAGCTTTTTTATAATGATTGTATGGTCAATTGAATCATAGGCTTTAGTAAAATCAAAGTAAATCGCATCAACCTGGGCGGCTTGTGACTCAAGTGATTCAATAGCGAATTTAGTAAATTGTAAAAGATTGGTAGTCGTAGATTTTCCACTGGTGAAACCGTGCTGAAAATCCGAGATAATTTCTTTTGTATGAAATGACAGATGTTTTGCCACAATTAACTCGAAAAGTTTTGGGATCGATGAAAGAATTGAGATTCCACGATAATTGGATACATCAGAGCGGTCCCCCTTTTTGTATATTGGAACAATATGTGACACTTTCCAAGCGGTTGGAAAATAGCCGTTAACTAACGATTGGTTAAAAATAAAACATAACGGAGTTGCAATATATGATGCAAAACATTTAAGTATTGACGAGGGAATACCGTCAGGTCCACATCCATCATTAAAATCCAAAAGGGAATTACATATATCATCTTCAGTTATAGATAAATAAGGAATATTAAATTGACAATTACTGACAATAGGGTCATCAACAATAAGACTACTGTTATCTTTATAAACCGATTGAAAGAAGCTTGCAAAACCTGTACATATTTCTGATACAGTGCAGAGCTGAACTCCATCATAATTCATAATCGACGGAAAGCCCGTTGTATTGCGCTTGTCATTAACAAACTTCCAAAATGATTTGGGGTTTTGTTTGATATTAGCTTCGATCGTTTTTATGTATTGTAGATATTTAGTATGAAATTCGGATTTAAATTGATCCCGAAGATTGACAAAAATAGATTTGTTAGAGTCACAATCATTGGTTCGAAAAGTCTGTAAAAGGCTTTATTCTTACGGTTACGCAGATTAATCAAATCCGAATCAAACCATGGAGGGTAACTGTAGTTACATTTCCTTTTCAAAGGTACGAAACGGTCAAAGGCTAGAAACAGCAAATCATTAAAACTTTTTACATTTACATCAATATCGTTGTTAAGAAATAACTCATTCCAGCATATGCATCGGAGAAACTCAGACATACCGTGGGGATCGCATGCTTTAAAATCATAAAACGAATCATCCACAGAAAATTCACGACATTTAGCATTAACGTTATTAACATGAAATTCAATTTCGAGAAAATTATGATCTATATCATTGTTCTTAAAAGATGTCAAAGATTCGTAAACTGACAAATATTCCGTATTATTAACAAAAATTAAATCTAGAAACGAATTATTATCATTAGAATATAAATTAATTTGTTTAAGATTAAAACTAAATAATGCGTCTATTACCGCCGAGTCATTGATAGACAGAACATTAGAAGGTAATATATCTAATGATTCGGAATCAACCGACCAATTAATATTGGTTAAATTAAAATCGCCCAACACTACTATAGTATCATTACAATGAGATATATTAACTATTTCACTTATACAATCTATGTGATTTAAATAAATATCGATAGAAGATCTAGGCGGTATATATAGAACTATAAAATAAAATGTTTTTTTACAAATAAAAACTTTAACACATAAAAATTCAATTGTTACACAGCCCGGTACAATGATACGCTCACAATGAAGTGATGAATGAACAGCCAAGAGGACACCACCTCTCGTTTGTTTCGAGCTATTCAAAGGTGATCTGTCACATCTAAAAACAACAAAATAATTTGGAAAGAATTCAGCGTTGTAAATTCCACAATGAAATCCAGTTTCCACAATAGCATATAATTGGAAATGCATCAAATAAAATAAATTGCGGAATTCCATAGACTTCGATGACATTCCCCCAACATTGCGATAAAATAATTTATAGAGTATGCAATTCGATTAAGTTTATTATTCGATATCTCAAGTAAATTAGCGGCGTGTATGTATTTCGTTTTCGTTTGGTCTGAACATTAAAATACTTGTCTAATCTCGTTTGCAGTAATGGTTATACAGAGTCAGAATTTATATTGTCGGTCGAAGATGAGTTCGTCGCACTGAGTTCATTATTTTTGTTTTCGTTTAATCATATTTTATTAAATTTGCTGTTGAAGCAATTTTTTCTTCGCGGTTTCGTGTTACATTAAACGGCGGTACAGTTAAATTTACCATTGGTGGGTATTTTTCCTGGAGCATTATTGTCCGTTTCTATGGGCTGTGTTGCACTTTGCCTATTTTAGTTTTAGTGTTTATCGATGATTTCTTTATATTAGTCCCGTCTAATATAGTTCGCAATCTTGTATTGGCTGTCTGATTAGATAATGATTGAAATTTTAATTTATAATTATACCGTTGTTTGAGTGTGACAACATATCAGAGACCTGCACGGGCTCGGGCTAGGCCATCGGGCCGTAGCTCGGCCCGGACCGAGGACAGGGCCGGGCCGATATTTTGTTATTTCATTCGGGTTCGGGTCGGGCTCGGGCTTAATTTTAAAAATTAATCAAAGGTTTTTTCTATATGAATTTTTAATATAATTTTATTTGCCACATTGATGAATGAATTAAAATAAAATTTACGTGAGTAAATTTCCTTGCTTACATAAATTAAATTTTAATTAGCCGAAATGACATTTCGATAACATAGACTTTAAAATTAGTACAAAATTCTTGATAAATATGATTTCGTCTAATACGGCCTTTATCCATTACTCTCAGTTTTTGACAGAAGGAATTATTGTTGTAAGCGATTTAAACGATATATTATTAACGTTAACACATTTCTGCTGTATTTTAATAATATAAGCAATAAGCATACGTACTTTTTGCGTTATATGGATAATAAATAATATTGGATAATATACAAAGAATCTACGATAGATATTTAAATACAAAATAATACAATTATTTTTTAACTGCAAGTAATTTAAATTTAGTTTTGATTTAGTGGTTTTGGTAATTAATACATAATTATTCGTAATTACTCGTCATGAACGTTGATGAAATTAATAAAAAATTGAAAACAGAACAATATGTTTTAACTGACAAGCAGAACGCGAAGAGTGATCTTTGGAGAAGTTTCAAAGAGATCAATAAAAATATTGGTTATGTACAATGTATTAAGTGTGAAACAATTTTTAGTTATTGTGCCAAAAGGACAGGAAATTCGCATTTTAAGCGACATTCTTGTAACAAACAGGCAATAACAAGCAGCTCAACATCATCCAAAACCAGCACTGATATCGGCAAATTCTTTCACCCACAACCTACAACATTGTCAAAGGTCAAAGATCGAATTACAAAATCGTGTGTTGAATTGTGTAGTAGAGATGTTCGTCCATTTGACATCGTAAGTGGTAGCGGTTTTATAAATTATTCACAGGAATTGATTCGAATTGGAGCTCAAAATGGCAATTTGAATATTAGAGATATATTACCACACGCTACGACTGTTTCTCGTAATAACCACAAAGAAGCGGATCAATCACGGACAACGCTAATTGTAATAATTCAACCATTGATTCTAGGCAATGTAGTGCCTCAACCGATATGCGGACCGATGAATATAAGCATCTTTCATATACGACATTAACAGTTCATTTTATTGACATAAACTGGAAATTACAGTCAAAAGTACTTTTTACATGTGCATTTCCTGATGAAAAAAAAAAACTTGGAACAATATTGTTTGTTTGTTTGTTTGTCAGTTTGTTGTGGTCAGACTTGCATCCATATGACCTAAGATTCCTATTTCTTCCAATTCTTGCTTCCAGGGCTTTCTCAAGGGAAAGACTGTAGCTATGGAAAATTTGTTTATTCGATGTGTCTCGGTAGACCACTTTGCGTTCGATGATATGTTGGTATATGATAATCTTCTTCTTGTCGGGTGATTCTATTTTTTATTATTGTTTTTTTTTTTTTTATTGTACTTCTTGAGTTATTTTGCTCCGCCTTTAGCTGATAGTGGCTTTTCCAGGAAAGTTCTGCAGCAGCGAATTTGTTTGTTGTTTTTTATACTTCTGGCTGTACTCTTATATCTAAGAGGAGTAGAGGATATAAACTAACTATGATGTAATGTTTAGAAGACTATTTTATAAACTCAATACAAAATCTGTTGTTATTATTAAAATTTTTTTTTTTTTTTTTTTACTTTAATTCAGTTCTCACTTTTGTAATAAAATTTCAATATTTATTTATATATATATATATATATATATATATATATATATATATATATATATATATATATATATATATATATATATATATATATATATATATATATATTTGATATTTTCTTCAACTTTCACCCTTAGATCTAAAATTATATAATATTATTTTGTTTCTTAACTAATGTTAGTTTATTAGTGTTTAATTGTTAATTATGTAAATTAAGCTTTGAATTTTTTTTTTTTTGATAGCATAAGTTTTGGTTATAGTAACAAAGTCTATTTTTATTTATTTTTTTTTATTCTAAATTAGTAGATAAGTTAGTAGAAGTTTCTGAATGATCGTCAATCTGAATGGTGTGGTTTTCTCTTTTTTTTTTCCGTGTATTGAGTATTGGATTGGTTTGATATAGGATGTATTTTGTTAAAAAAAATTTATAAGTGGCGGTGGTCTACAATTCATACCCAATTATATCCAGGAAGTTTAAAATTGATTTGTATTCTGAGTCGTTTTGTTTCTTTAGTATTTTGTGGAGGTCCGTGTGTTTTAGTAAATTGAATATGTTTCTTTCGTTGTCATAGTTTTTACATTTGTTGATTATGTGTTCGTTGTCTTCTGTTACTCCGCAGGTATCGCAGATTGGGCTGTTTTCTAGTCCTATTAGGTGTCTGTATTTTTTGTTATATGTGTGTCCTGTTCTTATCCTGGTCATTTTTCTAATTTCTAGGTTTTTTAGTTTTGAATTTGTGAACCATGGCTTGTCTGGGGGTGTTGTGTTAATTCTTTTGTATTGTCTGCCTTTATTTCTTAGGCTCTCACTAGATTTGATTGTCCATTCGTCTTTTAGTTTATTATTAATTGTCTTTATTGTATCATTTATAGTTGGATCATTGTCTAGTGTGTGTGTTGGTGCCGTTAGTGCTTTTTGGGCTAGTTGATCGGCTATATCATTTCCTTCTATTCCTACGTGACCCGGTATCCACTGTAATGTGATGTGTTTATTTTCGTTGTGTCCTATTATGTCGATGATCTGGTTTTCGTAGTGTTTATTTGTATTGTTTTTTTTTGCCGAATTAATTGAGATACAAGAACTTTGTGAATCAGTTAGAATGACAGTATTTTTTCCTTTGTTGATTTGAGCTAGTAGTACTGCGATTTTGATTGTAATAGTTTCTACCGTTTTAATGTTTGTGTAACTTTTGAGTTTTATCGCTAGTCTTGTGTTGTTTTCTTGTATGAAGATTCCTATTCCTGTTTGGTTATCTTTCAATGTTCCATCCGTGTATATGTGATCATAGTCTTTGTATTCTTCTAGTTTTTCTTTTGCTATTTTGTTTAGTTCTAGGTTATTGTGGAGTGTCTTTGATTCTATAGTTTTTATGAAAGGTATGATGATGATGTTGTTGGGTTCTGTCGTTTTCTTGTGTGTTGGTATTATTTTTGATAGGGGTGTGTATGTATTGTATAGTGTATTAAGTTTTTTAAGTGATCTTTGATTTTTTATTTCCTTGCCAATTTTTGAGTTTTCGTATAAATGCTTTATTATGTATTTGAGTGTTTTTTTTTTGTTATCTATTTCACATGGCATTTCTACTGCTTCTGCTAGTAATACTGGGATGGGTGTTGTTTTTATAAGTCCTAGGCTTTTTCTGATCCCCGAGTTTTTTATTGACTGACTTATTCCCATTTCTGTTTTATTTTTTTCATCTGTTATGATGTATGCATATTCCAGTTTGGATTTAAGTAAGGATTTGTATATATTTAGTTGAGTTTCCGGGTGTGCCCCTCCTAATTTGTCTGTTAATATTTTTAGAAGGTTTATGGTTTTTTGAGTTTCTTCTTTTATTATTTTATAGTCTTTTATTAGTGATAGCCTATTTGTTAGTGTGATTCCGAGCAGTTTTGTTATTTTCTTTTCTTCTATTATTATGTTATTTAGTTTTACTGTTATTTTCTTTTTATTATTTTTATTGGTGTATGGTCTTAGATAATGTGATTTTGTTGGGTTTAATTTCAAATTCATTTCCTCTAGGCAATTATAAATTTCTGTTAAGGTTCTATTTGCATTTGTTTCTAATTCTTCATGGTTATTTCCACTGATGAATATGCACATATCATCTGCAAATTGGAATATTTTCCTATTGTCATTGTTGAGCTCGTGGATTGAGTTTGTGTATATGTTAAATAATAACGGGCTCAGACAACTTCCTTGTGGGGTACCTTTATTTGTGATATGTGTTAATTGTGTATTTGATCCATGAATTATTATTTTCCTGTTAGTTAGAAATTTGCAAATCCAGTTTATAATAGGTGGGTTGAAATTCATTAATGTTAATTTGTTTATTAGTGTTTTTTGTCAATATTGTCAAATGCTTTTGTTATGTCTATATTTAACATTATTAATTTTTTATTTTTCTCTTTTTCTTGATTTATGTGATGTGTCATGTCGACCATGTAATCGGCTATACTTCTATTTTTCCTGAATCCATATATGTTGTCGCTGAGTAGGTTGTGTTTTGAGAGGTGTTTGTTTATTCTATTGAGGATTAGGCTGTTGAAGATTTTAGAGAAAGTTTTAAGTAGACATATTGGACGATAATTATTTATATCTCTGTCTTCTTTTCCTTTTTTTTTTATTGCTATTACTTTGCATTCTTTCCATTTTTCTGGGTAGATTTGAGATGACCAAATTTTATTGAAGTGGTTAGTTATTATTTCTATGAATTGTGGATTTGTCTTATGTAAATTTTTTATGAGTTGGTAGCTGATTTTGTCTGATCCTGGTGCCGAGTTTTTTGCTTTCTTGATGCTTGCTTCTATTTCTGATTGGTTAAATTCCTTGTTGTTTATTTGTAAATTGTCTATTTGCGATGTTGTTGTGTTGTCCCATGGTTTTGCGAAATTTATGTTAAGAAATTCTATCGCTTTTGTGTTGTCCTCTAGTATGTTGTATTTAGTTTGTTTCTTGTTTTTAAGCTTATTGATGTTTTTCCATATGTCTATGTTTCTTGATTGTTGATTTATGTTGTTTAGGAATTTACCCCAGCTTTTTTTTTTCTCTTTTTATGTTAAGTTTGAGTAGTTGAGTGGCTTTTTTGAACTCAATAGCTGTGTATAGGGTTTTCGTCCTGTTGTATATGTTTTGTTTTTCTGTTTTTATGTTCCATAGTTTTTGAATGTGTGGGTTCCACCATGGCTTAGGTGTGAATTTTCTGTTTCTGGTAATTATTTGTGTGTTTTTTTGGATGATGTTTTCAATGTGTTTTTCAATGTCTTCTATATCTATGGATATGGTTTTGTTTATTTCTTCCAGTGTTTTTTTCCAGTTAGTTATTTGTTTAGACGTCCTCTCTTTTGTTTTGTACTTTATTAGTATTGCCATGTGGTCGCTGCCTAGGTTTTCATTTGTTATTTTCCATGTTAGTTTGTTTTCTAGGTTTGGTGTACATAGGGTGATGTCTAATGCTGAATTTGTGTGCCAGTGTAGATCTTGTCTTGTTGGTGATCCATCATTAAGTATGATGAAGTTGTTTTCCGTGATTAGTTGTGCAATTTCGCTACCTAGTTTATTTGCTTTATGAGTTAGATTCCATAGACCACTGTGAGCATTTATGTCTCCTGCTATTAATGTATTTTGTTTGTTTTCCTCTAATAAGTTGTTAAATTCTTGTATGATTTCTGTTGAGTATATGTTAGAGTTATTATAGAAGGTCACGATATTAAAATTAGTACCTTTATATTTGATATTGATTTTTAGATTTTGTATTTTATTATATGTGTTAATTTAGTTGATGATTTTCCAAGAGAATCTTTTGTCGATTAAAAAACCGACTCCGCCGTATCCGTCCTCTCTGTTGTTTATAATTAAGTTTAGATTGTTGAAATTTATGTATTCAGATGAAGATGCATTTGTCCATGTTTCGTTCAGAATTACTATGTGAACATTATTTTTGTTAATGTAGTGATCTAGTAGATCTTTGTTGCTGGATAAGCTTCTTATGTTTATTTGTATGATGTTTATACTCTCCATTTAATCCTTAAGCTCTAGGGGAACTGTTTCCCCTATCTTTATTAGGATTTCATCAATGTGTCCTGGGTTGTCTTTAATTTTCTTTGTTTGACTCAGCTGTTTTATTATATATTTTAGTAGTTTGTCTTTGTCTTTTGCTTCTTTTTTAAGTTCGTCTATTAAGTTTTTTAGGATGTTTATTTTTTTCTCTGTTTGTTTTATTTCTTCCGTTATCCTTTTCTGGTCCTCTCTGTTCTTGTTGTTTAGTTCCTCAAATTCATGATGTCTGGGGACAGTTTGTTGGATGCCGAATAATTTTTCTTTTGCCTCTTTATATGACGATTTATTAATTGTCATGAACTCCGTAATTCTTCTCTGCCTGAATCTTTCTTGGCATTTCATGTGGTTTGTTTTATGTCCTTCCCCGCAAAATTTGCATCTTATTATCTCATCGCATACGTGTGTTCCTTGTTCTTTGATTTTTGAGCATACCATGCATCTTTCTTTATCTTTCGATTTGCATCTAGAGATGGTGTGTCCGTAAATTATGCAGATTCTGCAGTACATTGGATTGGGGATAAAATAGTCGACCTTCATTAAAATATTTTCGTACATAACAATGTTGTACGGTAAATTATTTGCCAGGAATGTGAGTTTAACTATTTCCATGTCAATTCTTTTGTTTTGTACTGCATCCCATTTAGTCATCCTTTCTACTTTTTCTATTTTGGCTGAGGATTTTATGTTTTTTTGAATTTCGTCTTCTGATAGATCCAGTGGTACATTTTTTATTATCCCTATAATTTTGTTATAGTTGGAGGGAATAAAAATATTATAACCGTCTAAATTTGTCATTACTATGGAATTTACGCATTTATTTGCATCATAGTAGAATTTGAATGTAATTCTCGCCATATTTTTGCTTAATTGTTCCACTTTGATTATGTTTTCTAATCTATTTAATATTAATGTTTTTCCTAGAGTAATCATGTTTATATTTTCTTTGCTCATAATCACCTTGAATGGGCCTATGTCTTGTTTGTTGTATTGGTTAATTTTATTAACCTCACTTCCTGTTGGCTTTTCTGGACACGTGTTGATCATTTTTTCTTCTGTATTCACTTTTTTCACTGCACTAACACCATTTGTTTCGTCCCCGTTCGCGTTAAATTCAGAATCGACCGTTATATTCCTATTTGTATCATATGATTTATGGTTTTTATGTTTTCCTAAACCTAAAAGTCCCGTTCTTTTCTTTACGACTGTCTGATTTATAAGGAGCTCATCATCCGTATCTAAGTCTGTATCTGGGATTCTATAATCCATTGAGTCAGACATGTTTTGGTAGGTAACCCTACATATTATATTATTGATACCCTCGTTGGGTTCAATTTCTTAAAATCAATTAAATTCTATCTTCCCGGCTATAACTAGATATAAACGTATAAAAAACCACCACCACTTACCTCCTATATTTAATAATACCCGTAACCACAGTAAATATAAATGAAATTTAGATTTTTAATTTTTTAATTCAATAATTATTTTCAATACGACGCACTCAAAATGGCTTCCTTATTTTTATTTTATTTTTTTTTCACACACACTACTCATCCAGATGGATGTCACAATCAGAAATGGGAACAATATTAAAAATGAATTAAACCGTAGACTTATAAAATTTGGAATTAAGTCAGATGCTCTCGTCAAATTAACTTTTGTAACTGATCAAGATAGTAATATAGTGGCTGCATTGGAACATTCAACTCGTTTGAATTGCACGTGCCATTTAATTAGCACAATCCTTAGAAATGTATTTAAACCCATTTTTGTAACAGAAATCTTACCTTCGATCAAATTATTAACAGAAGAAGTTAAGAATGTGGTTAAATATTTTAAAATTTCTGGGCTTGTACGCCAATTAAAATCAACTCTTCGGCAAGGTGTGAAACTACAAAAATCGCTAATATACTCATGGAACGCCAAGAAGAAGAGAGAATGGCAAATATAGATCAAAATACACTAAAATGTTTAATAGATTTTTTGCTGCCATTTAAGGGAGCGTTAATGCAAGTTGGAGGTGATACGACCCCAACTTTACAATTTGTTTTACCAATTAAATTCAGTTTATTAAGACATGTGAAAATTTTAATGACCGACTCAAATGATATTGTTAAATTGAAAAACATGGCGGATACCTGCTATGTTATGATCACATTTCCGTAAACTGATAGCCAAAAGCAAAATGTTAAACCAATAATCAAAAAAGCTAAATTATTGGATTTCAGCGAATTCGAAGACGAAGTAAACATGTATGTTAACTGCGATGTAACCACCCACATTGAATCCAATAATATATTAAATTGGTGGCAAGAACAAGAGGGAGAATATAAATATTTAGCGAAAGTCGCTAGGCACGTTTTATGTATTCCGGCTAGCAGTGCTACTTCCGAAAGAAACTTTAGCGTAGCTGGACAAGTACTGCAAGAACGCCGTACAATTTTAAAACCGGAAAGCGTCGATGCTATATTACTTTTACATAGCAACATGAAATAAAAACCTACGTGTTCATGAAAAGTAAAGACTAAAGATACATAAATGTATGTAGTATTAAAATTAAATTCGTAATTGTGTTTTCTTTAAGATATTTACAATATTGCAATGACTGCATGACTGCATTTTAGCTTGAATTTCTTTTTTTTTTCGGGTCGGGTCGGGTTCGGAGTATAATATATTATGAAGGGTCGGGCTCGGGTCGGGTCGGGCCATTTCAGTTTCGGGCCGGTTCGGATTGGGTAAAAATTTTACTGGCCCGTGCAGGTCTCTGATGCTACATACTATATATACGAGTTCATTAATGTTTTGTTTTTCTAATTGTTAGGATTTTTTAAGTTTCTGGGTTTTCTCAGCGATCAGTAATAAAAATCCCTTTTTGTCCAAAGTGCCCTTCCACGATACAAAACAAAAAAAAATAATTAAAAATTGGTTAGACATGCCGCCCAATACGATATTGAATTTGAAAACGGTACCGGATAGAACTGCATGCCGAATAAAAAACATTAACAATCGAAACTATCATTTATACAAATTTTTTTTGATTTCACTAATCAAATACAGAACCCAAACAGTGTACAACGTAAATTCCTCCTTTTATTTTAGACTTTATGTAAAAAAAACATTTAAACGCCCTAAATCAATAAAAATAAAAAATGAGTACTCACCGAACACTAAATAAAGGTACTTTCTATATGCGGAGATCGGTAAATCATATGGCACAATCACATACAATTGTTGTCCATTATATTATTCTATAAATGAAACAGATAAATTACTGAAAAAGTAACAGCACACAAATCTGGTTTCTTGTTGTTGTCTATTATGCAGACGTTTTCTTTTCAAACCCGAATCCAGCATATACCTATATATTTGACACATGTCACAAAACATTTTCCTTCAATGAATTGTACCGAAATATAAATAAATAAATATAATTTGTGTCGTCTTTTCTTATAACAATAAACAGCGCGCATACATACTATAGATGTATTTTTTGGTATTTATAAGAAAAGAACGAACGTAAATATATCCCTTTAGTAAAAAAAAAAAAAAATGTCAACATACAAGTAAACAATCTTATTGTTTGTGGTACCACAAATTATGTTTGATTGTGGCTTAAACATTGAAAATTATTACGATTATATGTATACTGGGAACTGCTATGGTTAAAAAGGAAACTGCCTAAATCTAACCCGACATAAGGTAATACATTATTTTTTTTTTTGATTGCTTTAATTTCGTCGTCTTCTTGAGGCAACAAGTAGTAAGCAAATGTAATAAAACAAATTTCGGTTTAAAAACAATTTGATGAAAAATCAAATTCGGGCACCAATTAATAAATTTAGTTAAACAACGCACGTATTAATTAGGTATAAGCAAGTGTATAACGTCAATTTTATTTTTATTGTCATTTTAAGCTCCAAACACATATAAAATCCAATAAAAATCAAATCAATCAAATAACAATAAAAAGACGAAGTAATTAATTAATTCAATTTGAGTTTTTATATCGTTTATCTAACAGTTTATTTGTGGGTCGACACATTTCTGGTTATATAGTATTGGTTGAACGTCCTGCATTGTTCATATAAGAAAAGGTCATGTAAAGGCTTCAATTATGGGATACCATCATATTTCCGACAGAAAAAATCCCTCCAAAAATACAAAGTTAGATGTCCCATCGACTTCGAAGACCCCATTAAATTTTTGTTAAGTATGAATTTCATGTCATCCTTGCACAGGAAGGACCAATTCTAAGCGGCTTTGGGGAGCAACAACCCTCATCCTCTAAGGTATAAAGCGAATATTTTTTTTAAAATTTTTAATTAATAAATGGTATCGTAGATGAACTATTTATCATGTTCATAGTCACCACAAAATTGGAATGTTTAGGGAAAAAAACATTCCGGATTGTAATCGTGGGGCTGTTCACTTTATAAGTAAGGTTCGAAAGATCGATTTCGGTTCAATTAGAAAAAACCAATCTTTCAGCAAAATTTACCAATCTTTTTTTAACCGGCTGTAGTAATAAACATCAATAAAGGGTTTAACAGTTCTGCAAACCTCATGAACTTTTGGAAAATTTTTTACCTTTTGATTTAGTTTCCATATCATTATTTTTTTATATTTTTTATTAAAAATTTCTTTATTAACAATGTTTTGTGGTATCACTAACACCATAGAAACATATACTGTGGAAACCACATACACGTGATAATGCTATGTATAGTTGCCCGTGATAAACTACAGGAGAAAGTAAATAAATTGTCACCTTCTTGATTGACTGTCCTTGAGATTTATTTATCGAAATTGTAATCGCTGGACGAACTGGAAATTGTCTATGTCGTAAGATCAAAGGAAATTAGGTTTCCTTTGATACAAATTGAACTCTCGGAATCAGAACAGTAGTTCCGATTTGTTTACCTGTTATATTTGTGACTTCAATATAATATCTATGAATTTTACGTAGTGTTTCATTAAATAAGCCATTATTTGGGCTGAGATTACGTAACAGAATAATATAGGACAACCAATATTTAATAACAATTTATGAGGTGGTATACCTGTCATATTCAGTTAGTTCAATTATTCTATTGGATATATATAAGCCTGGTTCATCAGTAAACTTCGACAAAACGTTTTCGTTTATTTCATCAATTTGGGAAAACTTTAGAAATAGAACTATTTAAATCTTGAGCAATACAAAGGTACCAAATTACCATTCCCGACATCAAGGAGAAATTTTGAAAATAATTGCCGTAGGTATGACCTTTTTATGTAGGCATTAACTATAGTGGCTCCATGTGGATCCATGTGGAACAACAGGTAAAGTTTGCCTGAAATCACTACCTAACACTATAATTTTCCCAACAAATAGTTTTGGGGATTTTGTTATATCTTTTAAATTTTTATCAAGAGCAGAAAATTCGAATTTATTTGCCATAGGAGCCTCATCCCAAATAATTAATTAGGTTATACTTAACAGTTTTGCAAGGTCTGTCTGTAGAGAAATGTTACATGTTCTCGGTTGCATTTAGAGGGATTTTAAATCTAGAATGAGTAGAACGACCACCATCTAACAGAAGAGCCGCTTTACCTGAAAATGCAACTGATTACTGTTGTTATCAAGGCTTTTAATTACTAAATCGAATATTTGGTTTGCTCAATATTTAGTTGTGAAATATTTGTAATTATTAAATTATTATCAATTTGAAATTGATGGGGAAATTCTTCTTCGATTAATCTTATCGAACTGGACTGTATTAATACATTTGTCATTATAGCAACTGCGGCATTGATGGAAATTTTGATAGTGAAGTTCCATTTATTTGTAATAACTTTTCAATTTATATAAGGGCCGAATTTTCCATTAATGCATCAAATTGAGAAAAAATCCTAACACAAATTTTATTTGTGATTGTTCCATAGACTTTTCGGATTTAGGGGCTTACAAAATAATAAAATTGTGACAAAAATTATGCGCAATGAAACAAAACAAAAATCCCATTCATTGTCATTTTCAAGCAAGCCTATAGAGAATTAGCTGCCTCTTTATAACTTCAATAAACGATGCCGTTTATTATGCGAATATTTTCAAATGATGTTGGCCAAGTAGGATTTCTTCCCTTCATTTGGATATGATGAATACTTATAATGGAACATTTCCTTTTTCAAAATAAAATGGATTGATTGTCTTTGGAAACATTCTCGAACATTAAATCCTACACCACACCAAAAATCATTAGAATCGGGAGTTTCAGCTGAGACGATTAAGTCGTATTCATCAATAGAACGTGATGCATCATCTGGATGCAAAATTATTAGCATGTGAACATCTTTTTGCCTGTCTACAGTATGTATAAAACCAAAAACTTTACCAAAACAACTTCGTTTTATGATATTGACTTTGACCTCTTTAAATTTTAATCGAATTACTCTAGCTATTAGGCAATATGATTCGTTTACCAACGTTTTCAATTTGTTCGCCACTATCAATTGTGTTTATCAAATCTTGATTCAATACGGTTCTTAAATCGTTATGATTATTTTTTATAAATTCTAATCTTGACCTTTCAATTCTTGCAGCAGCGTCTACTATAAATTCGTGGAATAGTTGACCCGACCGATTAATGGTATTCCTGTTTTCACGAACCATTATTCGATAAGAATAAAATTCCATTTGACTTACTCGTTTCATCGAATTATTATAAAATATATTAAAATCCCAATCTCGTTTTGACAGCACTGTATCTCGAGGAGACATATACTACTAACAATATTGTTTTCGGGTAGATCCTATTAAGTGATATAGAGAATCTTGAATTTTGAAAGAAAAAGTCCCGTGTCTTGTTTGTAACAGATCTTAAAAGTTAGCTTTCCCTGCTTTCTGTAAAAGAAGCAAAAGCTAACGCATGTTAGTGCACCGCGACCATTGAGGCCTATTGTGCATCCCCAAAAGGTTTCACGTAAAATGGAGGTTCAAGTCCTTGATAAACGCCATAAGCTCATGCATATTTCAAGGGCCGGCGTTAGGCCACTGTATTGTGAATATTAGATGTTCGAATGTTTCTCTTTCCAGGTTGCGGAATCTACAACGGTCTTTAATGTCCATTAATAGGGCCATGTCCTATTAAGTACCAGATAAGGAATTTTAGAGGCTGTCAATCCATCTTGATTGCCTGATCTGAACGTCTAGTATCATAGCTTAATAGTTGTTTGGTCTGTCTCATCCCAATGGAGGACTCCCAGAATATTTTCGTATGTTTTTGTTCCCAATTCCTTATGCCATTTGCCAGATGGCTCTTGGAGTAACCAATACTAGGCTCGGGGCAAAGGCAAGCGCTCTCTGCTGCCTATTTTGCACAGCGGTCTGCCGCTTCGTTTCCCTGTATATCGGAATAGCCGGAGGATCACAAAAGGGTTACTTTATTCTCCCTGCTTAGTTCTAGAAGGTTGCGATAGCAGCTCCAGATTATTTTGGAATAGAAGACAGATGCTCCTAAGGCAAGCAATGCCGCTCGGTTTTTCTATATTTTTTTGTGAGACATCGAAGCACACATATCTCGATCGCAAATATCTCTGCTTGGAAAGCTGTGGGGGTTTTTACCCAATGGAATACAGAGTTCGAGACCCGGCTCGAGTTTACCGTACCCACCCCTGATTTTGAACCGTCAGTGTACCATATGGAGGCATGACAGGGTAAGGAGGAGATGATACTCCCCGCTTGTTCCCTGTCGGGTATCTCAATCGTGAAATTCCTCCGGCAGTCAATAGTTTTAACCATCACGTCTGATAGATGGATTATTGCCTCGTCCAGATTCAATTTCTCCAGGATGCTATTATGTCCTGGTCTAATAGTTTTAATTTGAGATGCTATTTTTAGATTGACTGCCCTTGAAACAGCTACTCTTTTAATGTGCAAGTGTAGTGGTGAGAGCCACAATAGCTTCTCAAGAGCAGCTGTAGGGCAGGTTTTCATTGCTCCCGTTACACTCAAACAAACTAGCCTTTGAATCCTATCCAATATTGAGCAGGCACCATTTTGCTCTGTCTTAGGCCACTACACAGAAGCCGCATAAGAAATTATTGGTCTTACGATGGTTGAGTATAACCAAAGTGCCATTTGGGGATTCAGACCCCACGTTTTGCCAATCATTCTTTGGCAAGTGAAATGCGCCCTATTTGCCTTGTTTGTGATATATTTTAAAAACGGGTTCCATGTCAGTTTCTGATCAAGTATCACTCCCCTGGTACTTAGCCTCCGTCGCCATTTGGAGAATTTCACCATTTAGAGATAGAGGTAGAAGAATTGTTATCCTCCGATTTGTAAAGAAAGTATAAATAATTTTGTTGGGGTTTACTCTAAGGCACGTCTCAATATACCAGTCGCTTACCAACTCGAGGGCATATTGCATACGTTCTGCTATTCTCGAATTTCCCCCTGACCATTAAGACTAGATCGTCCGCGTAGGTGATATTCAAGAAGTGAGAGTTTTTTAATCTTATAAGAAGTTCATCCATCACGAGTAGCCACAAAAGGGGTGAGAGAACTCCCCCCTGGGATAATCCCTGGTAGCCGCAATCGTGATGGTTTCATCACCAAAGAAGGCCGTTATCTTCCTGTTTCTAAGCATATTGATTATCCATTCTATAGTGGAGTCTATTCCCCTTGCATGTGCTTGTTCTTTAATTATTTCGAACTTGGTATTGTCAAAAGCCCCTTGAATATCGATGAAGGAGCATAACAAAACATCTTTATTCCGAAATGTATCTTCGATATTTGTTGTCAGCTCGTGAAGCGCTGTTTCTGTCGATCTCCCAGTCTGATATGCATGTTGGCTGGGGTCGGAGGGCATTGGATCTAATATATAGAACCAGTTTCTTCTCCATGGTTTTCAGAATAAATCATGTGAGGCTAATGGGTCTATAAGACCCGACGTCCTCTTCGGATCTTCTTCCCGTTTTCGGGATAAAAATCACCCGCATCTCCCTCCAGCTTCTTGGAACATGTTGTAAGCTGTAGCTGGCTCTAAAGAGTCTAATCAAATAAGGCAAAGGTATTTGTAGGCCTTGCTGTAAAAATGCAGGATATATAAAATCCCCTCCCGGCGATTTAAAGGGACCAAAGGAATTGACGGCCCATTTTATTTTTCCGGGAGTGAAGATATCTCTTGAGAACCTGTAAGCTGCACGAGAAAATACACGCTGTCTACATCGAGTTCTTCCTGGCCTCCACGGACAGTACACTCTGGGAAGTGGCCTTTCACCAGGTATTCGAGAGTTTCCTCTCTGGATGTAGTTGTCTCTCCATTCGGTTTTCTTACAGATCCCAACGGATTTCTATGGTCCAAGGAGAGTGCCTTCTGGAGTCGACAAGCCGCAGACAACCTATCTATTTTTTCACAGAAGTCTCTCCACATCGACCTTTTGCTTTTCCTAAGAGCGACGTTATAATGGTAACATTCGATAAGTTGTCCAATCGTTTGCCCTTTTAGCCCTGTTGAAAAGTTTACGAGCCTTTCGTCTTTTGGTTTCCAGGGTGTGGTTCCACCAAGGAACGTCCCTTGCCCCCCTAATACGAACCAGGGGTGAGCTTGAGTGGTAGGCATCATTTGCCTCGGTAACATTGCTTGAAACTCTATCGAGATCCTCCATAAAGTCGATGTTGGTCTGTAGACCAGTTACATTATCATAAAGTCTTTTATTTTAGACTGGGCAATTAGTACGTTTTGGTATTCTTACTACCGAATCGTTTTTTGAAAGGGTTTTAATATCAAACCTGATATACATGTGATCCGAGAAGGATGCTTCCTTTGACACATGCCAGTCGAGAATTGTACCAGAGGTACCCATTTCAGACAGGGTAAAATCTAGCACCTCTTTCCTGACTGCACTCACAAAAGTCGCATCGTTTCCTTTGTTATTAATGATTATAAATTTTGTTAAACAAAATTCAAAAAGTAGCTCACCTCTGATGTTGATGTCACTACTTCCCCAGACTATGTGGTGTGAATTTGCATCGCAACCAATGATGAATTTTTGGTGATGAGTCGTGCAATAATTAACTAATCTCTGTACCGGTTCTGGAGGTGGGTCATTTTAGTCCCCCGGGAAAATATGCCGAAGCACAGTTTAGCGTGCTTCGGCCTCCTTTAGGTAAAGACGTCTCTATCGAGATCGCTGTTATGTCCCTGGAAATAAATTCATTAATGGAGAATATATTAAGTGTCGAGTGACAAAGAATTGCTGTCCTCAGCCTATCCACTTTCGTGTTGTAAATTAGCTTACCTGTTTTACTTGGCAAACCTTTGATTTTTCCATTGTGGGCACACGGCTCTGAATGAGCGCTATGTCCCAGTTCTTTATTAAGAAAAGGCGGCTTAGGTTATAAGTTGCCGCGTTTGATCGATGAAGATTTATCTGCACACATCTCAAGGATGTGTGGTGTATTGAATTGTGCTGCATCTTCCTGTTTATTTTGCCATGGGCTCTGAGTAGCCTTGTTCTCCCTTTTTTTGCTGTGATTGTGCCACCCTGCCTAATGGGCTCAAACCGTGGCTTTTCCTCTTCTTACTCTGATTCGTCCTGTCATGCTCAGAGGCAGCTCTGACGCGTTCCACGTCTTTCGCCGCTGCCATCTTTGGTGGTTCCGGTTCCCTTAGCACGACCGCTCTTGTGGTACAACCATCCCTTGTTTTCTCCTTCTTAGGGCGAAAGTGAACGGCACCGAACATCCAATTTACCCTATAATTGGAGCCAATAAGGATCTCCGCCGTTTTGTGGGAAACGGACATCGTCAACTGGAGAAGGTCCCCCTTCCCGCTCCTTCCTCGCCACATCCTTCCAGTCCGCTCTTCTCAACTCTTTATTCTGAATCGCCAACCGACGAAGTATCTTCTCATCCGTCTCCTTGCCACAGCGTGGCAAGTATACGAAACAGATCTTGGGGCGAGGAAGCTCGTCCTTCCTGACCGCTTTGATGGTTGCCTCTTCCCATAGTTTCAGTTTAGGTACGACGGCTGTAAGCCACGCCGCCGTGTCCTCGTCCGCACAGTTTACTGTGAGCCATCCGTTTCTAGTACAGCAGCCCAGGAAGTTGCGGCTGACATTGTCTCCGTAATGGCATCCTGGATTTCCAGGATCTGGGTGATACCCAGCTTGATATCCGGGAAGCCTTGGTCGAGGATTTCCAACCTGATTGATTTGATTATGTCGATGTAGCTGAGTACGGTCGTATTTCTATGAGCCAAACTCGCCACGATTTTGGGGACGACTTCCGCTCCCTTTGGTGAGGGGCTGAACCTCTTTTCCCGTTTTGGTGCCAGACTCTTAGGGGTAGATCCGTCTGACCGGCTCCGCTTGTTCGTTCTATTTGGACCTCTGACCTTTATCTTCGTTCGGCACTGCTCCACGGTGAAATAGTGAGGCACACCTGACTGTTTTAAGTGGGCCAGGCGCTTCCTTGCGGCACCGCTAAAACGTGGCCTTGTTTCGGATTTGAGCTCCAGGCCCGCGAGATTCTCTCTGGCCTCTGTTGTTGTTGAGGTAGATTGGGTCTTAACCTGTACTGGCAAATGAGTGTCATGAGTTGGTGAGCCAACCACGGTACCCATGCTAGAGCAATTGCTCTCTGCTTATTTGCAAGCACCACCTATATATATATATATATATATATATATATATATATATATATATATATATATATATATATATATATATATATATATACATATATGTATATATATATATATATCGATTTTAGAAAATAAAGGCAACAAATAATTTTGTCTATAAGTCTTATTAATAACTAATATTAATTAATAATGATTCAGTATTAGCTATTTCCCGAAGTCTTGAGTTTACTTACTGTAAAAAATGTAATAATCGAAAAAAAACGTAGAAATTATTGTCCTCGTTTTTTATTGCGAATAATTCTTGTTTTAAAATCATCGACTTTCCGCCTTTTGAGTAATTCGCTGGTCGATGAAGCAGTTTTGTATATATCGAATTTACTTGATGAAATTAGCAATTCATAAAAATCATGTAATTATGTAATTGAGTAAGCACACAGAAACGCTTCTCAAAGCCTCTCATAAAATGTATTTTAGGAGAAATGGACCCGCATACAATAAAAATGATTGAAACTCTGTTGCTTTGAAATATCCCAAATCAGATAATGATCTTATTCTTCTTTGAATGTCAGAACTAATTTATTTTCGTAAAAGAAATATTTTTAAAATTATTTTTTTATAATTTATTGTAAATATATTTGAAGAATCGAAAATGCTTCAACCTGGGCTGGAGGACTTGTGTCATTTGAATGTATATATATAACCAAAATTCATTATTCAAATTAATTGTCTGCAAAATGCAAAAATAAAACATGTAATAGCGTTGAAGAATTGTGTTCCAAGTAACACTAGCATTATTGATGGATTGTAAAATTTAATGAGTTTTGATGACCAAGCTGCCCCTTTAATGACCGAGCTTTGATGACGATTCTGTAATTCTAAAGCTGCAATTTTTTAAATTTTTCGTTCTGTTAAACGCAACCTACCATATTCTACCCAATCTTTTGTGAATGAGCTTCGTGCTCAAAATAGATTGGTATGAGCATGGTTGAAAATTGTTTGTAATAAAATAAATAAATAAATAAATAAAAATAAATGGTTGAGATTTTGTAATGCTACTTAATTTATCGGATATATCCTTTACTCTTGCTGAATTTACTAAAGATTTTAAATCGACAGAAACCTACATTTGAAGCAACTTTTTTATTGTTCTTAAACAAACTAGATGCATGTACTCAGGTGGAAACTGTTTTACCATGTTGATTGGAAGTTCTTCTAATATAGAATCCGTCTTGTGGTGTTAAATATTTTTTATTTTCCTAAAGGAATCGTCATCCCTCATTTGTGCAAGACCTTCTGGATTTTATATATTCTCCTTCAACTTCACATTTAAGGCATCCAAAATAACCTGTATGTGATTTCGTAGCTAAACCCCCGAAATGCGCAGAGGCATAACATATAAATGACCAATGTTTGTTTTTACATTACAGCTTAAATATCCATCCGACAAAAGAATTTTTAGTTCATTTACAGGTGACGTTTTGTTTTTGAATCTTCCAGTCTCATAATTGGTTAATGTCGATAATTTAGTCATTTGTTACATTTTATCAAAATAGGATTTTTATTTATGTCTAGGCTAAACGTATTCCACAATTATGTACTATATATGCAAATGGCGATACATAATTGATTTCGTGACGGCAATTGTTGTTATTTCAACTGATTTTATGTTTTTTTTTATGCAATTCATGTGAATAGGTCACGTAATGAATAATAAGTGACAAACTGAACTAATTAAATAATTAGTTTATAAAAACATGAAAAGGAAATTGAAATGCTAAATTGGAGGATTGATTTTATAAACATGCGGTATGTTTGCTAAATGTGTACCATAAGTTCACGTTTTTGAACTATATTTGGGCTCCAATTATTCGTGCTTCAGATTTAATTATATTAAATACTTACCTGCAGTAAAATAATCAATTGCAAAAAGCTTTACAATTATGCATAATGTAAGGGTTTACAATAATAAAATAAAAATGTTTAATAAACGTTTAAGCTGCGCTCTGAACACCGTAGTAGTTTCAAATATGCGAAATGATGAACTGATGAAGCTTCGTTTGCTCTTCTGCTTACTCGATCTGTACTTGGTTTGAAAGTAAAAACGAAATAACCTCCACGTAAAGCAGCAGGCAGAACGATATATCAATACAATGATAAATCAAATTCAATACATGAGAGAGCTGGGAAATAAACAGTCTTATCGTTCGTATCAAGAAGCAAATAGTGCACATCATTGATTTGTCCAACTTGGGTGATCTATAACCATTAAACATAAGGGTGGAGCTCAGGAAGGAGACCGGAAAAGAAGTAGTTTGGGGCTCTTTGTAACGAACAATATTATCCCTGTTTTAATTTTAACAATTGATTGATCTGTGATAAGCGTCATCTTGTATCCTTCCACGTAAGGCCTATGTTGAGCTGTTGGTTAGTCGTTTCCTTCAAAGTCTTTTTGGTATAGTACAGGGCCGACGCCTTCTGTGCCCGCATAGACCCAATGCAAAAATTTTCTCAATAATTAGGATTTATTAGTAAAGGAGCGGGAATTAACAAGAATTTCAGTAATAATAATGCCTCCTGTGCTTTGCTAAGTTGCTAGATTTAATATTGCATCTATTTACGCTAAATCGGGTCTCAAACTATCTCCTCCGAGCCAAAACACCGGATTCCTCGCATTTCAAAATTGCTTTTTTCGACGTTAACTGATAGACCGGCTGTTCGCATGTTGTCGCTTACAAGCTCTAATAATTCAAGGTGCTCCTACAATGCACCGGTGACGATGTGAAGGTATTCTAGATAAACCATGGCCTTATCATGTAATGATCTACCAGAATGTATCCTTCGCAGGTCAAGTCCTGTATTGTGTTTGGTCTCGTACAACCGGCCTAATAAACCATCAATTATTGTAAGTGTAAACGCACCTTTTTCTGTAATTCGCTTGAGCTTCCGAGCATTTAAACATAATCTTGTTTTGCCTCAGCAATTTTTCGCAAACGAATGAAACATTGTAATATCTGCATATAGGCAAGGATCGTCTTTTGGTAGATTTTGAATTACTGACGATACATAAAGTTTAATTAGCCGACGCCTGTCTTGAAATTACTTCTCTGTTCTACTTGTTGGAGGCTATTTGCTAATTTTTTTTTGGAAACATCGCTTTGCAATTTCCGTTTTTCATTCCCGAGTGCGATTCCCTCAAAATCCTCACACTCGAGTGCATGTTTTTCTCTGCATATAACAAACAGCTTTGGCAGTCTGGTTTCCTTACTTTTGCCGCAACTCAACCGAAACAAAACATATTAACAAACTTCTTTGGTTGCTTTGTGCACCACCATTTGTGTATTGGATTGGTACCTGGTTTTCGCATAATTTTGTTTGCCTAATAAATTCTTGTTCCGTCTATTTTATTAATTCCCTGATGTTGTTTCGGAGTCGTATCAGAGAAACGATGCGGGCCTAGCCTGTTGCATTCGACATCTTCTAATGGTTCTGGCATATTCTTAATTATTCTACTAACTCAATCTTATTGTGAAATGGCAACGTTCCAATCCAGTTTGAATCGGAATGGTTTTGTTTATAAATAAAGTACAAGTCTTCTGCAGTGTTACCTAGGAAATTCTGCAAAACCCTCGGCAATAGATATTGCGAAAACCATTATTTAACGCATTCAGCTCCAACCGATACAGGAAACCGTGAATATTGATGATTTCGCTATCATCAAACTAAAATTTCCATCTT
The DNA here is from genome assembly GCA_958295665.1 of Tipula vernalis. Taxonomy (NCBI): domain Eukaryota; kingdom Metazoa; phylum Arthropoda; class Insecta; order Diptera; family Tipulidae; genus Tipula; species Tipula vernalis. The sequence continues at coordinate 361,273,843 of OY282559.1, read as the reverse complement.
TGTTGAATTTTATATGAATCCATGTAAATTTCTCTGATTATAAGTTTCCTGAGGTAATGGATCAAGTAAATGCTGATTATTCAAGCCCTCTGCAAAGCCACAAAAGAATCCTCCACCAATCGATTTCACATATTTGGGAAGCTATTTAGGATTTGCTCTGCATTATTATACCGATTATCGGCTGGTACGCAAAGAAATCAGCAATTGATAACTTAAGGAGCCTTTGCCCTATTTGCATGTTTTCGACCGATAACTTTTGTTTATCGTCATGTTTCAATAGTATGATTTCTGGATTGACTGAAAACACCTGCTATTGGTGACTATGCTGTCTTCTACTTGATTCTGAAGCTTCTTTTCATCTCTGTAAATCGTATCATATAGTCTGGCATGCTGATTATATGACGATCGTAAATATGTATGTATGTATATAGAATTAATGTTTCTTAAACTAAGTGTGCCTTTGAACTGAATTGACGTTGTTTTTTTTTTTTTTTTTTCTTCGCGTATTTGTCAATTTTGAAAAATTTATTATAAATAAATATAAAAATAAAAATATTAATAACACTATTTGTATATATATGCATGATCTATAATATTAATTTTAAGTGTTATATGTAAATAATAATTGTGTGTGTTTTAAATTTTTAACTTGTAGTGGTTATTACAAATTTGTAGCAATGGCTCTGTGCTGTGTATGTAATGTTAAAGTGTCTGAACACTTTTTTACTTGTGCAGGTGAATGCAATAAACTGATTCATTTTGAATGTGCAGGGATTAAAAAACCTGTGTTTGATGCCATTTCGGTAATTCCGAATTTTTCTTGGCGATGTGGTATGTGCATTGACGTTTATAAAATTCTCAAGGAAAAGAATGATCCTTGTCCTTGATAAATAAAACATCTGCTGCCATTAATAATAACGTGGAAAGTTTACTAAAACCAAACCCACCACAACAGTCGTCGTCTGCTAAATTAAAAAAAAATCAACACAAACTAATTTGGAATTGGCTTCGTCAATACGTACAAGATCTAAGAAAAATGTTAATAATACCATAACAACGACTACAACTGCGGTTACATCTTTAACTAATGACGGCGATCATATTCCAGTGGTTTCCAGTCCTACTAATTTCGGTGCTTGTACGACTTTCGCTGAAGTGGTGAAAATTCCTGCCGTTGTGCCTTTTGCAGCATCGAATGCACTTGCTTCTCACAGTGGTGCTCCGGATCAACCAAGCAAATACTCAATTGCATCTGTTTTGCCTGTTGCTGCTATGTTGAGTGCTGTGAGTACGTCTGCAAATGCGAACAATATTGATATATCGTTCGGTCCAACTGGTAATATAAAATCGTTGCCATCATCACGAACTATCCAAAAGAACATACGAAATTTTAATATTCGTGGCACTAATACCTCACCAGATATTTATATTAAAACCATTGCGCCGAAATGTTGGCTTCAATTATCAAGATTCGAAACTCTTACAACTGAGGATGATATTGTGGCCCTGGCTAGCAAATGCTTAGGTCCGAGTGTTTACAAGGCAGTTAAACTAATTCCTAAGGATAAAGATATCCACGAATTAGAATATGTATGCTTTAATTTGGGAATCAACGTGGAGCATCATGATAAGGCTCTAAATTCGGATGCATGGCCAACCGGTGTATTTATTAGGCCCTTCCATAAGCAAAATTTTCGGACAGGAGCCTCATATGTGAAATTCCGGATACCAGCTGCAGTAGTCAACTCTGCCGAAATTTAAATAACGCAGGGTCAAAGGTGATGCGTCGGCCCAAAAGTTCTGGACAAATTACTTTTACTTCGATGTACTATCACAACGCCTCTAGTATTCGGGGGAAAGCTAAATTATTCTTGCTTGGCGTTCTTGATAACGATTACGATGTGATTATCATATCTGAAACATGGCTTACTAAAGGGTTTAATTCAGAGGAATATTTCCCACCCAACTACGTCGTCCACAGAAAAGATCGACATTATTTTTGTACCAGCCTTAAAGGTGGGGGTGTGTTGATTGCTGTTAAGAGTTCGATCCCAAACGAGCTCATTGCATGTCATCCAATTTATGATGTAATTGCTGTTCGGATTAATGTATCCGAGTCATCTATCCTCGTGGTGGCTGTATATGTTCCCTCTGGATCTACTATGGAATATTATATGGGAATTGTTAATTTCATCAGTTCTGCGGTCATGCCATTGGTTCGTATTAAGGAACAACTAATGATTATAGGGGACTTCAATCTTCCCGGTATTACTTGGTTTGATGTTGATGGAGTTTTCACATCCTCTTCTTCTGGCCAGAAAGAATTAGCAGTTACTGATTATTTTGCTAGCTTAGCAATGATGCAGTTGAACCGGATAAGCAATAGTCGGGGCATATTTTTTGATTTGGTTTATTCAACTGATCTTATGTTTTCGGAGATTTCACCTTGTAAAGATTTTACTGGATGTTCGAGCGTTAACCACACTCCAATTACCATATATATATTTTTAGAGAATTGCAACACTACGTGTACTTCTAGTAATTCTTTGCATTTCGATTTTAGGCGTGCGGACTACGATTCGTTAAACGAATTTCTTGTCGGTTCTAATTGGGACTTTCTCGAGCGAGATGAAAATTTGAACCATTCTATTTTATTGCTCAACGGGCTGCTCAAGACTGGTATTGAAAGGTATGTTCCATCAAATAAAAATGGACCTAGGTTTCGTGAGCCGTGGTACAACAAAGAACTACTACGTCTTGAAAAAAAACGGAATAAGTTCCATTCTTTGTATAAGTTACAGGCCGCTGAGTTTTATTCCAGATTCAACTTAGCTCGTAAAGAGTTCAAAACTTTAAATTGGTTCCTTTACAACAACTACATTTTGCAAATAGAAGAGGATCTGACTTCCAACCCAAAAAATTTCTGGAATTTCATAAATGGTAAAAAGAAGGTTGTTGGGTTTCCTACTCCAATGACCTTGCAGAACTCTTCCGCAAGTCAACCCTCTGATATCGCTAATCTATTTGCAAAATTTTTTGAGTCTGTCTATAAATAATCGCGATTGCTCTGATTTTAGTTTTTTACAGTTTACTGAAGCAGAAGTTTATGATAGCTTATCTCAACTTGATAGTAATAAGGGGGCAGGACATGACGGTTTTCCACCTATCCGTATTAAGAATTGTGCAGAGAGTTTAGCCCATCCACTGACTCTAATCTTTAATAAGAGCCTACGTACTGGGATTTTTCCGGATCCCTGGAAACTGTCTTTCATTCGTCCGATTTTTAAATCTGGCAGAAGAAGTGATATCAGCAATTATCGCGGAATCGCTATTCTTGCTGCCATACCAAAACTTTTCGAATCAATGGTACAGAAATTCTTGTTTTTTCATGCAAAAATTTTTATTTCTCCTGCTCAACACGGATTTTACACGGGTAGGTCCACGGTTACTAACCTAGTCGGTTTTTGTCAACATTTATATAGTAGTTTAGAACATAGGCAACAAGTGGATGCTGTTTACACCGATTTTTCGAAGGCTTTCGATAAAATTGATCACCCGATCCTTATCGATAAGCTGAATAAACTAAATTGTCAGTTTATCCCCATCAGGTGGTTGCATTCGTACCTGTCTGATCGCTACCAATTTGTTAAGATAAATGATTTTAGTTCTCGCTTATTTCGAGTTACCTATGGAGTTCCTCAAGGTAGCCACATTGGTCCACTTTTATTCTCATTATTTGTCAATGATGTTGTTGATTGTTTTAAATTCGCAAAATGTTTGCTTTACGCAGATGATATGAAGATATTTGCTCCTATTACTGGAGTTTCTGACTGTGTTAAATTACAAGGTGACTTGGTCATTTAAAAACAAATTATTGTTGAATGTGGGTAAATGTAGGGTTTTATCATTTTCTCGTACACACTCACCTGTTCTTCAGCAATATTTTCTATACAATACCGCTATTGACAGAGTTGAGGTCATAACCGACTTAGGTGTAACCTTTTCTTATGATCTTACTTTTACCAAACACATTGATTCTGTTATTTCAAATGCTTATATTATGCTGGGTTTCATTAAGCGCAATTGTAAAGACTTCTGCGACCCACTCACACTGAAAACTCTCTATGTGTCCTTTGTTCGTTCCATTCTAGAACATGCTTCTCAGATTTGGTCACCATTTTATCATTGCCATTCATACAGAATTGAGAGCGTTCAAAAACAGTTTCTTTTGTATGCGCTTCGCGGCTTACCTACGGAGCGAGTGCACCAATATGTACTACCTCCTTATAATGATCGTTGTAAATTATTAAAATTACAACGATTAGATCACCGACGAGATGTTGCATCCGCTATCTTCGTTCAAGATGTTCTGACTTCCCGAATAGACTGTGTCGATTTACTGGCTCGTTTCAACTTTTACGCTCCTACACGTTGTTTGCGCCGTCGTCGTTTGTTACATATTGATCCGGTTTCTACAAACTTCGCACTCTCAGAACCAGTTTTGAGAATGTCGCGACTCTTTAATTCGGTTTATGACGTTTTCGATTTTAACATGACAAGAAATTCGCTTAGAAATGAGTTGTTTAGATTTTTGTCTATCATTAAATAATTATTAAATGTTATTTTTGTGCTAAAATATTGTATAATAACTGTTAATCTTTTTTGCATACCGATTGTATATTTACTGTAGGTTAAATAAATAAATAAATAAATATACGATCCTTGTAATGACTGGTTGGAGAAATTTCTTTCTCTTCGGTAACATTATAAATAACATCGAGTCGGGTATTACAAATTTGTGTTTCTATTTGGGGGTTGCCTTTACCATCAGAAATTACGGCTTTTAATTTTAAGCCCCAGTTTCTCTTGGTTAAAAGAATAACCAACAGTAGTTTAGATTTGGGACTACTCGCTTATCCTTTCCGTATCTAAAAAATACAACAACAAAAACATGGCATTCATAAATTTTTTTTTTAACTCAGTGCTGCAAATTCAAAATACAAAAATCATAAAATTAGAACATGACATCCGGTCCCATATAAAGAATTTGTAATTTCACGTATTTCATCTTGTTGTATTAACCTTACGAGTTTCAGTTCCCAGTTTCAGCGCCATTTTGTTACGCGCCTCCACTGATTGTCTATCCGATTAGAACGTATTCGCCGCTCATAAAGGCTCGTAACAATTTCGCAGTTTTGAGATCAGCTTTTTAAGTGAAATATTCGAAGGCATTGCTCCATTTAAAACGCCAGTTCTTTCGACCATTCAAAAAATACTTAATATAATTCTTACCCTGACTAAAAACATAGTTTCTAGGGTTAAAATCCGTAATTATACGTCTTAATTTTTCAATGAAAAAGCTTCAAGTTTTTCAATGAAAAAAGCACATTATGGATTTGTAATACTAAAGTCGCTTTTTTTATTACCTCACTCAGAGCAAATACGACCGAACCTTTGCATACTATAAGGGGCTGGCCGTATAACAAAATAATAATCAAAAATTGATTCATTATAAAATAATGTTCTTAGGTTTTCTCATCCATTTATATAATTCACTAGAATAATACGTGCTGGTAAAAAAACGAAAATAAATACTCAGCAAATTAGTTCGATTCGAGTAACTTGATGTTACTTTGTCGACCATGTTACAGTTTTAAGTTTTGAACTCCCTAGCAGCAGTGTAACTTGCTGTGTGTAACTTTCGGCTGTTCGTTCAAGTTTTTCCAAAAGCATTTAGCTAACAATTATTTTGAGAAACTGAAAAGTAATAATGATCATAAAGTTCCGATTGACTTAGATGCGATTTTAGCAAATATTCTATTACGAGTACATTTATTAAGTTTTAATCATTTAAATTTTAAACTTCTACAAAATCACTTACGATATTGTATCGACGGATCAAAGAAAATGCATTTTGGTGAATAATTCTTGTGCACCACAAATCGAACCGTAAGTGCAGAATAAATAATCGTAAATCATTATTTATTATGTTACTGAACTGACAACAATTAAACACTTTGTATATCGCACAGCATGTGATAATCATCACATTACTGTGTACATAAATTACCAAGTGATAACTACAAATTATCAAGCTATGTATCCAAACATAGCATAATTTATTAGACACAAGCTGTACAATTTCCATGTAATTCAGTAAGTCTCTCTAGTACACAAGACCGTCATTTAACAAACCCTTTCTTATTTTATCCAAATAAAATTAATTAATTAAAGAATTTTTTTTTGTTTCTCGTATAATTTCAACAAAATAATTTTTTTGTAATTCATATCGGATGTCTTAAATATTGCCTAATTAACTATCATAAATGATTTGTGATGGTTTTGTTGGTTAAAAAAAAAAAATGACAAAAAAAAAACTTGAGAGTATTCAACATAATTTTTTATGAATATTAAATATTCAAAAAAATTATGAAAAATATTTGTAATATGTAAAGCATTGGTTGGATATAAATCATTAAAATTTATAAATATTTTTTTGTTTCTCTTAATTTAAGATTTATGAGTAATTTGGTTTACTAATTGGATTTGAATTGTTCTAAATTTGTGTTTAAACACTCGTCCACATGTGGTTGCATGGATTGCATTCGTACTTGTACATATGTATGTAAATATGTATAAGAGATTGGTGTAGTTTTTATGGAGAATTAATTAAAAACAAAACAAAAAATAAATAAATAAATAAAATTGTTTTTTTTACCAAAAAATGTACATTTAATTTTATTTGAATGATTGCATTGGTAATTAAGACATGTTATGGTTTTTATTTATATTTAGTTTAAGATGATCATAAAATATAAAAAAATTCTTTGAATTGATCGGTTGGATTCACTTAATTTTTTAAATTGCTGCTATTAAAACAAATGTATCTAGATAAATATCGTACTCCGTACATAATTTAAGAGGATTTCCAAATGAAATATATATAGAGAATTTAAGGTTAATTGAGATTTATCTAAATCACCTCTCTCAAATTCACATGAGTATGGGGACAAATTTTAAAAATAAACAGAGCAACAAAACTTTAAAAAAAAAAATTAGCTGGACAACGCAGTAACTATATAGTTTTATTCGATTTTACCCAAATGGTTCTGCTTCGGTTTCATTTTAAATAAAACTCAATATGGCGAAACAAATCTGTTAATTTTTTTGTTCTTAAACTCTGACGAAGTGCACGACTTGTCTAATCTTCTTCTCAAGCGGTATTAACTTAAGCGGTGACCACTAAAGATTCAGACGAACCCGTTTTATTCGATACTGGATTGACACATGCTTATGTTAGCTACCGTTGTGTGGTGCTTGCTCTATTCTGTTTCAAGCGAATTCAATCTGAATTGAAACTTGGACCTATTTTCCCTTATCTACTATAGTCTTGCCGAACCAAGTAACACGACTGCAACTGGAAATATATCAAGCAAATTAGAATTGAAATGGTTTTACACACACACAAACTCAAAACAAGGTACAAAACTGGTCAAAAAACAACATTTTAAAACAAATAAAATAATATGATTGATTCCTTCCATTTTGTAGTATTACAAAAGCAACAAATTCTTTCTCCTTCGCTTCGACTGCATCAAAATGGTACTTTAAAGATCTCGGTGTTGGGAAATGCCCAAAAAAAAAAATAAAAAATTTTGCGGCGTTCAAAAATCAAATATAAAGGGATTAAACCACACAAGGTGATCAGAACTTCGGTCCTGAAAATGAACTCAACTCACAAAACAATCAGTAACTAAATCTATTAACTCAATCATCCGCAGATCCCACATAAAATATAACCTGAAATCGTGTTGTGTTGTTTCTTGGATAGATCCTAAATAAAATGTGACTTGAAATCATGCACTGAGGGAAAAGATTGCTCAAATTATGCAATATAGATATAAATCAAGTGAAAAAGCTGCTTCAATATGCGCTAAGCGAAAGTTTTCTCAATATATTCTCATTTAAAGAATTAACATCGACAACTTTGTTAATTTTAAAATTACTATAATTAAGAATATAGCGTATAGTTCAAGTAAACCCTGTTTCTTATTATTAGTATTTTAGTGTCAACACGGAGCATCCACAATTTAACAAATTGTCAATGTTTTCTTGGTTGTATACTGAACTTGTGAATAGGTTTGCTATTTTTGAGAAAATGTTCCGCACAAACTCAAGAAGAATGTATCTTTAAATTATCAATATTTTTTCGATTAATTCTCTATTCCAGAATAAAATGCATACTTTTATACAGTTAATAATTCTCTGTGCAACACATATTCTCGATTCTAGACTATAATTCATAGTTTTATACAGTTAGTAATTCTCAATTCTGAACTATAATGCTTATTTTTATAATTTTACATTCTCTATTCAAGAATAAAATGTATAGATTTATTAGTTGGTTATTCTCTATTCAAGAATACAATGCGTAGTTTTATACCATTAGTAATTCTCAGTTCTAGACTATAATGCTTATTTTCATACAGTTTTTCATTCTCTAATCAAGAATAAAATGTATAGATTTGTTAGTTGGTTATTCTCGATTTAAGACTAAAATAAATAGTTTTATACCGTTTTAAATTCTCGATTCAAGCTACAATGCATAATTTTATACACATTAATTCTCTATCCAACACTGAGTGATAATTCATATATACATATATTACATATATATATATATATATATATATATATATATATATATATATATATATATATATATATATATATATATATATATATATATATATATATATATATATATATGAATCAGTTTTGGATAAAGAATTATTCTGTATGCAACTCTGAATCAAAAATTACCAACCGTATGAAACTATTTCTTTTAGTTTTAAATCGAGAATAACCAACTAACAAATCTATACATTTTATTCTCGAATAGAGAATGAAAAACTGTATACTACATATATATATATATATATATATATATATATATATATATATATATATATATATATATATATATATATATATATATATATATATATATAATATATATATATATATATATATATATATATATATATATATATATATATATCTTTAGTTCTGGTTTCGTCTGTGTCTATTTCGGACGGTTTGCAATTCTCATTTTGAAAATACATCTTCAGGATTGATGGGTATACAATCTCAAAATAAATAAATAAAAAACATTCGTTTAATTTTTATACATATTTTATTATTGGAACATTTTTATTGTATTTTTATAAATTAAACAGCATTGTTTAAACAGCATTGTGCTGATCCAAAATCCACTACAATGGGAAAAGCCATAGATTAATATAGGTTAGTAAATTAAGTCAGAATCAAACAATCAATATTTATTTTAATTCTATTAAGTAGTAAAAGCACATATGGAAGCATGGAAGTGTTACTTCTGTTAGGCAGAAAAACCTCTTATTATATCGAAATTTTATGCTTACAACAATTCTTATAAATAAATAATTACTTATAGTAATATAAAATTATCTAGCATTATTTATAATATATGTATACCCATATTATATATCATATTTTACTTTAATATATAATATTTTTCATCTTAATTCACTTCTTATTTACAATTTTTAATTTTGGTAAGTGTGAAAAGCACAACTGTGGCCGTATTCTGATAATTCTCAGGGAATGTGGAATTGGGGAAAAAATGCATCTCAAAATAAAATAGGGAAAGATTTTTCCATAGACAACTTTCTATAGAAAAATTCTTACCTATTCTGTTTTACCAAATATGTACTGTATTGTAATCAATTTCTTTTTAAATCCCAATTCCTTGGAATTACCAGAATAGGTCCACTGGAAGCAAGAAAATTAGTGGTACTTAAATTAGGCATAGTAATCACCCTTTATATTATTTCAAAATTTAGATTATCCTCTATGCTAACATTATTATATAGGTACATTTTTTATCTTATATTTTAAAATAATTAAATTACGTTAAATATAATTTTTTTACATAATAATTAAAAGTTTGTTTCTCTAGATATAATTTGCTCATTCCACAATAATTAATCATGAATAGCAACAAGAATATATGTGTAGACACATTTATAATAAAGGGAATTTCGCATACAGTTTTCCTTGCTGCTTTTTTCGTAATGTTGTTAATTTTAAACGAACAATATTCAAATCAAAAAACTCAGCAATGATACATTTTGAAAGTGTAATATTTATTTAGACTCTATAAGGTAGTAAGGCCCGTAAATCGGATAAAAATATTATTAACTTTGAATCTGTGATATCATATTTGGTGGAAATATCAAAAACATATAGTTGAAAAAACGTCCATACCTTTGTCGATTCTAAAGGATATTTAAAATCGAATACAAAGAACAATTTGAAACAGCAATCTATGGCCGCCAATAAACTTTCAAATTTGTACCGTATATCGTCAAATACCGTTATAAATTCCTTTCGTCCATCAACTGCATCCACGACAATCACTAAAGGTTGAAGGTTAAGGTTATATTCTGCTTATTTGCTTCGAATAGCTTCTAATTTTTTAGCGATGAAATAGAATTCTCAATGGTTGGTTTCTAGATGTCCTTCTTTCCAACCTTACTAATTCTGGATGTTGGCGGTAGTGCGTAACGTAGTAAGCTTATAATCTTCTGGATTTTTTCGTCTAGAATACACAATCAAAATTACTATCCTTCACAGAAAAAAAATAATTATTTACTATTAAAATGTGGTAAATTTTGTTTCACATTTTGTTGTATTTGCAACAATAATAATTTTAATGAAAGCATTAATCATGTTTTTAGCAAGACTTGTGAGCTTTGATGTTTACAGCAATTTGGGACGTTGTTCTAAACAACTTTTGTTTGAATTTAGATCCTTTGATTTGAACTAATATAAATTAGTTTAATATAGCATTATTATTATGTTTATATATAAATTAATTAATGTGGTAGCTATATAGGAATTTTTTTACGGATAAATGAAAATTATTTAAAAAAACTGTTAAAAAACTCTCACACACATACACAAAATCCCATGTATACACTATCCACGGTATATTAATGGCATACTAAAATAATTATAATACATACCTTACTTTATTAGACTTATTAATTTTAATTAATTAATAAAAATGTAAAATTTATGTTTTAAAATAATCACACACGAACACGACACTCTTTTTAAAATTGTTACTGAACAATCGCACTACTTAGATTCAAATGTCAACTCGACGAACTAAAAATCGAAACTGAACTGATAGTATTATACACTATACATGTATACAAGAACAAGAAACGATCGTCATTTTATTTTCTCTTTTGTCCTCAAGAAATCGAGAATATATTTTTCAAAGTGAGTGAAATAAATACACTCAAATAGAGAATAGGATAATAATAATGTTGACAAATAATGATAACATGAAGTTTTATTATAATATTGAGACTAAAATTCATGAAGAGAGTTTTACTTGTTAATTTATGTTGATAAACTTGAGTACATAATTACATATATACATAACAATAAACAGCTCTATTCGCATTTTGAGAACTGAAAGACTCACCAAATCACCAATTATAACGGGTTTTATATCTCTTGCTGAGCGAGAGAAAAACATATTACGTGAATCGAGTATTTATTGCTGAAATATATATACAGTGAGACCATTTAAAATTCGGACAAATGTAAAATAGAAATATTCACTAGATTAATTACTATCATATCGGACTTGAAATAATTTTTATTATCAGAATATTTTTATTCATTTATTACTGTAATACAATATGTAAAAAAATAATAATAAATTCATACATAAATTAACAAAATAATTAATTAAATAAAAAATGGCACAAATTCATCACAATTTAATATTCGGACAGAGTACTAATTTTTCTGTAATTTCATAAATTTGGAATCCTATATTTTAACTTTTAATACTTTGTTGCATACCCGTTTCGCTTTGGCACAGATTTTAATCTTCTTGGCATTGAACGAACTAATTTTTGTGTTAATTCTGGCCGAATTTTGTTCCATTCTTCCTGAAGAATAAATTGCAATTGAGTCTGGCTGGAAATATGATGCTTTCTTATTTTCGTATCCAATAGATGCCACAAATTCTCAATTGGGTTTATATCTGGAGACTGAGGTGGTGTTTTCAAAACCTTTGGGCAGTTATACAATAAATATTCTTGAACAACATACACCTTATGTTTTGGATCGTTATCTTGATAGTATTGGAAATTTTCTAAGATATTCAGTTTTTCAGCACTTTGTTTTAAATTGTCCTTCAAAATTTTTAAATAATCGTACTTATTCATGTTACCATTAATAAATACCAAGTTTCCAACACCACTGGCTGCCATACACTCACTCCCAAACCATCACTGAACCGGCACCATATTTTACTGTTGGTAAAGTATTTTTTATGTTGTATTCCTCATTTGGTTTTCTCCGCACTTTCCCTTTTCCATCGCAACCAAATACATTAAATTTGCTTTCGTCCGCAAATAAGACAGAATTCCAAAATTCCTCGCTCTTACTTAGGTGCGTTTTACAAAAATGTATACGCTTTGCTTTATTAGCTTTATTAATAAAAGGGGTTTTTCTTGGTGTTCGCCCATTGTAACCATAGCTTCTGATGACTTTTCGAACAGTTTCAGCACAAACAATTTTGCCATAGTGTTCCTCCAACTCGGATTTCAATTTTGGAGCACTAATCATTGGATTATCTCGAACCTGGCGAATTATCCATCGCATAATCTTCTGGTTTAATAGAGTTGGTCGACCTTTTTGTGGTATAGATTAAATTCTATCCTCAGTTTTATATCTTTTGAATATATCAAAAACGGTACTTTTGCTTAAATTTAAAATTTCTGCAATTGCACGGCAAGATTTTCCCTTTGCATGATGGAAAATTACCAATTGTCGCTGGTCAAACGTTGGATTTTTACCTTTTCGTCCCATATTTAACTTTTAATTTAATTTATCTACTCGAATTGAATTTTGCGCACAAACTAAAATTTTACTTCAAATTTTTTCTTTCCTTTTTAGTTTTCATTCTCACGTACAGTATAAAAAAATTTGAAGGGGATTCCCTTAATAATATTTCTATTTCTGAGATGCAAACCACGTAGAACATACAAATTAGTACTTTGTCCGAATATTAAATTGTGATGAATTTGTGCCATTTTTTATTTAATTAATTATTTTGTTAATTTATGAATGAGTTTATTATTGTTTTTTACATATTGCATTACAGTAATAAATACTAAAAATATTCTGATAATAAAAATTATTTTAAGTCCGTTATGATAGTAATTAATCTAATGAATATTTGTATTTTACGTTTGTCCGAATTTTAAATGGTCTCACTGTATATATATATATATATATATATATATATATATATATATATATATATATATATATATATATATATATATATATATATATATATATATACATATGAAACTCCGTTTCTACGATGGACACGAGATTATGGAATGAATTTAATACAAAAATTCTGGATTTTTAAAACTTAATGAAATATGTATAATTGCTTCTATTGTTCCAATGTGTCCCAATTAAGCGGAATCTGCTATATATGCTATTGCTAATGGATTGTTATGAAATTAGGCTTGAATTATGGAAATGTGAATTTATCTGGTGAATTTATAAAATAACTCCGAAATATGACAAAATATGGGGTGCTATTATGTCGCATTACGTGTTTCGAGTTTTTCGAAATTGCTAGAAAATGCGATTATGTTATGTGTAAGACATTACGAGTTCTCGAAATTGCTACTTGTTGTTGTTGGTTTACTCTTAACATTTCTTAAGTACGACAGACAACTCATAATGATTAAAAAGATTCTTTCTAAACAAATTTGTTAACATTTTTTGAGTTCTCGAAACTCGTAACTCGTAATACGAGATAGATAATACAAATAATCGCACCCATGAAATGGAAAATAATCTCGTTTGATAAATTTGTGATAAACTTTACAATGCGACCCAATGGAATGAATTTACAGACGAGTTCTTAAGACATTATTATGAAATTAAGTTTGTACGGTGGAAATATAATTTTAAGATGAATTTGTGACGAAGTTCCAGAATATGCCCAAATGGAATAATTCTTCAGCCTATACTCTTTAGTGGATTATAAGATATTCGTTTCGTATACTGAATAAAATTGTGAAATATGATCAAACGGAATGAAACTAGGTAAAATCTTTACAGATTAATATGAAACTCCGTTTCTACGATGTATACGGGATTGTGGAATGAATTTGATACAATGTTCTGGGTTTTGAAAAACTTAATGAAACTATATGCTATTGCTAACGGATTGTTATGAAATTAGGCTTGTATCCTGGAATTAATTTATCTGGTGAATTTATGAAATAATTCCGGAATATACAAAATAAGACATTATTATGAAATTAAGTTTGTGCGGTAGAAATATGAAGATGAATTTGTGATGAATTTTCAGAACATGTCCAAATGGAGTGATTGTGCTATACTGAGATATTGTAAAAGAGAGCCGTTTAATTTACAAAGTTACGTTTCATCAAAATATCTTTGGGAAATTTGCATATTTGGCAAATATGTTTCAAGCTATTCTAAATTTAACAGGTACGATGTAAATGGAATTTCTAATGTTTGGAATATGATCAATTATAGCATGTTACTATTTTGGCTATTTCTTAACTGATTATATGATGAAATTTGAGATGTACGATGGAAATGGGACTCTTAAATGATTTTCAGATGGAATTGATGGAACTTGGACATTTTTAAAATGACTTGATGAAATTCGACAGGTACGAAGGAAATGGGATTGTTAAATGATGTAGATGAAGTTTTTGAATATGGAAAATTAATCATAATAAAAATGAAATGGATTCATATTTTATTTTCTTGCTGTGGTTTTTATTACAATAAACAATGAATTATAAATCAAAACATACAACTTTGTTCTACTTTATTAAATAACACAGTTAAAAAATTTCTGTAAAAATGTAATAATTAATTTTACAATACTTTTGGAAGACCGGTTTCGGATTTCATCCTTCTTCAGTCCCAATTTAACTACTCCAAAGTAGTTAAATTGGGACTGAAGAAGGATGAAATCCGAAACCGTCCTCCCAAAAGCATGTAAAATTAATTGTTACATTTTTAAAGAAAGTTTTTAACTGTGTTATTTAATAAAGTAGAACAAAGTTGCATATTTTGTTTTTGTTTTGTTTTATAATTTATTATGAAAAATTAGCCTGTAATTTGGCTAATTTTTAACCGATTGTGACGGAATTAGACAGATACGATAAAAATGGGTTTTTTAAAAGATTTTTGGAAAATTACCAATTAGTCTGTAACTTGGCTATTTTTAAGCCGATTGTGATGATATTTGACAAGTGCGCCGCGCGCCGAAATTAATAAAAATGTTTTGGTCAAAAACTAAAATTTAAAATTGTCTGGAAAATTGAGATTTATTAGTAACATATTAGAATGGAAATCTCCATTTTCCAGAATATTTCAACATGAAATTCTGGAAAAAGAGTATTAAATCTTAATTTATATTAAAATTATTAGTATTTTTAAATTTTGTTTAAATTTTAGAGTAGTTACTTTACGGCAAATTATTCTTCAGGAATTATGAGGCATTTTAATCGCGCGATCCAAATACCTTATAATTCCTAAAGAATAATTTGCCAAAAAGTCATTTGTCAAGCATGTATTTGACTTTCATCTCTTTTTAAGAATACTTTGCTGGACAATAATTGGTTAAAAGTGTATATTCCATTCATGCTTCTTTGCCAAAGAAATGTTTGCGAAACGTTTTTTTTTTCGCTAAAAGAAATTTGATCAAACTTTCATTTGCGAAACATTTTTTTGTCAAAAGAAATATACCCGTTGTAAAAATATATTTGTGACTAAAACTACTTAAACTAATCCAATAAAAATTAAAATGATATATTATAATAATTTTTAGATTTATAAATGTTTTTGATTACTAACTTTGAGAATAATAGTTTCAAACCTCAATAATTAAAAAAAACTTGATTTCAAGAAACCCCTTTTACTCAATTTAATAATAATTTGTTTGCTTACATTGAGAATAATTGTTGAACAATATTCATCAATGTTGTAAAAGTATATTTGAGACTAAAACTTCTTAAACTAATCCAACAACAATAAATATGGTTATAAAATGATTTGAATCAAGTATTTTATAATTATATGAAATTGAGAAAATAAATTTCAATTAACAAAATTGAATTTGTTGATAAATTAATGATTTTCGTCTTTTATTATGCATATAAACCTCAATTCAACGCTTATGCTCTTGAATTTTATTAATCACTGAATTTCCTTGTTTGAGTATTTAATTTTCATATTATTAGAATACCATTTCTCTCAGTGTGTAAGTTGTTTTTATATACAGGTCATAAGGCAAATTCATAGCCAGCTAACACGACAGATGATAGGTTAGAGTTATCTAAATTTTTAAACATGACCGTTTCAAAATAATTGTAGAAGAATAAAGTTTTTTGTTAATTTCACCGTGACACCGTGTTGTTTCCTTAATAAGAGCATAATCCAAACTTAACCGGTATGAAGTATTTCACACAAAGTATAGCTAAACAAATTAATGAAAAGTGTACGTATATTAAAAAAGTGTAGTGGCCTACATAGAAAAGTGTAAATAACCAGTAGAACCAGGTATAGAGCGATATTTTCATAAATTTGACAGATCAAGCTTTCCGAAAAAAAATTTATCGTTTAAATAAAAAGACTTGGGCATGCTCGACCAATCTTTGAATTTGTGAAAAAGCATAAGCGTGTTGAAATTACTGCTACAATCTTTCCCTTTTCCAAAATCTCAGAGATGTTACCTCGTGTGGGCGGTACATATCCATAAAGTGGACAGGTTTAGCTGTCCGAAATAATTTTTTGTTATTAATATAAAAAGGGTTCGGCATGTTCCACGCTATTTTGAAAATTGTGGAAATCACTTAAAATGTTCAAACCTGATACTACACCATAGCCATTTCCTAAAATCTCAGAGATAGTACTAGGTGTGCACTTATATTTCCATAAAGTGGACAGGTCAAGCTTTCCGAAACAATTTTTGCTATAAGGATAAAAGAGTTACATAACAAACAGCAACGATTGTTTCGGAAAGCTTGATCTGTCCACTATATGAAAATATCGCCCTACAGCTGGTTCTACTTTTTATTTAAACTTTTTTATGTAGGCCTATACTTTTTCAATGTACGTACACTTTTCGTTAATTTGTGTAGCTACACTTTGGGTGAAATACTTCACACCGATCAAAATTAAGCACGCTAACACGACAAGTAATAAGTTGCGGTCATCTGAATTTTTGAATATGGCAGCTCCACAAGAATAAGAGAGAGATGAAGGTTTTAATTAATTTCACCCTGATCCACAAAATATTTGATCTGAATTTAATTTGTGGGCGGTTTCTCTAATAAGGATTTAATACAATTCCATACATACTATATACCATACCAATACCATACCATGCATGAATCCGAATGGATACCATAAACCAGCCGCATAATAAAAAATTGGCCTAACGAGCTCTTAACGTGCTGGGATCGTGAAATTATCCACTATGTCTTTTAATTAATCCCAACATCCATGCCCGACCAATTAAGCATTCGACATACATACATACATATATATATTGAAAAATTTTGGTTACTTGAGAAAATTACTCCAAGATCTTGAATGTTAAATACTCAACTTGTTTGTTCATCAATTAAGACATATGTACCCTCAAAACAGACGTCAGAGTTCTTGAGAAAAATGAATCTTTACGTTCCTTACACCAATTACAAAATATGTCATAGCATTAATGTTGGAAGAAATGATCATCTGCATATAAAAGACATCTACACATTATTCAAATAACGTTTTTCAAATATCGAATACCCTCTATTTCGTATAAGAGTCGTATGATTTGATAGATCACATCACTTTGGATTTGAGCTCCTAAGGCGTTAAAAACATGGCTAGAAAAAATCGTTAGGTTAGTAATTGTAGATCTACTCTGTAAAATCCATGTTGGTACTCACTAATTTTATTTTTCAAATGAAAAACCAGTCGCTGCATCCTTATCAGTTTTTAAACATTCTAAACCATTAGGTATTTCAAGGAAAATAAATTGAATCTTGGCAGAAGTTTGCAAACGTAACGATCTTGAATTATTATTTGTAAAATATAAACTTTATATAGGAAATCATTTAACAATTTAATCTCTTTACACAAAGCACAGTCTTTCTTTAGCACTTATGTCACCAGTCCGTTTATATGCCTTAAACTCTTTAGACTTGCGATTTGCAATATTTTGCAAACAAAAATTTTACCATGGCTCATCATAAACGGCATTCATGGAATTTTTCGGTATAAGTAAATGAAAACCAGTATTCAAAACTATATAAAATTTAGATACAGTATCCGAGATATTCAAATTATGGAACAAAGTTGCTCAATGAACGTTTACAAGTAAACTTATCAAAAAGGGACATTGACTTTCTCTAAATCATATTTGGAGTCATTACTGCTAAATACACAGGAATCAAAATCAATAATAATAAAATTTAATCAAAAGTGTTATGGGATAGATACTAGAATGATCAGATAAATCAAGACATGACTCAATTTAAACGTCATTTGAAAATAAGAAAATTAGATTTAAGATATGTCCATTTAATAATACCTGTTTGGAAAGGTCATCAGAAATTAATCCATATAAATCCTCATTAATTCAGTTTCAGGCAATTTTCGGTAAATTAAAATCTCCCGCAAATTAAATATGATAATTGGAATTCATTAACGCTAATTGTTCTTCTTTAATAAAATTCACGGTCCCTCTGCAGACATAGCTGTATATTGCCATACGGAACGTACACTGAAACCGCACAATAACTACAGGTCCCGTAACCTATTCTTAAAGGTATAAAGAACCGCAATTGGAGCCCAATTGCAGATTTTGGATTTTTTGGCTCAGAATTTGCTGATAGTAAGGTGATTTTCAAAATGTTCGAATATTCTATGGAACATCATAGCACAACAATAACAGGTCCCGTAACCTATATCTTTAGAGGTGTCAGGAACGGGGATTGGAGCTCAATTGTAGATTTTGGATTTTTTTGAAGAATTTACTGAATTATTATAGTTAAGTGATTTTCAGATATTTCGAATTTTTTATATCAAGAACAGCAATCGGTGCACAATTACAGATTTTTGATTTTTTGACTCAGAATATGCTGATTTATAGTAAAGTGATATTCAAAAAATTCGATTTTCCTTTGAAATGTATGGAACTAAAGCGGCAGTCCTATGTTAAATGTGACATGTTCATTTATTCGTAGGGCAATAACGCTTACAAGATTTCGCCGTGTTTGTCCTTTACATATTAAAATTTTGCTATTATCCGTTGACTCTTATATGACCTTGAATAATTAACTTTGTTTGACACCTGTGCGATTTTGTTTAAGGTACCGTAGAAATCACTGCCCTTTTTCGTTCAGAACTTTTCATAATCCCTAGCTCCATATTTTTTCCGTGAGCACAAGTATAGAGAGCAGGTATTCCGAACTAAGCCAAGCTTAATAAAATTAGATATGCATTTAATGAATGTTATTGTGTGTGTACCACAAATTAATGCAAAACGCCCCAAAAAAAAATCGTTATCCGGATAATAGATCCAGATCTTAGAAATAAATTAAATAAAGTTGAAATTATTTAGGCCGCAAAGATTTGTTATATTTTAACGAAACATTATAACATATTTCGCGCCCTCTTGATTTCCAATTCTCAAAATTAAACACAAACTTCTGTTTAATCGACCTCAACCTCAAAATAAATTCATGTAGCTAAACATTTAAAATTAACTCGATATTTAAGCTTTTTTACGTAAATAGCCGCCATTCTAAATCAAAAGTCTTTAAATCAGCTAGATCAAGAAGCTGTGATAACCGCCATAGCAAATTGATTGATTGATTGAGATGTATGACCAAGACTAAGCAAGATTCACAGAATACAATTTTTTAAATTTTTTTTTTTTAGCTCATAAATTTAATAAAGCCATACTTACTTAAATTAAAATTAATTATCTTACTTATTTTAAAATTGACCTGAACCTGACGGCTTGATATTTAGGAATGCTTTGGTAAAACCCACAAAACATATGGAAAATCACTTTTTTTCCTAAGACAAATTTTTAGATGAAAACGTTACAAATTCTTAATTATGATTTCTGAAATACTTTCATAAATATTTGAATTCCTCCATATATGAATGTGGTTTAAGTAAACCATTTTCGATTCCTTGTAATAATTGATTTATTTAAACCAAAATATGTATAAAAAAATTTCATAACAACAGCGTTCTGGTCAAATTAAAATAAAAGCTTACTACAATTCGTTTGGTCATTAAGTCAATATACATTACATAGATGGCAGTGATGGCAGTAAATTTTAGTAAAATCATACCAAAAAGTATCACCTGGGCAAATTTGAAATAAAAAATTTTTAAGGAAAAGCAAAACAAATTCACAAAATATTAAGAACGTGTGATAATTTTGTGACTAATTTTCTGTATTTTTCGGTAAACATCTTAGACATCTGACGCACATTAGTAAAACTAAAGATAAATTTAGCAAGTATTATTTTAATTCGTCACAGCCAACTTTGATGTATTTTTCAAAATGAAAGTTCGAAAAACATATTTTAGAAATAATTTAATTTTAAAAATTTCTACAGTTAATATTTACTTAACACCAATTTAGCCTTCTTATATATTGTTGTTAAAGATATGAAGAAAACTTTTATATAAACGTTTTGTAATATTTTTGCTTTTTTCATTGAAAACTTTGGAGCTGAAAAACGCCATTGCGTCCAATGATTTTTTGAAAATTACCTAAAAATCTAGACAATGCCGCTTATATGAGTATGCATATTGTTCTGTATTGTACGCGCTTACATATTATTGTCCCATGAAATAATTTGGATGAAACAAAAACACATTAATGAGCACTATACCTCCATTAGACCATGCCTAATTCTATTATTTAATTTTTATCTTTTAAAAAACCAAAATTTTGTTTTTTCTGTCTACGTAAATTAATAATGGCTTGAGTTATTCTTAAACATTAATTTGGTATATTTCCGCACAAGATAAAACTCAATCATATTCTAACGTACGCGGTAGTACATACTCGTACATACCAACATACATAAATAAAAATAGTTAAGAATTTTTTTTTTTTGGTTAGATAAAATTAAAATAATTAAATTTTCAATACATAATTTAAATATGGACATGAGAATTGAAAACAACATTTGAGACGAGAATATTTTTGGATTTTTTAAATTATAAATTTGATACGGTTAAAACTTATATTGTTATTAAATTTGTTTTTTTTTGTTGTTAATATGGCTGCTGATTTTTTTCATTTAGTTAATTTTATGTATATTACACAAAATTTGTTGATGGACAACGAGGGAGATGATGAGTTGATGCGCACGATGGTTATTCACTTCATATACCATGTACATATATTTAAATTTAACAAACGGTTTGATATTTTTTGGAATATGTATATACATTTAAAGCCGCTTACATATACATAAATATATACTCGTGGTGTGAATTATTTGGGAAGCTTAATTATGGTTGTAATTAAGCGAAGATAAATTGTACTGATTGTACGTATTTATTCTTGATAATAAACGTATCGGTTAGGCTGGGTAAGCGGAACGTGTTTAGAAATAAAATAATTAATGTAAATTATCATTCACGCGATGGCAATATCCTAATGATGTAAGGTTATATTCAATTGTTGAGCGAAATCATTATATTTTGGTTTGTTTAATTTACATTATGCTCTTTAGCTTTACCTAACGAATGCAAAGCTAAAATTTTCTCACGAATTATTATGGTGCGGGGGCTGTTCAATAATCGTTCCTAAAGTCTAATTTGCAGGCTCTTTATTAAAACGAGGAATTTTTTTTTTAATTCTTGTTATTTGTACGGAAACTTGATGCATTGTTTTAATCCTCTTATTAGACATGAACCATTTTAACGACCAGCGATGGTTGACTAAAATGTTTTTTTGTGGCCACAAAAAAATAAATCCAACTTAATCTTTACCTGTCACACGTATTTGTCCATATGATGAGTGAGTTCAATGACATTTAAAGCAAACATTGCATATTGTGCACTTGTCGCTATTACTTATCGATAGATGCATATATTTGTCTTTTGAAGTCATCTAGGCAACTACAGAAAAACTTGACATGAAAAGCTTTACAAATATTTTTTAAATCACTTTGAGATTAGCTGTCGTCCACAACACATCAACAAAAAATGAGTAAAAATAAAATTTGCGACAATATAAAATTAATTAAATAAACTGTTTACCTAAATTAAATACATATAATTTATATACATATTACTTTGTGTCTTTTGCGTTCAAACAATAATTGCGACGACATAAAATTTGGTGCCGAAACCCGGGAAGGCGTGTATTATCATATTTTATTCTTTTTCTCTCGAATATCTTAATACCGTGACGAGTAATCATTGAGTTATTTCACAACTAGTATAAAATCGTGCAAAAATCAGTTTGTTTTTATAATCAGTGCAGAATTCTAAATTCAGTGAAATTAATTAACTATGCAAATGTTTTTTATCTCACACTTTTTTTCATAAGAAATTTTATTGTGTTCGAATAACTAAAAATTGCTGAGTTAACAGCATTGAACAAAAGGCGTGGAATAATAAAATCAACGGTTACTAACATAAAAAAGTTCGTAGATAAAATCAACAGCGAATTACAATCCGGTCAAGCAATAAATCGTGAACAGCTCGAGACACGTGCGGAGAAATTAAATGAAGCATGGACCGAATTTCACGATATAGAAAATGAAATACTCCTCGTTCCTGGGCAAATATCTGAAGCAGAGGAATTTCAAGAAAAATATTTCGAGACCAAGTCGACGCCCAGGCGCATTTTCAATATAAAAAATCTAAGCCTTACAACTACACCTAATGTCTCGAACGAAGGAAATACAAGTGTTTTTGCTGATCGGTCATATTACCAAGCTAATGAAGTACGATTGCCACGTGTATCCATAGAAGCATTCAGCGGGGATTATACGAAGTAGCCATCTTTCTCCGATTAATTTAAGACGTCTGTGAATCGATTTATTTTTTAACCATTTTTTTTAAAAGTGTTCACACAAGCAACTAAGATCATTATGTGACCCATCCGACTCCCCTGAGCGGACTGACAGCCAGGAACCGATTGGGAAAACCGAAATCCTTGGTTGATATTTATTCTAGTTAAAAAACTAGATTCATAGTCTCAACAGATGTGGGTGCAGCATGTAATTGATGTCATTGATATTGATGTTGCTATGCTTCCTAACTGATCGTTGTGATGCTTTAGAGTCGTGCTCACCTGTAAAACCAAATACGTCTTTTCGACAAAACTTAAGTTCGAATTCATATAGTGCTACTGTTGATCGAGTTGGATGTCCAATGTGCAAGAAGGATCATTTTATTTTCCAATGCTTTAATTTCAAATGGTTAAAAGTTCCAGAGCGAAGACAATTTTTGGAAGACAATAAATTTTGCCTCAATTGTATGCGACCAGATAACGATGTAAAATCATCACAAAAAACATCACACCCTTATTCACGCTAAAAGTGCAGATATTCAGCTCCAAAAAGCGATATTAAAACACCTCTACGATCATTCATAATGCGTTCAGTACAATTTCACCATCAACTAGCTCGTCCATAAATAACGATCCTTCAATCAACTGTGAAGCGGCTTCAATCAACAACGATATTGTTTCAAATCATAATAAACATTCTTCAATCAACAGTACCGAGACTTCAATCAACAAATTTGCTTCAATCAACAACAATAATTCTTCAATCAACAATGAAGCATCTGCAATCAACAGAGAAAACAACTCAATGTCATTGGTTTTTTCGATGCAAAATTTCAATTTAACAACCGCAAATTCTCCAAATAATGCTAATCGTAACCCTTACGCCACTTCATCTAATCCCTTAAACTTATTCAAGATATTATTGTCAACGGTCCTAGTTAATGTTACCGATTATTTTGGGAAAATACATACAGTAAGGGCTTTACTTGATTCTGGATCACAATCTACCTTCATTAGTGAAAATTGTGTTAAAAAATAATGTTAATGGACTTGCGTCAAGAAAGGCTGGATTTACAAGAGTTGCAGTCGAAATTGAATTACGTTCAAGACATGATAAAGTTCATGTTTTATTGTGAATGCCTTTATACTATTAAAATTAACGGCACCACTGCCCTCAGAAAGCATAGATATCTCACACTGGTCTAAATTGAAAAATCTGGACTTGGCGGACCCGGCATTCAATAAATCGGCAGAAATCGACATGATTTTGGGAAATGATGTGTTTTTTGCAATAATTCTATCGGAACAGATAAAGATTGAGGAGCACATATTTGATCATCGAACAATATTCGGCTGGGTGCTAGGAGATAAATTAAGTCAAAATACCGAAGATATATCAATTTCAGGATATCATACCAGTGTCACCAACAACGATGTCGAATTGAAAGTACTTCAACAAATACTCGATTGAGGACGAACAATGCGAAAAACACTTTCTACAAACAACAAAACGCGACGAAAAAGGACGATATGTCGTACGTTTTCCTTTTAAAGACACCAGCGGAGGCAACATATTAGGAAACCTAGTCAACACGGCTATCAAAAGACAGCCCGCAATGGAAAACAGATTTATTAAAAACACTAAATTACGAGACGACTACATCAAATTCATGGCCATATGATTTTAGCTAACCAAATGGAATCCCTTACACACAAACAAAATGTTTATCTTCCACGCCACGCCGTTTTAAAAGAATCCAGCTCCACTACTAAGCTTAGGATAGTTTTTGACGGTTCCTGCAAAACCACATCTGGAATTTCATTGAATGCCACTTTGCTTGTAGGACGAACATTTCAAAAGGATCTTTTGGCAATACTTCTTCGATACAGGATTCACGCAGTGGCAGTGTCCGCTGACATTGAGAAAATGTATCGACAGGTGTTACTGCATCCCGATGACCGCGATTATCAGCGCATTGTCTGGAGAAATAATTCAGCAGAGGACATACGGCACTTTCAACTAAATACAGTAACCTATGGAACTTCAAGTGCCGCTTTTTTAGCAGTCAGAACCTTATACCAATTAGCGAAGGACTACGAATCATGCTAACCTCAAGCAGCTTCAATCGTCAAGGAAGATTTCTACGTGGACGATATGCTGATAGGCTGTGAGAACACGCTGCAAGCAATCGAAATCTACAAAAGCATGACCGCTCTATTGGCTGAAGGTGGCTTTAAGATAAGGAAATGGTTGTCCAATGATCCAGAATTCTTACGAATTATTCCGTCACAAGATCGTGAATCAACACTACTAGATCTAGACACAAACTGTACAATCAAAACACTCGTCTTGCGTTGGAATCCAACCCAAGATATATTTACCCAATATTGAGAGGATCACAAAAGAGGATACTACTGTCACAAGCAGCAAGGATTTTTGCTCCATTGGGATGGCTTTCTCCACATACCATCTCCATTAAAATATTATTCCAAAGCTTGTGGCTACAAGGGCTAACCTGGGACGATGAACTACCTACAAATATTTCCGATAAATAGAGTAAAATTAAAAGGGACTTGAAGGAAATTGGAAAGCTTGAAATTCTGCGGTATCTAAAGAAATTCACAGCCTCTAAATTACAATTGCATGCATTTTCTGATGCCTCAGAAATGGCTTATGGAGCTGTGGTTTATTCAAGAACTCAAGATAAAACTGGAGCAGTGCACATACGGCTAATAGCAGCTAAAACAAAATTAGCTCCTGTCAAACAGGTGTCCTTACCAAGGCTCGAATTATGCGCAGCCTTACTATTAAGCCGCCTTGTAAAGTACATTATGCAACCGTGGAGATTGACATCAGTTCTATTCACGCATATACTGATTCATCGATCGTTCTGGCATGGTTGGCTAACCATCCAAGAAGGTGGAAAAACTTCACTCAACATTGGAATTAACATTGGTCACATATTTGATCTAAATATATTCCTGCCGACTTGGCCTCTCGTGGTTTAAATTCCAATGAGTTAGTTAAAAGCCAATTATGGTGGAACGGACCAGATTGGTTATCAAACCATCTAGAAAATTATCCATCTAAGCCATTCACGTGTTCCGCTAGTGAATATGATCGTATCGATTTGGAGGAAAAACGTAATTTTGGCACAAACCTTCAAATTGAAATCAGTAAGATAGACATAATTTCAGAATTATTCAATAAGTTCTCATCACTTAAGATTATTTACAGAATGCTCGGTTATGTTTGCCGGCTTATAACCAATTCTAAAATAAAATCTAATAATAACCCATAGGTGAAAATCAATATATCCCACAGAAACATAATTCCCCCCACGGTCCTTGAAATAAACTACTCGGAAACTGTTTGCATCAGGTGGGCACAAGCACAAGCATTTTTGAATGAAATCAGGCAGATTTCTTCTAAAGAAGATGTTCAAGAGCGCAGTCAACTTTTATCACTAACACCGTTTTTAGATCATGTCTGAGTGCTAAGAGTTGTGTTTATTCGACACCAAACATCCGGTTATACTACCCAAAGGTCATCTGCTCAGTAAGGTTATTATTGACGAGTACCACAAACAAAATCTGCATCCAGGACCAGCATTATTAACTAGCCTAATTCGCCAAAGATTTTGGATTATCGGCTGCAGAAATATGACCAGACATTATGTATCGACGTGTTTGAACTGTTTCAGACAAAGGAAGTTAAGCATCGAACAGCTAATGGGTAACTTACCTATGGTTAGAGTCAATTCGGGGCGCCCATTTTTACATACCGCCGTGGACTATGCTGATCCCTTGTATCAGCGGGAACGATTCGAGCGCGGTCATTGTAAAATTACAAAAGGCTACATCGCCTTATTCGTTTGTATGTCTGTTAAGGCTATCCATATCGAATTAGTGAGCGACATGACCACTGAAACTTTCCTGGCGGCTCTTAAAAGATTCATATCTCGAAGGGGTGTCCCCAATCAAATTCATTCAGATAATGGCAGCAATTTTCTGGGCAGCCGCAGATAGTTAAATGAATTATTCGAGCTCTTTAAAAATGAAAATCACTTTAAATTAATATCTAATTTTCTTACACCACAGAAAACCAATTTCGCGTGTTCAACCCGGCAAAGGCCCCATACTTTAGCGGTTTGTGGGAAGCCAACATAAAGTCAGTAAAACATCACCTAAAACGAGTCACAGGAAACGCACCTCTGACATTTGAGGAGATGAGTATTCTATTATCGCAAATAGAAGCCGTACTGAATTCCAGACACTGACAAAAAATAGTCAATTTAAAGAGCTGGTCAAAGTAGAGAGGTGGCAAAAGTAACTTCATCATGAGAAAATTACCTTCTGCATTTACATATTTAATTTTATCGGTCTCTACACTGCCAAAATAAGTCTTGTGTTGTATCTAAGTTTTTAAACTAAAGAAGGTGCTTAGTACATAATATACATATAACTGGTTTCGAACTCAAACAAACAAATTCAGAAACTTCTCGTCGTCCAACGCCAGTTATAAATTTGATGAGAGCAATTCAAGCTCGGGCGGCGATGAAATAATTGATGAATTTAATAATCTCGTCCCTTGGCCCACAATGCTCATTGCGGAAACGTTGTTTCAACAAAAATTTATGATTTGGTCTGTTCTTCAAAACACGCTTTAATATCTTTTTTATCGTTAAAACATTTGATCGCTAGATTCAATTTGTGACAGCAAAACATTCAAAATTGAAAAAAATATCTTCTCAGCTTCCTGAAAAATATCGAAAACCTAGACACAAGTTTTTGCGTTTCTAAAAGGACTTTAATTTTGGGACGATAGAAGTGCCCTTCGATTCTAACATTCTAGCCTTAACGATACTAGCCTCGATGCGTCAGGACTTCAGTTTAATCCAATTTCCGACATTAGCATGCAGAACGCATAAATACTTGTAACTCGACATCTTGCGAAACTTAAAAAATTGTGTAAATTAAATAAATTTCCATGAATACTTAGGTAAGTTCAAAATGGACAAAGTGTCGAATCTCGAAAACAAAAAAGTGCGAGATGTTGTACGTTACCTAAGCAGCTCTAAGTGGTCCCAGAAAGGGTGAAAGGGATAACTTCCATGCCACTCAAACTAACCTAAACTAACCTACTGAATTTAAGGCTTTATAGAAATTTATAGGATTTATTAGATTTATAGAATTCAAAAGAATTATTGAATTTAAAAAATTTATAAAAATTAAACCAATTTCAGAAAAATTAAAATTTGTAAAATTTATTGAATTTATAGAATTTTTAAAATAAGTCAAATTTGAGTTGGTCTAATTTATAGAACTGAGAGACGAACAATTTATAGAACCCATCGGTTCCACAACATTTATTGGATTTATAAAATTTATACAATTATTTCATCAATTCTATAAATTTTATAAATTCAATAAATGTTATAGATTATGGGTTATAAAATTAAAAAAATTCCTAATGAAATTTTAAAAATATATTAGAATTTATAATATTTACAGACATAAAATTTGTAGAATTTATTGGACTTTTAAGATTTATAGAATTTATAAAATTATTAAAGTTTATAAGATTTAAGGAAATTCTTGAATTTATAAAATTTGTAGAATGCAAAGAATTTATAAAATTTATACAAGTTATGGAATTTTTAGAATAAGTAAAATTTGGGCTTGTAGAATTTATCGAACTGACAAACTTGAAACATTTCACAGAATCCATAGAATCTATAAAATTTAAACAATTTATGAAATTTGTGGAGTTTATATAATTTCTAGAATTTATAGAGTTTATAGTCGTATAAGAATTTGAAACATTTAAAAATTTATAAAATTTATTGGATGTTTAAAATTTATAGAATTTATCGAAATTATAGAATATATATTGGGGGTACAAATAAGGTTTGAGTTTTTTTTTTTATAACTTCGACGCTTGATTCAAAAAATTGGTACAATGTACTTTATTCAAAGCATTATATATCGTTAGCTATGACTTTGAAGATCACTTTGTCATGTCTTTTGACATATTGTGGGCGTTTGAGTTGCAATGATCGACTTAATTGCATCAATTGTTGTTGATAACGTTCTCAAAAACGACGTTCGACGTGTCTTGGATTGAGTTCATACGCATGTTGCAGCATACCCATACCCTTGAGACGCTTTTGAATTGCTTTTGTTAAGCCACTCCCAAAGTTTCAGCGAGCTCCTCTTAAGTTGGGCATGCATTTTGGTTCAATAACTCCTCCAACTCAGCGTAACCAGTACTCATATGCTGGACCCATTGTCTTAGCCAGCAAAAGAGGTCGTGGGGTAAAACTAGTCAAAGGATTCATTTCAATATTCGTATGTTTGATCACCAAGGCGATACACATAGAAGCGGTTAGGGAGCTAACCACGGATGCATTCATCGCAGCATTGAAAAGATTCTCGGCCAGAAGAAACGTTCCAAGCAACATATACTCGGATAATGGCACGAATTTTGCTGAAACCAAAAGAAGACTGAAAGAGGTATGTATATACATTTATTAGTTCGTTGAAAGGTGAAGCAGCCGCATTGGTGCGGAACATTTCCATCACCGAAGCAAATTACGATGAGGCGTGGGAAATAATCAAGAATCGCTACGACAAAAAGAAACAGGTAACAAAAATTCTGTTGAAACATTTTATGGACCAACCATTAATTACTCAGACTTCAGCAAAGTCTCTTCACTATATGCGTGATGTGTGTGATGAAGTGTTACGAGGGCTTAAGGTCTTGGGTGACAAGGCGGATTTACGCGACCCATGGTTGATCCACATTCTAGTTAACAAGCTTGATCAAACCACCAAACACGACTTGGCCCAACATAGCTTCGGAATCGAATTCCCAACCATTTCAGAGTTTTTCAACTCTCTAGAAAAACAAAGTGATACTTTGGAAAGTTGTGAGATTACAAAGCGTAGTACCTATCGGCAAGTAGCGTCTTCCAACCTCAAAGTGAAACATGCATATACCCAATCAATAAGTTGTTTGAAAGGCAGTCAAAACCACTATATACGCAATTGTGAAGATTTTTTGTGTCTTTCGATAAACGAAAGGAGAAATTTCGTAGCCCATAATAAATTGTGTTTCATATGCCTGTTTAAAAATCATCTATTACAAGCTTGTCGTTCGAAATTTAGATGTGGCATATGCCGAGCGAAACATCACACAACTTTACATCAAGATGTTTGAAAAACTCCAAAGAACACTACTTTATGCACGGAAATCATTCCAACTTCTTCAAAGAAACCAGAAGCGAAGCTTGAATCTTTAGATGTCGCCCATGCACATTTCACATCTACTAAGAGGTTTGCTGCGCTGTTGCCGACAGTTGTTATTAGGGTGTTAGACTCTTCAAATTAATTCCAGCGATGCCGGGTAATATTGGATTCTGGAGCGCAGGCGTCCTTCATCTCTGAAGTGTGCTCAAAGACTGGTATTGCCTCGGAAGAATGTGAAAATTGTGATAAAAGGTCTCACACCTGACACTGAAACGACCAGAGGTTCAGTAACAATTAAGGCAGTGTCTTTATATTAAAATAGAGAATAGCTAACCCTAGATGTTTTAATTCTTTCAAAACTAACCAACTCGTTACCTTCTTGTGAAATAAATACTTCTAATTTTATGAAAATTAAAGGGTTACAATTAGCAGATCCATACTTCAATAAACCTATAATGGTGGATATTATCATTGGAGCAGATCATTTCTTCAAGATACTACGTGAAGGTCGTCTATAAAATTTAGAAAATGATTTAACGGCACAAAATTCCATGTTCGGCTGGATAATAGCAGGTGAATCCAAGAAAACACAAAATCCAACCACGAGCTTTAACTTCCATGTTGGTCTAAATGTTGATGAGACAATCCGAAAATTTTGGGAAATGGAGGAACTTCCCAATTGCAATCCGCTTTCCAAAGAAGAAAGTGAATGTGAGGCACACTTCAAACGAAATTTAGTACGACAATCGAACACAACACTGGGAAATTCAGTAAACATTGCGAAAAAACGATTCTTCAATTTAGAAAATAAATAAAAACGTGAACCTAAATTGAAATCGGAATATGTAAAGGTTATGCGAGAATACATGATATTAGGACATTTATGTGAGATTCCTAGAGACACTAGAACATCCCCAGTGAAGAATAATTATTATTTGCCACACCACGCCATTGCAAAGGAGGAAAGTATCACTACAAAATTGCGCGTTGTGTTCGATGGTTCCTGCAAGACTACCAACGGCAATTCCATAAATGACATAATTATGGTCGGTCCAACAATACAACCAACCCTGTGGACTATATTATTGAAAATCCGATACAATATAGAATTGCGCTGACGGCGAAAATAGAAAAAATTTACAGGCAAGTTATGGTATCTGAATATGATCACAAATATCAGCAAATCCTG
This sequence comes from Tipula vernalis, assembly GCA_958295665.1. Lineage (NCBI taxonomy): Eukaryota > Metazoa > Arthropoda > Insecta > Diptera > Tipulidae > Tipula > Tipula vernalis. The sequence goes on along the minus strand of OY282559.1, from coordinate 361,242,209 downwards.
TGGCGAGAAAATGAAAATGACCCTTTGAAATCATATAAACTAACCACTGTAACATTTGGAATGGCTAGTTCAGCATTTTTAGCAACACGATTTCTACAGCAAACTGCGTTATATTTCCAAGCTATAAGTTTTATATAGATGATGACCTATCTGGCGCGAATACCGTCAAAGAAGCCCAAATTCAAGGGGAATACTGCTATCAAAGCTATTGTCACTAAGTTAGTGGTGGCATGGGCCGTCGTGGTTATTTCAGCCAGAACAATTATGGCCAATTGCGAAAAATGACGTGTTTTATGGCGATACAATTTGCGAAATGAAGCAGTAACAGTTGATATCATACGTCCACACACAACTACATCAAAAAGACAATGAAATATACGAGACAGTATTGAGTTATACGTTTTCCTTCAATAAAGTTATAAGAATTTTAAGTTTCATTCACAGATTTATTGAAAATGCGAGAAAGAAGAAGAGAACACGTCAAAGTAATGGAATAATTTGGAATGAAATGTCTTCAGCCACAAAAGGCCTTATCAAATGGGTACAGCATAAAGAGTACGCTGAAGAAATTCTGATGATAACCAAAAAACAGACGGTACCCAGACGCCATCCGCTATCATCAGATGTTGATGGTTGGTGGACCTTATACGGAAAAACTATTGGATTGTAAAAGGCAGAGCAGCTGTGCGCAATATAGTTCGAAAATGTATCCAATGCTTAAGAGATCGAGCGAAAACTACCAACCAGCTTATGGGCGACTTACCTTCGGTCCGAGTTACTCCAGCACGGCCATTCTCTAACTGTGGAATTGATTATGATGGACCCATTGTCTTAGCCGGTAAAAGAGGTCGTGGGGCAAAACTAGTCAAAGGATTCATTTCAATATTCGTATGTATGATCACCAAGGCGATACACATAGAAGCGGTCACGGATCTAACCACGGATGCATTCATCGCAGCATTGAAAAGATTCTCGGCCAGAAGAAACGTTCCAAGCAACATATACTCGGATAATGGCACGAATTTTGTTGGATGACTGAAAGAGGTATATAAATTTATTAGTTCTTACCTTATATACCTCCTTCTGCTCCGCATTTCGGTGGATTGTGGGAATCCGCGGTAAAATCAGTTAAAACCCACCTAAATCGAGTTACTGGTAACTGTCACCTTACCTTCGAAGAAATGAGTACGTTATTGTGTCAAATCGAGGGAATATTAAACTCACGATCACTTTGCGTTATATCGAAAGATGACGAGTCGTTTGATGCATTAACACCGGCCCATTTCTTGACGGGATCATTTTTATCATCCATACCTGAGAATGATCTAGGGGACATAGCTACGTCCCATTTATCTATATGGACATAGAGCACAAAGTTTCTGGAAGCGATTTCACCAGGACTATCTCAATAATCTACAACAAAAGCACAAATGGAAAAATAGCGTAGAAAATATTAAAATCGTCGATTTGGTATTAGTTAAAGAAGACAACCTACCTTCATGCAAGTGGTTGATGGGTAGAATCTTTGAAAGTCATCCAGGTGCAGACAGTAATTTGCGATAATTTTCTTATATAGGATTGATATAATTTATAGCGTTTAAAGAATTTTTAAATTCTATAAATTATGTAAGTCTTTTAATCCTAAAATTTTTGTATATCCTAATCGAAACTGCGATTTAGTATCGTAGTAATTTTGATTGTTAATTTTTTAATAGAGATTATTTAAAAAATATAAATTCCGGAATTGTATAAAATTCCGGAAGAACATTCAAATTAGAAAATTCCGGAAATACTTTATGGCCAATAATTGGATGCCCTAGTTGGGCGTGAGTTTGGGGTTTCATTTACGGGCTGGGTTGCAGGTCGAGTTAAGGCTGGGTTGGGGTTGGGCTAGGGCGGAGTTCGGCTTGAATTTTAGCTGAGTTGGGATTGAGTTGAGTGGAGTTAAATTTGGAAATTTATTTCGGATTGTGTTGCAGGTTGAGTTGGAAGTTAAGTTGAATTCTGTTCATCACACGTGTAGTTTTGCTACCAAGTTGTTTTAGAATATAGACGACACACATTATTATTCGTATGTATAGGATTTTATTTACATTCATAAGAGTTAAAGCTGATATTCCCCTACGTCCACGGAATATATGGGTTAAAATTACGCCTTAAAGTAGAGTTTCTGAGAAACCATCAAATCCATAAAAATATTCATAACCCTTGTTAATTTAATTTAATAAATAAAACTTTACGTACACAAGCAACTATCAATCATTGAAATTAAAAAACTTTTCCCAAACAAATTTTGGATTTTTAGTTAATTTTAATTTACACAAATATCGCCCTTATCCCTATATACGAGTATCTAAGGCAAAGTTTATTACACTACTTTAAATAGTAACAATTTAACAAAATAAATAAAAACTTTATCTATTTATTTTCGGTGGGCATATACTCTAAACAACCCTCTTTGTAAATTCATCGATCAAATTCTAATGCATGTCAATGTTACCACTTCGATAAAAGAAAATCCAGAATATTATAACAAAACTGCAGTTAAATGTCTAAAATTTCGTCGTCCTTCTCATCTAATGATATTTATTAGCATTATGACAATCCCTCGTTTTTCTATTAAATGGTATTTAGTCCCTTTATGTAATAACAGATAACTAGCCAACCCCCATATATACATAAATACGACTCGAATTTATCCAATTTCAAAAGAAATGAAAATATAAATCTTTCAAATGCAATCACATCTAGCCTTAGTTAAAAATAAACAGAAGATTAGATGATCGCCAAGATTTGATTGTGTTTAGCACACACACACTATACCAGACTAGGCAAAAATTGTTTATTTATGAAAAAAGTTCCCCCATGAGTTTAGATTTAGGGGACAATTTTTATATTGATTAAAATTTATTTGTATTTTTATTAATTGAATTGAATTTGACCCGTTAAATTTATGTAATACGTACGTTCTTCTGACCAATTTCACCGTTATCAATTTACAATTTTATGTGCTTTAGTTATACAAGTGTCCATTAAATTATTTTCTTTTGATGCGCTTTAATTATTTATATGAAGTTTAGATTTCATGTCGTGGGAGAGATGAATAGTCTTCAAGTGTTTTTGATTTTTAACTATGTATAATTGTTGGACGCAAGAATTCAATCTCTTTGAAATTTAATCTGAACACCAACAAAAAAAACAGCATTCAGAATAAAATAATTCCCCCGCACATATCACATAATTCACACAGCGCCATATAATATATCCCATATATTATATCATTCAATGTGACAGGCACTGATAACAAATATTTATAAATATGTAGTCCAATAATGATTCAGATTTGTGTACGTAACATTAAACATTATCATGGTCGAAAAGTAAAACAAACACAAAAAAAAAAAAAATCTGCGACAAGAGAAAATTGAAAAAACACCCGCATTTTCATTTCTTTTTCCATATACAATGTAAATCCCAGTTAATCAAAAATATTATGACATTACGATTTTTTTTTTTTTTATATTTCCAACTTAATTTGAGGGATGTTGTACGAGTTTGTGGAAAAAAAAGGGGAATCATTTGCTTGAAGATGAAAAATCGTATAAAATTGGATTACAATGAAATTAATTAATTTCATGTATGAGACATACATAATTTGTTGTTGTGTGTGGGAAATTTAGAGATAATTTTTTAATGTTGGTATCCCATACGGAATTAGCCATAGCTTCTAATATAATAATCGTATAGTGATTAATATTATCTCTCGAAATGATCTGACATAAAGACAATGACAATTATAATAAATGGTTATAACGAACAATGGGATACCCTGAATGTTTACATCCCCTATTAATTTAGTTGGCTGTTTGACAATGTGTTATTTGATTATTTAGGCAGAATGGTTTCGGCGAGTTTTAATAATCAGATAATACTTCGATATTGAGTGCAATATTGTTAAACTCTTTGTTTTGAAAAATGAAAAATTATCAACATAGCAAGTTTAATTCGTTTTAATTCTGCTAAACTCAAATCGTTTTATTTAAATTAAAATCCTACATAATTTGAAAAAGGTTGTATTTGAACGAAAAAGGTTGTACTTGACGTAAAACGTTGAATTTTTGAGGTATATAACCTGTAAATCATAAATTTTTTGTATTACCTCGCATCATAGGAAAAGGTGGGAAAAACCGCATGCGCGGAGAAGATAAATAGTGCAAATATCTAGGATCACCGATCATTGATCAAAACGTTCTGCGGATCTTGCATTGATGCCGGGCCGTCCCAAGGTGCATGCGAACTGTGCGGTCGCGCAATATTTTAAAAGCATAGAAATTTGTTAGGTCACCGTGGAAAAACTAAAACCTAATTTTGCAAAATTATAAAGTCAAAATTAATTTTAAGAACATGATGAATTAAATATTAGGCCATCCAAACATGCTGGCGGGGTCAGAAAATTAGGTATAGTAATTAAATAAAACAATTGACGAGAGTCCTCACGTTTGGCGCCATTTGTAACGTTCGCCTAAGAGACAGCTGCAAAAAAATCATTCGCTAGAATTATACTGAGCACAGTTTTGCCGGCTAATGACTTACGGTATTTAGGTGTGATATTCTCCAGGCTCCTAACGAACATGTTTAATTGTGCATAACTCTGATATTCTTCATTTCATTTCCGACCAACATATCCACCACCACCGGTCTTATCTTCTTTACAATAATCTTTTACACATATGAATTATAGCTTTTAAATTCCGGATCAGTACAATCAAGAAATCAATTGCATTAACAAAAACTTAACCGACCAAACGGCGCAGTGGTTAAAGCTGTGGCGTTTGGATCAGGAGGTACCGGATTCGAATCCCGATAGGGGCCCGGATGCAAAAGGGATTTTTCATCATCTGATTACGATCGGTGATGAAGATGAACACATTTATGGCTCCTGTTGAGAGTGCAGAATCCATGGGCCGACCCACCTTTCATGTCAGCACTATAGGTTGGTATGAAGCAATGCAATGTGCAGGTGGTTTATGCAAAACGGGCCGTACGTTCTCGATTTGGCTAATACTGCGTAAAGTAGGACGGTAAAAGTAAACTGCGAAAGAGTTGGGAGTGCCTTGAGCCCCAGAAAAGATTGCAGAGATTAAAAAAAAAAAAAATAAAAAAAACTTAACTACAAAAACAAATAGAATTAATATTACTGTTCTAGCAAATACTGTGCTTAGGTTGTAAGGCTAAGCGTTTGCTTGATTAGCGAATTTATCTAATTAAATTACCGCTGGTGGGGTTTAAATAGACGGAGAATTAGAAACTACACGTTTGGTGATTAAGTTTTTCCTGATTTGTTTTTAATAAATTCCGAGTTTAAATACATTTATAGAAACTGCTTAACAGCGAGTTTTCATAATCTGTCTTTTTTTTTTTATAATGTTGTCTATATTCTTAGAATACTACAATAAAATATTATGTATAGCTGACAAATAATATATGTGCATACTTCCGTTATTAATATTTCACTTTATGCAACCTTAACAATTTTATTACTTAAAATTAAAATGATGACTTGACAAATAATCCCTGTTCACAGATGAAGTGAACATACTCCCGGGCTACATTAATCCTTTTATCTGGTTGTTTGTAATGCGGATACTCTGTATGTGTCGCTCATTATTCTTTAGATGTCCGCTGTGTATTTTACAGAATATGGCGCTGCTACAAGTTGTTGGTATTAACCTTGAGGGAGTGGTTCCAGAGGTTGAGCCGGGTGTTGATGTGCCAGCAAATTCATTCTTCTGAATATACAGCAAGCGATGATAAAGAGAGCCGCTGGTATTACTAGATAAATTGCCGCATAGTGATGGTAATCGTGTATGTTAACCTTGGCTTCTGATGTCTCTAGTAACCTCTTTTGGTCTTGAATGACGGCCTCAATTGCCTCGATTCCTGGGAACTTCGAAGTTGATGTATGGTTTATGATGTCTGTAACATTTATCATCCCGCTCAGGTTGAATGACGGCAAAAAGGAAAATTCATACTTGCTGCTGAATGTTTTGTATCCTGACACTGTAAATGTATCACCTTTGAAGATGCAGTTTCCATGCAGCTCCAGGATTCCCTCACCATGAATGGATGTGGTTGTGGTTTCAAATGTGCCATCAATTTTATGTTCGCAAATTACATTGCAAGTTGTTCTTGAGCTAGTTACAAAGATCCATGCGTTGTATCTGTGTATAGGAATCCAAATAGTGGTGATTGCTCTTTGAAGTATCTGGCAGCTTCTTGGTATTTCGCCATCCTGTTTGAGTAACTGCATTTCACATATGCTTTCATTAGAGCTGTAGTCATACAGCGGCTAACGTATGTTGCAGAGATATTCTCCATTTAGATGAGTGCAAGCGTTGAATTCATGAGTAGAGAGTGGCATTTATTTATCCTGATGACTTGTTACCATCAAATAACTTGAGGACGGCTGAATATACACACACTTTACTATGTTATATAAGGTGTATCGGGTTCTCTGTACCAACGGGATTTTAACCTCGAAGATTATGATTTCCTGAATTTTTATGGTTTTGACCGTGGTGATTTTATATATTTGAGCTATATCTCTATTACGAAATAGTATGTCTTGGTTTAGTTTGAGATTATCGACTATCTGTCTGGTTTGCTCTTGAAGTTGTTGTGGTGTTAATATGAGTGGACTAAGTTTGCCTTGGTGTACTTCCGTTATGGTATCGATTACTGCTTATTGGAATGTGCGGAGTTTCATCATTTCCAACATTGTATGAAGAAAGTCAGTGAATTCTTCGTGAAATATGAGGCCTGTTATTATTTGTTTAAGAGCTTCGAATCTTTGATTTGTTTCTTCGTGGTCGTGCTTGATGATGTTCACTGTCGTTTCTATTATAGATATCTGTTGCTGTAAAAGTTTCTGGTGATGTTGTTGGTTTAGATTAAGATTTGCTATGCTTTCTTTGTAGAAATTTCCGGCACGTTGATCAAGTATGCCAAATAGCTCATTGGCTATGGTACCAACGAAGTCAAACGGTGATCTTTTTTGACGGGCTCTTTCATTTCTTCCCAACATATTCAGTATTTCGTTTTGCTCTTTTAAGTCGATGTAGAGGTTCCGCATTTGGGATGAAATTAATCCACAGTGTATCGTATGTAGACTTGGAGTGCGTTATATTTTTGCAAAATTCATTTAGCTGCCGAGTGGATTTTTCCAGATGGTTGGCTCGTCTTTTGAGTGTGAATTATTAGATCTTCCTAATATTATCCACCCAAACCTTGTACGTTGAGCAATTGGTTATTGATTGTTTATTTTTACTATATCCGGTAATACTATATCGGCATAGTAATCTGCACCAATAAGTAAGTCTGTCGGTGCTGACGTATGGAAGTTAGGATCGGCCAACTGAGGTAGATTTTTCCAAGTCTGGCTTGTTATTGTTCTCCGTGGTTGGTTGTCTGTAATTTTATTCACTACGTAAGCTTCTATTTCCAGGTTATACCTCGATTGAAATTGAGGCATAATTAGATAGTTTATCAGCCTTTTTGATTATTTCTTTGATGTTTGCGCAAATGCCAGTGACGTGCAATTCTGTGCTACACGTTTTTGTTTGTAGTCTGTTTACTGCGTTTGAAGTGATGAACGTGCCTTGCGAGCAAGGATCTATAATGGCACGTAAATGACCATCTTGCCCATTCTTAGTTGTTGCCCTTACTAATGCGGTTGGTAAGAGAATGTACGCGTCATTTGTACTAGCGTGTAATGTAGTATTGCTGTTGTTTGCTGATCCGGGTTTGGTTGTTATTGATCGATTCATCTTAATGTGTAGTAGCTGGTGATGCCGTCCTTTGCATTGTTGACATGATGTATTAGCCTTACATTCGGCTAACGCGTGGTCGCTTTTAAGACACCTTCTACATAGTTGCAATAATAATACCAGCTGAGTTTTGTCAAGATTGTTCATTGCTTTATATTTAGAACAATCTGCAAGGTGATGGCTTTGGTTGCATACAATGCAGGCTTTGGTTGGACTCGTTGTCAATAGAAATGTTTTTGTATTAGTTGCTGGTTTACGAAAGTTTGAAGATTTTTCTCGATAAACTGCTTCTAATGACGTAGAACGCGATTCAAGGAACTTCATGAAATTTTTAAGAGTTTGAATTTCTCTTGGATTCTCTAGTGACACCTCGTATGCTCTCAGGGATTCGTGATCCAGTTTTTTGGCCAATACGTAAATCACTATTTGATCCCAAGAATCATTGTTAATTCCTAGGTGCTTGATTGCATGTAAACATTCTCTGGTCGTGTCGTATAATCCTCTTAAGGCCGGTGCGGATTCTGTATTTATTGTTGGTTGTGCCATCAAGGTATGAATGTATTTGTTTACGTTCATCCTGGGATTATCGTATCTTGTTTTGATTATGTCCCATGCGGGTTCATAGTTTTCTCGGCTGCTTGACCTCCAATGTAAGTCTCTAGATAATTAATCTTGTGTGTGTTGTTAAGTGCTTGATTGTTGTGCACTAATTGTTCAAAGACGTCATGAAATGCCATCCATTTCATGTATTCTCCATTAAAGTGGGGTATTTGTATTTCGGGAAGCTAAATTTTTGCCGGTCGATTACTGCCGGCTTTGTATTGTTTGTTCTTCATGATCACCTCTACTACTATTTCATCATACGCTTTTCGTATTGTGTCGTAGTATTCATCTATGAAGTATTTTGTTGTTGTTTCATCATCCTCAGTCGCCTCCAGGCATATGTTGTCGTGAAGATCTGATACTTGATTCATCATTCTCTCCATGTGAGTTAATGATAAATTCAATGATGCTTCAGCTTCTCCTTGTTCCAATTTGTTTTTTGTGGACCTTATCTCTTTGTACAAGCTCCTGATTTTGATGTCTTGTTGTTTTAATTGTTGTTTGAATTTTGACGATTGTCTGAATTCAAGGTTTGACACAACCTTTGACGTCTCGGGTAATGGACTATGCCTGAATTCGCTTGGTGATGCCTCTGTGGCAGTGTTGTTAATCTCTACAGATGGGGTGATGCTGAGTTCTTTAAAATTGATTATTGCATCTGCTGTTGGAAGTGGTGCGGATGGCAGCCCTGAATCGTCTAGGCGTTGTCGCATTTCCTCAATAGTTTTTTGGTAATTATCTGCCACATTTTGCCTATCCTTGTAATACTGATCTGTTGACTTTAGTGGTGGTTGAAATTCTCTCATTAAATTGTCGTCATCGATAAACTCTTTGTATAGCTTCTTCAAAGCTGTTATTTTTTTTTCTAGATATGTTTTCGTTTTTCGTATTGCTCCATCTTTTTAATAGTTTGTGATCAGCTGGTCTATTTCTTCTGTCTTTTGCTTATGTTTCTGCAATAGCTGTTCCATGCCTATAGTTGTAATTGACTAAGTTGCGGCTAGTTAGAGGAACAACGAGTGTCTGCTTCACGGTGCAGTTGTTTGGATATCCGCCGGTTGTTGCTTGACGTATTTGATAAATATTCCGCCGGTTGTTGTTTGGCGTATTTGGTTGTTAATGGCTCGAAGGACTAATGTTAATATAGCAAATACTGTGCTTAGGTTGATTAGCGAATTTATCTAATTAAATTACCGCTGGTGGGGTTTAATTAGACGGAGAATTAGAAACTACACATTTGGTGATTAAGTTTATTTTGATTTATTTTTAATAAATTCCGAGTTTAAATACATTTTTAGAAACTGCCTAATAGCGAGTTTTCATACTATACTATAATAAAATAATATGTATAGCTGACAAATAATATACGTGCATACTTCCGTTATTAATATTTCACTTTATGCAACCTTAACAATTTTATTACTTAAAATTAAAATGATGACTTGACAAATAAGCCATGTTCACAGATGAAGTGAACAATAACAATCTCCGCAGCTTAATACCGAAGACGAATATTCCGGAATCATACATAATCGCATTAATATGCAGCCTTAGGTCTTTAATTACGATGTTAGAAATAATCATGTATATGGATATAAAAATTACAGTTACTTGTGCATGTGAGATTCCTTTATTTAAAGTTTTGAACAATATGTTTGATTATAAGTGATTGTAATGTTATTTAATTGTTGGTAACGTTAATTAAGCCATGGAATTTGATTCTCGGGTGAATATTTTGTTATTTAGCTTAGCTAAATGTGATTATTATGTTAGGTGACAAATGCCTTCGGCTATGATTATAGCAAAGTTTATTCTCGTTTATTGCATGTAGAGGGTAGATTTCAAAGAATTTGACACTCTCGTTCGGTAAAGGAAGCTATTCCTGATTTACGGATAATTGTTGACTCATTGAAATATTGTTTCAATAAATGCAAACTGCGCATGATGATGATGCGGACGATTTGTTTCTTAATACTACTTTGTCGAACATTTCCATCGATGGACCCTTGGAGGAAAACTTGAATTCAGAACCCGACTTAACGGATGACAACTTAAAAACATACTATCCTGAAAAACACGCGCCTGTTGAAGCCCAGATCCGCGTGGTTAAAGAAATTCCAGTGGCCAACTCTCCTAAACCATTACACCAATTAGGGACAACTATCGCATCTAACCTTCCTCAAGAACCCAGTAAGGAATCCGACAAGGTAGATGACTTAATCGATCTGGTAACAGAACGTATGGGGAAATTTGGTAATTCATTATTAGATCCTCATGAAAATAGTAAAACGATTGATATAATAATTGATAATTTGGCCCGAACACTCAGGAGCCAAACGTAACAATCCGGAAAATCCTATCTCGAATCGTTGTCACGGACATAGTCACAAAAATGTAACTTTTAGCCCCGCATCTGCAGTCCCAAACGCGAACGTATGGTCGCACATTCCTCCGTCTAGCTCAGATGATTTTAGATTGTAGAATACATCATCTAGAGATATATACAAATGGAGTTTGACGTTTGAGGGCTCTTATACGGAAAAGACTGACATTTAAAGGTTTTTTTATAGAGTAGAACGTAGTTTGGCTGAATAACTTGGTGCTCTTCTTAGAGGAGATGCTCTTGAATGATACTCGTTGTTTCTAGAGCGAAATGGCTCAGTTTCTTGGGCATAACTACGGGCTGAGTTGCTCCGACGATATCAACGACACTCATCTGACGATGGTGTACTGCAAGAGCTAGAAAATCGTAAGCTATGTCTACCAAGAGAATCATTTTATGATTTTTATAGTGCATTACATAAGATTGCCATGAAGTCGCCTATCACGATTACGGAAGATAAACTGTTAAGGTACGTCAAAAAGAATATGCGTTCAGGTTTACAGTTTCATTTACAAATGACCGACAAGAAAATTAATTCGATTGATCAGCTCATTGCATTGTGTGTGGGTTGGGAGCAAACTTGGAATAAAAACGGTTATTGTCAAACAAATTTTCTTCAACACAAGAAATCTATTCATGAATTATCTTCGTTGCACAACTCGATCATACTGTCGAAGCTTACAGTTTTCCTAGGAAGTCAAAAGTGTCTGATATTTTTATATTACCATTCAAAGGTAATCACCCCGATTCATCAGCAGCACTCAATTCCAATAATTCGGGAAACTCAAATATTATCTTCTGGAATAATTATGATATAGGGCATAATTATCAAGATTGTTCGGTGACACCTACGCATATTTTTTGTTATGGTTGGCTGGAAATGTAATCAAACCAAATTGTTTAAAATGCAATCCCAATAATTCGGGAAACTTGCCAATTGAAATGCGCACGACTGGGCGAACGCATTCCCAAAGTCCATCGGTACCCAGACCCAACAATACCAATCATTCATCTCATCAAGTGCCGGGACCGGTTGAAACTTCTAAATCCAAATCACGATATCTCTTCTTACTTTCCTACAGCACAGTCTACTTTGCCTACTTATTCTCGTAATGCTAAGTTTTGGTACAATCGACGCAGGCTTAAATCCAAATGCTTAGAAACGGTTATACAGGACGAAACCGATGGAAAACCTTACGCGCATGTGTTTGGATAGTGGCGCAAATATAAGCGTTTTGGGATCAGTAAATAAAGATTTACTCAAGCCCTTAATATTAAATTTCATCGCTTGCCTTCGTATTTGTTAACCGCAAGTGGACAAAAAAACGTGATTCTCGGTCATCGCGGATTCCTATTACTTAGTTAAACAAAACTCGAAATATTCGATTGCATATCTCACCGGACTTACAGCAGAATTCTGGAAAGAATTTGGGTTGGCTCCGGTTGTGCTCGAAGATTTATATAAGCCACCAGCCAGTCCAGCTACGAGTGTTCAGCACGATCTTTCGGATAGACATTTCAATGAGCTGAAGAAAATCATCACCCTTTTTCCATCATCAGAACTTCTGGGGTTAGGAAAAACGTCTTTCATTACTAATTCCATTGACGTCGGATTAGCGGCACCTATTAAGCAAAGATATTGTGCTGTACCTCCGGTCATTCAGGCGGATATAAATAAAGAGTTAGATCGTATGTTATTTGGACGACCTTTTGATTACGTCTGCTAGTATAGTGGAACATTTCCTAAATTGCTTCATAACGCTAATTTCACCATCAACATCGATAAAAGCAAGTTTATGCTGAAGAAATTAAATATCTAGGTTATGTTGTTGGTGATGGTTGTTTGCAAGTCGACCCCGAAAAGGTTTCGGCTATAGTAAATTATCCTGTTCCTCATACTCCTAAGCAAATTCGTATAAGTTTCTGGGTATAACTGGTTAGTGTCGCATGTTCGTAGCCAATTACGCTACCATTAGTGCATCTATGACGGATTTGCTGAAAAAAAGAAAAAAATATAGGTGTGGAATGCTGACACTCAACGCTCTTTTGAAGCTTTGAAATCGGCCTTGATAACCGCCCCGGTTTCACAAAATCTTGATTTCAGCAAATCATTTTACATTCAATGTGTTGCTAGCACTACCGGAATAGTAGGCATTTTGTTTCAAAAGGGTCTGGATGACGAAGAATTTCCGATATCGTACATGTCGAAAAAACTAAATAAAGCTCAACGGAATTATTCCATTAATGAGCTCAAGTGTTACGCCAGTGGCTAATATGTCAAAAGGACCTCTCTGAAAGATTAGCTCGCTGGAGCTTGAAATTACAAGATTTTGATTTTGAAATAGAGTATAGGAAAGGAGCTTAATGTGGTCCCTGACGCCCTCTCTCGTGTCAATGTCGATGAAATAATCAAAAAGGAGGTCCCACTAAATTATTATCCATTGCATGTAAATTTGATTGCCCCAGAGTTTATCACGGATGAAGATTATGTTTTTCAAATTGTGAATTTCCAAAAGCTTAATAATGTCAACACTACGTGAAACTGATGTATCGGAGTAGAAGTTGGTGATACCTCAGTCCTTAAAAGGTCAACTGATGGAACAAGCGCACTCTCCCCCGTTGTCAGCCCATGCGGGTGTTGCCAAGACTCTAGAAAGGCTTCAGAGATATTTTTATTGGGCTAATATGTATAAAGATATCAAAAGCTATATTTCGAACTGTAAAGTTTGTAAAAGTTGCAAGCCGGTAAATTATTCCACTCGACTCCCTAAGGGTGATTTCGTGGAAGTTCAGCAACCATTTCAATAGTTATATTTGGACTTTCTAGGTCCTTACCCACGTACAAAGCATCTTAATTCGAACATTTTAATAATTTTGGATAAATATTCACGGTTTGTATTTCTAAAAGCTCTAAGAAATGCCAACGCTGCAAGTTTGGTTGAGTTCGTTAAAAGCGAAATATTTAATTTCTTTTCTTTTCCAGAAACTGTTTTAACCGACAACGGAAAACAATTTATATGTGTTCAGTTTAAAAACTTACTGGCTAAATATAGTGTCAAACACCTAAATACACCCAAATATACTCCACAACCCAATTCTTCAGAACGAGTGAACCGCTGTATTTTGTCAGTTATTCGCTGCTATATTAAGTCCGATCAGCGTGAATTGGAAATCTACCTTAGCGAAATTTCATCCGCCTTGCGTACAATTTTTTACTAAAAGTGATGCCTCGAGAAACTTTAATGTTAAGCTTGCTCCTAGAGCAATTCCCGCGAATGTAAAGATTCCAAAGAGAATATATTAGGGGTCTAGCATATAAAAGATATTTATAAAAATCCTTAAATATTGTTGAATTTTATGTTTTGCTTGGCTTTGTGAGACATATCAGTGGTGTGAGTTGTCCCCACGATTGTAACGACCCAGTTGAGTCGATGAAGCCTGGAGAATATCCCACCCCAATACCGTGAGTCATTAGCCGGCAAAACTGTACCCAGGATAATCCTAGCGAATAATTTTTTTTTGCAGCTGTCGCTTAGGCGAACGTTCCAAAGAGTGAGCATATAATTCGGAATATTTCTTTTATTCTATGTTTAAAATGAACAATTTGTATTTGTAAGTCACCTAATGGCTTATATTGAACTATAATTATCATTAAAATTTGTTGATTGAGCTTTTGATCGAAAGGTTAAGTGATCATGTAAAATGCTTAGCAATACACTAAGATTTCTCGATAAAAATCAATTTTTTCAGTTGTAAGCATTTTGACTTGTAAGAGAGTCATTACCACCAACTCAACCTAATATTCGAGAATCTTCATCGCGGAAGGATTTAAAGTTAATAAGTAAAATTTTAAAATTTTCGATTATTTGATAAATTTGAAAAAAATAAAATTTGCAATCCCTATCTCAAATCTATTTTAATCTCTCCCTTTCACCAATACCCAATTGCTATTCTAACGATAATTGAACAGCTAAAGCCGGAAATGGTTTTAACCGAAATTTAAAAATCTTCACTCTTGGTCAAAATTCAAAATTTCGTTTCAAAAATAGTCATCCAATGTTTTCCACTGGAGCTTTCCATATAATTAGGGCTCAAATTAATCAGGACCAAATATATTATAACAACTCGCATCTGGTGGGCAGTTGATATTTCTTCTTTCTTAAATTATGTGTCCTTTGAATATTAATCGGTACAGTGCTTGTTTAAAAGAAATTCTCTTACTTACTCCGATTTTAAACTTAGAAGGTGAATCATGCGTGATATTGATATATCCACTGACAAATTTTTGCGTTACTCTCTTTGATAATGACAACATGATCAACTTCTACTGGCTGCGACATTTTATTCCATTTGCGACGCTGGTTTAATGCAGTTAAGTACTCCAATTGCCAACGTTTCCAAAAACTCTGTGATAAACGCTGCACCATTTGCCACCTCGTAAAGTGAAATAATTTTAATTCAGTGATGTCTTCTTCAGGAATCTTCAGATTGTCGTGCCCAATTAAGAAATGCGTCAGTGTCAATACTTCCACATCTGATTCAATAGTAGCACAAAGTGGTCGACTGTTGGGGATACCTTCAATCTCATTAAGCAACGTAATCATCTCTTCCATCGTTAAATTGTTGCACCGATGACAAGACGCATAACTTGATAAACTATTCTAATCAGTGATCAATTTTGTAAATGTAGCTTGTAATTTCTTATTAGCGCCAACAAAGTTAGTTCCGTTGTCGCTGTATATGTCGTACGGTACTCCTCTTCGAGCGACAAATCATTTCAAAGTAAATGATATGTTGGTCATATCTCCCAACAGTTCGATATATACCGCTTTTATTGCGAGGCACACAAATATGCAGATGTAGGATTTGTAAACACGTTGATCACGACCTCTTTTAAAATAGATATCACGTGGCAATGTGGTAATAATTTCTGCTGTCCTATTTCCGACAAATGTAGTCCAGCGTTTGGGATGGCTGCGAACCCAATCCAGCACAATTTGGGAATCTGTCCATACATATTTACATACTATTAAAGTTAGCCGAAAGTTTTCAGCCGAAAGATTTAAAATGTCGGTAATGCAGATAGTGTCTTGGCTACATCATCCAAAAGTTACTAGCCGACATATTTCAGCCGAAACATATTTTAAATAAAATGAAAAAATAACAAAACAACCTAGAAACTGGTATTTTCATGAAGTGAATTTACGGCTGAAAAAAGGCTCATTTTGGTTTGTCACTGTTTACCATAGGAATTATACTTAAAATTTCATCAGAAAACCTAAATATACAATTAAAAAATTTGTATAAATTCATCCTTTAAAGTGTCATGTCTGGAAAGTATTTCAATTAATGTGCCTTGCCAACAATTATATCTTGTAAAATTATCAGGCCAAGTTTCATGTAGGGAGCTCGGGAAAATTCGTTTGAATGAAAAGCCCATATAAAATTAAAAAGTTTGTATAAATTCAACCTTTAAAGTGTCATGTCTGGAAAGTATTTCAATTAGTGTGCCTTACCAACAATCATCCCTTGTAAAATTATCAGGCCAACTTTCATGTGGGGAGCTCGGGAAAATTTGTTTGAATGAAAAGCCAATATAAAATTAAAAAATTTGTATAAATTCAACCTTTAAAGTGTCATGTCTGGAAAGTATTTCAATTAATGTGCCTACCCAACAATTATTACTAGAAAAATTATCAGGGCAAGTTTCATGTGGGGAGCTCGGGAAAATTCGTTTGAATGAAAAGCCCATAAAAAATTTAAAAATTGGTATAAATTCAACCTTTAAAGTGTCATGTCTGGAAAGTATTTCAATTAGTGTGCCTTACCAACAGTTATCCCTTGAAAAATTATCAGGGCAAGTTTCATGTGGGGAGCTCGGGAAAATTCGTTTGAATGAAAAGCCCATATAAAACTAAAAAATTCGTATAAATTCAACCTTTAAAGTGTCATGTCTGGAAAGTATTTCAATTAATGTGCCTAACCAGCAATTATATCTTGTAAAATTAGCAGGCCAACTTTCATGTGGGGAGCTCGGGAAAATTCGTTTGAATGAAAAGCCCCTATAATATTGAAAAATTGGTATAAATTCAACCTTTAAAGTGTCATGTCTGGAAAGTATTTCAATTAATGTGCCTTACCAACAATTATCCCTTGTAAAATTATCAGGGCAAGTTTCATGTGGGGAGCTCGGGAAAATTTGTTTGAATGAAAAGCCCATATAAAATTAAAAAATTTGTATAAATTCAACCTTTAAAATGTCATGTCTGGAAAGTATTTCAATTAATGTGCCTAGTCAACAGTTATCGCTTGAAACATTATCAGGGCAAGCTTCATGTGGGGAGCTCGGGAACCATAAGTTTCACTACAGCCTAATGAGCATTATGCGCAGTGAAATTATCGTGAAACAATTATATTTGGTAGTGGATCAGTAATGATATGGGGTAGAGTTTCATTGATGGCATCCATGGAGCTTCATATAGTAACCGGAGGCTCTTTAAACAGTAACTACTAATACTTTAAAGGTTGAATTTATACAAATTTTTTAATTTTATATTTAGCTTTTCTGATGAAATTTTAAGTATAATTCCTATGGTAAACAGTGACAAACTAAAATGAGCCTTTTTTCAGCCGTAAATTCACTTCATGAAAATACCAGTTTCTAGGTTGTTTTGTTATTTTTTCATTTTATTTAAAATATGTTTCGGCTGAAATATGTCGGCTAGTAACTTTCGGCTGATATAGCCAAGACACTATCTGCATTACCGACATTTTATATCTTTCGGCTGAAAACTTTCGGCTAACTTTAACAAGGTCATATTTACGTGTAATCGAAATTCTCGATTGTCTCAACACCACGCCCATTAACTTTGTTAGCAAAACAGCACTTTGAAGTTCGAGTCTAGGGAGCGTTTTTTGTTTCACCGGTGAAACTCTGGTTTTCGCAGTAATCATTTGGATTGTGGTTCCATATACCGTTGTCGTTCGAAAATAAGTAACTGCACCATATGCTGACTGACTGGCATCACAGAACCCATGTATTTCAATTTGACAATCGATTTCGGTCGCAATATACCTTGGTATACTTATTTCATCGACTGTTTGGAATCCGGCGCGTATTTCTGACCATTGGGTCAACAAATTTGCAGGCAATTGATCATCGCAATTCAAGTTGGTCAACCATAATTGTTGTAAGAACATTTTGGCTGCAAACCCAACATTTTAACAGATTTCCTTGGCTCGCCTTTGTTGATAAATAAAATCTTCTCTTGCATATCTTGATTTTCGATAGGTACATCGACAAGTCGCTCCCTATTGTTTGCTTTCCATTTTCTTAAATGGAAACAATGTGACCCAAGTGTTTGCGTTAATTCGTCTTTCAACCTTAGGGCATCATATATGTTGGCGGCTCCTGTCATTATGTCGTGAACGTACATATCTTCAGAAATTGCGCGTGCAGACTCGGGATGCTTCCTCTGGATTGAATTTGCGATTTCTTGCATTGTCCAAATCGCCAAGAATGGTGATGAAGCTAGCCCATACATCACCGTTGCAAGTTTATAATGTTGTATTTGTTCTAATTGATTCTCTCGCCATAAAATCTGTTGATACTGTGTATCAATATCAGACACTAAGACCTGGTGGGACATCTTCTCCACGTCTGTGCAAAATACAAAACGATGTTCTCTAAATCTCAATACAATGGTGAACAACGACGATTGGATAGTTGGTCCGACTGCTAGGCATTGATTTAGTGAAGATCCCGATGTTGTTTTAGTGGATCAGTCGAAAACTACTCCTAATTTGAAGCCACTCTCAGATTGACGAAAAACTCCGTGGTGCGGCAAATAATAAACATGCTTTGACAATTGTTCTTCAGGCACCGGAAACATATGATGTAATGCCAAATATTCTCTTATGAAATCGGTGTATGCAGCATGGAATTGTTTATCTCGTGCAAATCGGTTTTCTAGATATCGAAATCTTTTTGCTATTTGCAAAGAATCGCCTAATTGAACTGGTGATTTCTTGAAAGGGTAAACTGACAATAAATCTCCCTTCTGCATTGACAGCCGTATGCTGATTGAAATGTGTTTCGCAAATTTCCTCTTCCGGAGAACGAAATGGCGCATTTGATTGAATCGACTCAGTCTCCCAGAATCGGGTCAAAAATTCAGTCAATTTCAAATCTTCTTCGGTATCTACCGAAGTCATCATTGATAAGCAATCAGATGAGCAAATTAGTGCTTGTTTGCCAGCGACAATATATCTAAACACCGTATCGTGTAGAATCAGTTGAGAATTATTGATCTCACCAGCTTCCACATAATGCTCTTTGAATTTCCACTTTTAATCCTCAGTGACACAACGCCCTTTGTTGATTGGCCTTGTGAGTGCCCCAAACCGCTTATTTGTACATCGGATTTTTATCTTGAAAGCCCAAGATTATCTGCACAGGCCTCGGTAATAAAATTTAGCTGTGATCCGCAGAGTCCAGCAGTAAACGTCATTTCTTGTAATCTTCTAACTTTGTTATAACCTTTGCAATTGCGGTGGGCAAAATGGCACTTGTAGATACTAACTTTGAATAACAATGTTCATTAACTGGTTGGTCTTTAACTGCAGTACCTGAACTGGATTTAGCGAGAACGGCACCTGGTGTTTTGGCTTTTTGAGTTAAAGTCTCTAAGTGTAGTAATGTGTGGTGTTTCCTCCTACACTTTCTATAGCGGCCTAATACTGGGCAAATAGATAATGCATGGTTTTGACTTAAGCAATTGTAACAGCGTCGATTCTCCTTAACATATTCTAAGCGCTTTGCAACATCCATCGGCACAAACTTTTTGAAATTTAGCAACCAACGACCTTTACTGGAACATAATGTACAATGTAATGTATTAGGTTTATTACAAGTATCAGCAGAATGCAAAAAAGTCACTAATTTTTGGTTCTTCTATATCAATCGAGTATTCTGCCCAAGCTGATTTTGATTTATCATGCATCTTCTGCGATAGCAAGTATATGAGCCAGGGGTCCCGTATTTCAGCTCTTTCTCCCAATGCTTTAAGACCTCGTATAACATCATCTGATGTATCCATGAATCTCTTCAAGGCCACTACGGATCCATGACTGAAACTAGGTTGATCAACGAATGTCTTAATAAATGAGTTTATGGTATGACGTTTCCGATCATATCACACCTTTAATTTGTTTAAGGCACCAATGTAATTGTTTTCTGTCACGGCCACATGACGCAATAAGAATGCAGCTTCACCCTCCAGCGCCAGTTTTAAATGTTGAAATTTCTCCACAGGTGAAAGTCTGATTGAATTATGAATGGTTGACATGAACTTGTCATAGAATGTTTGCCATTCTGTGATATCATTCTTGAATTTTGGTATCCTGTGCTTCGGCAATTTTACCTCTGACGTATCACCAGCAACTGTGATAGAATTATATTGGCCAACTGTTTGTCCGTTTTGGAGGAAAAGTTTTCGAATTCACGAGTTTAAACCACCTATTACCGTATAGTATTCTTCCATGTAATCATCATCAGGTTGTTGAGTGTCGCTTAATTCAAAAATGCGAGCTTTAGTGGTAGTGAACTCCGACATTAATTGTTCCACACGAGCTAATCTTGCCTTCAAACATTCTAGAGGTGTATTCATATCTACCTCTTTTCTCAAATGCTGGTTAATACTAACTAATTTTTTCTTGTTGCTGGCTCGCTCTTTCTTCAAAGACTTGAGTTCAGCTTCAGCCATTTTGTAGCACGTTTTAATTTAATAGTAATGTTATAAAACAGCACCGTTGCAATAAGTAAAATGACAACAAATGTTCACGAACCGCTTTGCACCATCAACTTGTTAGTAAATATTTGTTTGTCGCTCAACAGCATTCATTATAATAACTGTTCACTATAACGCTTTATGTTTTAAGTCACGACAATTATTTTTGTTTTATTTCTGTTTAATTAATAAATGAATTTTAACACTCCAATATGGACGCACAATTACTTAATCACTGTTAAAAGAACTGCACAAAATGGCCGAATTACCCGAACAGCACGTGCTCTGTATAACACGGACGATGATTTCAGCAAGCAAATCGGCTTCAATTAGTGGATATAATGCAGATTTACCGGTCAATGCGTGATCCGGTTCAAAGGACTATGAACACAAATGATTTAAGCAAGCTTTCGATCCGCACAAAATGTTATAGGCAATGCAAAATAATCCAGCCATTCACAAAAATTAGATGTAGTTTTAACAATTTATTTATTAATAAATAAATTTCGTACATTGTTTAATTTTCACCTGAGCGTATGATTTTGTTGTAGGTATTGCAAAATAGTTGTTGACAAGTCGATGGTTGGCGCAAGAGAGAGACTTTAGTTTTTAATATCTAATAGTTACAATTTTTCAGTTTTTCGTAACTGACGCTAGGTGTTAAATAATATATAGGATTGAACGTACTTTCGTATAACGATTTACGTGAAGAAGAACGAAAGCGTGTCTGAATTGTCAATATTGACACATCAGCTTCAAATTAGTCGAAATGTTTCATCTGCATCTCCATCTACTCAAAAATTCATGTTAAACCGCATTTAATAGAAAAAAAAGAAGATCAATATCCAAAACTAAAACAATGTGTGAAGTCTGTTATTCTATATTTTATTGATTAGAAAATTTCTAATTCTTCTTAATTTTTAATTCTTACTTATTTCGATTTAATCGAATTAAATCTTTCAAATTGTATAAATAAAATAAATAAATGTGTCAACAAATTAGTCAAGAACTATAAAAATAAATTTTCATTTCTTTTTTTTTTTCTGGTATTTTGTCCTTTCGTCTTAAACTCTTTTATCAACCAGATACACACAAACAAAATACATAAGATGGGGCTAATCGAAATAATAATACCACCATATACATAAGTATAGTCAAATGGTCTCATTTGGTGTGGTATTCAATTTATGGTTGACTAAAATTTTAGTTTTTTTTAATCCACGAAATAGGTTTACTTATAAGTTTAAATATAAATTATAAAAAAAACAACTAAAAACAGGTTCGTGAAACGTTTTCTTCTATTGTACTCAACAATAATACCAACAAAAATGAAGAACAAAAAATTGATTCTCTTAAACATAGATTTAGAAAGATAAGGAACCCACCAAATAGGCACACAATATACAATACATGTTTCGATATCAAACAAAAGAAATCTTGAAACGTGGCCAAACAACACCTTAACCATGAAGGAACATATACAATACAAAAAAAATAATTTAATTTATTAAATTATAAATTAAAATATTTCTCCTTTTATTTTCCACATTAATTGTTAATCATTTTTCATTTAACCACTCATGTGAGAAATGCGTTTGTTTATAATACAAAAGATGTGTCTTGTGACCGAATCCATTTACTTAAGGAAATAGAATTTTTATTCAAATGTCTTGTACTTTTTCTTGGTAGAATTTTGGAAGAAAAAAATAATTTGAATATTTAATTTAATGATAAACGTGGATATATCAATCAACTCACCGTTTTCAATTTTTTTTTTTGTTTTTTTCACTTTTTGTTTCACAACAGTCTGTTGATTTTGCTCTGACAGAAGTTTTTGAACTTTGTTTTTTGTAAACCATATGAGGTTTTGGTAAGGACGACAACATGACAAATGGGTATCAAGCATAGGTACTATATATAATCATCTGTTAACACAATTTAATTTAAGGATGATATAAAAACAAAAAAAAATTAATGCTTCCGATGTTTATATATTTGTAGAAGATAAGGTTAACCGTTAAATTTTATCGTGTTTATTCAGACTGTTAACAAAACTATTTATTTCCAAATATTCGTTTTGAGTGACGAAAAATGTCTAGGTAATCAAATTTTTGTTTCAATTTGCCACTACATGCGAAGTATTAAAAGCCTACTTAGTGTCATTCCAAATTGCTGAATACTCTCTTCCAGAGATGAGGACCCAGGACATTGGTTACAATTTTTTTTTAATTGACTATTGAAGAGTTATTTGTTCTAATTGAGTAGGAATTGTTGTGCAACGTAATTCTTAACAGCAATTTGTTCAGCGAACTGTCATAAAATTATTTGTGTCTTAAAGTTTAAAAGTTATTACTTGTGCATATGTTTATGCATATTTTAAAGATCTAATTATTTTTTTACAAATTTGATGTGCTTCTTAATTTTTTTTTTTTTTTAATGTCCAACCTATTCGCGTATTTAATCTCTGGAGGGAAATAATTGAATTGTTGGAGAGTGCCTTCCAAAGGAACTAAATTCCCTGCGTTATTTGAGTTATTCGTATTTTGGATTTAATAATGAGAATTCCGTTTTGTATTAAAGTTATGTTGATTGTGGTTTGGCGTCTATTGGAGGGGAGACCAAAGTTGAGTAGATTAATCTACCAGATCATCAAGTGAGCTGTTCTGGCCATGTATAAGCAGCTGCGTGATAGGTACAATTGTGTAAACCTGTTCACAATTCGCAAGTGTACGTGCTGCCTCCTCGTGGCAACCACTGGTAACTAAGACCATTTGGCACAGGCTAAAGTACAGCGCTAAAGGAGAAAACCTTGAAAGCCCCTATTTAAATGTGGAACAGCATATGCCCATGAATATATGGCTGATAGGTTAATCAGTTCAAAATATGCGGACTCTAGATACCAGGCACCTTCCAGTTTTATTTAGCCTTCCTGTAGTAAAACTGGGCAATTCTCGGCAACTCATCAGAGTAAAATCAAACGGAAGACGGGGCAGGGGACGGAATATACGGGAGTCGGACAGCCCTCTCGAAGTCCTTGGGCTCCAATAATGTAGTAAACATATAGGAGGGAGAGCAATAAGCCCAGATAGTATGTATCACTTACCGACTGGCAGTATTATCAAGTTCATTAAGAATCTGAATATTGACTAGACGGAAAATTAAGGAGGGCCCAGCACAATAGATCTTTTAGGTCGCAGTGCGAGGTGGCTGATCTCCCACGCGGTCCTCCAATAATAATAATAAAATGATTTTGCTGGCTTTTTAGCTTAAAAAAAATATTTTTTTATAACGAATGTTTTTCTAAAGTAACTAGAGTTCAATTTGAAATTTAGAAATTACTCAGTTTAACAGAAAAGTAATTTAAGTTATACAATTAGAGTGAAACAAATTTAAATTTAGAAGATCTATAAAATGTTGTCGTAATAATT
Source organism: Tipula vernalis (assembly GCA_958295665.1). Lineage (NCBI taxonomy): Eukaryota > Metazoa > Arthropoda > Insecta > Diptera > Tipulidae > Tipula > Tipula vernalis. The sequence continues at coordinate 361,218,181 of OY282559.1, read as the reverse complement.
TACCAAATACTTGAAACTTCCTGGATATTTAACAAATTTTGACATAAGTTTTGATGTTTGTTGATGTAAATGCTTTCCAGAATTACTATTTTATTGAGATTTTGCCCCTTATCAAGTATCTCAGCGTCATCTATAGATAACGAGTGATTACTTTCACGTAGATGATTCGATAAAGCACTGAATCACAGTTTAAACTCGTACGTAGAATCATAAATATGTTGACGAACCCGTTTTTTAAAATTTTGTTTAGTTTGACCCACATACTCTTTTCCACAAATATTTTAATTTATATATTAAATTTGATTGTAACTCTATAGGAATTCGGTCTTTTAATTTAGTGAATAAAACCATGTCCAAACTTTGAAATGCTCTACCAACAAGTTGTATAACATAATTTTGTAATAGAATTTAAATTTTTTCGAACAAAATTTTAACATACGGGATCGAAATGAAAAGTTTGCGATTATTTTCAACGATTAAATTAGGATTTTCGCGCGTATTTTCCACAATATTTTCCGAAATGTTATGTTTGTCGATAGCCTTTCTAATACCTCTAGTAACTACACTTCTCGGATAACCATTTTGTATTAGAACACTCCTTAATATTTTAAAATTTTCGGCATGAAAAACCTCATCCGATAATCTCAAAATTCTTTCAGCTAACAAAAAAACTGTGTTAGAGAGATATAATTTAGATACCGACCCGACCAGGTTTTTTTATGACATAAATCTGTAGTTAAACTTCCATCTTCATTACGTATTAGCATCGTATCTAGAAAGGCTAAACGACCTTGATTTTTAAATTTCACATGTAAATTTAGTTCGCGGGGTAAAACTATTGAATGAATCTAAAAAATTATAAATTTCGGAATTTGGAATGGCCGCAATAATAGCATCAACATACCGGTAAAAGAAGATAGGTTTGACGGACGATGTTTTTAACACTTCGGTTTCAACGATTCCATTGCTAAGTTTGCCGCTGTTGGACTAACTGGCGAACCCATCGGTGAACGAAACACTTGTCTAAAACATCTTCAGCCGAAACTAAATTCAGTATGATCTAACACAAATTTCAACGCTTATACAAAATTTTTTGACTCCAGATTTGTATTACTTCATGCTTTAATGCTATTTCACAATTTTTCAACAAAAAATATTACCAAAGATGAGTCAACGTTTGTGAACAACGAAACTACATCTAATGATACTAATATATAATTTATTTGTAGAGACACATTTTTAATTTTATTCTTAAAATCTTCCGTGTTTTTTACAGCCGAAAAGTTATTTCCCACGTAATGATTTAAAATGTTAGACAAAAATTTGGATAAATTGTATAAAGGTGAACCTAAATAGCTTACAATTTTTCTCAAAGAAATACCAATTTTGTGCACTTTTGGTGAACCATACATTCGTGGGGTCGTACCATGATAATTTTTAAGAAATTTAGCCAAGTTTTTCTCAATTTTGCCTAAACGTTCCCAAGGGCCAATGATTACATTTAATTTTGATTGCATTGAATAAATACCAACTTTCTGAATTTCCATATAAGTGTTGTTGTCTAACAAGAGTAACTCCATTTTTTCTACATATTCAATTTTTTCCATAAGTACCGTTAAGCTACCCTTGTCAGCTTTCAACACATACAGTTCGGGGTGCTCATTCAAAAATTGCTTTGAATTTTGAGCCCTTCGTATCTATCGTATTATGAGCTGTCTCATATAGTCTTGAAATACCACTCTCCATATCCGCTATAATTTTATGATAAGGAACAAATTCTTTTCTAAAAGTTAAACAAAACTTATTTCCTAACTTTAAAATTTTTTTATAATGTAATCCGCTAATTGTATGAGTGATGCCAAATAGATCGATGACGTTGAAAATAGCCGTGGGCAACAAAGTATTTAATGGACAATCAGCATGTGTTGATAGATTATTTTGCAAGCTCGAATCGTCAATTGAACAACAATACGTTAAAGATTCTGCTGATTTGGTCATATCGAATTTAGATTCAATTTTAATATTTGTTGAGATTGGTTGAAATGTTGTTGATGAGTTAACATATGTAGATTTGTTGATAGTAGGCATAACGTTGATTGTAGATGGATTAGCATTCTTGTTGATTGTTGAATCAGTATTAGCCATATAGTTTAAGAATAATTTGGTTTGGTTGAGAAAATTATTAGGTCGCGAAGTACTACTGGTTACGTTATCTTGGTGTAGTAAAAGTAAGTTTTCCAAAATGTTCAAACTATAATTTGGTTGGGAATCTAAGTGGTAAGAATCATATAACTTTCGATGCTCTTTTCTGAAGAATATACAAATCATCCAATTTAAACTTGCGTAACTACTCCACACCGGAATAGCGTTCAATATTCTATATAAGACAAATGAGTTATATAGTGACATTAAACTTTTATGTGGTAAATAGTTTCGAATTATTTTTACACCAATCGCGTAAAACAGAGCTTTTAATTTTGTCAACGTGTTCTTGACAGTTTTTACAGTTTCTCCATTTCCTTTTTCATATTTTCGATCATTTTGTTTTCGTACAATCGTTATTTTCCAAACAAGCTTAGGTAGGTTTTGTCATTTATGAAAATATTAATTAGGATTCGTCGAAGTATTAACATTTGAGTAGTACCATTATTTATTGATAAACTATCCTTTAACGATTTTCCTACTTTAAGAACTTGCTTTCTGTTAGAAAGTTAATCACGAAATAGGTTTAGTTGATTTTCAGTTAAATCTAACTTTGACGATTTCATTAATAAAAGCATGTGATCAACCGTTTCAAAAGCTTTTTTTATGTCTAGAAATAAGCATCCAACGTAGTGTTTCCGTTTAAATGCAGAAGTTATGAAATTTGAAAGACTGAACACAGAAGCCGTTGTTATTGATTTCGTGGTGAAGAAGAGAAAGGTCTTTAATCTTTTTAATAAAACATGTTTGAAAATTTTAGAAGATGAAATCAGTACGGATATTAGGCGATTATTTTCCAGTATCAGATTATTTCCTGGTTTTGTAATTGGAAGAATGACCCCTTGCCATCTTCATGGTATCTGGAAATTTTCCTGTAGTAATCATACTATTATTGCAATGCGCTCAGTAATCTATATTACAATATACAAGCATACCCGATTGAAGCAACCATCGTGTGTTTTCGTTTACATAAAATACTTCGTTCACAAAATATTTTTATTTTTCCCAGTTTTCCTTTTGTTCATAATGTATATCACAATGTGTTTGTAAGTATATTATGTGTTGCTATACACGAGAAACAGTTTTGGTTTCAATTAAGAACAAAAGACAAAAATGTTTCTGCAATCTGCACCCACACGACTGAGTTATTAAAAAATTTACAGTTATAGGTAGCTGTGTGATTTTAATATATGTACATGCACCATTACATTGACTTAGAACAGTAATTATAAAATACTAATATACATGTATAAGTATTGTAATATGGCGTATCGTATTATGTATATTAAACACGTCGGGATAAATAAAACAAATATTCAAAAATTTTGCGCATCATCAAATCAATTCGACTTTCGATGAAATTAGATTTAATAATTAATGTGATTTTCGTAATTACAAATAGTATTGTATAATTAAGAGAGTTAAATTTTCCGCAATATTAGTATGAAACGAAATAGACAAGAATATTTTACAAGCTATCGTCGTAGAAGAAATAGTGAAATAAATGAACGGCAACGAGTGAGGCGTTCACAACACCAAGTGGATATTAATAGACCTACAATTCATCTTGAACTTCGCAAATCCACTTACAAGTCGGCTATTTCGGGATCTTCAGAATTTTTGTTTCCTCAGACATATGATCTTGGACCGCTTTCGTTCACATGCATCCATTGCGCTGCAGTTCACTTCAAAAGTGAGCTTAAATCGAATTGCTGCCACAATGGTAAGTTGTCTAATTTACCTACTTCCAACGCACATTTTCCAATTGAAATTAAAGAATTATACATTGGTACTGATCGCAAAAGCCGAAATTTCCGTGAGTTCATTAGACAATACAACAACTCTAACGCCTTTGCTTCAATGGGAGCCAATATACATAATATACATGACAGTGTTTATTGCTTTAAAATTTCTGGTGAAGTCTACCACAAAACTGCTGATAACATTCGAATTGACTTAAATTTGAATATGGGAAACGTCCACACTGCTGATGCCGATATTTTGTATGCTGAACAATTTCTTTATGATACTGATACCACTGTCAATATTCGTATGAATAATCATTATAACTTAGCCTGACTAAAAGAAATCATGACAACAATTGGTAATGTTTTGCATAACATATCACCATACGCTAGAAGTTATCAAAACCTTCGAGAAGCATTCGAAACCGAATCAGCATATGCTGCCCAAAATAATTACGAGATAAATAAAGTGTCCTTAGTTTTTTATAGAAATTTACAGGATGATCAAAGAGTGTATAAAGCACCTACAAATGCTAATGATCTTGCGTTAATTTATATTTCCGATCGTGATGGCAACATACCCGCCGAAATCGATTTTGCAGTTTATCCTACCAATAGCAGAAGCATTAAGCGAATTAACTTCCTATCCAAACATTTAGACCCAATGATTTTTCTTCTTTTTTACCCTAATGAAGATTTTGGAAGGACTACCAATATACCTCATAATACAACGAACTCTACGGCTGTACGAAATACTACCACCGTCCTACAATTTTACGCATATAAAATAGCAATTAGATTAACAATTTTTAACTCTCTTCACTATGGGGGAAAGCTATTTCAGCAGTATATTGTATATGCTTATGCGCGTGTAGAAGCCAATCGCTTAATGTATATTCGATCCAATCGCAAATCTCTTCGTGTTGATTAGTAAAAAGGTCTTTTAAATCATATGAATAGATTTAGTAATGATAACAATATAAGGATTGGTAATTTATTCATACTTCCATCTTCATTTACTGGTAGGCCACGCTTTATGTCAAAACTTTATCAGGACAATATGGCTATGGTGAGAAAATTTGGGCACTCCGATTTATTTATCACGTTTACGTGTAATCCAGCGTGGCCAGAAATTAAATCGCAACTACATTCATTTCAAAACGCATCAGATCGCCCTGATTTAGTTACACGAGTGTTCAATCTCGAATTAAAGGAGTTTTGAACGATATTACCAAATCCCATGTGTTTGGAAAAACATGCAGTTACGTTTATGTCATTGAGCACCAAAAACGTGGCCTTCCACATGCTCATTGTTTATTTACTCTCTGTAAGGAGGATAAGTTAAAATCAGCTGCAGAAAATTAAATATTAATTTCCAATTTGGAAATTTAAATCCCAATTGTGTTTGCATGGTTGATGGTAAATGTTCTAAACAATTTCCGAAACCATTCTGCGAAGAAACCGATATATCTAAAGAAACTTATCCTAAATATAGGCGACGTCTAAATATAACTTCTGAAGTTATGCCCTCAAATGTTTATGTAGATAATCGTTTCATAGTTCCCTATAATCCGTTTTTGACCTTAAAATATAATGCTCATATAAATGTTGAGCTTTGTTCAACAGTTAAGGCCATAAAATATATTCACAATTATATTACCAAAGGACATGATTGTGCTAGAATTGGTGTACAAGTTGATTCCAATAATGATCCCACAGCTGTTGTTGATTTCGATGAAATTTCGCAGTATCTTAACTGTAGCTACATTAGTGCACAAGAAGCAGCCTGGCAACTCCAAGAATTTCCAATTCATGGTCAGTCCCATAATATTGTTATGCTATCTGTGCACTTGAAAGATGGGCAGTCAATATTTTTTAACGGGAATAGCATTGAAAATGATTTGTGACGTGAATCTATTGCAGTGACGACTTTAACATCGTTTTTTGATTTAACCTTGAATGATCCAACTGCATATAATCATCACATAAAAATGGGAAAAACGATCCCCAAATTCACATCACGGCAATAAAGCTATAGGAAGAATAATAGCAGTTTCACCAAAAGATACTGAGCGGTATCACCTCCGACTGTTATTACTTTCGGTTAAAGAAAGAGAAGCTGCAAACTTTTTAAGCTTCGAAAGCCTAAAAAGTTTCGAAAATGTAGTATATTCAACTTACAGAGAAGCTGCTCGAGCTAGAGGTTTGATAAACGATTCTGCAGAATGGCATTTTTGTCTGTCTGAAGCTTCGAAGTATATGCTTCCATAATCATTACGCTCTCTTTTTGTTACAACTATTTGTCACTGCAATCCTTCAAACCCATTACAATTATTCAACGACTATAAAGATTATATGATTTAAGATTTCATTTATTCTGGTCTAGGGGAAGATGCTGCGTTAACGAACTGCATTATTTCGCTGCGAGATTTATGTGAAGATATTGGGTTTGATCTCTTTACTGTATTACCAGTACTAAATTCGGAAATATATGCCAACCTTATTACAGCACCACTTTGTATAACAATCAACCATATCTTTGGGATAATCTAAACGAAGCACAGCGTATGGCTGCTTCAAACAATTGGTCCTCTATTTAAGGTATAAATTCACAGAAATATTTCTACTTAAATGGCCCTGGAGGTAGCGGAAAAACATTTTTGTACCGAGCATTTATACAAAAACTCAGCACAATTAATAAAACAACATTATGTATTGCTTGGACTGGAATTGCGGCAAATCTTCTGCCACATGGTATGACCTCACATTCTGCTTTTGCACTGCCTTTAAGCCTTGACTGCGTTAAATTTCCTCAGTTATCAAAAAACAAAAGGAAGTTACTAGCATCAATTGATTGCCTTATATGGGACGAGGCACCTATGGCACCTGCAGTTGCTCTTGAAATTATTGGCTTAGTATTTTGTGACTTAATGAAAAATAATTTACCTTTCGGTGGAAAATTTATTATATTAGGCGGCGACTTTCGGCAAGTTCGTCCAGTTATCCGAGGAGGAAACCGTGTCAGCGTTGTAAATGCTACAATAAAAAAGTCACCACTATGGAAAGTTTTTCAAATATTTAAGCTCGAACAAAATATGAGAGCAATCACTGATCCAACTTTTTGCACATGGCTTCTTTCAATTGGCGATGGTAAATGTTGCTCGGATCAATCAATTAAAAAACACAATATTCACTAAATATACTAAATGAATTTCTATCAGACGATATCGTTACCGATACATTTGGCAATAACTTTACTCCAGGAGATATCGCATCTATATCTCAAAAAGCGATTTTTTGTCCTAAAAATGATGATGTTCGTCATATAAATGACACAGTACTGAACAATTTAAATGCCGAAGAAGCTCAGTAGATTCCGTTAAAAACGAAGATGGTACAGTAATTTGCAAGTGAATTTCCCAACATAATTTTTGAATTTGTTTAATCCTTCTGGTCTTCCTCCACATACTTTAAAATTAAAAAAGGGCTCCATCGTAATGCTTATGCGAAACCTATCTATTAAAAACGGTTTGTGTAATGGAACAAGATTAGCAGTCACAGATTTACAGAGGAACGTAATAAAAGTTGAAATTTTAACTGGCCCAGTTGTTGAACGCGCGCAGGATGATCATCTGAAATAAAAAAAATAAAATATTTAATAAAACTTAAAATTTAACTTTATGTAAAACACTTATCTTGTATACTGTATATTGTTGTCAAATTCATAAAATTATATCTGAAATTAATTATTAATTATTTGTATGTATTAGAGTTAGAAAATTATGTAATGCCATTTTATTTGTTTATAATGTTTTGACATTCCAATTACCCAATCCATCGATTGTTAAACTTCAGTACTAATCAGTATGCGTTCAGTAATTGGAAATTTAAGTTCAATGCAAACATTTTATAACAATTTTTACTACATTTTTTCTTCCTTGTCAATAAGATAACAAAAAAATAGCATTCATTCTCAAACAGTCTTACTAATAATATGTAAATTTATAATCTGTAAAATAAATAAAATTAATTTTTCCAAATAAATTTTAAAACTGCAACAGCGATTTCGTCTTTATATTTCTGACCCAAGGCGGTGAAATATACACTTTAATAATCCCGCTTGCGACAACAGTAAAGGGTACTACACATTTCATTCCAAAAATATCTTTAGATACGTTGAACGATCGAGCATTACCTTTCAATTTAATAAGACATCAATTTCCAGTACGTCTTGCATACGCAATGACAATAAACAAGGCACAAGGACAAACATTTCAAAAAATCGGCATTTATCTTCCTGAACCTATTTTTACCCATGGCCAGCTTTACACAGTACTATCAAGAGCAACACAATCTACTGCTCTGAAAATTCAAATTATCGAAGGACCAAAACAAATTAATAATAAAATTGTGCAATTGCACAGGTGACCCCTAGTTGCTTGCTATATTTTTGTATAAATTTCGATGAACACTCAGGGAAAACTTTAATTAAAAAACCAATAAAATATTTGTGTTTTTAATTCGATAAAAGTTGCAAAAGTTTTGTCATGTTTTGTATTGAAGCTTAATATACTACTTTTTAATTTTCGCCTTTTCCATTTTTCTCTTCAGCGGCGGTTTTATTTTTATGATAGGCATTTTGATGGGGCCGATACAGATAATTGTTGTTATAGGAAAAATTTACTACTATTTACTGTTTGATGAGGTCAATACTAGTGATTTCAATATCGATAATCGATCAATCGTTTGGTAAGCGCTATGAAACACTTTGTATTGGTTCCTTATGTAATCAAAAGTGGAATAACTAAAGTTGATTGGTGTTGGACAACAGGTTTGCCTGTAGCCTCGACCAGATGATATAATTTTACTTGAAGTGCCCCGTGATAAAAGTGCTATACCAAAAACGTACTTTATAAAAAGCATTTTCACACCAAGATAAACGCTTCAGTAAAACGCTTGTGACTAATGTGATATACTTATACGATAACAAAATTAGAAATAGGTCACACATATACAGCAACTTTCAAGTTTGTCTCTTCCGATAATAACTTAACCCTTAATTTATCAACCAGAGTTGTAACTTCTTTATATAGGCCAACATTTCTGTATGTTCAAGAACAATATTCAGCATTTTTGTAAGACGCATTCAAAAGTGAGAAAAACCTTTGTGGTAAAATAAGTAAATGTAAAATAATTTAAGAAAGTAACATATGCCTCTGGTGAGGTGTGACTCATACAACATCAAATAGCCCCCGAATCTAGGAAAAAATGGATAAAACCAATGTTTAGTTTATTTATTAAGCTTTATTGTTTATAAAAAAAATTATTTCCAATTTTTTTTGAATAATGCCTAATACGCGATATTAATAAAAGTCTTAAATTCTCAGCATCACCCACGCAAAATCTGTTTGTTTGAACAAATAACGTTCGTGTTTATATAGAAATGCACGTATATCTTACATTGTATATATGTATATATATCGCGCAGACATATTGTCTCTCCATATAACATTGTTGTCTATTTACACATTGACATTTTATTGACTAACCGCACATAACATAATATATTACATATTTAAAATAAATAAACCAGCCACCATAATTTATGTCACATAGTTAACAAAATAAAATTTGTGTGATTTCATAGATTCTTTATGTCGATATCATTGTAGACAGAACTTACTACCTTAAATCGATTTACATATACGTTAGGAATAAGATAACCACACCTCACCAATCTATGTAATATACAATATTGTGTTGTAAACAGATATTATGTTTATTGTAATTTACGTATAGATTTGAATGTCTTAAGAAATAAAACAAAAAATTAAGTTACATGTTTTTAGTTTCTAATAAACATAAAATATTTTATTAAAACAAAATATTTTATTTAGAAAGAAAAAACATTTTCTTTTAAAACAAATAAAAAAATTAGTTATTTCTTAAATTAATGTTTAATAATCAAGCGGGCTGTCTAAACCCACATAAATGTGTATGTTTAATTATTTTTATGCGTTTTTTTATGTTGTTTTGTTTTGGTTAATAACAACAATAATAATCAGTAATCATAAAAATAATTGTAATTTTTATAATCTTAACGCCAAGATTTTGTTTTTAGTTGTCGACTAACAAACGAATACCTCAATTTATATGTTGATTAGTATGTTAGATTGGTGATCAATTCAATAGGCAATTTTAAATTTACGACTTCCTTGTTGCAATAATATTTTGAAATATTTTTGTTATGTCATTTCGTAAAAGAACAAGATTTGAATCTTTATTAATATTACATACATGTGTACATATTATATTTATAAATGCTTTACGATGGTGGTAACCGTTTAGTATATAACTTATTCGTACATTATTTAATAAGAAAAGATTTGGAAATAGCATTTGGCTTAACATTTGCAACTGCAGAAACACTTACCATAAGGCATAAGAAGTATATAGAGGTGGATTAACGCCTAGGCAAACTAGGAACGTGCCTTGGACCCGTGCATTTTTGGGGACCGTTCCGACGCATAGCATCTTGGAAAAATGGCGATTCGAGATTTCCTTGAAATCTGATCGAACAGTTCGTCTGAATTCCTGGAGCTTTTCTTTTCAATCTTCACTCAACTTCCCCCCATAAGTTATCTTGGTTGCGTTAATGTCAAGTGATTTGTACCCAAAATAATTTTTTTATCCGTAATCTAACACTACTAGCTTTCGGGTTGCTAACCAGTTGGAAAATAAGTTAATCCGTCATGTTTTCGAAGGAATAAGACTCCATAGCAAAATTCGTCAAAAACTATAACGTTCTCAACTCCGTTGTTAACGTTGTCGCCCGACTCAAACAAACTAAACATTGATTCGTCGCTCCAGAAGGTTTTGGGCAGGTGTTGGTTTAAGAAATATATCCTTCGTTTTAAATTGTGTGTGGAAATAATTCGCTTCACTCACGCTTGTGGCCTGTGGAAAATTCAATACGTTTTTATTCACATTTTTTTCAAAATATCCTAAATATTAGATGTGACATCATACAGTTTGAACGTTTTACTCTACTTTAGTCCTTCACTTGTTAAAGGTTTAATAAATCGAGAAAACCCATATACTGTAGACAACTTTTATTCGCATTATTTGGTGGAATCTCATTTCTTTGTAGAAATGAGCAACTATCTCCAGTCGTTTTATTATTATCAGGAACCTTTGTAGAAATAAAGGACAAACCACTTCGTCTCGGTTGCTTGGAGATAGTGAAAGTTCGAGTTATTACATGTGATCTGCTTGGTTTTAGTACTATAGGAAAATTCGGTAAACTCATTCGAAAGAAAAACTTTCGACAAGTGGCGTGTGACATATTTTGGCTCAAAAATGCTTCTTGTCACGAACAAGTTAAGCTTTTAGTGACAAAACTTATTTCGTCCTATCTCTGACGATTTCTAAATATATCGATAAAGCATCACAAATTTCGAATATAATTTGGAAAATATAGAGAATTTCGAAATGTAATCTCAAAAATACATATCGAATTTCAAAGTATTTTAATATTCTTGAAAGTTCTCAAATATCGAATTATCAGTAAGTGTTGTTAAAAAATTGTATAAGCATAATATACGTATTTGGAAAAATTGTAAATTAGTTTTAAGTTTGTTTTAGGTTTTTGCTAAAACGTTTTATTTATTTTTAAAAAATCAAAAAGCTTTTCTAACCAAACCATTTTAGTTAGAAATATGATTTTATAACGGGTGACGAAATTTTGGCTAAAATTTAGAACATTTGTTCTCAAAGTTTATCATCAATCATAAAAAGCTATTCATTTCAAGAGATTTTCAAACAAAACCATTTTACTTCAAAACTTGATATTGTAAAGGAAAAAAGTATTTTCAGATAAATTTACATATTTGTTTTCAATGAGCTTTAAGCTTGATAATTAATTTATACTATGTATTTGGGTTTAAACTTAACATTTTTGAGACTTTTAATAATTTCCGGTTTTATGTGCAAAAAATATGTATTTGTGTTTTAAGAGCTTTTAGTTTTAAGAGCTTTCACTGATCGAAACTTTTCCCAAAATTCTCTTACCCTTTGTAATGGAATTTTACAATAAATTTAAAGTATTTGTTTTTATTGAGCTTTAAGCTTGATAATTAATTTACACTTTTTATTTCTAACTTTTTATTCTGAAATTTGATAGTTAACACCTATCCCACCTTCATGGGATCGGAATAAACTTAGAACATCTAATTCATACTTTTTGAGTTTGAACTTAACATTTTTGAGCTTTTTAATAATTTGAAGTTTTTAATAAAACGTTTTATAAGCATAAATTAGGGATTCGAAAAAATTATCAAGAGCTATACTTTTAAGAGCTTTCATTTATCGAAGCTTTTCAAACAAACCATTTTACTTCGAAATTTGATATTACAAGGGGATGACGGCATTTTGGGTAGGATTTAGAATATTTGTGCTCAATGTAAATTATTAAGAGCTTTTCAAACTAAATCATTTGACTGACAAATTTGATTTATAAATAAAGATGGTATTTTGGGATAAATTTATAGTATTTGGAAATTTTTCGGCAACTTTGGCATATTTTGTAATTTTGGCAAAATTTATGAAATATCAAGAATTTTTAGTTTTAGGAACTTTCACGTATCAAAACTTTTCAATTGAAAATATTTTGCTCAGAAATTTGAACTTTGATAGGGTATTTTTTGGAAAAAAAACAGAATATTTCTTCTCAATGTAAATATCCTTCATCCAAAACGTGTCCATTTTCGAGCGTTCCAAGTGTAAGAAAACCAATTGGTTTACTCAGATTTAATTTTGGAGACATATTCCGGCAATAAAATGAAACAGAACGTGATTTATTTTAATGGCATCAAACAAAACGAAACATCTTGCAACTCTATGCTATGATGGGTTCTAAATATGTCGATAAATCATCACATATTTCAAACATATTGAAAAAAAACAAGAATTTTGAAATAATCTCAAAAATGTCGAATTTTCTAAGTATAATGAATATTCTTGAGAGTTTTCAAATATCAAATTATCCCTAAGTATGTAAAACCAAAAGAAATCCTTTACGTGCTAGTCACCGCCATGTACAACGCTAAAAACCTGGACATTCTTGAATAATTTCAATTAATTACAGGAAATCGAAGCAATATCGAAATTTTGGCATTGTCTCAAAAAATCTTCTAAATATCACCATTTCGATTATTATGTGTAACTTTACATTAGAACATTTTTTTTAGACCACCTCCTTTTCTTAAAATTTTCCTAGAAATGTACCGTTCTGCAAATTTGCACTTTAAACTTAATCTGTGCGCTATTTAATCTTAAATTTGAACTAATAAAGGAAATCTCGTGGGACCCATCAATCGTGTTTCTAATGAGAGACAATTATAAAATAGTGTTTGGAACACACTTTAATCTATTTTATTAGAAATATTGACTATTAAAAATATATTCATGGCGATTTCTGATTTTAGTTTCCACGTATACAAAAATCGAATTAATTTTTTTTAGTAATTTTAAATTATTCACAAATTGTATTTGGGTACTTTCGGAAAACAAATTCTTCTGTTTTAGTTTTAAATTCTAATTTTCTTTAGGTAGTTAATCGAATTATAGCTAAATCGAGATTTTCCAATTTTTTGAAAGTTCACCATTTTTGATCCAGATTCGGTGTTTTTTTATTCAAAAGTACATGTTTTAAAATTTGCTTAGTAAAATTGGTCGAGTAGTCAAATTTTTCGACTTCCGAATGTATGATCGAATATTTGTCGCCAAGAGTGCGGCGTATACACATATATACATAGATATTATGCGAGATTTTCGAGATTATTCGAGTTTAGCTTAGCATTAAATTACTAAAGATGAACTCTTCCAGTAATTTTTCGAAGAAGACATTTTTTTACTTTTAATCTACTTTGCAATTGACATTGAAGTTTCTTAAGATTATTCAAGGATTTTGGGTGTAAATGAGATTTTTGGTAAGATTTGAAATTTTTTGAGGTTAATCGAGCCTATCCTAGTTTCTAGATATTAGTCTATTATCCTAAATTTGCAAAGCGCTGTAATTACGTGATGTTACAGAATTGGTGATATAGCGATATTTTATGGGGTTTTCAAGTTAATTTGAGATTGGTTTGGTGTTTATAATTTTTTGGAGTTATTTAAAATTTCGATATTACTCCAGTTTATTAACTTGGAGTTGAGTTATGCATAGCACTGAGTTACATGAGTTTTCAGAGAAGAAGTTATCGAAATTCCAGATTTTGATAATTTTGGATTACTCAATCGGTATTGCCAACAGGCTAGTTTTTCGGATAATTTGCAAGAGTTTGAGCTTTAACAGAAAACGATACATTCCAAATCCTAGATTTAACCAAAATAAAATAAACCAAAACAGGGAACGTTGTAGTTGGAACAAAAATTAAACAAATTTGAAGAAAGTTTAGTGTTTGATGACTTGACAAACGGGCAAAAAGCAGTAGCAGATTAACGAAAATCCGAGCCTTAGGCAAGCTTAAGTTCCCGGGTGGGGGCCCGTTTCGTTTACCAATCAACTGTAAAATTTTCGTTTACCAATCAACTGTAACTTGGAACATCGAAATACAAAACGCTAAAATTCGACTAATGTGGCTGCAAGAGTACTACTCGGTTTCAGTAGTACACCTGTGGTTCAATCCATCTATCTTTTTTCACTTTTGCTGTTGACCCACGAAGGTGATGATACATCGGATAGCCGTTGATATACACTGTTAAATTAAGCCAAACTGTTTCAACTGAAAGTTTAAAGTTGATAATGCTGAAACATGTTAATTTCAGCTGAAAGTCAAAAATGCAGATTATGTATCCAAAAGTTACCATGAATATCATTAAAGGCTTTTGTCAATAGTCAACAGGGTAAATATCATACTAATTCCTCGAGGAGAATTGTGTAAAATCCGTGGATTCCTAAAATATTTAATATTCTTATAACATGTTCCTCTAGAGTGCTATGAATAGAGATAGTTTGCATAACAAGTCAGTTCGACGTTCCCGTGGAAATATAGGAAAGTTGAACTTTCCAAAAATCATTAGAAACTTCGAATAAATTTAGCCATTAGAGTGTTATGTTTCGAGCTGGATTGATTTGATTTGACAAAGATTCTAATGAGTTTTGGAAAATCAAATATTCTCAGATTTCCCACGAGAAACTTGAACTGATTTTTTTCCAGCGACGGCTGTTGAGAAATTACATTAATGCAATAAAATTCCAGACATAACACGCTATAGAGGCTGATTTTATACAAGTATCTTAATGAATTTTGTAAAGTGGGATTTTTCCGGATTTCCCTTGCGAAACTTGAGGTGCATTTTTTTTTGCGTTAGCTATTGACAAATCACAGTAATGCAAGAGATAGTCCAGACATAACACACTAAAGGCGAATTTTATATAAAATTTCAAATGCTTCTCGAAAAATCGAATTTTTCCAGTTTTCTCAGTTTTTGGCAAATCACATCAATGCAATCCAGCTCCAGCCTTAACACTCTAGAGACCCCTTTGAAGTTACTCCAGACTATTATCCCAGAAAAATTTTAAATTACATCCGACCAGATGAGCGTTAAATCCCATCCTAAACTGTTTTTTACGACACAAACGATAAAACCCATCCCAAAAGATTCTTTGCCATTTTTAAGTATGAGAAGAGAATATATTTTTATTGATGTTGTGAAAATTCCAATAAGCAAACCAGATTTAGAATTGGACCAGAAATAGGCAATTGGACTTCTTGTAATTAGAAGAATTTTTTTAAATTTTATTTTCAGTTTTCAAGTAGGAGAAGCCAATACGATTATTGATGTAGTGAAAGTTCTGTAATAAGCAAACCGGGTTTGATCCAGGATTGATTTTAATGCCCCCAACACATAGCGCTGACACTTTTAAATTGTTTAGTAAAAAAATAGTATGGGATGGGTTTTGACGCAGGTCTTATCGGACGGATGTGAAGTTAGCCCGAAAAAAAGCATTTTCATCCCGAAAAATTGATGTGTCCTCGCTAAATTCAATATAAAAAGCCTTTTGCCCAAAAAATCATGGAAAATTACGTAAAATTACACTCCATCCCGAAAAAAAATATTTATCTGAAACAAGATGTTTAGTCATGATTTTTTCAGGCATTCATATTTTGAAATCTGGTACAAATGAATGCATTTTAGCACGAAAATAATAAAAAACGACTTTAATAACAATGCATCCCGAAAAAAGATTAGGTTTATTTCAGAAAACATATATTTTTTTGTTTATCATTGAGGTACGTCTCATTAAATGTTCTTCAATCAATTTGTCATAAATTATAAGTTAAATGTTATACGTTCTCATAACACAGAAAGACTCTGAAAAACAAAAAAAGATGTATTGAACATTTATAAAAATTTTAAAACATAACAGAAGAAATATCTTTAAAAATATATTATTCACAGAGGTTTACAAATATAAATAAAAATGGCATTTGCTTCGGTGGGGCTTTATTATTAAGTACCTTAACCGCCTTCATCAAACAATGGGGACGAGGGTCATTTCTAGGCCATTCTTGTTAATGAGTTTAAGCGAAAACAATAAAAATCTTTTAGTTTTCGGAATTTTATGTAGATTGCTAGACATATTGGTATACGAGGCTAGCTTGGTAAGTCCATTGCCAAGTTAAAACATTTAGCCCATTACCATACGATGGGGATCAGGAACATTTCTGGGCCAAGATTCAATCAAATATTTTCTTTAAAACTGCTCATTAGTTCTACTACTATATCTCTATTCACAGAGTTTGCTAGACATATTGGTATACGAGGCTAGCTTGGTAAGTCCATTACCAAGTTAAAACATTTAGCCCATTACCATACGATGGGGATCAGGAACATTTCTGGGCCAAGATTCAATCAAATATTTTCTTTAAAACTGCTCATTATTTCTACTACTATATCTCTATTCACAGAGTTTGCTAGACATATTGGTACACGATGCTAGCTTGGTAGGTCCATTGCCAAGTTAAAATATTTAGCCCATTACCATACGATGATGATCAGGAACATTTCTGGGCCAAGATTCAATCAAATATTTTCTTTAAAACTTCTCATTATTTCTACTACTATATCTCTATTCACAGAGTTTGCTAGACATATTGGTATACGAGGCTAGCTTGGTAGGTCCATTGCCAAGTTAAAACATTTAGCCCATTACCATACGATGGGGATCAGGAACATTTATGGGCCAAGATTCAATCAAATATTTTCTTTAAAACTGCTCATTATTTCTACTACTATATCTCTATTCACAGAGTTTGCTAGACATATTGGTATACGAGGCTAGCTTGGTAGGTCCATTGCCAAGTTAAAACATTTAGCCCATTACCATACGATGGGGATCAGGAACATTTCTGGGCCAAGATTCAATCAAATATTTTCTTTAAAACTGCTCATTATTTCTACTACTATATCTCTGTTCACAGAGTTTGCTAGACATATTGGTATACGAGGCTAGCTTGGTAGGTCCATTGCCAAGTTAAAACATATAGCCCATTACCATACGATGGGGATCAGGAACATTTCTGGGCCAAGATTCAATCAAATATTTTCTTTAAAACTGCTCATTATTTCTACTACTATATCTCTGTTCACAGAGTTTGCTAGACATATTGGTATACGAGGCTAGCTTGGTAGGTCCATTGCCAAGTTAAAATATTTAGCCCATTACCATACGATGGGGATCAGGAACATTTCTGGGCCAAGATTCAATCAAATATTTTCTTTAAAACTGCTCATTATTTCTAATACTATATCTCTATTCACAGAGTTTGCTAGACATATTGGTATACGAGGCTAGCTTGGTAGGTCTATCGCTAAGTTAAAACATTTAGCCCATTACCATACGATGGGGATCAGGAACATTTCTGGGCCAAGATTCAATCAAATATTTTCTTTAAAACTGCTCATTATTTCTACTACTATATCTCTGTTCACAGAGTTTGCTAGACATATTGGTATACGAGGCTAGCTTGGTAGGCCCATTACCAAGTTAAAACATTTAGCCCATTACCATACGATGGGGATCAGGAACATTTCTGGGCCAAGATTCAATCAAATATTTTCTTTAAAACTGCTCATTATTTCTACTACTATATCTCTGTTCACAGAGTTTGCTAGACATATTGGTATACGAGGCTAGCTTGGTAGGTCCATTGCCAAGTTAAAATATTTAGCCCATTACCATACGATGGGGATCAGGAACATTTCTGGGCCAAGATTCAATCAAATATTTTCTTTAAAACTGCTCATTATTTCTACTACTATATCTCTATTCACAGAGTTTGCTAGACATATTGGTACACGATGCTAGCTTGGTAAGTCCATTGCCAAGTTAAAATATTTAGCCCATTACCATACGATGATGATCAGGAACATTTCTGGGCCAAGATTCAATCAAATATTTTCTTTAAAACTGCTCATTATTTCTACTACTATATCTCTATTCACAGAGTTTGCTAGACATATTGGTACACGATGCTAGCTTGGTAGGTCCATTGCCAAGTTAAAATATTTAGCCCATTACCATACGATGGGGATCAGGAACATTTCTGGGCCAAGATTCAATCAAATATTTTCTTTAAAACTGCTCATTATTTCTACTACTATATCTCTGTTCACAGAGTTTGCTAGACATATTGGTATACGAGGCTAGCTTGGTAGGTCCATTGCCAAGTTAAAATATTTAGCCCATTACCATACGATGGGGATCAGGAACATTTCTGTGCCAAGATTCAATCAAATATTTTCTTTAAAACTGCTCATTATTTCTACTACTATATCTCTGTTCACAGAGTTTGCTAGACATATTGGTATACGAGGCTAGCTTGGTAGGTCCATTGCCAAGTTAAAACATTTAGCCCATTACCATACGATGGGGATCAGGAACATTTCTGGGCCAAGATTCAATCAAATATTTTCTTTAAAACTGCTCATTATTTCTACTACTATATCTCTGTTCACAGAGTTTGCTAGACATATTGGTATACGAGGCTAGCTTGGTAGGTCCATTGCCAAGTTAAAATATTTAGCCCATTACCATACGATGGGGATCAGGAACATTTCTGGGCCAAGATTCAATCAAATATTTTCTTTAAAACTGCTCATTATTTCTACTACTATATCTCTGTTCACAGAGTTTGCTAGACATATTGGTATACGAGGCTAGCTTGGTAGGTCCATTGCCAAGTTAAAACATTTAGCCCATTACCATACGATGGGGATCAGGAACATTTCTGGGCCAAGATTCAATCAAATATTTTCTTTAAAACTGCTCATTATTTCTACTAATATATCTCTATTCACAGAGTTTGCTAGACATATTGGTATACGAGGCTAGCTTGGTAGGTCCATTACCAAGTTAAAACATTTAGCCCATTACCATACGATGGGGATCAGGAACATTTCTGGGCCAAGATTCAATCAAATATTTTCTTTAAAACTGCTCATTATTTCTACTACTATATCTCTATTCACAGAGTTTGCTAGACATATTGGTATACGAGGCTAGCTTGGTAGGTCCATTTCCAAGTTAAAATATTTAGCCCATTACCATACGATGGGGATCAGGAACATTTCTGGGCCAAGATTCAATCAAATATTTTCTTTAAAACTGCTAATTATTTCTACTACTATATCTCTATTCACAGAGTTTGCTAGACATATTGGTATACGAGGCTAGCTTGGTAGGTCCATTGCCAAGCTAAAACATATAGCCCATTACCATACGATGGGGATCAGGAACATTTCTGGGCCAAGATTCAATCAAATATTTTCTTTAAAACTGCTCATTATTTCTACTACTATATCTCTATTCACAGAGTTTGCTAGACATATTGGTATACGAGGCTAGCTTGGTAAGTCCATTACCAAGTTAAAACATTTAGCCCATTACCATACGATGGGGATCAGGAACATTTCTGGGCCAAGATTCAATCAAATATTTTCTTTAAAACTGCTCATTATTTCTACTACTATATCTCTATTCACAGAGTTTGCTAGACATATTGGTACACGATGCTAGCTTGGTAGGTCCATTGCCAAGTTAAAATATTTAGCCCATTACCATACGATGGGGATCAGGAACATTTCTGTGCCAAGATTCAATCAAATATTTTCTTTAAAACTGCTCATTATTTCTACTACTATATCTCTGTTCACAGAGTTTGCTAGACATATTGGTATACGAGGCTAGCTTGGTAGGTCCATTGCCAAGTTAAAATATTTAGCCCATTACCATACGATGGGGATCAGGAACATTTCTGGGCCAAGATTCAATCAAATATTTTCTTTAAAACTGCTCATTATTTCTACTACTATATCTCTGTTCACAGAGTTTGCTAGACATATTGGTATACGAGGCTAGCTTGGTAGGTCCATTGCCAAGTTAAAATATTTAGCCCATTACCATACGATGGGGATCAGGAACATTTCTGGGCCAAGATTCAATCAAATATTTTCTTTAAAACTGCTCATTATTTCTACTACTATATCTCTGTTCACAGAGTTTGCTAGACATATTGGTATACGAGGCTAGCTTGGTAGGCCCATTACCAAGTTAAAACATATAGCCCATTACCATACGATGGGGATCAGGAACATTTCTGGGCCAAGATTCAATCAAATATTTTCTTTAAAACTGCTCATTATTTCTACTACTATATCTCTGTTCACAGAGTTTGCTAGACATATTGGTATACGAGGCTAGCTTGGTAGGTCCATTGCCAAGTTAAAATATTTAGCCCATTACCATACGATGGGGATCAGGAACATTTCTGGGCCAAGATTCAATCAAATATTTTCTTTAAAACTGCTCATTATTTCTACTACTATATCTCTATTCACAGAGTTTGCTAGACATATTGGTACACGATGCTAGCTTGGTAAGTCCATTGCCAAGTTAAAATATTTAGCCCATTACCATACGATGATGATCAGGAACATTTCTGGGCCAAGATTCAATCAAATATTTTCTTTAAAACTGCTCATTATTTCTACTACTATATCTCTATTCACAGAGTTTGCTAGACATATTGGTATACGAGGCTAGCTTGGTAGGTCCATTGCCAAGTTAAAACATTTAGCCCATTACCATACGATGGGGATCAGGAACATTTATGGGCCAAGATTCAATCAAATATTTTCTTTAAAACTGCTCATTATTTCTACTACTATATCTCTATTCACAGAGTTTGCTAGACATATTGGTATACGAGGCTAGCTTGGTAGGTCCATTGCCAAGTTAAAACATTTAGCCCATTACCATACGATGGGGATCAGGAACATTTCTGGGCCAAGATTCAATCAAATATTTTCTTTAAAACTGCTCATTATTTCTACTACTATATCTCTGTTCACAGAGTTTGCTAGACATATTGGTATACGAGGCTAGCTTGGTAGGTCCATTGCCAAGTTAAAATATTTAGCCCATTACCATACGATGATGATCAGGAACATTTCTGGGCCAAGATTCAATCAAATATTTTCTTTAAAACTGCTCATTATTTCTACTACTATATCTCTATTCACAGAGTTTGCTAGACATATTGGTATACGAGGCTAGCTTGGTAGGTCCATTGCCAAGTTAAAACATTTAGCCCATTACCATACGATGGGGATCAGGAACATTTATGGGCCAAGATTCAATCAAATATTTTCTTTAAAACTGCTCATTATTTCTACTACTATATCTCTATTCACAGAGTTTGCTAGACATATTGGTATACGAGGCTAGCTTGGTAGGTCCATTGCCAAGTTAAAACATTTAGCCCATTACCATACGATGGGGATCAGGAACATTTCTGGGCCAAGATTCAATCAAATATTTTCTTTAAAACTGCTCATTATTTCTACTACTATATCTCTGTTCACAGAGTTTGCTAGACATATTGGTATACGAGGCTAGCTTGGTAGGTCCATTGCCAAGTTAAAATATTTAGCCCATTACCATACGATGGGGATCAGGAACATTTCTGGGCCAAGATTCAATCAAATATTTTCTTTAAAACTGCTCATTATTTCTACTACTATATCTCTATTCACAGAGTTTGCTAGACATATTGGTACACGATGCTAGCTTGGTAGGTCCATTGCCAAGTTAAAATATTTAGCCCATTACCATACGATGATGATCAGGAACATTTCTGGGCCAAGATTCAATCAAATATTTTCTTTAAAACTGCTCATTATTTCTACTACTATATCTCTATTCACAGAGTTTGCTAGACATATTGGTATACGAGGCTAGCTTGGTAGGTCCATTGCCAAGTTAAAACATTTAGCCCATTACCATACGATGGGGATCAGGAACATTTATGGGCCAAGATTCAATCAAATATTTTCTTTAAAACTGCTCATTATTTCTACTACTATATCTCTATTCACAGAGTTTGCTAGACATATTGGTATACGAGGCTAGCTTGGTAGGTCCATTGCCAAGTTAAAACATTTAGCCCATTACCATACGATGGGGATCAGGAACATTTCTGGGCCAAGATTCAATCAAATATTTTCTTTAAAACTGCTCATTATTTCTACTACTATATCTCTGTTCACAGAGTTTGCTAGACATATTGGTATACGAGGCTAGCTTGGTAGGTCCATTGCCAAGTTAAAATATTTAGCCCATTACCATACGATGGGGATCAGGAACATTTCTGGGCCAAGATTCAATCAAATATTTTCTTTAAAACTGCTCATTATTTCTACTACTATATCTCTATTCACAGAGTTTGCTAGACATATTGGTACACGATGCTAGCTTGGTAGGTCCATTGCCAAGTTAAAATATTTAGCCCATTACCATACGATGGGGATCAGGAACATTTCTGGGCCAAGATTCAATCAAATATTTTCTTTAAAACTGCTCATTATTTCTACTACTATATCTCTGTTCACAGAGTTTGCTAGACATATTGGTATACGAGGCTAGCTTGGTAGGCCCATTACCAAGTTAAAACATATAGCCCATTACCATACGATGGGGATCAGGAACATTTCTGGGCCAAGATTCAATCAAATATTTTCTTTAAAACTGCTCATTATTTCTACTACTATATCTCTGTTCACAGAGTTTGCTAGACATATTGGTATACGAGGCTAGCTTGGTAGGTCCATTGCCAAGTTAAAATATTTAGCCCATTACCATACGATGGGGATCAGGAACATTTCTGGGCCAAGATTCAATCAAATATTTTCTTTAAAACTGCTCATTATTTCTACTACTATATCTCTATTCACAGAGTTTGCTAGACATATTGGTACACGATGCTAGCTTGGTAAGTCCATTGCCAAGTTAAAATATTTAGCCCATTACCATACGATGATGATCAGGAACATTTCTGGGCCAAGATTCAATCAAATATTTTCTTTAAAACTGCTCATTATTTCTACTACTATATCTCTATTCACAGAGTTTGCTAGACATATTGGTACACGATGCTAGCTTGGTAGGTCCATTGCCAAGTTAAAATATTTAGCCCATTACCATACGATGGGGATCAGGAACATTTCTGGGCCAAGATTCAATCAAATATTTTCTTTAAAACTGCTCATTATTTCTACTACTATATCTCTGTTCACAGAGTTTGCTAGACATATTGGTATACGAGGCTAGCTTGGTAGGTCCATTGCCAAGTTAAAATATTTAGCCCATTACCATACGATGGGGATCAGGAACATTTCTGTGCCAAGATTCAATCAAATATTTTCTTTAAAACTGCTCATTATTTCTACTACTATATCTCTGTTCACAGAGTTTGCTAGACATATTGGTATACGAGGCTAGCTTGGTAGGTCCATTGCCAAGTTAAAATATTTAGCCCATTACCATACGATGGGGATCAGGAACATTTCTGGGCCAAGATTCAATCAAATATTTTCTTTAAAACTGCTCATTATTTCTACTACTATATCTCTGTTCACAGAGTTTGCTAGACATATTGGTATACGAGGCTAGCTTGGTAGGTCCATTGCCAAGTTAAAATATTTAGCCCATTACCATACGATGGGGATCAGGAACATTTCTGGGCCAAGATTCAATCAAATATTTTCTTTAAAACTGCTCATTATTTCTACTACTATATCTCTGTTCACAGAGTTTGCTAGACATATTGGTATACGAGGCTAGCTTGGTAGGCCCATTACCAAGTTAAAACATATAGTATATTACCATACGATGGGGATCAGGAACATTTCTGGGCCAAGATTCAATCAAATATTTTCTTTAAAACTGCTCATTATTTCTACTACTATATCTCTGTTCACAGAGTTTGCTAGACATATTGGTATACGAGGCTAGCTTGGTAGGTCCATTGCCAAGTTAAAATATTTAGCCCATTACCATACGATGGGGATCAGGAACATTTCTGGGCCAAGATTCAATCAAATATTTTCTTTAAAACTGCTCATTATTTCTACTACTATATCTCTATTCACAGAGTTTGCTAGACATATTGGTACACGATGCTAGCTTGGTAAGTCCATTGCCAAGTTAAAATATTTAGCCCATTACCATACGATGATGATCAGGAACATTTCTGGGCCAAGATTCAATCAAATATTTTCTTTAAAACTGCTCATTATTTCTACTACTATATCTCTATTCACAGAGTTTGCTAGACATATTGGTACACGATGCTAGCTTGGTAGGTCCATTGCCAAGTTAAAATATTTAGCCCATTACCATACGATGGGGATCAGGAACATTTCTGGGCCAAGATTCAATCAAATATTTTCTTTAAAACTGCTCATTATTTCTACTACTATATCTCTGTTCACAGAGTTTGCTAGACATATTGGTATACGAGGCTAGCTTGGTAGGTCCATTGCCAAGTTAAAATATTTAGCCCATTACCATACGATGGGGATCAGGAACATTTCTGTGCCAAGATTCAATCAAATATTTTCTTTAAAACTGCTCATTATTTCTACTACTATATCTCTGTTCACAGAGTTTGCTAGACATATTGGTATACGAGGCTAGCTTGGTAGGTCCATTGCCAAGTTAAAATATTTAGCCCATTACCATACGATGGGGATCAGGAACATTTCTGGGCCAAGATTCAATCAAATATTTTCTTTAAAACTGCTCATTATTTCTACTACTATATCTCTGTTCACAGAGTTTGCTAGACATATTGGTATACGAGGCTAGCTTGGTAGGTCCATTGCCAAGTTAAAATATTTAGCCCATTACCATACGATGGGGATCAGGAACATTTCTGGGCCAAGATTCAATCAAATATTTTCTTTAAAACTGCTCATTATTTCTACTACTATATCTCTGTTCACAGAGTTTGCTAGACATATTGGTATACGAGGCTAGCTTGGTAGGCCCATTACCAAGTTAAAACATATAGCCCATTACCATACGATGGGGATCAGGAACATTTCTGGGCCAAGATTCAATCAAATATTTTCTTTAAAACTGCTCATTATTTCTACTACTATATCTCTGTTCACAGAGTTTGCTAGACATATTGGTATACGAGGCTAGCTTGGTAGGTCCATTGCCAAGTTAAAATATTTAGCCCATTACCATACGATGGGGATCAGGAACATTTCTGGGCCAAGATTCAATCAAATATTTTCTTTAAAACTGCTCATTATTTCTACTACTATATCTCTGTTCACAGAGTTTGCTAGACATATTGGTATACGAGGCTAGCTTGGTAGGCCCATTACCAAGTTAAAACATATAGCCCATTACCATACGATGGGGATCAGGAACATTTCTGGGCCAAGATTCAATCAAATATTTTCTTTAAAACTGCTCATTATTTCTACTACTATATCTCTGTTCACAGAGTTTGCTAGACATATTGGTATACGAGGCTAGCTTGGTAGGTCCATTGCCAAGTTAAAATATTTAGCCCATTACCATACGATGGGGATCAGGAACATTTCTGGGCCAAGATTCAATCAAATATTTTCTTTAAAACTGCTCATTATTTCTACTACTATATCTCTATTCACAGAGTTTGCTAGACATATTGGTACACGATGCTAGCTTGGTAAGTCCATTGCCAAGTTAAAATATTTAGCCCATTACCATACGATGATGATCAGGAACATTTCTGGGCCAAGATTCAATCAAATATTTTCTTTAAAACTGCTCATTATTTCTACTACTATATCTCTATTCACAGAGTTTGCTAGACATATTGGTACACGATGCTAGCTTGGTAGGTCCATTGCCAAGTTAAAATATTTAGCCCATTACCATACGATGGGGATCAGGAACATTTCTGGGCCAAGATTCAATCAAATATTTTCTTTAAAACTGCTCATTATTTCTACTACTATATCTCTGTTCACAGAGTTTGCTAGACATATTGGTATACGAGGCTAGCTTGGTAGGCCCATTACCAAGTTAAAACATATAGCCCATTACCATACGATGGGGATCAGGAACATTTCTGGGCCAAGATTCAATCAAATATTTTCTTTAAAACTGCTCATTATTTCTACTACTATATCTCTGTTCACAGAGTTTGCTAGACATATTGGTATACGAGGCTAGCTTGGTAGGTCCATTGCCAAGTTAAAATATTTAGCCCATTACCATACGATGGGGATCAGGAACATTTCTGGGCCAAGATTCAATCAAATATTTTCTTTAAAACTGCTCATTATTTCTACTACTATATCTCTATTCACAGAGTTTGCTAGACATATTGGTACACGATGCTAGCTTGGTAAGTCCATTGCCAAGTTAAAATATTTAGCCCATTACCATACGATGATGATCAGGAACATTTCTGGGCCAAGATTCAATCAAATATTTTCTTTAAAACTGCTCATTATTTCTACTACTATATCTCTATTCACAGAGTTTGCTAGACATATTGGTACACGATGCTAGCTTGGTAGGTCCATTGCCAAGTTAAAATATTTAGCCCATTACCATACGATGGGGATCAGGAACATTTCTGGGCCAAGATTCAATCAAATATTTTCTTTAAAACTGCTCATTATTTCTACTACTATATCTCTGTTCACAGAGTTTGCTAGACATATTGGTATACGAGGCTAGCTTGGTAGGTCCATTGCCAAGTTAAAATATTTAGCCCATTACCATACGATGGGGATCAGGAACATTTCTGTGCCAAGATTCAATCAAATATTTTCTTTAAAACTGCTCATTATTTCTACTACTATATCTCTGTTCACAGAGTTTGCTAGACATATTGGTATACGAGGCTAGCTTGGTAGGTCCATTGCCAAGTTAAAATATTTAGCCCATTACCATACGATGGGGATCAGGAACATTTCTGGGCCAAGATTCAATCAAATATTTTCTTTAAAACTGCTCATTATTTCTACTACTATATCTCTGTTCACAGAGTTTGCTAGACATATTGGTATACGAGGCTAGCTTGGTAGGTCCATTGCCAAGTTAAAATATTTAGCCCATTACCATACGATGGGGATCAGGAACATTTCTGGGCCAAGATTCAATCAAATATTTTCTTTAAAACTGCTCATTATTTCTACTACTATATCTCTGTTCACAGAGTTTGCTAGACATATTGGTATACGAGGCTAGCTTGGTAGGCCCATTACCAAGTTAAAACATATAGTATATTACCATACGATGGGGATCAGGAACATTTCTGGGCCAAGATTCAATCAAATATTTTCTTTAAAACTGCTCATTATTTCTACTACTATATCTCTGTTCACAGAGTTTGCTAGACATATTGGTATACGAGGCTAGCTTGGTAGGTCCATTGCCAAGTTAAAATATTTAGCCCATTACCATACGATGGGGATCAGGAACATTTCTGGGCCAAGATTCAATCAAATATTTTCTTTAAAACTGCTCATTATTTCTACTACTATATCTCTATTCACAGAGTTTGCTAGACATATTGGTACACGATGCTAGCTTGGTAAGTCCATTGCCAAGTTAAAATATTTAGCCCATTACCATACGATGATGATCAGGAACATTTCTGGGCCAAGATTCAATCAAATATTTTCTTTAAAACTGCTCATTATTTCTACTACTATATCTCTATTCACAGAGTTTGCTAGACATATTGGTACACGATGCTAGCTTGGTAGGTCCATTGCCAAGTTAAAATATTTAGCCCATTACCATACGATGGGGATCAGGAACATTTCTGGGCCAAGATTCAATCAAATATTTTCTTTAAAACTGCTCATTATTTCTACTACTATATCTCTGTTCACAGAGTTTGCTAGACATATTGGTATACGAGGCTAGCTTGGTAGGTCCATTGCCAAGTTAAAATATTTAGCCCATTACCATACGATGGGGATCAGGAACATTTCTGTGCCAAGATTCAATCAAATATTTTCTTTAAAACTGCTCATTATTTCTACTACTATATCTCTGTTCACAGAGTTTGCTAGACATATTGGTATACGAGGCTAGCTTGGTAGGTCCATTGCCAAGTTAAAATATTTAGCCCATTACCATACGATGGGGATCAGGAACATTTCTGGGCCAAGATTCAATCAAATATTTTCTTTAAAACTGCTCATTATTTCTACTACTATATCTCTGTTCACAGAGTTTGCTAGACATATTGGTATACGAGGCTAGCTTGGTAGGTCCATTGCCAAGTTAAAATATTTAGCCCATTACCATACGATGGGGATCAGGAACATTTCTGGGCCAAGATTCAATCAAATATTTTCTTTAAAACTGCTCATTATTTCTACTACTATATCTCTGTTCACAGAGTTTGCTAGACAT
Organism: Tipula vernalis; assembly: GCA_958295665.1. Lineage (NCBI taxonomy): Eukaryota > Metazoa > Arthropoda > Insecta > Diptera > Tipulidae > Tipula > Tipula vernalis. Next base: position 361,189,447 of record OY282559.1, on the reverse strand, counting down.
ATTGGTATACGAGGCTAGCTTGGTAGGCCCATTACCAAGTTAAAACATATAGCCCATTACCATACGATGGGGATCAGGAACATTTCTGGGCCAAGATTCAATCAAATATTTTCTTTAAAACTGCTCATTATTTCTACTACTATATCTCTGTTCACAGAGTTTGCTAGACATATTGGTATACGAGGCTAGCTTGGTAGGTCCATTGCCAAGTTAAAATATTTAGCCCATTACCATACGATGGGGATCAGGAACATTTCTGGGCCAAGATTCAATCAAATATTTTCTTTAAAACTGCTCATTATTTCTACTACTATATCTCTGTTCACAGAGTTTGCTAGACATATTGGTATACGAGGCTAGCTTGGTAGGCCCATTACCAAGTTAAAACATATAGCCCATTACCATACGATGGGGATCAGGAACATTTCTGGGCCAAGATTCAATCAAATATTTTCTTTAAAACTGCTCATTATTTCTACTACTATATCTCTGTTCACAGAGTTTGCTAGACATATTGGTATACGAGGCTAGCTTGGTAGGTCCATTGCCAAGTTAAAATATTTAGCCCATTACCATACGATGGGGATCAGGAACATTTCTGGGCCAAGATTCAATCAAATATTTTCTTTAAAACTGCTCATTATTTCTACTACTATATCTCTATTCACAGAGTTTGCTAGACATATTGGTACACGATGCTAGCTTGGTAAGTCCATTGCCAAGTTAAAATATTTAGCCCATTACCATACGATGATGATCAGGAACATTTCTGGGCCAAGATTCAATCAAATATTTTCTTTAAAACTGCTCATTATTTCTACTACTATATCTCTATTCACAGAGTTTGCTAGACATATTGGTACACGATGCTAGCTTGGTAGGTCCATTGCCAAGTTAAAATATTTAGCCCATTACCATACGATGGGGATCAGGAACATTTCTGGGCCAAGATTCAATCAAATATTTTCTTTAAAACTGCTCATTATTTCTACTACTATATCTCTGTTCACAGAGTTTGCTAGACATATTGGTATACGAGGCTAGCTTGGTAGGTCCATTGCCAAGTTAAAATATTTAGCCCATTACCATACGATGGGGATCAGGAACATTTCTGTGCCAAGATTCAATCAAATATTTTCTTTAAAACTGCTCATTATTTCTACTACTATATCTCTGTTCACAGAGTTTGCTAGACATATTGGTATACGAGGCTAGCTTGGTAGGTCCATTGCCAAGTTAAAATATTTAGCCCATTACCATACGATGGGGATCAGGAACATTTCTGGGCCAAGATTCAATCAAATATTTTCTTTAAAACTGCTCATTATTTCTACTACTATATCTCTGTTCACAGAGTTTGCTAGACATATTGGTATACGAGGCTAGCTTGGTAGGTCCATTGCCAAGTTAAAACATTTAGCCCATTACCATACGATGGGGATCAGGAACATTTCTGGGCCAAGATTCAATCAAATATTTTCTTTAAAACTGCTCATTATTTCTACTAATATATCTCTATTCACAGAGTTTGCTAGACATATTGGTATACGAGGCTAGCTTGGTAGGTCCATTACCAAGTTAAAACATTTAGCCCATTACCATACGATGGGGATCAGGAACATTTCTGGGCCAAGATTCAATCAAATATTTTCTTTAAAACTGCTCATTATTTCTACTACTATATCTCTATTCACAGAGTTTGCTAGACATATTGGTATACGAGGCTAGCTTGGTAGGTCCATTTCCAAGTTAAAATATTTAGCCCATTACCATACGATGGGAATCAGGAACATTTCTGGGCCAAGATTCAATCAAATATTTTCTTTAAAACTGCTAATTATTTCTACTACTATATCTCTATTCACAGAGTTTGCTAGACATATTGGTATACGAGGCTAGCTTGGTAGGTCCATTGCCAAGTTAAAACATATAGCCCATTACCATACGATGGGGATCAGGAACTTTTCTGGGCCAAGATTCAATCAAATATTTTCTTTAAAACTGCTCATTATTTCTACTACTATATCTCTGTTCACAGAGTTTGCTAGACATATTGGTATACGAGGCTAGCTTGGTAGGCCCATTACCAAGTTAAAACATTTAGCCCATTACCATACGATGGGGATCAGGAACATTTCTGGGCCAAGATTCAATCAAATATTTTCTTTAAAACTGCTCATTATTTCTACTACTATATCTCTGTTCACAGAGTTTGCTAGACATATTGGTATACGAGGCTAGCTTGGTAGGTCCATTGCCAAGTTAAAATATTTAGCCCATTACCATACGATGGGGATCAGGAACATTTCTGGGCCAAGATTCAATCAAATATTTTCTTTAAAACTGCTCATTATTTCTACTACTATATCTCTATTCACAGAGTTTGCTAGACATATTGGTACACGATGCTAGCTTGGTAAGTCCATTGCCAAGTTAAAATATTTAGCCCATTACCATACGATGATGATCAGGAACATTTCTGGGCCAAGATTCAATCAAATATTTTCTTTAAAACTGCTCATTATTTCTACTACTATATCTCTATTCACAGAGTTTGCTAGACATATTGGTACACAATGCTAGCTTGGTAGGTCCATTGCCAAGTTAAAATATTTAGCCCATTACCATACGATGGGGATCAGGAACATTTCTGGGCCAAGATTCAATCAAATATTTTCTTTAAAACTGCTCATTATTTCTACTACTATATCTCTGTTCACAGAGTTTGCTAGACATATTGGTATACGAGGCTAGCTTGGTAGGTCCATTGCCAAGTTAAAATATTTAGCCCATTACCATACGATGGGGATCAGGAACATTTCTGTGCCAAGATTCAATCAAATATTTTCTTTAAAACTGCTCATTATTTCTACTACTATATCTCTGTTCACAGAGTTTGCTAGACATATTGGTATACGAGGCTAGCTTGGTAGGTCCATTGCCAAGTTAAAACATTTAGCCCATTACCATACGATGGGGATCAGGAACATTTCTGGGCCAAGATTCAATCAAATATTTTCTTTAAAACTGCTCATTATTTCTACTACTATATCTCTGTTCACAGAGTTTGCTAGACATATTGGTATACGAGGCTAGCTTGGTAGGTCCATTGCCAAGTTAAAATATTTAGCCCATTACCATACGATGGGGATCAGGAACATTTCTGGGCCAAGATTCAATCAAATATTTTCTTTAAAACTGCTCATTATTTCTACTACTATATCTCTGTTCACAGAGTTTGCTAGACATATTGGTATACGAGGCTAGCTTGGTAGGTCCATTGCCAAGTTAAAACATTTAGCCCATTACCATACGATGGGGATCAGGAACATTTCTGGGCCAAGATTCAATCAAATATTTTCTTTAAAACTGCTCATTATTTCTACTAATATATCTCTATTCACAGAGTTTGCTAGACATATTGGTATACGAGGCTAGCTTGGTAGGTCCATTACCAAGTTAAAACATTTAGCCCATTACCATACGATGGGGATCAGGAACATTTCTGGGCCAAGATTCAATCAAATATTTTCTTTAAAACTGCTCATTATTTCTACTACTATATCTCTATTCACAGAGTTTGCTAGACATATTGGTATACGAGGCTAGCTTGGTAGGTCCATTTCCAAGTTAAAATATTTAGCCCATTACCATACGATGGGGATCAGGAACATTTCTGGGCCAAGATTCAATCAAATATTTTCTTTAAAACTGCTAATTACTTCTACTACTATATCTCTATTCACAGAGTTTGCTAGACATATTGGTATACGAGGCTAGCTTGGTAGGTCCATTGCCAAGTTAAAACATATAGCCCATTACCATACGATAGGGATCAGGAACTTTTCTGGGCCAAGATTCAATCAAATATTTTCTTTAAAACTGCTCATTATTTCTACTACTATATCTCTATTCACAGAGTTTGCTAGACATATTGGTATACGAGGCTAGCTTGGTAGGTCCATTGCCAAGTTAAAACATATAGCCCATTACCATACGATGGGGATCAGGAACATTTCTGGGCCAAGATTCAATCAAATATTTTCTTTAAAACTGCTCATTATTTCTACTAATATATCTCTATTCACAGAGTTTGCTAGACATATTGGTATACGAGGCTAGCTTGGTAGATCCATTGCCAAGTTAAAGTATTTAGCCCATTACCATACGATGGGGATCAGGAACATTTCTGGGCCAAGATTCAATCAAATATTTTCTTTAAAACTGCTCATTATTTCTACTAATATATCTCTATTCACAGAGTTTGCTAGACATATTGGTATACGAGGCTAGCTTGGTAGGTCCATTACCAAGTTAAAACATTTAGCCCATTACCATACGATGGGGATCAGGAACATTTCTGGGCCAAGATTCAATCAAATATTTTCTTTAAAACTGCTCATTATTTCTACTAATATATCTCTATTCACAGAGTTTGCTAGACATATTGGTATACGAGGCTAGCTTGGTAGGTCCATTACCAAGTTAAAACATTTAGCCCATTACCATACGATGGGGATCAGGAACATTTCTGGGCCAAGATTCAATCAAATATTTTCTTTAAAACTGCTCATTATTTCTACTACTATATCTCTATTCACAGAGTTTGCTAGACATATTGGTATACGAGGCTAGCTTGGTAGGTCCATTGCCAAGTTAAAATATTTAGCCCATTACCATACGATGGGGATCAGGAACATTTCTGGGCCAAGATTCAATCAAATATTTTCTTTAAAACTGCTCATTATTTCTACTACTATATCTCTGTTCACAGAGTTTGCTAGACATATTGGTATACGAGGCTAGCTTGGTAGGTCCATTGCCAAGTTAAAACATTTAGCCCATTACCATACGATGGGGATCAGGAACATTTCTGGGCCAAGATTCAATCAAATATTTTCTTTAAAACTGCTCATTATTTCTACTAATATATCTCTATTCACAGAGTTTGCTAGACATATTGGTATACGAGGCTAGCTTGGTAGGTCCATTACCAAGTTAAAACATTTAGCCCATTACCATACGATGGGGATCAGGAACATTTCTGGGCCAAGATTCAATCAAATATTTTCTTTAAAACTGCTCATTATTTCTACTACTATATCTCTATTCACAGAGTTTGCTAGACATATTGGTATACGAGGCTAGCTTGGTAGGTCCATTTCCAAGTTAAAATATTTAGCCCATTACCATACGATGGGGATCAGGAACATTTCTGGGCCAAGATTCAATCAAATATTTTCTTTAAAACTGCTAATTACTTCTACTACTATATCTCTATTCACAGAGTTTGCTAGACATATTGGTATACGAGGCTAGCTTGGTAGGTCCATTGCCAAGTTAAAACATATAGCCCATTACCATACGATAGGGATCAGGAACTTTTCTGGGCCAAGATTCAATCAAATATTTTCTTTAAAACTGCTCATTATTTCTACTACTATATCTCTATTCACAGAGTTTGCTAGACATATTGGTATACGAGGCTAGCTTGGTAGGTCCATTGCCAAGTTAAAACATATAGCCCATTACCATACGATGGGGATCAGGAACATTTCTGGGCCAAGATTCAATCAAATATTTTCTTTAAAACTGCTCATTATTTCTACTAATATATCTCTATTCACAGAGTTTGCTAGACATATTGGTATACGAGGCTAGCTTGGTAGATCCATTGCCAAGTTAAAGTATTTAGCCCATTACCATACGATGGGGATCAGGAACATTTCTGGGCCAAGATTCAATCAAATATTTTCTTTAAAACTGCTCATTATTTCTACTAATATATCTCTATTCACAGAGTTTGCTAGACATATTGGTATACGAGGCTAGCTTGGTAGGTCCATTACCAAGTTAAAACATTTAGCCCATTACCATACGATGGGGATCAGGAACATTTCTGGGCCAAGATTCAATCAAATATTTTCTTTAAAACTGCTCATTATTTCTACTACTATATCTCTATTCACAGAGTTTGCTAGACATATTGGTATACGAGGCTAGCTTGGTAGGTCCATTGCCAAGTTAAAACATATAGCCCATTACCATACGATGGGGATCAGGAACTTTTCTGGGCCAAGATACAATCAAATATTTTCTTTAAAACTGCTCATTATTTCTACTACTATATCTCTATTCACAGAGTTTGCTAGACATATTGGTATACGAGGCTAGCTTGGTAGGTCCATTGCCAAGTTAAAACATATAGCCCATTACCATACGATGGGGATCAGGAACATTTCTGGGCCAAGATTCAATCAAATATTTTCTTTAAAACTGCTCATTATTTCTACTAATATATCTCTATTCACAGAGTTTGCTAGACATATTGGTATACGAGGCTAGCTTGGTAGATCCATTGCCAAGTTAAAGTATTTAGCCCATTACCATACGATGGGGATCAGGAACATTTCTGGGCCAAGATTCAATCAAATATTTTCTTTAAAACTGCTCATTATTTCTACTAATATATCTCTATTCACAGAGTTTGCTAGACATATTGGTATACGAGGCTAGCTTGGTAGATCCATTGCCAAGTTAAAGTATTTAGCCCATTACCATACGATGGGGATCAGGAACATTTCTGGGCCAAGATTCAATCAAATATTTTCTTTAAAACTGCTCATTATTTCTACTAATATATCTCTATTCACAGAGTTTGCTAGACATATTGGTATACGAGGCTAGCTTGGTAGGTCCATTACCAAGTTAAAACATTTAGCCCATTACCATACGATGGGGATCAGGAACATTTCTGGGCCAAGATTCAATCAAATATTTTCTTTAAAACTGCTCATTATTTCTACTACTATATCTCTATTCACAGAGTTTGCTAGACATATTGGTATACGAGGCTAGCTTGGTAGGTCCATTTCCAAGTTAAAATATTTAGCCCATTACCATACGATGGGGATCAGGAACATTTCTGGGCCAAGATTCAATCAAATATTTTCTTTAAAACTGCTAATTATTTCTACTACTATATCTCTATTCACAGAGTTTGCTAGACATATTGGTATACGAGGCTAGCTTGGTAGGTCCATTGCCAAGTTAAAACATATAGCCCATTACCATACGATGGGGATCAGGAACTTTTCTGGGCCAAGATTCAATCAAATATTTTCTTTAAAACTGCTCATTATTTCTACTACTATATCTCTATTCACAGAGTTTGCTAGACATATTGGTATACGAGGCTAGCTTGGTAGGTCCATTGCCAAGTTAAAACATATAGCCCATTACCATACGATGGGGATCAGGAACATTTCTGGGCCAAGATTCAATCAAATATTTTCTTTAAAACTGCTCATTATTTCTACTAATATATCTCTATTCACAGAGTTTGCTAGACATATTGGTATACGAGGCTAGCTTGGTAGATCCATTGCCAAGTTAAAGTATTTAGCCCATTACCATACGATGGGGATCAGGAACATTTCTGGGCCAAGATTCAATCAAATATTTTCTTTAAAACTGCTCATTATTTCTACTAATATATCTCTATTCACAGAGTTTGCTAGACATATTGGTATACGAGGCTAGCTTGGTAAGTCCATTACCAAGTTAAAACATTTAGCCCATTACCATACGATGGGGATCAGGAACATTTGTGGGCCAAGATTCAATCAAATATTTTCTTTAAAACTGCTCATTATTTCTACTACTATATCTCTATTCACAGAGTTTGCTAGACATATTGGTATACTTCCCGTGATCCTCTCGCGCTGAAATTTTGCACATCGACTTTTGTCACCTAACAATACTTTTTGGCAAAATTTCAGTTTGATCAACATACTATAACTAACTTTTTTCTTTAATTCTCAATTTAAAAAATTCAATCTAGTAGTGTTCCAAATGTTTCTTCAAGTAAGTTTAAAATTCAAATTTGTTTTTTGAATGACCCTTACCAGAGCCTTCTAGAGTATAGAGCCATAATCTTAATGACGTATTTTTTAGAAGCTTTTTTAGTGGTATAACTTTTTACTGATTTCCAAAGGAATCCAAAGTAAAAATGGTGTTTTTTAGCTTCAAGTTTTTCAATGAAAAAAGCAAAAATATTATAAAATGTTTATATAAAAGTTTTCTACATATCCTTAAGAACAATATACAAGAAGGCTATATTGGTATTAAGTAAATATTAATTGCAAAAATATTAAAATTAAATTATTTCCAAAATATATTTTTTCGAACTTTCATTTTAAAAAATACATCAAAGTTGCCTCTGACAAATTAAAATAATACTTGCTAAATTTATCTTTAGTTTTACTAGTGTACGTAAGATGTCTTAAATGTTTACAGAAAAATACGAAAAAAAGTTATTTAATCACAAAATTATCACACGTTCCTATATTTTGTGAATCTGTTTTGCTCTTCCTACAATTTTTAAACTTGAAATTTCCCCAGGTGGTAATTTTTGGTACAATTTTATCAAATTTTTACGGCAATCACTGCCATGTATGTAATGTATATTGACCTAATGACGAAACGAATCGTAGTAAGCTTTTAATTCAATTTGACCAGAATGCTGTTGTTATAGAGAACCCTTTGGCCCATATTAAAATGACACTAAGTGCTGTGATTTTTAGAAGTTTAAAAATAGGTAATAGAAACAAAATTGGAATTTAATGTTAGAAAGTATTTGAATGTTATTTTACACTTTACCATTTTTTAACTTAATTTTTGTTTAAATAGACATTTAAAAGATGTACAAGCTCATAAATATGTATACAGTAACCCTCGCAAAAAATGTTAATGATGCTTAAGGTAATTATTGAATATTATTTAAATCTTGTTTGAGGAGCTTATTAAGAGCCATTTAGCTTATTGATCTGAATATCTAGTATAAATAACCATATGTGGGTTCACCTCGACGCTCTTTGTATTTCTCACGGTAGCCACATATTGTTTTAAATCGTCGTAACAACGCCATTTATCATTGGATTTACAGTAACTTATAAAATGACCATTTTTGCCCAATTGTTCATAACTGATAATACCTGTCAAATTGTAAGGAGTATGCCCAAGAAAAAGTCTCGATTCAATCCGATCTATTGTAAGTCTCGGTTTGCTTTCGGTAGGATACTCGGTGTAAATGGAAATTATTTTATTGTATGTTTTGTTTTCAGGATTCATTTTATTTAAGCATACTGGACAGTTTTGAGATGGCACTTCCTCTATACATTTACCCAAATTTGCAAGTCCTACTTCCATTAATTTAAATAAATTAACAAGCAGGAAGTTCCTTTCTTCTTCGACTACCGTTTCGCAATGTTGGCATTTTAGCTCTGCAGTTAAGCTAGGAATGCTTTTAAGCATGTACCCTGCAATATCCTGAATATTGCATTCGCAGTTTTCTTGAACGCCAAAAATCTCAATTAATATTTCTTTCCTAATACAATATGCCTTTTTTAAATCGTGGCTAAGAATACTTTCAATGATTTTTTGGACTCTTCCTTCAACTATGTTGCTTTTATTTATCCCCAATACGTTCACTGCTGCAGCCAAAGCCTGAACTAAGGAATCAAATGCGCATGTGTTTGAGTAGTAATCGCATGTGTTACTTCCATTTTGTAGTACTGGTACTGATTTATTGGTAAAACTGTTTACTTGATTAGGCAATATCCTTTTTTTCATTACTTTCCGTGGTCGTTTTGGAGTGCAGAAATCATCCTGTTTCTTCGAATTTTGACTTAAAATTTTTAATGAAGTGATAATCCGCTCTTTTGGTGACTGAGTATTGATTTTATTTAAATTTGTCAAATTAAAAGATGACGTTTTATTTTTGGGAGTTAATATGTCCGAATTTTTTCGCTTCCACACTGATTGAGAGAGTTGGATGTCATGAATGGATGGTTCATTATTGGACTTATAGTTTTCAACACTAGATTTTACATCCTTTATGGATTTTTTGGGTATACCTGCTTAAATTTGTCTATGAATTGTTACATTTCGGTCATGTATGTTTCTTACGAATTGCCCCACTTTTGTTGGCAATTTACCAATATTATTTGACGTTTTAAACCTTCGTTTAATTGTTGCAAAGTAATTCTCCACGTGGCTGTTGCTTTGCCTTTCACCATCATTTATAATACCACTCCATAAAGGTAAATAAGTCATATATTTTTTCAAAACTACATTCAGAAAATTAGGATTATATAAACTATTCAATCCTCCAACTATACCATAATTTTCTTCATTTTCACTTGAATCGACTTCGTCCATAATTTTTTCCATGTCTTGAAAATATGGACTCTGTAAATATATGGGCCTTGAGTTATCCCTATGTTTATCTGTTTTGTTACTAATTGTTGTATTTTCAAAGTTTATGTCATTGGTTATAATTAAATTAGCTAATGATTCGAGCGCTTCTTGCACATTATTTCTTATATATTTTGATTTCAAAATTATTACAAGAAATTTCCATATCTCTTTGATGGTGCCATAATTGGGCGTCATGAAGATTGACGCAAACACCTCTTTGAGAATTTTATGATTTGATGGTGATTCAGCGAAATGTTTGTTTATGTCTTCCGCTATTGTGTGTGTTAAATGACAACAGCATAAATATACCTTTACCAGGGAATCTTTGGATTTGTAACACGAGCTATTATTAATCAAACTATGGGTTGCTGTAAGGTATTCAATAATATCCATATCATTGAATGCGCTGAGTACTGAGTTAAGTTCAGCAAAAGAGAAATCAATGACTACAGAATTAAATACGGGCCATTTTTTAAAACTTGCCTCTACATGTAACCTGAACGATTTAAGCCAACCGCCAATTGAATCAGTTGTATGGCTTGAACTAACCATATCAGTTAGTGGAAACGGTGATGCAACGTCGGCATCACTAGTTTTTGCAGCTATTACCAGTGCATAATACAATATGCTTGGGCATGGTTTAAAAGGAGCCCGGATTAAACTTCCAGTAGCGTCCAAATATACTGGAAGATCTTTATTTTTATACATGTCTCTCATTTGTTTTAGTACATTATTCTGCATTGCACTATACGTCATTACTATGAAAGGACGACGCATAATTTTTTGTATATACTTATCATCGCTTAATTCACCCATTTTCCATTCTTCATCAATATCGAGAAAATCATCGGAGTTTTTATCGTTTGATTGTAATGCTTCAGATCTAATTTTTCTCAATACGTCGTGGGATTTAGATTTTTGTATGGTATTGTGTTTTTTAACAAAATCGATATCTTCTTCTTCAATTAAATTTTCAGCCACTTTCTCGACAGATTTTTCCAGTAATTTTTTTTTATAAACATCTCTGTTATAACCTGAAGTAAAACTAAATTTTTTTGATGTGTGAATGATAGAATCATTTGTAGCATAAACATCGAATATTCCCTGGTTTAAATTTCGATTTATTAATTTATACTTTCGACAAGTCCTATTAAGATTTTTATGGCCGCAGTAAGTTCTAATTGACACCCGACTCTTTAAAATATCGTACCCCTTTATTTTAATAAGACATCCAGTTAGTTTAGTCAAATTTTCAGAAATTACAGATCTATACAAATATGGTTCTAGTTGCTCGCCGCCTTGTATAAAAATTTTTTTCCAAATATTATTAGGAATATTTAATGAAAATTGACATTTCTTATATGTGAGTTTTCCAAATTTTTTTTTTATTTGGTTACTATATTGACTCAAATTTACACAGTCAGGGTTTTCACTTATATTCGACGTAACATTTATATGAGGAATATCTGTGAATAACGGTAAAAACATACCAAAATAGTGTTTTTTCGTCGATATATAGAATATCAGCTGTATAGAAATGGGCCTGAAAATCACTCTTATCGCCACCGTATCGTAACAGAGGTGAGACATATACGTTGGGGATGGATATTGCATTCTAGTGGCATATTTCGCTATATCGAGGAATATCTGTGAATAACGGTAAAAACATACCAAAATAGTGTTTTTTCGTCGATTATATAGAATATCAGCTGTATAGAAATGGGCCTGAAAATCACTCTTATCGCCACCGTATCGTAACAGAGGTGAGACATATACGTTGGGGATGGATATTGCATTCTAGTGGCATATTTCGCTATATCGAGGAATATCTGTGAATAACGGTAAAAACATACCAAAATAGTGTTTTTTCGTCGATTATATGGAATATCAGCTGTATAGAAATGGGCCTGAAAATCATTCTTATCGCCATCGTATCGTAACAGAGGTAAGACATATACGTTGGGGATGGATATTGCATTCTAGTGGCATATTTCGCTATATCGAGGAATATCTGTGAATAACGGTAAAAACACAACAAAATGGTGTATTTTCGTCGATTATATGGAATATCAGCTGTATAGAAATGGGCTTGAAAATCACTTTTATCGCCACCGTATCGTAACAGAGGTGAGACATATACGTTGGGGATGGATATTGCATTCTAGTGGCATATTTCGCTATATCGAGGAATATCTGTGAATAACGGTAAAAACACAACAAAATAGTGTTTTTTCGTCGATTATATAGAATATCAGCTGTATAGAAATGGGCCTGAAAATCACTCTTATCGCCACCGTATCGTAACAGAGGTAAGACATATACGTTGGGGATGGATATTGCATTCTAGTGGCATATTTCGCTATATCGAGGAATATCTGTGAATAACGGTAAAAACATACCAAAATAGTGTATTTTCGTCGATTATATGGAATATCAGCTGTATGAAAATGTTCCTGATGTTCCTGATCCCCATCGTATGGTAATGGGCTAAATGTTTTAACTTAGCGATAGACCTACCAAGCTAGCCTCGTATACCAATATGTCTAGCAAACTCTGTGAATAGAGATATAGTATTAGAAATAATGAGCAGTTTTAAAGAAAATATTTGATTGAATCTTGGCCCAGAAATGTTCCTGATCCCCATCGTATGGTAATGGGCTAAATACTTTAACTTGGCAATGGACCTACCAAGCTAGCCTCGTATACCAATATGTCTAGCAAACTCTGTGAATAGAGATATAGTAGTAGAAATAATGAGCAGTTTTAAAGAAAATATTTGATTGAATCTTGGCCCAGAAATGTTCCTGATCCCCATCGTATGGTAATGGGCTAAATATTTTAACTTGGCAATGGACCTACCAAGCTAGCCTCGTATACCAATATGTCTAGCAAACTCTGTGAATAGAGATATAGTAGTAGAAATAATGAGCAGTTTTAAAGAAAATATTTGATTGAATCTTGGCCCAGAAATGTTCCTGATCCCCATCGTATGGTAATGGGCTAAATACTTTAACTTGGCAATGGACCTACCAAGCTAGCCTCGTATACCAATATGTCTAGCAAACTCTGTGAATAGAGATATAGTAGTAGAAATAATGAGCAGTTTTAAAGAAAATATTTGATTGAATCTTGGCCCAGAAATGTTCCTGATCCCCATCGTATGGTAATGGGCTAAATGTTTTAACTTGGTAATGGACTTACCAAGCTAGCCTCGTATACCAATATGTCTAGCAAACTCTGTGAATAGAGATATAGTAGTAGAAATAATGAGCAGTTTTAAAGAAAATATTTGATTGAATCTTGGCCCAGAAATGTTCCTGATCCCCATCGTATGGTAATGGGCTAAATACTTTAACTTGGCAATGGATCTACCAAGCTAGCCTCGTATACCAATATGTCTAGCAAACTCTGTGAATAGAGATATATTAGTAGAAATAATGAGCAGTTTTAAAGAAAATATTTGATTGAATCTTGGCCCAGAAATGTTCCTGATCCCCATCGTATGGTAATGGGCTAAATGTTTTAACTTGGTAATGGACTTACCAAGCTAGCCTCGTATACCAATATGTCTAGCAAACTCTGTGAATAGAGATATAGTAGTAGAAATAATGAGCAGTTTTAAAGAAAATATTTGATTGAATCTTGGCCCAGAAATGTTCCTGATCCCCATCGTATGGTAATGGGCTAAATACTTTAACTTGGCAATGGACCTACCAAGCTAGCCTCGTATACCAATATGTCTAGCAAACTCTGTGAATAGAGATATAGTAGTAGAAATAATGAGCAGTTTTAAAGAAAATATTTGATTGAATCTTGGCCCAGAAATGTTCCTGATCCCCATCGTATGGTAATGGGCTAAATATTTTAACTTGGCAATGGACCTACCAAGCTAGCCTCGTATACCAATATGTCTAGCAAACTCTGTGAATAGAGATATAGTAGTAGAAATAATGAGCAGTTTTAAAGAAAATATTTGATTGAATCTTGGCCCAGAAATGTTCCTGATCCCCATCGTATGGTAATGGGCTAAATACTTTAACTTGGCAATGGACCTACCAAGCTAGCCTCGTATACCAATATGTCTAGCAAACTCTGTGAATAGAGATATAGTAGTAGAAATAATGAGCAGTTTTAAAGAAAATATTTGATTGAATCTTGGCCCAGAAATGTTCCTGATCCCCATCGTATGGTAATGGGCTAAATGTTTTAACTTGGTAATGGACTTACCAAGCTAGCCTCGTATACCAATATGTCTAGCAAACTCTGTGAATAGAGATATAGTAGTAGAAATAATGAGCAGTTTTAAAGAAAATATTTGATTGAATCTTGGCCCAGAAATGTTCCTGATCCCCATCGTATGGTAATGGGCTAAATACTTTAACTTGGCAATGGACCTACCAAGCTAGCCTCGTATACCAATATGTCTAGCAAACTCTGTGAATAGAGATATAGTAGTAGAAATAATGAGCAGTTTTAAAGAAAATATTTGATTGAATCTTGGCCCAGAAATGTTCCTGATCCCCATCGTATGGTAATGGGCTAAATATTTTAACTTGGCAATGGACCTACCAAGCTAGCCTCGTATACCAATATGTCTAGCAAACTCTGTGAATAGAGATATAGTAGTAGAAATAATGAGCAGTTTTAAAGAAAATATTTGATTGAATCTTGGCCCAGAAATGTTCCTGATCCCCATCGTATGGTAATGGGCTAAATACTTTAACTTGGCAATGGACCTACCAAGCTAGCCTCGTATACCAATATGTCTAGCAAACTCTGTGAATAGAGATATAGTAGTAGAAATAATGAGCAGTTTTAAAGAAAATATTTGATTGAATCTTGGCCCAGAAATGTTCCTGATCCCCATCGTATGGTAATGGGCTAAATATTTTAACTTGGCAATGGACCTACCAAGCTAGCCTCGTATACCAATATGTCTAGCAAACTCTGTGAATAGAGATATAGTAGTAGAAATAATGAGCAGTTTTAAAGAAAATATTTGATTGAATCTTGGCCCAGAAATGTTCCTGATCCCCATCGTATGGTAATGGGCTAAATACTTTAACTTGGCAATGGACCTACCAAGCTAGCCTCGTATACCAATATGTCTAGCAAACTCTGTGAATAGAGATATAGTAGTAGAAATAATGAGCAGTTTTAAAGAAAATATTTGATTGAATCTTGGCCCAGAAATGTTCCTGATCCCCATCGTATGGTAATGGGCTAAATGTTTTAACTTGGTAATGGACTTACCAAGCTAGCCTCGTATACCAATATGTCTAGCAAACTCTGTGAATAGAGATATAGTAGTAGAAATAATGAGCAGTTTTAAAGAAAATATTTGATTGAATCTTGGCCCAGAAATGTTCCTGATCCCCATCGTATGGTAATGGGCTAAATACTTTAACTTGGCAATGGATCTACCAAGCTAGCCTCGTATACCAATATGTCTAGCAAACTCTGTGAATAGAGATATATTAGTAGAAATAATGAGCAGTTTTAAAGAAAATATTTGATTGAATCTTGGCCCAGAAATGTTCCTGATCCCCATCGTATGGTAATGGGCTAAATGTTTTAACTCGGTTATGGACTTACCAAACTAGCCTTGTATACCAATATGTCTAGCAAACTCTGTGAATAGAGATATAGTAGTAGAAATAATGAGCAGTTTTAAAGAAAATATTTGATTGAATCTTGGCCCAGAAATGTTCCTGATCCCCATCGTATGGTAATGGGCTAAATGTTTTAACTTGGTAATGGACTTACCAAGCTAGCCTTGTATACCAATATGTCTAGCAAACTCTGTGAACAGAGATATAGTAGTAGAAATAATGAGCAGTTTTAAAGAAAATATTTGATTGAATCTTGGCCCAGAAATGTTCCTGATCCCCATCGTATGGTAATGGGCTAAATACTTTAACTTGGCAATGGATCTACCAAGCTAGCCTCGTATACCAATATGTCTAGCAAACTCTGTGTATAGAGATATATTAGTAGAAATAATGAGCAGTTTTAAAGAAAATATTTGATTGAATCTTGGCCCAGAAATGTTCCTGATCCCCATCGTATGGTAATGGGCTAAATGTTTTAACTTGGCAATGGACCTACCAAGCTAGCCTCGTATACCAATATGTCTAGCAAACTCTGTGAATAGAGATATAGTAGTAGAAATAATGAGCAGTTTTAAAGAAAATATTTGATTGAATCTTGGCCCAGAAATGTTCCTGATCCCCATCGTATGGTAATGGGCTAAATATTTTAACTTGGCAATGGACCTACCAAGCTAGCCTCGTATACCAATATGTCTAGCAAACTCTGTGAATAGAGATATATTAGTAGAAATAATGAGCAGTTTTAAAGAAAATATTTGATTGAATCTTGGCCCAGAAATGTTCCTGATCCCCATCGTATGGTAATGGGCTAAATGTTTTAACTTGGCAATGGACCTACCAAGCTAGCCTCGTATACCAATATGTCTAGCAAACTCTGTGAATAGAGATATATTAGTAGAAATAATGAGCAGTTTTAAAGAAAATATTTGATTGAATCTTGGCCCAGAAATGTTCCTGATCCCCATCGTATGGTAATGGGCTAAATACTTTAACTTGGCAATGGATCTACCAAGCTAGCCTCGTATACCAATATGTCTAGCAAACTCTGTGAACAGAGATATAGTAGTAGAAATAATGAGCAGTTTTAAAGAAAATATTTGATTGAATCTTGGCCCAGAAATGTTCCTGATCCCCATCGTATGGTAATGGGCTAAACATTTTAACTTGGCAATGGACCTACCAAGCTAGCCTCGTATACCAATATGTCTAGCAAACTCTGTGAATAGAGATATAGTAGTAGAAATAATGAGCAGTTTTAAAGAAAATATTTGATTGAATCTTGGCCCAGAAATGTTCCTGATCCCCATCGTATGGTAATGGGCTAAATACTTTAACTTGGCAATGGACCTACCAAGCTAGCCTCGTATACCAATATGTCTAGCAAACTCTGTGAATAGAGATATAGTAGTAGAAATAATGAGCAGTTTTAAAGAAAATATTTGATTGAATCTTGGCCCAGAAATGTTCCTGATCCCCATCGTATGGTAATGGGCTAAATACTTTAACTTGGCAATGGACCTACCAAGCTAGCCTCGTATACCAATATGTCTAGCAAACTCTGTGAATAGAGATATAGTAGTAGAAATAATGAGCAGTTTTAAAGAAAATATTTGATTGAATCTTGGCCCAGAAATGTTCCTGATCCCCATCGTATGGTAATGGGCTAAATATTTTAACTTGGCAATGGACCTACCAAGCTAGCCTCGTATACCAATATGTCTAGCAAACTCTGTGAATAGAGATATAGTAGTAGAAATAATGAGCAGTTTTAAAGAAAATATTTGATTGAATCTTGGCCCAGAAATGTTCCTGATCCCCATCGTATGGTAATGGGCTAAATGTTTTAACTTGGTAATGGACTTACCAAGCTAGCCTCGTATACCAATATGTCTCGCAAACTCTGTGAATAGAGATATATTAGTAGAAATAATGAGCAGTTTTAAAGAAAATATTTGATTGAATCTTGGCCCAGAAATGTTCCTGATCCCCATCGTATGGTAATGGGCTAAATACTTTAACTTGGCAATGGATCTACCAAGCTAGCCTCGTATACCAATATGTCTAGCAAACTCTGTGAACAGAGATATAGTAGTAGAAATAATGAGCAGTTTTAAAGAAAATATTTGATTGAATCTTGGCCCAGAAATGTTCCTGATCCCCATCGTATGGTAATGGGCTAAACATTTTAACTTGGCAATGGACCTACCAAGCTAGCCTCGTATACCAATATGTCTAGCAAACTCTGTGAATAGAGATATAGTAGTAGAAATAATGAGCAGTTTTAAAGAAAATGTTTGATTGAATCTTGGCCCAGAAATGTTCCTGATCCCCATCGTATGGTAATGGGCTAAATATTTTAACTTGGCAATGGACCTACCAAGCTAGCCTCGTATACCAATATGTCTAGCAAACTCTGTGAATAGAGATATAGTAGTAGAAATAATGAGCAGTTTTAAAGAAAATATTTGATTGAATCTTGGCCCAGAAATGTTCCTGATCCCCATCGTATGGTAATGGGCTAAATACTTTAACTTGGCAATGGACCTACCAAGCTAGCCTCGTATACCAATATGTCTAGCAAACTCTGTGAATAGAGATATAGTAGTAGAAATAATGAGCAGTTTTAAAGAAAATATTTGATTGAATCTTGGCCCAGAAATGTTCCTGATCCCCATCGTATGGTAATGGGCTAAATATTTTAACTTGGCAATGGACCTACCAAGCTAGCCTCGTATACCAATATGTCTAGCAAACTCTGTGAATAGAGATATAGTAGTAGAAATAATGAGCAGTTTTAAAGAAAATATTTGATTGAATCTTGGCCCAGAAATGTTCCTGATCCCCATCGTATGGTAATGGGCTAAATATTTTAACTTGGCAATGGACCTACCAAGCTAGCCTCGTATACCAATATGTCTAGCAAACTCTGTGAATAGAGATATAGTAGTAGAAATAATGAGCAGTTTTAAAGAAAATATTTGATTGAATCTTGGCCCAGAAATGTTCCTGATCCCCATCGTATGGTAATGGGCTAAATACTTTAACTTGGCAATGGACCTACCAAGCTAGCCTCGTATACCAATATGTCTAGCAAACTCTGTGAATAGAGATATAGTAGTAGAAATAATGAGCAGTTTTAAGGAAAATATTTGATTGAATCTTGGCCCAGAAATGTTCCTGATCCCCATCGTATGGTAATGGGCTAAATGTTTGAAGTTGGCAATAAACTTAGCATGCTTGTGCTTTGTACCACTATGTGGAAATTTGGTGAAAGTCAGCATTGTTACTGGGGCTGGAAATATATTTGTGGGTTGAACAAGGTGTAAAAACTAAGAACACGGTTTGGAAATAAGACCTTAAGGTTATCTTGCTACTAATGCTAATAAGTACTTCAAATTTCGGGATGGAATTCATTATTTTATACAATTCAATTATTTTTTCGGGCTAGTATGGATTTTAGCAAGGAAACACACCAAAACTAAAAAAAGCCTTTTCGGGATGATTTTTCGGGCTAACTTCACATACATCGTCATCGGCGTGATTGTTGTATTTTGACAACTGTCAACAACATCCAATTCATAACATCCAATTCATGCAAATAAAATAGCTTTTTTCTTGTCGCTTTTGGCCCAGGTTCCTTCCCAATTTTTAATAGGCGGCACATGCGTTTTGGTTCTTTTTAATCCCTTTGTTGCTTTCCAAAGAGAGTAATCAGTATCTTTATGTTCGGTGAGACCATTTAAGTACTTGTTAATAGTTTCATTCTTAATTTCATTTATAAGTTGTTTTAGTTTATTGCATAGAAATTTGAGGATTTTTTTATTTTCCGGGGCGCGTGTCCTTTGCCAGGTCTTTCTTGCCTTCCGTTTCTCTCTAACTAACTCCCTGACCTCAATAGGATAATTTTGATTCCTACGGCATTCGGTGTGACTAGCAGGAGTACTTTCCCATGCTGCTTGTTGAATAGTACTGTTAAATACCTCTAGTTCGTCTTCCAACTGTACCGGTGTTTTAATCGGCACTCGTAGATTTATTTGCATTTCAATTAGTTCTTGGAATAAGTCCCAGTTAGTTCTAATATTTGTTAATTTAGGCAGGTTATCCTTATTAATTATCATTGTGCTGAGTGTCATGATAACAGGTGTATGATCGGAATATATCCCTTCGCTGTTTTCGATACACATGTAATGCTCGAAGATCCCTTTCGTTACATAGAAATCAATGAGATCTGGTATTTTATTTATATCAGCAGGCCAGTATGTTGGTTGACCTCAAGAGTGGAACTCGCAGTTGTTTATTCGTCCGGCTTCGAATAGCTCTTTTCCTTTGTGGGTTGTAAGTCTTGATCCCCATTAGGTGTTTTTTGCATTAAAGTCACCACCAATAATAAAATTGGATCCTAGTGATCTAAAGAATCTATTAGAATCTTCTTTGTTTAGATTATAGCGTGGAGGGCAGTAGATAGAGGAAATACTGTATTCATTATTATTGTTACTTTCAACTTTTATGGTTTTAACTTGCATACTTTCTTCTTCTACACTTAGGTTCTTCATAGTGTTTGAGATTCTTTTTCACTATTACTGTTGATCCTCCTCTAGGTTTTCCTCCTGGGTGAACAGCATGGTAACATTCATAATCACGTATTTTAATAAATGATGTTTTTGTCAAATGGCTCTCCGATATAAGGCAGATATCTATTTTTCCTAAATTTAGAAAAAATTCTAGCTCTGGAACATGTTGCGCTAGTCCGTTCGCGTTCCAGGTGACAATTCTTATTGATCTGCTCATTTTAGTATATGAGGGCTGTTGCCTCGTTCAAGGTTTGATGCATATCTAGACGCTTATATAAAGCTTCTATGCTTCGACAAATCCTTTCAAGGGGGTTATCATTCATAGCATTAGTTGGTTGCTGTACAATTTGTGAATAACTTTTCTTTCTGTACCTATACCTGGTGGTTTTGGCTCCGCTTGGGTTTTAGTTGGTTTCTCTTCTCTGGTAACCCTAGGGTTTTGAGGAAACTGATGCATTTTGTTTCTTAGTCTTTGAAGTTCTTTGGCTACTTCACAGCCTCTATAATTTGCAGGATGATGCCCTTTACAGTTTATACATTTTGCAGGGGTGTTTCTACTTTCTGTACACTCTTTCGCGTTGTGTTTTCCAGCACATTTTACGCATCTTGGCTCCCGTCTGCAATATTTTTGTGTGTGATTGAAACCTTGGCATTTTTTGCATTGAGGTATTAGCCTCGTGTTTTTCTTTAGCGGTTCTATTTTAACCCTCATATTGAGAATTGCTTTGATGTTGAAGATATTTTCAAGTTTCTCCTTTTTGTTAAACGTAAGCATGAAGAGTGGAAGCCCCCTTTTTTTGACTTGATTGTTCTCACCTCTCTCTGGTTTTAGGATGTTTACTGCATCTTATATTTGCAGATCTCTTTCCTTTAGGTCCTCAATTATGTCCTCCTTCTTACACGTTGGATGAAGGCCTCTGGCCATAACCTTAATTGCGCGTTCGTTTTTATCTTCGTATGTTAACCATTCTTTACCTTCCGCATTGAGCTTTGTTGTTAGAGCTCTATATGTATCGGAATCTGGTGTATTGATTTTCCACACATTATTGTTTAGTGACACTACTCTATATTCCTTAGCTGTCACTGATTTCATTATAGATTGTATACTAGCAAATTCTGTTCTGCCGATTACATTAATTGGCGGAGGAGCCTTTTCTTTCGGTACAACCTTTTGTTGCTGTTGCTGGTGAGCTCGTTTAGTATTAGTATCACCAGTTACTAATACATTAGCTTGCGAATGATCTCCAACTTCAGGCGAGAATTCTGCTTTTCGTTTTTTGGTAGGTCTTTTCTTCCTTTTCAGTACCCAATCTGTTTCTCTCATGAGACCCTCTTCATCAGTATGGAACTCATTGTTATAACTAGTGTGAGTACTTGTTTCATTATAACAAGTTAACGGGTTTTCAGAAATTTCCATTGGTTTGGGCTTCTTTAATTCTTCATTTTGTTTTTTCAGTTTTTCAATTTCGCTTCTTAGTTGGGTTAAAAGTACCTCTACTTCACTGAGTTTTCGACAGAGTCCAGCGTTTTCGTCTTTCTGGATTTGCAGAGTTAGTATGATTGTTTGGTGATCTTAACAACATTGAACTTCTTTCGAATTGGTTTAGCAATGATTGGCTCACCCCAGAATCCATTGAGCCAGCCTCGTAAGAGGGTGGATTAGCCAACTGGGTAGTTGGTTTACCACCTGGGGTATTGTTTCTTTTTTGCGTTGTACTCTTTGCTTTAAAACTGGTTATGTATCAACTACCAACCTAACCAGTACAAGTTGGTAGTGGGTCATTGAAGAGAACATCATTTGCTATGTTCTCGGTAGTCGGTTATTCCGCCGTATCTCGGTCGCCAGAGCCTCGTTAGTTAATTAGCAGGAAGTACCATGTGCAGGTGAGGTTAGCACTTGGGCTAGTATATTAAGACCATCTAAATCGGCGCCCCTTACCCCCCTTGCTATTCTTAATTGGATTTCTATTAATAGTATAATTTTGCATTTTGTGTATTAAATATTCGTCCTTTCATTCGTCGCCGTTCAATTTCTCTGCCTAGCAACAAGTCTTTATCTTATTTAACCAAATTTATTGTAATATTTATGGACAAAACAATAAAATATCCCAAAAAAAAAAAATAACGTTAAACCAGAAATAGATTTACTTATTTTGATAAAAAGAGTATTTGTTAAAAACTCTTCTGTCTGTGACAAGTGAAATAACCCACCATTAGAAGAACACAAAAGAATATTCTAAAAATAAATTAAATTTTCCAATGAACACAAAAAAAAAAATTAATATTTTCTAATTCCATTTAATCTTCTTTAGAATATCACTGATCATCATCGCCTTAAACATATATATAGTTAGTTATTTAGTTTAACAATGACCTAGACAAGACACAAACAAAACCAATTGTCATATTTTTCGGTTTTTTTTTTTAAACAATACTAGAAAATTTGTCTGAAGATTATAAATATTTTATCGTAATACAATCGACCGATTACAATTTGGTTTTATCATCCTTACAACAGTTGAATGATGCAAGACAATCACGTATTTTGAAAAATCGAAATTTATATTTGGATTTTTTTTTTTTCAGCTTGTAAGGGTAGAATTTTTTAAATTTACCGTGGTCATCGTGATGCACTTGAAAACGTGGGACACTACTTATGCGGACAATAAATAATTTGTCATTGCGGTGTGTGGGAATAAGATGTTTCATTTGGAAAAATCTCAAGTAAGGCACTAAACCATCATCGTAAATATTTTTAACAGGCATCAACCAATCACATAAATACTCGTATAGTAAACAAAAAGTTAAAGTTCGAGAGGATTTAAAAATAAAAATGTTTAAAAGTTAAAACAATTAAAAATTAACATAAATTACCTATGCTCTGGTGCTATATAGACAACATTGCTTGGGTGGCCTTTTTCAATTACTTTATTTATAAGTGTAGAGAGTTTACATACGGTGGAGTGATTGCACAATTTGATCCACAAATAACGAATAAAACCGCGCGGGCATACAACAAATGAAATTTATATGTAAATTAAAATTGAAAAAAAAAAAAACTGATCTGAACACAATTTATGTTTTAATGTTTTTCTCATTTTGTTCTTCATACAACATAAAAAAATATGTTTATTTAATCGTTTTAGTTTGTAGAGTCTTCTTGATTCGTGGATATATAGTTGTTGGTTAGTGTTATATGTTTAATTTTATTCGCCTTATTTTCTCATTGTTGCTTTTGTTGTATGCGCGCAGCACCGTAGAGCTGTGAGAATGGGTTCAAAGGTTGACATGAATTTTTGTTTTGTATGTGTGTACCCATTATATCTGTGGTGCGGGCTGTTTTTATGCATTATAATATATAAATCAACGAAAATACAAGATTTTTTTTTTTTTTTTAAATCTTCGTTTTATGAATATGTATATGGAACATTGTTTGTCTTTCAGATTGTTATGTTGTTGTTAGATTATTAAGGAGTGGGATGATCGTTTACTAATCATATGTTTGGTGTTTGTTGAATTCTTAAGAAACCTGTATTATATTTTATCATCATAATTTTTTTTTTGTTCGTTTAACGAATATTTGTTTTCGTACAAAAGTACAAAAGAAACTGGCGTGTGCATGATTTTGAAAAATAAAAATAAAGTAAGTGTGATAATCCTGGTAATTGAATATTACATGAGTATAAAATGTACGTTATGCTTTTTAAAATAACTTGTGAACTTATCTCTTGATGGCATACCTCTCAAATTTATAAAACTGTCGTTATAAAATGAACTTTATAAAAGTTTAGTCATTTAAAATGTTTACTAAGCATAATCAATTATTTTAGCTAAAAACAGCTTAAGATAATTTAATCAATAAACAGCAAACTGATTTATTTGTCTGCCAAATTGTAACGCCAATCTAATAACAAATGGTTAATATTTCTTTTCGACACATATAGATTAGAAGTGAAATTACAAGCTTAATAATTATTATGAGCAATAAAAAACACAAAGAAAATTATTTGTCATAATTCATTGCTAAATATTTAAGGTACAACAAAAATATTCTGTAGATCTGATCAAAGAGGTTTTGTTAATTGGCCACATACATAATGAAGTAACAACTACGTTTTGTACAATATGAAATTAGGTTAAATAAAAAAATCTGTGGATCTGATCCTAGAAATTTATCCAATTGGCAAAATATCTAAGATCAAAACTTAATTTTGGTTGGGAAGATTCGCAGAAATAAGGAAGGTGTTTTCAATATGCTGGAACAGCTTCTAGTTACTTCTTTATATATGAGGCCTTTTGGCTAAATTTCTAAATTCAGATCCATAAAATTTTATATTTAACCTACTTTCAATGCGAATGATATTTCATCAAACAAAGTTGTTAGTTCCTGACAATCCGCAAAAATAAGGGAGTTTTGTATGATGTTGGAAGAGCTTCTAGTCTAGATACTTCATTATTATTGTATATTGTAATCGTAACTACTACAGTAAATGAAACATCAGCTTCAAGTATGAGAACAAGACTGAAGTTTTTTATTAAAAATATAATAATCGTAGGCTATGTATCAATACCGATTGAAAGGCCATGTACAATACGAATAGGCTTTATATAAATAGGTCATATACAAATAAGTACATATATATATATGAGTGTGGTCATGTATCTAACAATTATGTATGTGGCCATTTGGTAAAATCTCTAAGATCAGATCTTTAGAATTTTATATTTCGTCTTCTTTCAGTGGAAACGATATGGCATCAAACGGGGTTGTAAGGCCCTGACGATCCGCAAAATTGTAGTGGTGTTTTTTGAAGGTGGGATAACTTCTAGTTATTTCAATATGTAAGAGGCTAATTGGCAAAACCTCTAGGATCAAAACCTTATAACATTTTATTAATCAAATTTTTGGTTGTTGACGATCCGCAAAAATTAGGGAGTGGTTATTTGATGATGAAAAAGCTACTATAGTTACATCATTATTTGTGTGCCCAAATGTGTCCAGCAGCTGAAGAAGAATTAAACATAATTATTTATAATATATAAAACACTTATGTATTTGTGCTTAGCTTAAGTTGAAGAATCCATCGGCCGGGTTGGGAATGCCAATACTAATTCCGTTAGTTAGCACTAAAATTAGTTAGATAATATAGTATAACTTAAATGATAGTTTTGATTGGTACTCTTACCTGGTATTTTTAATTTAATTTATAATGACAATTAAAGAATAAGAATAGCATCATAATTGTAAACACAATTTAATTTTTTACGAAATGTCATTTCAATTATTGTTATTGTTGTTTATTGCAGTATACAGTAGTATAATTCCAATCAACCTTGTTTGTATAATTAGTGCAGTTTACTTTAATTTTATATCAACTTAAGCTATGTTTACATGACATTACTCATGCTCGAAAAACCCATTATGAGGCCATAATTTTGAGTAAGGCAATCCTAATGGTTTTTTCGAGGTTGACATCTTTAATTATAATTAGAATAATAATTTTCTTTTCTGAATTCTTTTTTTTGCCATATTTCAATATAGTAGCATCAAAGCTTAAAAACTTAAACATTTGTAAAGCCAAATTCTAAAAACAAAATAAAATATTGTGGATTCTAAGTCGAGTGTTTGGGAACGAGTTTTTTATTTATTCTAACTCCTAACAAAAATAATTCAACAATTAACTTGGGATAAAAGTGCAAGCTGTTCATTGGAGCAAATTAGAAATTAAATATTTTCTATTGTTGACGGCTGTACCCCAACATACTGGTCCTTCGAGCCGGATTACATCTAAGAACCATCCGCACAACATCATCAAAACCAACTCGTCATTCAACCGAGTGCTGTACTAAAAACAAGTCAACCGGAAATCAACGCTGATTACATAGCAGCCATTGTTTAGATCAGAATACATTGCCTCATGTAGAATCAGTGTTAAAGTGAAAGTGTATTGAAAAACCGTCACAGCATGTGTATATGAAGTCCTCATTTTCACCTCATTTTCAAAGCTCTCAGCAAAGGGCAACTAACATTATTTGACAACCGTTTATTAGTGCAAGTGAAACTATTCGATATGGCTGAACCAATTCTCGCAGCACTTAAAAAACAACGTAGTACTAATAAGGTTAAATTGTCGAATCTAGTGAAGTTCGCTAAACAAGATTACGCTCACACCGAGTTAGGTGAGCTGACCACGCATTTACACCGCGTGGAAAGACTAATGGAAGAATTTACTGAACTTGAACATTTTTACTGCCGATCCAAATGAGGAAAATGACAGGTCATATACTAGGAGAATTATTACACGGCCATTGCTTCGTTAAACAAATGGATTCGAGCTAGAACCCTTAACCAAGGAGTCATTAATTTGGATACCTCTAACAACGACACACAAATGGATGCACACTTACAAGTCAAGATGCCAAAAATTCATATACCGTCGTTTTCTGGAGACTACTTAGAGTGGCAATCTTTTTTTTAAATGTATACCATACATGAGTCACCTAGTTTAAATGCAGTCCACAAGTTCCAATATCTAAAGGGGCTTCTATATTGCTACGCCACATTACGGTGACTGGGGGAAATTATATCTAAGCGCTCAACAAGTTGCAGGAGCGTTTCGATAGGAAAAAACACATCATCAACACATTCATCCGAACCTTTGTCGAGCACGCCTTAATTCACCATCCAACTGCCGCGACCATTAAACGTCTAATGGACACTTCTGATGAAGTAATATGAGGGCTAAAAGCACTCGGAGAAGTAGGTGAAACACGAGATCCTTGGCTGATCTATCTGTTACTCCAGAAGCTAGATAACAAATTAAAGGTAGCATGGGCAGAACACTCAGCAGACACATTAAATCCGGAATTTTACGAATTTCTCAAACTTCTGAGTCGGCGTATCGATACTCTGGAGTCATTTATTTCAACGTCCAAGCGATCCAATCCAAGGACGGAAATTAAAGATCATTTTGCTACTGAGAATGCTGATGGAGAAGTAAGTGGTTATGCTGCAGCTAAATCAACCACCTATCAATGTGCCATGTGTCAAAAAAAAGGCCATTCTATATTTCAATGTAGCAAGTTTCAGGCGATGGACGCAAATACACGAAAACAGTTTGCTAAACGAACCATTCGTTGTTTCAATTGCCTAAGCAGTAACCATCCCATATTTAGATGCACCTCCAAATATAGATGTCAACGATGCGGTAAAAAACATAACACACTGCTTCATCATCAGAAGTTTTTAATGGTCATTCTCAAAATACAGGCATATTTGCGATACTTCCAACTGCATTAGTAGACGCTGTCGATCGTTCAGGAAACACAATGCCATGCAGAGCGCTATTAGATTCCGGATCACAAGCCAGTTTTATAACTGAATCCTATGCCCAACGCCTTCGTCTAGTAAGAAGAAACGCACGGATCTCAGTAAGTGGATTGGGGCAAGCAAGCTCTGCAACTGCCAAAGGCTTAGTCACAATAACACTTAAGCCTAAACTTTTTCCCGAGATTTCCATTTAAGCTCTTTTGATGTCCACAATAGCAGGCAAGATTCCCACAGAAAGCTTAGATGTCAACGTAAAATCGTATTCCGCACTAAAGTTGGCCGATCCGCACTTTTACAAAACAGGAAATATTGATATCCTAATTGGAACTGAGTATTTTTTCAATCTCCTTTAAAATGGGCAAGTCAAGTCAGGCCCCAATGAACCTATTCTTCAGAATACTGTTTTCGGTTCGATAGTTTCAGGGCACCCCGGGCATTCCAAAAAAAAAAACAACTTGGTGTCAATGTTTGCTATATCGAGCCAACAAAATGAAGTGGTGAACATCGATCGAAGCCGATTAAACAACCAAGAAGAGATTCTCTGCCAAGAAGAAGCCATTTGCGAGAGTCATTTTATAGAAAATACAACAAGGAGTTCTCGAGGTCAATTGATCGTAAAACTTCCGTTTAAGAAGTCAGCCAACCATTTAGGAGAGTCGTTGTCATCTGCAGTTCAGAGGCTCAGGAGGGTTGAACATTGCTTTACTCGGGATCCTACATTCGCAAAGATGTATCGTGATTTTACGGCAGAGTATCAACAATTAAATCACATGGTAGAAGTATCTTCATTCAAGCCAAATGAGAGTAATTTTTATTTACCTCATCATGGGGTACTTAAAACTTTAAACAACACAAATAAAATGAGAGTTGTATTCGACGGCTCAACAAAATCCAGCACGGGTATTTCATTAAATGATTGTTTAGCGGTCGGTCCTACGGTACAATCCAGTTTATCCGCAATCATTCTACGATTTAGGGAACACAAAGTGGCATTTTCTGCAGACGTCGAAAAGATGTTTCGTCAGGTCACCGTATCACCGGAAGACACTAAATATCAAAGAATAGTCTGGCGGCCTGATCCATCACAACCTATTCGCCATTTCGAATTGCAAATAGTTACATATGGTCTAGCATCAGCAGCATTTCTGGCCACTAGAGCCATAAAGAAGGTAGCAGACGACAACAAAAATTCAGCAGTAGAAGCTTCTCATGTTATATCAAATGATATTTACGTCGACGACCTTATGACGGGAGCGGATAATGAAGACGAGGCACTGCAACTAAAGGAAAAGGTTGCTGAAATTTTAATCGACTTCGGGTTCCATCTCAGGAAGTGGAAATCCAACAGTAAAATAATATTGCAGAACATTCCAGACGAACTACAAGAAGCCAACAATAAGAAAATTCAAGACAATAGTCAACTGCTCGCAGAATCCGTTATAGTACTAGGAATTAATTGGAATTCCAAAATAGACCGCTTTACATTTACCGCTCAGGTTCCTGATTCCACCAAGTTTACGAAAAGGACCGTGCTATCCGAGGCCAGGAGATTATTTGATCGTCTAGGTTGGTTGTCACCTGTGGTTATAGAATTTAAAATTTTCCTGCAAACGCTGTGGGGAGACAATCTAGAGTGGGACGATCAGCTCCCAACTAACAAACAAGCTCTGTGGAGTCAGCTAAGAAACAACCTCAAATGTGTTAATGAAATTTCTATTCCTAGATTTATCCAAACAACAAAGGTTTCCAGAATTGATATACATGGCTTCTGCGATGCAAAGTGTTGATCAGTTACATTCACGGACTGATTCCCAGATTGTGCTGGATTGGGTAGGAAGTCACCCAAGGCGCCTGAGCACCTCTGAGATGCTATCTATATGTTATCCAGAAAAAATTGGAAGCATGTTCCGTCGCTCGATAATCCAGCTGATTGTGCTTCTCGTGGTTTATCTCCAGGTAAACTCAACTCACATGCATTTTGGTGGAATGGACCAAATTGGTTATCTCTACCTCCAGAAACTTGGCCAATTCAGTTAAAAAATTGTGGTCATGCAGAAGAAAAATCAAATAAAACAACCGCGTTTACAATCACTTGCACCAAGTCAAATGAGTGGTTTGACGACATAATTCGTAAATACTCATCATTGCGCAAGCTGTAGATGGTCATTGGGTACATATTACGATTTATTGGTAATGCCAGAAAACGAAGCATCCAATCATACTATATCCAAAGTCCACAATTAAGCTGCTAATTCTTCGTGATGCCCATTTAGATAATAAACATGCAGGGCTATTCTCTTCTTTTAGCCATTATGAGACAAGAATATTGGATACCTAATGAAAAAACCAAGGCGTAGGAAGTGATTCGAAAATGCGTCGTCTGTACGAAATTTAAAGCTGAATTCCAGCAACAATGGATGGGCAGTTTACCTACTTCGCGAGTCGAATTAATACGGCCTGAAAACCTGAAAACTGGTGTAGACTACGCAGGGCCCATTTCGATTCACCTGGCAAAAGGACGTGGGCAAAAAACATATAAAGCTTACATATGCTTGTTTATATGCTTAAGCACAAAAACCGTCCATTTGGAGCTCGTAATCAATCTATCCAGTGACGCCTTTTTAGCGGCTCTCAAAAGATTCACTGCACGAAGGGGAGTCTGTCGTGAACTTTATAGCGATAACGGCAGCAAACTACAAGAAGTGTTTGCTAATATTATTAAATGCTCCAATAATATATCTGATTACTTTTCCAAATGTCGAATCACATGGAATTTCATTCCTCCCAATTCACCGCATTTTGCTGGATTGTGGGAAGCGGCCATAAAATCCACCAAATTCCATATTAAAAGAGTCATTGGTAAGAACATCCTAACGCTGGAAGAAATAAACACGTTACTTGCTGAAATCGAGGGAATTCTAAATTCCAGACCTTTGTGTGTCATAAATGATTCAGAGGTCGATCCACTCACGCCTTCACATTGTCTGATCGGGCATCCATACACCAAGGTTCCTGAGCTTGACTTAACTCATTTGAAGGAATCATATCTTAATCGGTGGAAAATGGTTCAACAAATGAGTCAACAGTTTTGGAAAAGGTGGTCGTTGAATATCTAACATCCTTACAGCAACGAACGAAATGGAAAAGTTGGAAACTTCCACTACAAATTAATGACATCGTTGTGATTAAAGATCAAAACCTGCCAGTTAATCAATGGCTGCTGGGAAAGGTCATAGAGCTTCATCCCGGTTCGGATGGTCTAGTCAGAGTGATTACACTAAAAACACGCAACTACGTGGTCAAACGACCAATACACACAAGCTATGCTTACTGCCAATTTCCAGAGAAAATTCTCAACGACAAAACTTTTATGATTATTGTGTAATTAACAAAACCACATTAAATCAACTTATTAGCGAGCAATGATAAATCAAAATAAACTTTGTACCCATAAAAATTATGAGCTTCTGTTAAACAACTAAAAATAATTTATGTGTATTTATGTTTCTCGCTAAAATACCAACGGTGAAACCCATAAATTGTGAAGAAGCTGCGGAAAAACTACCCAACAATAATTTTTGTTTATAAAAATTTTGAAATGCAAATAAAATTTACAAAATATAAAAAATGGTAACCTATTATTTGTTTTATGTTGATTAGCATGAAAATAATTAATTTTATGAAATATAATATTCTTAGATGATGTCAGTCAGTCAGTCAGTCACTTTATAATATTGTACGTATATATTATGGTTCGTATAATTTAATTTATGTTCATGTCAGACGGTTCAAGTTAAATATTTAATTGATAAAATTTTTATTTGCAAATTTTATGTATTTTGTGGAAGTCAACTTGGTATTTAAAATTTTTCTTTTTTTTTTTTGTTAATATTTGATGAGATTTTTGAACAATACGAGAATAATGGGCCCGATTCAATTTTCTATTTTGATTTCTTCTTTAATTTTGCTCTTATTTTATAGGTTTATGAAAACTCAATATGATTTTTAAACAGCGCATAAATTTCAACAAAAGACAAGTAGAAGATTTACGATGAACCGGGCCCATTATGTGTACGGTTCTGTTATTATTATTCCTTAAATAAATGTTCGCTAACTATTAATTTATTCTCACTGCTTTTTTTACAGTATGTAATTTGCATACGGTACACAGATGATTTATAATGAATAAAATGATATTTTAGGTGAGTGGCATAACATCTTTAGCATAAATGATGGTTTTTGTGTCTGACGCTGACGCGCCAAAATATACTGTCAATCAAATCAATATATACACATACATAAGTAACCATAAATTATTATTTGTTTCAATATACGTGAAAGTAAAATGGTGATTTATTGCTAAATATGCAATCAAATTATATCCATAAGTTATAGGTAAAATAATTCGGTAGTTCATTGTTGCACAGTACGCTAATCCATTTTGAAGTTTCGGAAAAAAGTGGGCGGACACAAGCAAATATTGTGCAAATTGGTGTTGCCGAAACTGTATTTTCAACAATTCGTCGGCATAATTATTAGTCCGCGAGAAGCAAGATTTTTGTTAATTTTTCGCCATTAAGTTTTGTCGGACAGTTAGTTTTCGATTTTGACATTCTGTTAGGTTTTTGTTAAAATGTTTTAAATATTTGCAAAAACATCATGAACTTTTAATTTTATATGTTTTCAATTTTCAAAGCTTTTTTAACCAAACCATTTCACTCAGAAAAATGATTTTACAATGGGTGACGGAATTTTGGCTAAAATTTAGAATATTTCTTCTCAAAGTTAATCCTCAATCATCAAAAGCTTTTAGTTTTAAGAAGTTTTCAAACCAAACCGCTTAACTATAAAATTTAATATTATGTATAAAGGAAGGTGGTATTTAGAATACATTTAGAATATTTGTGTTCAATGAGCTTTAAGCTTGTTAATTAAATTTCACCTTTTGGGTGTGAACTTAACATTTGTGATTTTTTTCATAATTTTAGGTTTTTGTTAAAATGTTTACTGAGCAAAAATTATGTTTTGCAAAAAATGTCAAGAACTATTAGTTTTAAGAGCTTACAATTAGAAAATCTTTCTAAATCAAACCATTTTACTCAGAAATTCGACTTTAAAAACGGGAACGGAATTTAGGGACAATTTAGTATATTTATTCTCAATGTAAATTATCAAGAGCTTTAGTCAAATCAAAGCATTTTACTAGGAAACTTGGTATTATAATATAGGCTTTCGTTAATCGAAGCTTTTTGAATCAAATCATTTTACTCCGACATTTTGTATTATAATGAGCTTTTGGCTGAATAATTAATTCCTAACTTTTGGGGTTTGAAGTGAACATATTTTAACTTTTTTATATTTTCAGGTTTTTAATCAAATTATGTATTTGAAAAAATTATCAAGATCTTTAGTTTTCAGATCTTTCACTTATCGAAGCTTTTTAAACAAACTACTTTACTGCGAAATTTGATATTGCAAAGGATGACGGAATTTCGAGTAGGATTTAAAATATTTATGCTCAATGTAAACTATTAAGAGCTTTTAGTTTTAAGAGCTTTTCAAATCAAACCAAGGAAGGTGGTATTTTGGGATTAATTTAGAGTATTTGTTTTTAATGAGCTTTAAGCTTGATAATTTATTTATACCTGTTCGGTAATTTTTGTGCCTTTCCATAAATTCGGTCTTTCGTTAAAATGTTTTATGAGCATAAATAATGTATTTGGAATAAATGTCGAGAACTTTAAGTTTTAAGAGCTTCCGCTTATTGAAGCTTATCAACTCAAACCATTTTATTCAGAAATTTGATCTTATAAAGGATATTTTTTGTAAAAAATTCAGAATATTTGTTCTCAATATAAATATTTTTCATCCTAAATGGGTTTCACTGTACAACGTAAATAACCTTTACATTCTTGAATAATTTCGAATAATCTACAGAAAATCGGAGAAATATCGCATTTTTGACATAATTTCAAAATTCAACCTTTTCTAATCAAAACTTGATTTGTAAAAGGTTTAATTTGTTTGGCTAAAGGCTCAATTTGATTTGAAAAGTTTGATTTTTGACAAATGGAAATGTGGTAAATTTGGAGCTGCGCAAAACGTATAATACAAATAAATCAACCCAGCAAACACAAAAATCGTTATCGTTTGATGTCGAAAGCTTTTATTTTAAAACGAGTCTAGCTAATTTTCTTCTAAATCTAAATATCGGTCAGAACCTAAAGGCATTTTTATTTCTATGGAGTCAGAACCGAGAAGAAATGATTGAGCCTGTCTTTAAAAAATATTTAATTTAAGTTTTTAAAAATTTTAACCGTCTTCAGAAAATATTTTTTCTTAAAAATTTCCAACAAATGTACCGTGCTGCTAATTTGCACTATAAGCTTAATCTGAGCTATCTAATCTAAAATATGAACTAATAAATGAAATCGTATGGGCCCTCTGCGGCTACGGGTGCTGCAGGTACCTATCTACGTCACTGTGTGTACAAAGGACCAGTTTTTAAGTATTCCCTTCTCTACTTAAGCAATTTCATGAGAAAATTGAGGTGTGGCCAACACACGACTTTCTTTTACGAACAGAGAATTTTGGGAAATTTTATTTTTTTTTATAACTTTTTTTTTAAATTTTTTACTTTTATTTGTTTTTAGTTTTTAGAAACATTTTGTATTAGGTAGTTTTTTGTAAATCTTATACTTTTCAAGATATTTGCAAAATAAATTTTCTGGAGCAAGGGAGTGGCCACTTCCGGTTAGCCGATTAGGAGTAAAATTCACTGGAACCTCCCAATTTATCAAAAAAGCTTAAATCCGAAGTTTCAGTTCGATTGGTTAAACCATCTGGGCTGTGGAGAGGACACAGACAGACTGACAGACTGACAGACGGACAGACTGACAGACAGACACCATTTCGAAACCCACTTTTTCGGACTCAGGGGACCTCAAAACAGAAAAATATCTAAAAATCTCAAGGTCCAAAATTTTCATGATTACTATACTTTATTTTACTAGAGTAAAAGAAAGTAATAGATATTAAGAGTGAAAACTATAACAGCTGATAAAATTCTGGACTTAAAAATTTCGAAATCAAATAATGTAGTATACTGTAATATTTTAACAGTATCGTAAAACCACTATTAAATAATGTACAAAAATAATAATTTAATTTAATACTGTAAAATAACGGTTTTGAACAAATGTTGGTATAAAGAATTGAAAAACACTTATAAATACTTTTTAGAGAATGTAAAAGTATAATGCACACGAAGTACTCCAATAGTTTTATAAAAAAAAAAAATGTTAACCCCTAAACAAATTAAATTTAAACTACAACGGTTGACTGAATTAATATTTTGTTTAGGCTACATCCATACCAACACAGAAATATCCTTAGGATTTCCGGCTAATGTTTCTAAGTACATGTCGCAAAACGTTCCATGTCGCAAAACGTTCGGAAAATCCACGTATGACATTGAATATTGCCATAACAGGTTTGTTGCTTACTTAACACCCATTTCTAAATTTGAGATCGACATGCTGAAACTGAACTCAAAAAATTAACTTAACTCTTCTTAGTAAACCGCAGTCTGCCTAGCATATAACCCAGTCTAATATTTTAAGAGACTTATATCAGCGCGGATAATTTATTGAAAAAAATTTGAAAATGTTTGAAAATGTTATATTCAATAGATTACAAGTTTTTTGTGAGCTTAATAATATTGTACACTCCAGGCAATTTGGATTCTGTCAAAATTCTGGAACATCTATCTACTACCTCCTGTGTGATAGATATAATATATGATTCTCTCGACAAAAAGCTATTTGTTTGTGCTACATTTAGTGATATAACAAAGGCTTTCGACAATGTTTCACATTACATAATGAATAATAAATTAGAATGCATGGGTATTAATAAATCTGATTTGAACTTATTCATAACTTACCTAACAGAAAGGAAACAATACGTAAAAATTTCAGAATGTGTAAGTAACACACTGTTTGTCAAATAAGGCTCTTTACTGGACCCACTCCTTTTTATGAACTACTAAAATGGCCAAAAGTTGAGAATTTTTTAGTACAGGACGGATCGGAATGCGGTTTTTTGCATTACCTTCCAAAAAATTTTTGTAAAAAATGTGGCTACTTTGCACCTTATACAAACCGGAAATTGCATTGCTGCAGCCAAAAATTGACAAAAAATTGACCCACAGCCGACCTGAAATTCAGGAACGCCGATGAACGTCATTTCCGTGGGACTCTCCCAAAATTCACGCGGGGAAGGAGAGAAACTCGGCACCCGGGGTTTTTTTAGGTCGCTGAATTCAAATATGGCATCGGCGAATACCCCACGGGCACCTGGTGTGCCGGAACCTCTATGCGGACGTCATCTCCGAGAATTTTCCTAACAAGGGTGCCAAAAACAACCCGAAAATCATTGTGGGGGCGTTTTGTGGGGCGCTGAATATTCCTTTATGTCGCCTGAAGGCATTGAAGAACTCCAAAATGATGATAATTACAGAACAATTACAGCAGAGTTTGAAAAAGAACTTGAAAGAATAGAAGGACTCAATTCGACATGCAAACTATTGGTTCAATATTATCGAATGATATTCATAGTTAAAAATTTCATTCATGCGGAAAAAAGTGGAGATTGGAAACTACATTTAGATACAATTGAACGCATGTTACCTTTTTTCCATACAACTGGGCATTTTCTATATGCAAAATCTGCTCATGTTTATTTAGAAGACATGAAAGCTCTCGAGAAGCATATGAGTGAGTCATATAGTACAAAAAATTTACTGCGAAAGGGTATTGGACAATTCGCAGGAGCGACAAATTTTTTAGTGGGAACTTTACGGACCAAACTATTG
This sequence comes from Tipula vernalis, assembly GCA_958295665.1. NCBI lineage: Eukaryota > Metazoa > Arthropoda > Insecta > Diptera > Tipulidae > Tipula > Tipula vernalis. Next base: position 361,152,799 of record OY282559.1, on the reverse strand, counting down.
AGCAAACACTTAAGAGGTTATTGAAGTTGGAAGGAGGCTTATTTCGTAGAGGTGTAACTGAAAGTGTTGCGCACCAATGGATCAAAACTTTCTTGTTCACCAAAGATCTTATTGAGGGCGTGGAGGAGTTCACGAAATATGCATTTACTAAAAATTACCAACATAAGGATTCAACAGATTCCAGGACCAAGGCAGATTTGAAATCTTTGAAACTGATTGAGAAATTCTTTGAGAAATACGATCCATTCCCTGAATCCATAGGATGCCTCATAAACATAGCTAATGGAATGAGTGGGAGTCCCGAAAGCAATTGTCATAATGCTTTTGAAGAAGGTGTCAGGGTTATGCAAGATATTTCGGGATCAAATTTCAAGGATCTAAAATTATCACGATCAAAAATCGTTAAAACTAACGCCTCTTGCAACTCTAAAATCAAAGTCGGCAATAAAGTGATAGAAATTGACCCCGACGTCCTCTTTCACAGAATATGGCATTAAAAACAAATCATGAAAAATTGATAGACAACCTCAAGTGGGAGTTGTCTCCATTCCCTCAGGCATACTTCAATAATTTTGGAATGCTGAAGAATACAAAGTCCGATTTATATTCATTGTTCGGAAAAACTCTCACGAATATTCATGATCCTGAAAGGACATTTTTTGTTCTGGATGGAGGATTATTGATTCACAAAGTCAGATGGACAATCGATTATGGAAAATTACATAAAGTATATTTTGAACCATTACGCCCGATAGTTATTTTTGATGGTTACCAAACCCTCAGTACCAAGGAATCTAAAAGAAACCGTCGCGCTAATCGGGAAAGTTCAGCAGACGACCATTTCAGCGAAAATATGGCGTTACAATTACAACAGGATAAATTTTTACAAAATAAAAATAATAAAAATAAGATTATTGCAATGCTCCGGGCCAAACTGACCACAGTCGGGATAGTTTCAGACCATTGTGCAGCGGACGCTGATCTTACGATTGTAACGACAGCTCTGAAAGAATCTAGGGGCGTTACAAAAAAGGTAGTCATAGTCGCCGAAGATATAGACGTTGCCGTAATATAGACCGCACTCTGCCAGATAATGAAATATTTCTACAGAAAACTCCAAGGCTCAATAAACCCGAAGAAGTATATATACTCTTCACTTAGCTTGTCTCATATGCCAGTAGTAGCGAATAATATTTTGTTGCTCCATGCAATAACGAGGTGCGTTACCGTTTCAGCAACGTACTACCAGGGAAAAACAAAATTTTTCAAGACCTTCCAGAAATGCACAGACCTTGAAGCTCATGCTGCGAAGTTCAAGGAAGCTGGTTTGTCAAGCGAAGAAATTTTTGAGAATGGGGCGCAGCTAATCCTGGCAATGTATGGTGCTCAACTGTCATTAAGGAAGCCGAATGTTTCTGATGAGTACAAGCTAAAATGGGACCAGTTACTACAGAAGTACAGGTTCCAAATGTATACAAAAACCGCTGTAAAGGGGAGAGCTAATTTAGGGAAAATTCTCCCCACACTAGATGCCATTAAACAACATCTAAAGAGGGTCTATTTTCAAGTGCAAGATTGGCTGCACGGAGACCAGGTGACCATGGGTCCCACAGAATGGGGGTGGAGAAAGGAAGGCGACACACTGGATTTGAGTTCAATAAAAAAATTTTAAACGCCAATTACATAAATATTGAATTTCAATTCATTCTATTTCTTTGCTCCTCACATAATTTAACTAGAATCAACAATTCCAAACAGCTATTGCAGTACTGACGTCGGTCTCTAAGACATCAGGTTTGGTTGACATTCATGGAAATGACATCGAAGTGCCCCGACAATCGAAGTGCCTCGACGAAGTGCCCCGCCAATCATTTTCTGGTTGTTTTTGGCACTCTTGTCAGGAAAATACTCGGAGATGACGTCCGCGTACAGGTTCCGGCGCTAGGTATCCGTGGGGTATTCGCCGATGCCATATTTGAATTCAGCGACCTAAAAAAACCCCGGGCGCCGAGTTTCTCTCCTTGCCCGCGTGAATTTTGGGAGAGTCCCACGGAGATGACGTTCGAGATCGGCGTTCCTGAGCATCAGGTCGGTGGGTCAATTTGAACATCATAATCGTGATCGGCGACCTCAAAAACCCCCGGGTACACGATTTGGGCCAGTTCTAACTCTAATTTAGAAAGTTATTAAATCTTCCAAAAGGCGTCTCAAAAAATGCAATTTTTGAATGCATTTTTGGCTGCAGCAATGTAATTTCTGGTTTGTATAAGGTACAAAGTAGCCACATTTTTTACAAACAATTTTTGGAAGATAATGCAAAAAACCGCATTCCGATCCGTCCTGTACTAAAAAATTCCGAACTTTTTTAGTTCATTGCCTCGACTATAGTGACGTACGCAGACGACATGGTATTGATAACTTCAGCTCAATCACTAGATTATTTGAATGTGAAGATGCAAAATGACTTAAGGAAAATCAATTGCTGGGCACTTTCTAATAACTTAAAGCTCAATGAATTAAAGACCAAATTTATTATATTTGAAACCAAAAATAAACTTTTACCAAATATAGTGTTGAAGAGCATCACATGTCGAAGAATCGAACTCTAAAACAAAACAAATTAATTAGGATTTTGTATTTAACTTTAATTTATTTAAAATATTTATCTTAATCTCACTTTTAAACCTTTTTTTGTAATTATCATTTGTAGCCCAATTATAAAATATGTGTATTAGAAAGCGAACTTCAAAGCGATAACAATTAGAATTAGAATTATATTTATGGTTCAAGAATAAATTTGTACATTATTGGAATTCAAGATAAGTAATCGCCGTGTGTTTTATTGTTCCTTGCGTGCGCATTTCCGATTTTTATTTTGCTACTTGTTCGTCATTGGGCAATTTCAAATTTATCCGAGTACAGCTATTGAACATGGTCCTTCGAGCCGGATTTGTTGAAATTGCCACAAGTAGTACTCACGAGGAAAGCTCGCATGAGAAAAGTAAGTGAATTGTTACTCGTAGTGATTTGATTACAAACTTTTTGTTAAAAAGAACTAGTACAAGGTTAACCGTGAATTTTGTGAACTTGAAGTTAATTAGAACGGTACAGCAAACATTCTAGATCGTTCATTGGACGACATATATTAACATTTTAGTACGTGTGTAGTTACTTGTGAATAGTGTGGTGTAGTATAACGAGAGTTGATTTAACGTTGGTTTGTCACGCATACATTTTTTGAAACAACGTGATCATACAATCGAGAAAATGGCACAGAGAAAAGCTACTAACCTCAGCATTCGCAAGCGTGAATTGATGATTTTGCAAGGTATGGCTGAATTCGCCGAAAGTTTAACAGACGTTACAAGCATTGAGTTCGTCGAGAGTAAAGTAAAAGGACTTGAAGAGAGTTGGATTCACTTTAATGAAGCCGATGAAAAAATCTTTGAGTTAGGTGAAGATAGTGAATATACTGCAGCTGAGACGCCATATTACGCGGCAAAGGCAACATTTAAAGCGTTTATACGAAAACATACTCCACCTACAAAGACGGGTAATGATCATCATGACGACTCAAAACTTAATGATACCCTAGGAGAGTTCGTAGCATAGCAGAAAACATTTTTATCTTAGTTTTCCCACATTCAGCAGAGTAAGTCTAAAGCTAAACTGCCGCGAGCGAATATACCAGTATTTCGTGGTGATTATCAAGAATGGGGGAGTTTTAATGATTTATTCATAGGGCAAATTCATACTAATCCAAGGTTGAGTAAGGCAACCAAATTTCAATACTTGAAGGGTTGTCTAACAGATCGTGCTGCTAAAACAATCGAGCATATTCCGATAACTGACGCTACGTAAGAACAGGCGTGGGATAAACTCCGTAAACGGTTTGAGAAGAAGGGACATATTGCTAACGCATTTTTCCAAACACTAACAGAACAACCCGCAGTAACGAAATGTTCAGTGGGCCAATTAAGAAGGCTCTGTGATACCTCTGATGAAATCCTAAGTGGATTAACAGCATTGGATGAGAACACAACGAACCGCGATTCATTAATTATTTTTATCTTACTGCAAAAGACCGATCCCGAAACACGAAGAATGTAGGCCGAGCACGTAATCGAAAAAGATTTCCCAACCGAAGATGATTTCCTGAGATTCCTTAGCACCCGATTCGATTCTTTGGAGATGTCGCAAATGCCTTGTACGCGTACTGAATCTCCCCGGGTTTCGTCTAGAGTTCGAACTCATACAGTGTCAGCTGACGTCAAAGTTATATGTGTCAAATGCGGAAGCAACCACAAATTATTCAAATGTTCATCATTTCAAGCCATTGAAGTCTCGTCAAGACGAGATTTTACAGCAGAGAACATGCTATGCTTCAATTGCCTTGGTAAGGCACACTCATCCAACAAATGCTTTTCGCCACAACGATGTCACAAATGTTCCTTGAAACATCACACGCTTCTACATATAAACGCAATCACCGCTCAACAATTAGATAAGACTAATCAATCAATTCATGTTGCATAACTTGTGCTAAATCAATCCAATCACACAATCATGACCAAAGAAACCAAGAGTTACCAACCACATCATCAATCAACATTTCACCGTGTTCTACCCCAATCAACACTGGTCTCCAGTCAACAAGCAGTACATCAACATGTCAACCAAGCAATCCACTCCAAGAAAACCAAGCAACAGCATCAAGTTCCCTGGTCACTCAGTCAACCAATACACCAAGGAACTTAGTAAACAATCGAACATCATTGTTACCAACACCAATAGTTTTAGTGAAGGGCAAGCATGTAGTTTCTCAAACATGCCGAGCTCTACTCGATTCGCTCGCAAGTTCCTCTAATAACTGACAGTTTAGCACAGAAACTCCAAATACCACGGAATCACGCAATAATACCTATAATCGGTCTTGCAGGAGCTGGAGCTGGATATACCAGAGGCAGTGTACAGTTACACATCAAATCTAGGCTTAACTGAGACAAAACTCTCGAATGCCAGACATTAGTACTTAAAAATTTAACAGCATACACACCAGAATACTTAACCAATGAAAAGGATTATCAGCACATCAAGCACCTGCCGTTGGCAGATCCTGATTTCACGCAACCTTCACGTATTGATATCATCCTTGGTGCTGGGGAATTTTTTGAAATACTCTCTCCGGAAACAATTAAGCGAGATGACAAGGTGATCGCCCAGAACACAATTTTTGGATGGATCATTTTTGGAAATCTGAAAGCGAATCCTACAAATAACTCACCTATATCAAACTTAGCAACCACTGAAATTGATGTTTTATTACGGCAATTTTGGGAAGTAGAAGAATTGGATCCCAAACCAATAGTTTCCGAAGTAGATCAACAAATGGAAAGTCATTTCGTAAAGACATTCTCTCGAACTGATGAAGGACGGTATGTAGTACGGTTACCGTTTAAACCAAATTCTCCTGTCGGAGATTCATTACAAGCCGCAACTTCGCGATTGATGGCAATGGAACGGAAGTTCGAAAATAATGCTACGGTACACCAACAGTATTTGCAATTTATGTAGAATATATCAAGCTTGGCCACATGAAGCCCATTCCAATCCAAGAACTTCGTAAGAACCAAGAAAACATTTGCTATCTTCCTCATCATGCAGTAGTGAAGGAGTCACGCGGAAAAACCAAATTAAAAGTCGTCTTCGATGGTTCAGCACGGACAACGTCAGTCATCAATTTTCGCAAACATAAGATTGCATTTGCTTCAGATATCGAGAAGATGTATAGGCAAATTCTTGTGGAACCTGCCGATCAAGACTACCAACGGATAGTGTGGCGGAGGTCTAAGATGGAACCTCTTACGCACTATCGATTACAAACCGTAACTTATGGTTTGGCGTCATCGCCTTACCAAGCAATAAGATCTCTGAATCAAGTAGCCATTGATCTCCATGATGAATATCCTCTAGCTGCAGCTGTAATAACCAACGATTTTTATGTAGATGACGTTATGTCCGGAGCTGACGAAATATCCAAAGCAATTGAATGTCCAGACCAACTAATTAAGTTACTGAAGATGGGCTGCTTCAATCTTAGAAAGTGGAAATCAAACTCTATTGAATTTTTACAAGAAATACTCTCTGAATACCAGGAAATTAGTCCATTGAATCTTGAGTAACCGCGATGCACCAGGGTGTTAGGATTACAGTGGAATCCGATGGAAGATTGCTTCTTTTTTAGCGTCGACTTACCATATAATTTCACACCAACGAAGCGAGAACTGTTGTCCGAATCTTTGAAACTGTTCGATCCTCTCGGATTGTTGGCACCTTCAATAATAATCATAAAGGTAATATTTCAAAGTTTATGGTTATTAAAACTAAACTGGGATGACCGATTACCACCATCTATCGCAGCTAAATGGGAAAACGTCCGAAATTCGTTTAGCCATTTTACAATCATCAAGATACCCCGATTAACAATTGTCCACAATCGAGAAATTTAGATCCATGGATTCAGTGATGCGTCCGAACGGGCTTATGCTGCCGCAGTATATATCAGGTCGAAAGATGAAACGGGGAATTGTAGTATGCGTCTGGTTGCTGCAAAAACCAAGGTTGCTCCCATAAAACAACTTTCCATACCGAGGCTAGAACTGTGTGGAGCGTTCCTATTAACAAAACTCATCAAATCCGTTATCACATCGATGAACATACCGGAAGTTGAAATATTCGCATGGACCGATTCGACTATTGTATTGCAATGGATAGGGAGTTCACCACAAAAATGGAAAACTTTCATAGGCAACCGAACTGCTGAAATCCACACTATATTGCCACAATGTCAATGGAGACATGTCAGTTCTAAAGAAAATCCAGCAGACCATGCTTCTCGAGGGGTTCATCCATCGGATCTTAAAGACCTTAACATTTGGTGGAATAGTCCAGAATTTCTGAAATCTGATGCTGATACCTGGCGAAACCTAACAGCCACATATCAATCAAACGAATCGCCCGTTGAAGAAAGATCGAAACAGTTATTCACATGCGCTACGCAAGCAGCAATTCATGATACCTATTTGACTGAAGTCATTCTGAAGTACTCATCGTGGCGAAAATTATTAAGAATTTTTGTTTATATTTTTAGATTCATTCATAAATTGCAGTCGAAGATCAGAATCAAACACGCAGCTAACGTTTCAGCAATTACTCCTAGCGAATTGAAACTGGCAGGAATTGCATTATATAAGCAAGCTCAAAATCATGCATTTCGAGAGGAGATCCAACAATTAAAAGCTTGGCGAAGCGTATCGTCTAAGAGCAAAATTGCATCAATACACGTTATATGGTGGCGTATCGTTGATGCTGTTTCATCTAAGGCAACAATATTGAATCCTAGGAGGTCGAAATCACGTGAAGAAATACATTCATAAATACATTACATGCTTCAAATTAAAAGCGAAAGCACACAGCAGCCAAGCAGTTGATGGGTAATTTACCACCAGCACGGGTAGTCAATCCAAAACGCGCATTTGAAAACGTCGGTGTAGATTATGCAGGGCCAATCATGTTGAAGACATCTACGATTCGCAACGCAAAAATACAAAAAGCTTACATTGCTTTATTCGTCTGCATGGCAAGCAAGGCTGTGCACTTGGAGCTAGTGACCGATTTGACAACCGAGGCGTTTATTGCTGCTCTTCGACGATTTACTGCTAGAAGAGGTTTCCCGATAACTATTTACAGCGACAACGGTAGCAATTTTGTGGGTGCCGATAAAGAACTCCAACAGCTGGCCAAACAATTTAACTCGCAGGAACACAACGACAAAATAAATAGTCATCTATCAACACATTTCACTACCTGGAAATTTATGTGCCCAACAGCCAGTCATATGGGCGGTCTATACGAAGCAGGAGTTAAATCCATGAAAGCTCATTTACGAAGATGCATCGGGCAGTCAACACTTACCTATGAACAGTATTACACGCTCTTATGTCAAGTAGAAGCAGTATTGAACTCAAGGCCTCTATGTAGTCAATCAGATGACATCGATGATTTGAACTATTTTTCACCAGGCCATTTTTTAATCGGGGAACCATTGCTGACTATTGTTAATACTGAAATTATATTATTATAATTATTTTATAATTAGTTTTAGTGTATAATATTCATTTATATTTTGCTAAATATTTGTATGACTTTCTCATTTTCCATCTTTTCAACATTACAACATTACTTTGCTTCCACCTATTCTGATTTTTGAGAGTTCATAAAGTAACAATTTTTGAAGCATGATTGCGGTTAGTTTAATTATAAACTATTTGCGATGGTTATTTAATATTTTCGGACTCTTGAACACCCCATAAGCCGCCTCTTTAGCTCAGTGGCAGATCACTGGTCTTGTAAAGCAGGGGTCGTGAGTTCAATCCTCACAGGAGGCAAAAATTTTTTTTCTATATTTACAACATACTAAATCAAATTCGAAGAATCAATTATTTTGTGCGAATTGTGTCACGTAAGACGAGAGGACAAGAAAATCAGAATAATTCTGTTGAAATAAATATTGTCTCAACATGATATATGAGAGTATGTTTGACTAAAAATATTGCATCCTATAAATACACAACAACAAAGTTAACATTTACATGTCATTTTGTAAAAAAAGTTTAGTTATGTGAACAGCAGGAGTATTTGGAAATTTTTAATGTATACATTTTAAAATCTGGCTGTTTTTCTAGAATACATACATATAGCAGCAACAAATACAACAAGCATAGGAAGAACTTCTGTTTCTAATCGATCGTTGCTGAATAATAATAATAAAAATAACTTTTCCTTTTCGTATACACAAGTGTGTACATACATTGAAATCCTTGAAACGAGGGAATAATTTAAATTGTGAACATAAACCAAATTGGTATAATGTCTATTATACCATATTGGTTTCTGTTTTTATTTCATCTTACAGATCAGCCTTACCTAAAATCCATGTTTCATAAGTATGTACATAACAAAAAAGAAAATTTATATTAAGACTAGCTTCCAGCAAAACTCAACATAAAAAATATGTAATTTTTTTATTTCTTGTTATTTTAAAGTTTCAAGAAACAATTTCTTTTGATCAAAATTTTTTTTATTTATTTTAAAAAACTTTTTCTTAATAATTTTTATGTAGGTAGATTTATAGAACCTAAATAAACAGAACATTGTTGTTTAAGATTTGTTTGATTCTTTTCTATTTTCTATTCGTACTTTGCGCTGGTTGCTGGTTTGGTTTTGTGTGCTATGTATTCTTGTGAGATGCAACCATATTATAAAGAAGAAGAATTTTACTTAAAGATACATTTTGTTGTTTTGCTTCTCGTACATAAAACCAAAAACAAATAAAAAGAACATCATCTCTTGAAGGATTTAGATTTTTTTACATTTGTAAGTATATTATTGGTGGTGGATTCCGCATCGGTGCTCATTTTTAAACAAAATTGTTTTGAATCGGATACAATTTGACGTGTAATTCATCCACTACATAAAATGTTATTTTTATTCAATCATTGAAAATTATAAGTTACAAATAAATAAATGTCTTGCTCGTATTATTGTTATTTTTATTTTTTTTTTTTTTATTAATGAAACTCGAAATGTTGTTATTTTACAAAAAGCGAGAAGATTTCTTTATTTTTTATTTTCTTAAGCATTACAGTTGAAAAATGATCGATTACATTGGAATTACATTTTATAATAAAAATCGATAAAATAAACGTTAATCTCGGTAAATAATAATAAAACTACGAGACATGATCATTTATTTTAACAAAATTGCAATTTGGGATTAGGGTTAAAAAAAAAAATCGAACAATGTAAAGAGCGCGCGGGGGTTGCCTAAGGATAATCAGCTGATTTGTAATCCTTTATACGAAAAATACATTTCGCCCTATAAACGTGTGTTCTTTATGCTCTTGTTATCCTTTAAATGAAGGCAGAATAAATTTTACTATCCCACGGCTTTCAATATATAGATTAACCTTTATAACGAATGGGAATGAGAAATAATTTTTTTGTACGTTAAATGATTTTTTTTTCTCGTTTAATGCAAGTCATTTCCATTGCATCAATCTAAAAATTCATTTACGTAGCTATAAACGTTTTTATTTTATGTAATTTTTTTTTTTTTTATAATTTTATACCTTGATCTATACAGGTACGATTTTATTTCGCATATTTTCTGCGTTCTCGTTGGCTTAATCGATATTATTGGTCAAGGGAAAGTTTGTGGCGTTTTTTCCAACACTGAGTAAATAAAACGAACTAAAAATGAACAAATTAAGCGGAGCATCAACAAATTATCACGACCTCCACAGAATTAGGTTTAATTTTGTATATCTAACTTAAAATGTATTATCATTATTAGTTAGTTTCAAAAGACTTAAATATGTTTATTAAGAATTTTTTTCAAAACAGGTTAATTGAAATTTCGATGTTAGTTAATTCTGTGGTTATCTGAATTATTTGATTTAGTCCATCATGGAAAGGAATTATTCGTTTTAAAGCTACTAAATATTGTAAAACACTATTTAGTTTAAATAGAAAAAATACTCTTTATTGTAAACCATGTTAAGAAACGAAAGAAATAAAAGAGGCGGAAGAAATTTTGTTATTGGGTTGTGTTCGGTGGTACAAAAGACACATAGTAATATATAGTTCACGTTTACAAAGGAAACTACATTTATATTGGTGATTTTAATTAAGAGGATTTGCTGTCATTGCCGCACAATCAAAGGTACTGAGCGGGATCCGTTTAACATGGAATATTTCAAAACGGAATGTGAATTTATGACATAAGGTACATCAAGGCATATTTCAAAACGACATATTTCAAAACGACATATGGTACACTACGGTATATAGTACACTCTGGCATATTTCAGAATAGAGGCATCTGATTAGCTGATGATTCTGTCTTCTGATGTGCCCCAAAGTCTATATATATTTTATGTAAAAATCAAACACTTCACTTAAGTTACTTTTTATTTCACGATTAAATTGTTGGATTTATTATTATAAAAAAAATGAAATTTTTAATTTACAATTGAGTTTTTTAAATTTGTTAAATATTGTACACCACCATTTTAGAATTTTTTTTTATTCCGCGAGAAAATTATGTGACAACAAAAATCGGCTTGCTTGAGTAAGCAACAACGAACGAGTATTAGCAGAGCCTTCTAGAGTATAGAGCCATAATCTTAATGACGTATTTTTTAGAAGCTTTTTTATTGGTATAACTTTTCAATGATTTCCATAGGAATCCATAGTAAAAATAGCGTTTTTTAACTTCAAGTTTTTCAATGAAAAAAGCAAAAATATTATAAAATGTTTATATAAATGTTTTCTACATATCTTTAAGAACAATATACAAGAAGGCTATATTGATATTAAGTAAATATTAATTGTAGAAATATTAAAATTAAATTATTTCTAAAATATATTTTTTCGAACTTTCATTTTTAAAAATACATCCATGTTGGCTCTGACAAATTAAAATAATACTTGCTATATTTATCTTTAGTTTTACTAGTGTACGTAAGATGTCTAAAATGGTTATAGAAAAATACCAAAAAAATTGTTTATGCTGTGTGCCTCAGAAGACTTTTCAAACTAAACTTTTGTAAGACCCAGTAATTCATGCAATATTTATATAGATGTCACTAGGTTAACAGTATTCAATTGTGCCTTACAGCCAACTAAACTTTTCAATGTCTCGTTTAAATAAATGACGTCTAATAAAAAATAAACCGAGTCGTTTATTAAAAGTATGTAATTCAAAATAAGATTTATGTATACATATATATGAAGAATTTAATGTATCCGAATTTGTTTTACTCAATTAGGATGCAGCCTGTATCGTATTTTATGTTATATTTAAATTGTATAATTGCTTTATGTATTATTCCTGTTATGTAAAACGATTAACTATACAATCAGATTAAAACAATTGATGTTGGTGTTTCGAGTAGTAAACAACCAGTGCTTTTTTCTTAAAAACTAATTAAGCTCTACACTTTGGGGCTCAACAGGAATCGATCAGCGGGTAGTTTTGAGCAACATGTATTAAGCAAATTCCTTAATCTATTGAGTTTTCTTGAAGCAAATGTGTAATTTTGTACGTTTAGATTTAGTTTTGGTGCGTTTAAAAGGTTATGTTCCAAACAGGGAAAACCCGATTAAACATTTAGGTTTGTGGTGATTAACGTGTATAAAACTTTATCGTGAAGTTAATATAGTTGGCGAATTTTTATATCCGTGAGGGATTTTCCATGTACCAAGATTTGTGGTGATATAAAGTACCATTGAATAACACCGAATTCGTGAGTCGAGAAATATAAAGTACCGTATTGTGTACCAAGGACGTTTGCGTGAAATTTAAAAATAAGTGTTGTTGGATAGAGTTTTAATTTAGTAAAGATAAAAGATAAAACTAGAACGGTTCTTATAATTTATTGTGTTTATATACGAAGTAAAGTTGTTTTAATTTTGGGGCTGAAAGTGAGGTTTGCTATTATATAACAAATTATTAAGAAATTTTAACTTAGATGGGCCGAAAAAAAAATAATCTTCATAATTCACCTGAAATTGTGGACGCTGTTATGCGTAAGGTGATGGAAATATTTAGAAGAGTCGCGAATGATGAGTCGGTGAATTCAAATAATACAGTGCTATTGAACCAACCAAAAAGCTGCATTAAGATGGAGGGTGGGGACAGCGAAGATATGACAAATAGAAGTAGGAAGGCTAATGCTAGCGAACTTAACGGCAACCAACAGGAAAATAATATCCAGTTAGAAGAGTTAAAGAGTTAAGATAAAAGCACCAATCGAGAGCGTAACAACAAAGCCAATTGAGAACAAAAAGTCAAATAGATTCCGAATAATGCCAAGATGTTACAACTGTAGTGGAACCGGGCATCTAGGAAAAGATTGCGCGAAAAAATCTGATAGTTAAACGTTCTAAATCTTGTGCAGCCATAGACAATCAGAATGATTGTTTATCTAAAGCTGTCAAAAAATGTAATGTTCAATGGAAAGGAATTTTGTCCACTAGTTGTTAGCGGAAGCGACATTAGTTAATGTCATTAAAAATTCATTGGAACGAGCATTTGCGAATTTAGCAAATGCACAATATTCCATGGTGCGGCGTCCAGAGATGTATCAACCGTAGGTAGGTTTAATGGAAAGCTAAAAATAGAGGAAAAAGTATGTGAGACCACAATTTACATAGTTCCTGATGGAATATTGCCAGTTGACTTTTTATTGGGTACAGATTTGGATAGAAATTTGATAAATCAAACGCCGACTGCAATTAATATGAGAAAATTCATTCCGGGAAACGTTTCAATTGATTGAGCATGGAGAACTTCCGCTGAACATAAACCATATTAATGATCGTGAAGTGGCGGATAGAATTCGATTATTAGAAGTAAACTAATATCCAGAGAAGAGGATGCCTTGTCCAAACATAAAAATGCATATTGAGCTGACCGATGAGAAACCGATTGCTTATAAACTGAATTATGTAAGAAAATTCTTAAAATTCTTAAAACTGTATGATTTTAATTAACAATAGTTAAAATATCGTGCATTTACTAAAAATAAAATTTTAAATTTTAACAGTTTTAATACAAAATTTCATTTTATCGTTTTAATTTACGATCATAAATTGAAATTTTAAAACTGTTAAAATTTTAAATTTTATTTTTAATAAATGCACGATATTTTAACTATCGTTCATTAAAATCATTCAGTTTTAACTGTTTTAATAATTAAAAAACGTAAAAAAGGGAATATCGTTCTCGTTACTCGTTCTCAACGTGTACCGGGCTTTACTGACTACGTATTTTAAACTGTGTGTCATACAAATTGAAAAGTCATCGAAAAGTAACCTCGTAAACTGGATTTTCACCAAGCATCTATGAGGAAATAGCGAAAGCTTCAAAATTTGAAAAGTTTAGTTTGAAAAGTCTTCTGAGGCACACAGCATAAAATCCCAAAATTATCACACGTTCCTATATTTTGTGAATTTGTTTTGCTTTTTCTACAATTTTTGAACTTGAAATTTCCCCAGGTGGTAATTTTTCGAACGATTTTTCCAAATTTTTAAGGCCATCGCTGCCATCTATGTATAGTGTATTTACTTAAATGACCAAACGAATCGTAGTAAGCTTTTATTTTAATTTGACCAGAATGCTGTTGTATAGAATTTTTTTTTTATATTTTAGTTTAAATAAATCAATTATTACAAGAAAATGAAAACGGTTTACTTAAACGATATTCATATATGTTGAAATTCAAACATTTATGAAAGTATTTCAGAAATCATAATTAAGAATTTGTAACGTTTTCATTTAAAAATTTGTCTTAGGAAAAAAAGTGATTTCCCATATGTTTTATGTGTTTTACTATGAAAAGTTTCGTTTTTTCCTCGTTTCTAATTCCCTTATAAAAGCTCAGATTTTTTGATTATGGCTCTATAAAATACAGGGTGCTCTGGTATTAGTTCAAAATGAATAGTTTCGTTTTTTTTTGTGTATTGGCTTTTGTTTTGTCTTTGTCTTTTGGAAAAACCGGAGTAGTGAATGAATAATTTTAATATGCTCGTTGGTCGAGCGGTTGCGGTTGCGTGTCAGGTATCTGAGAGCGCTGATATGTGTTGCCTATTCTGCCGTGCTAAGCATGTTTTACTTAACTACAAAAAGCGCATTTTGAGAAAATTGATGTTGAAGTTTTGAAATCAGTAAATTTTGCATTAAAAATGAAAACTATTTTTCTGATTTTTATTATGTTCCGAAGATTGTAAGAGAATTCAATCCAGTTTCGAACTGATGAGCTTATGATTATGAACAAATCAATCTTCTCATCAGGCCGCGGCGACTAGACTGATTATACCACAATTTACATTCTATTTATATACAGAATATGCTCATCAGTTCGAAACTGGATTGAATTCTCTTACAATCTTCGGAACATATTAAAAATCATATACTTATAAAATAGAATTCTGTCTATTAGTTGGTTTCGTTGAATTATTGTTCGTAAATACTAATATGCTTCTCATGTTAATAAAAGCACAATTAAAATGGTCTAATCACCGGTAGTATATTGGAAATTACATGAATTAATTAACATTCAACAAAAAATTAATAAAGTAAAACTATTTTGCTTATCACGTGATTCTCAATTTAGTTTTAACTATTTTTTTTAATTTTAATGATAAAGTTAGTTATTAGTTATCGATTGGCATCAATAACTCTATTTGGCCAAAAATGTAGTTAAGGAAAATATGCTTAGCACGGCAGTATTGTGGTGGAGTATGAATGTAAGTATAAATTGAATGCGTAAGGAAAATGTGTTGCTAGATTGGTGTGGTGAATGGATGAATGAATTTTCATGCGTGAGCCGCTACATGGTACACTATGGCATATTTTAGTACGGCATACGGTACACTACGGCTTAAGGTACACGACGGCATATTTCATTATGACACATGGTACAATATGGTATACTCTAATACGTGGCTATTTCTTAGATAGCTTATAAATTCGCCGATTTTTTATTTAAGTTTTGTAATAATTGTTTTTATGGCCATCTCCATTGTCTTTATGGCCATATAGTCCAGCAGATTTTTTAGTGCACATTTTAGGTTAGTAACCGCTTTCCAGTTTTGGGCTTTTAAATTTCGTTGTAATGAATTAATTAGGTAAATATAAATAAATATTGTCGGAAATCTTTGTTGAATTATTAAATAAAGCAATTTAGAGCCATAATAATTTAGTAAACCTAAAAATCAATAGAAATAAAATAAAAAACATTCTTAATTACGTGCCCGCTTAATGCTTGCTTATTGATACAAGCCGTAGTGTACTTTATGCCCTTTTGTAGCATATGCAGTAATGTACCGCATGCCGTTTTGAAATATGCCATTTTAAAATATGCCATGGCGTACCATATGATGTAGTGTTCCATATGCCGTTTTGAAATATGTCGTAATGTACTTTATGACGTCGTGTACCATATGTGCACACTGTTAAAATTAGCCGAAAGTTTCGAGCCGAAAGTGAAAAGTCGATAATGCAGATTATGTTATTGACATTCAAGCCGAAAATAAATAAGCCTCTAGAGTGTTATGTCTTGAGATGGATTGCATTGATGTGACTTGTCAATAGCTATCGCAGGAAAAAAATTCAGTTTAGGTTTCCCGTGGGAAATCTCGGGAAATTCGATTTACCAAAAATCATTAGAAAATTTGTATAAAATCAGTTTCTATGGTGTTATGTTTGGAGACAGATTGCATTGATGTGATTTGTTAATAGCTATCGCAGGAAAAAAATTTAGTTCAACTTTCCCGTGGGAAATCTCGGAAAATTCAAAAAAGTTTCCAGCCGAAAGTTAGAAATGGATGAATAAAATCAGCCTCTAGAATGTTATGTCTGGAGAAAGATTGCATTGGTGTGATTTGTCAATAGCTATCGCAGGAAAAAATTCAGTTCAAGTTTCCCGTGGGAAATCTCGGAAAATTCAAAAAAGTTTCCAGCCGAAAGTAAGAAATGGATGATTAAAATCAGCCTCTATAGTGTTATGTCTCGAGATGGATTGCATTGATGTGATTTGATAAAAGCTATCGCACGAAAAAAATTCAGTTTAAGACGTACGTGAAGTTTGTCCTAAGTTGCCTTAAGTTGTCCTAAGTTGTCCTAAGTATGCCCTAAGTTTTTTTAAATGTCTTGGTGTAAAAGTTTCGTTATTACGAATTTATTTAATTCATATTGAAATAATAAAAATTATGCTTAAGATTATTTACTCAAACAAATTAAATTTACATTTTTTATATGTCGCGAAATATTCTGATGGTGAATGTATAAGATCAGATCATTTTCCAAAAATTGAGAAACTGGCAGAAAACCAGTATTTAATCGTGTTTGTTTGTGAATTTTCTTGAGAAAATCCTAGGAAGAAGCCACCAAAATTTGCACAATTCTAAGTTGTCGTAAGGTCTTATCTATTCGAAAAATATTTCACTTTTTAAAAAAGTAGGGGATTAGGGTATTTAGGACAACCATGTTTGACATAAACTCTTATGATATATCGAATATATGTATAAATGATTTTCCGAATTTTCTTGAGAAAATCCTAGGGAGCGGCCACCAAAATGTGGACCATTCTTAGTTGTCATAAGATCTTATCTATTCGAAAAATATTTCACTTTTGAAAAAAGTAGGGGATTAGGGTATTTAGGAAAACCATGTTTGACATAACCTCTAATATATCAATACCCTAATCCCCTACTTTTTTCAAAAGTGAAAGATCTTATGACAACTAAGAATTGTCCACATTTTAGTGGCCGCTTCCTAGGATTTTCTCAAGAAAATTCGGAAAATCATTTATACATATATTCGATATATCATAAGAGTTTATGTCAAACATGGTTGTCCTAAATACCCTAATCCCCTACTTTTTTAAAAAGTGAAATATTTTTCGAATAGATAAGACCTTACGACAGCTTAAAATATAGGGCGTTTTGGTGGCCGCTTCCTAAGATTTTCTCAAGAAAATTCGGAAAATCATTTATACATATATTCGATATATCATAAGAGTTTATGTCAAACATGGTTGTCCTAAATACCCTAATCCCCTACTTTTTTCAAAAGTGAAATATTTTTCGAATAGATAAGATCTTAAGACAACTAAGAATTGTGCACATTTTAGTGGCCGCTTCCTAGGATTTTCTCAAGAAAATTCGGAAAATCATTTATACATATATTCGATATATCATAAAGAGTTTATGTCAAACATGGTTGTCCTAAATACCCTAATCCCCTACTTTTTTCAAAAGTGAAATATTTTTCGAATAGATAAGATCTTATGACAACTAAGAATTATGCACATTTTAGTGGCTACTTCCTAGGATTTTCTCAAGAAAATTCACAAACAAACACGATTAACCTTCTCTCTGTGTATTGGGGTCAAATTGACCCTAGCCGATTCTAAAATAAAAAAAAATACGTTTCTTATTATTTAAATGGACCATGCTCTATAAGATAGCCTCTACTAATATCTTATATACGCAATACAATGAAAAGCGGGCCCAAATTACCTGTAAATTTGGTAATTTTGATAGTCTGAAATAAACCAAGCGCATTTCTGTGTACTGGGGTCAAAATGACCCCAATTATCGATCTATCTCTAGATAAATCAAAAAAAAATATTTTTTATCTTTATGAGAATATTGTATACATGTCTGTGATGTTTTGTGCAATTTTTCTGCTAATTAGTAAATGACACTGAGAGTGAAATTTCTCCAAATTGTTATTGAACGATATTTCTGGTTTAGTTTGTTTTTTTAATTTAAGGTGCTTACCAGTAAAAATAGTTAGTCCTGGTTGTATTTATAGTTATTATGGCTGGGAAAAGACAAAAGTGCCGTAAACTTTTCGATAAAGAGCTATTCCTTAGGTGTCAAATGAAGGCGAAATAGCAAACGACAAAATTGATGAGGATTTTTTCGATTGCTTCGAGGGTGAACAAGCTGAGCCGATAAAAGTTTGTGATTACGATGAGAATGAGCATGTTGAGCCGATAAATTTTGATGATGATAAAAATTTTGAACTTGGTGCTGACGATCGAGGTAATGAACAAGAATATGTTCAAACTGGCACTGTTGAAGATGAAGAAGCAGATAGTAGTTTGTGGTATTATGCCAAAAATAAAAAATGTATCCGAAAGTGGAGCGTAAATCTTCCAGTTATGATCAGAACAAGCGACTTTCTACTACTGCGAGAAAGAGAAGGCTTGAAGGTACAAACAGCAAAAAATCTAACCACTCAATTACTAGCTTTCCAAAAAATCATCCCAGAAACATTGGTGAATTGGCTGAGATCAACAGAAAAGCGCGGGAATTTTATACAATGAATACTAAAACAACAGAAAAACACCATGTTTGGTATGATACTAATTCGGTGGAAACGTTTGCTCTGATCGGCATTTTAACTTACGCCTGTGCTCATAAGAACTGGGACAAGCGATTGAATGAATTATACCGCCTTGATAAACGTTCATTTTATCGAGCAATGATATCCGACAGAAGCGGCTATAAACCGCTAAATTGACAGCATTGCGAGATACATGAAAACTGTTTTTGGCAAACATTCGAGAACCTTATAAAACATCATCAAATTTAACTAATGATGAACAATTGGTTCTAACTCGAGAGAGATGTTCTTTCCGGTAGTTCATATGAGTTCATACGATTCAGTTTACTAGAGAACTAAAATCTTCAAAATTTCGTGAGTTTTATTCTTAAACCAAATAAAAACGTTTTGCTATTATCAACTTTACACAACAATAACGGAGTAGACCGTGAAAGGGAGGGTGGAGGGACACCTTCGACAAACTAGTGAGAACCCCTACATGCACAAGGAAGAGAACTTTACGATGCTCGCTATTGTTACAGCCTATGTTTCGTATAAAAGCGCCAGCCCACAGTTCTATGAAACTCGAAAAGCATTCTAAAGAAAATCGTTTCTAAAAGAATTGATTATGCAACTGGTGCAGGCCAACGTGTTGGAGCTGCTCTACAACCCTCGAAAGTTAAAAAAAAAATAAGGACAGCAATCCACCTAATAGGTTATAAAGAGCTACCAATAAGACGAGAATCAACAGGCAAAGAAGTGACCGCTAAGACCGTTAGCAAGCGACCAAGATCTCATTTTTGTAATTAGCCATCTTGTCAAAACCACATAAAAATCCTATGCATAGAATGCATCAAAGAATAAAAAATGGTTTTGGTTGAAGATTAAGTGGTATCAGATGACACATCCGGTTAAAACATAAAACGTGAGTTTCTTGTGAATGTAATTATTTTTTCAATAAAAATATAAATTTGTAATAAAAAAATAAACAATTTTTATTTACTTTCCTTATGAAATATATGAAGATATCCATGGGGTCAGATTGACCCCTGTACACAGACAACGTTATATTAAGCTATACACAGAGTGACGGTTAAACACGGGTTTTCTGCCAGTTTCTCAGTTTTTGGAAAATGATCTGATCTTATACATTCACCATCAGAATATTTCGCGACATATAAAAAATGTAAATTTAATTTGTTTGAGTAAATAATCTTAAGCATAATTTTTATTATTTCAATATGAATTAAATAAATTCGTAATAACGAAACTTTTACACCAACACATTTAAAAAAACTTAGGACATACTTAGGACAACTTAGGACAACTTAAGGCAACTTAGGACAAACTTCACGTACGTAGTTTAAGTATCCCGTGGGAAATCTCGGAAATTCGATTTTCCACAAAAATATTTGAAAATTTGTATTAAATCAGCATTTAGAGTGTTATGTCTGGAAATGGATTGCATTGATGTGACTTGTCAATAGCTTTCGCAGGAAAAAAATTCAGTTCAAGATTCCCGTGGAAAATCTCGGATGATTCGGTTTTCCAAAAATTATTAGAAAATTTTTATAAAATCAGCTTCTAGAGTGTTATGTCTGGAGATGAATTGCATTGATGTGATTTGTCAATAGCTATCGCAGGAAAAAATTTCATTTCAAGTTTCCCGTGGGAAATCTCGGAAAATTCCAAAAACTTTCCAGCCGAAAGTCAGAAATGGATAAATAAAATCAGCCTCTAGAGTGTTATGTCTGGAGGTGGATTGCATTGATGTGATTTGTCAATAGCTATTGCAGGAAAAAAATTTAGTTCAAGTTTCCCGTGGGAAATCTCGGAAAATTCAAAAAAGTTTCCAGCTGAAAGTTTGAAATGGATCAATAAAATCAACCTGTAGGGGGTTATGTCTGGAGATGGATTGTATTGATGTGACTTATCAATAGCTATCGCAGGAAAAAAAATTCCGTTCAAGTCTCCTGTGGAAAATCTGCGAAAATTCGATTTTCCAAAAATTATTTGAAAATTAGTATAAAATCAGCCTCTAGAGTGTTATATTTTTGAGATGGATTGCATTGATGTGGCTTATACATAGCTATCGCAGGAAAAAAATTCAGTTCAAATTTCCCGTTGGAAATCTCGGAAAATTCGATTTTCCAAAAAAGTATTAGAAAATTTGTATAAAATCAGCCTCCAAATTATTATGTCTGGAGATGGATTGCATTGATGTGACATATCAATAGCTATCGCAGAAAAAAAATTCAGTTCAAGTTTGCCGTGGGAAATCTCGGAAAATTCCAAAAAGTTTTCAGCCGAAAATAGGAAGTGGATGAATAAAATCAGCATTTTCTAATATTTTTTGTAAAATCGAATATAAGGATATTTCATTTTTCGATGGTAAAATTAATATTCCAATATTCTCGAGAGTTAAAATTGTTGGAAAATTCGAGGTTCTCGAATCTCGAGAGCGAAAAAAGTTCGGGAAAACAGAAACTCTATGCAGGTTCTTTTTCTCATAATTTCCCGTGTATAGATTATGTAAAATAAATAAAGCTAATTTAAACCAAATTCTCGTAGAAGATAAAAATCTTATCAGAACTCGGCATAAATATGAATATAACATTAAAAATCTCAACTATAAAAGTTTTGAAATAAAAGAAAGTTTTATTCTGAACAAACTTCAATATTTTCATGTAACGGATAATTTTTATGCTGATCTTATGCATGATATTTTTGAAGGTTGTATAAAATTTGGGTTAGTTAATTAATGCATTGAACTTTTTTATTTATAAAAAAAAATATTTTTCTCTAGAGTTGTTAAATAATCTCATAAATCGAAATAAACCTTCCGGAAATATAAAATCAGATCAGTTAGAAAAATAAAATTTACACTTTTCCGCTAGAGAAACTTATTCTTTATTGCACCATTTTCGTCCTCCTGTCGGTGAATATGTTGAAAATTCAAATATAATTTTAATGCATATTAAAAGATTACTCTACTGATTTTGAAATTACTTGCTTAAGATGTATTTAAATTATTCTAAAGATCAACAATTAAGACCTAAGCATTATTTTGTTACCCATTATCCTACGATAATAAAGCAAGTTGGCCGATTAAAAGCTGTATGGTGCATGAGGCATGAAAGTAAAAATAAATCTCTAAAAAAATATACAAAAGTGTCTTGTTCAAGAGTTAATTTGGAATATTCTGTAGCTAAAAAATTTTCATAAAATTCGCTAACTCAGTTTTAAAGATTGAATCAAATGTTTAATCCTATAAAAAACAATTAATAAACAGTTTAGATTATTTCAATGAAACGATAATAATTCCATTTAATACAAATTAACCTATCAATATATTTAAAACATACAATTACAAAAACACTAAGTTTAAGTCGAATTATTTTTTATATATTAACGAAAATTTATACAAGATATTACAAATGTCCAAGCCATTTTGTTAAAGGAAGCACTTTAAATATTGATTTTAAAATGTTATGTTTTGAAAAACTCAAATGGTTTTCATATTTTTTAATGGTAATCATTAAGCTCAGGATTCTTAGGTAAAAAAATATTTTTTATGGGAGATTCAAACCAAAAATTTGTTGATTAGAACAAATAAAAGCGAATGATCTATATATGCTACCACATATTTTTACATATTTCCATTTATTTTACATCATTTTACCACATATTTTATGGTTTATTCCAAATATTCTTAATTTTTCTTCAAGAATAACGTAATTCGACTTTCATAGCTTAAAATTCGAATTTTAAATTTAGGTCAACAAATACTTTTTTTAGAAGTTAAAAAAGGTTCATTTTGGCCTAAACTCCGCTAAGTTAGATCAATAAATTAAGAACAAAATAAACATCAAATTAAAATATCTCAATAGTTTATTGCACATTATTTGACGATGCGGTTCTTCTAGAAAAGCAAATTTTATGATTATTACCCCATATTTATTCACTTGAGCAACAGTTTTAATGCTATTCATATTCAAAATGGGCTCGAACGAAAACTAGTTTTTCAGCCGAAAAGTTTCAAGTTATTATATGTTCGATGAAAATGTTGAATATAAATTTGATTATTAAGTGTAAATGACTAGAAATCGATTTCGAATTACAGTTCAAACACGATCGATTTGACAAAAATTAGAGGGAAATCTAAAGTTAACAAAATTAGCTTCAATTTTGAAATGGACGTAATGATTGTGAATGAAATTTTAAGTAGAATTATAAGGCAAAATTTAAAATTTAATTTAGAAATTAAAAAATTAAGAATTCAAATATGAATTTTGGTAAAATATTAAGTGCCATTTTCGTGAAAAGAGTCAATATACGTTTGTGAATTTCAACATATCAAATATAAAATCAGAATTTCGAGCAAAAATCTGAATGAGAATTTGAACTCCCAAATGTAATTGGATAAATTCTTGAGAAGGAACTTAAATTAGATTTAAAAAAATAAAAATTTAATTAAACTACAAACTATAGATTTGAACAATATCTATTGTTTAATATGAATCAAAAGCTAACGTACTTTTCAGCAGAAATTTAGTTATAAATAGAGTTTGAATTCCAATCTTTGAATAAAAATTCCAACTAGGGCTTGACTAAATATTGAGTGGATTTAAAAAAGAAATTCCGGTTATAAATCGATAAATTTTCAGTTTGAAATTAAACAGATACGAGTGCAATTCTGTGGTCACAAGTCATAACGGCATAAGTCAAGTTATGCCGTTTTACGTTTTCAAATTCGAAATCTCCATAATCGATTTTATATCATATTTTTTTGTAATATTTAGGCAACTACTGCAAGCAACCCTTACGGTTGTTTGTAGTTGCCGGAATACTACAAAAAATGCATTTGATATGAAAACGATTACGAAGATTTTTAATTTGAAAACTCAAAAGGGCATAACTCGACTTACGCCATTATGACTTGTGGTCACAGAATTTTAATAGAGTTACAATGAACTTCGCGACGCCAACATTTTGAGTGAAATTAACAAAATGTTTCTGGATTAAACTACATTTTGTATGGAATTTAATTAGTAAAAATTGTTGTACAGTATTACTTTGGTTAAAAATTGATTTGGTAAATTTAGTTTAGAAATTGATTAGCACATTCTTCTTGGTTTTGAGCAAAAATTTGAGTGTAAATTGGTTCTTCCAAACTTGGTTTGAACATAATTTTAATTGCAATTAGGTAAGAATTGTGTTGCAACACGAGATTTGATATCAAACAATCAACAAAATTTCCTTTGCATTTAGTTTGGAAATTTGAAACTGAAATTTTGAGTGAAATTTGAATTAAGAATTTAAATTTAAAAAAATAATTTTGGCATTTCAAACCAAATCAAATCTTTGATATAAATTATATATAGGAATATATTTACAACTCGAATTTTGATTTCACAAAATTTTGAGAGAAATATAAGGTTATATTGCACAATAGAGTGGGTTTTTAATTAGAGAACAAAAAAATGAGAACAAATTAGGTGGTGCAAAGAATAGATACATACATATGTCAAGGGAAAACCAAAGTACATATTTTGAAACCAATTTGATAAAAGAATAAAATTAGATTACAATTCCATCTGGATTTAAATAAACTTTGAGTGAAATTTTAATCCGAAATTAAGTTAAACTGTACTTGAATGTTGATCATGCTCATTGAATTAAATTGAAATAAAAATTTGAATGAAATTTAAAGTTTTAACAAATATTTAGGTATTCCACTAATTGATTATTGTAATTTTTATTTTAATATTTGAGTGGTGTTCAGAGTAGTAACTTAGTTTAAAATCAAAATGGATTCGATGAAAATTAAGATATTTGAATGATAAATGGAATTTTGTACATAAAGCTAGTCTTGCATTCGACAAAGAGGAAATTGATTAAGATAACGAAATTTAGTAAGATCCTAAACTCGATATAATGAGTCTGAGTAAAATTTTAAGGAGTCATTGTCTTCTTGGTATTGCATTTAAGAAACACATTTTGAAAACAAGTTTAGAAAAATATTTAATGCACTGTATGTGACTGAGTTTAAATTCTAAACACGATTTCAACAAATTTTTTAGGTCACCTAGAAAATCTGGCATCGAGCAAAAATCTTAGTGCTTTTTGTTTTATAAAAGATGCATTTCAATTTTAAACCGTAATTGAATAAAATCTTAAGTAGGAACTTACATTAGGAATAAAAATTAAGTTTAAATTACAATTTGATTCAAGCAAATACATGAGCTTAAATTAGCTTAAAACTTAAGTTTGGAATCCGGACTGCCTTTAATAAGAATTTGAGTGAATTTTAAAGATGTAGAACAAGATTTGAACAAATTTTGAACTAAAAATTCAATTTCAATCCTCAAAAATTTCGATGCAATTTAATTAAATTGAGTATGAATTTGAAATTTAATTAATACAAAATTCTGGTTGCAATTAAGCTAGAAATTTTAACCCTGTTAAAGATAGCCGAAATTTTCCAGTCGAAAGTGAAAAGTCGATAATGCAGATTATGTTATTGACATTCCAGTCGAAAATAAATCAGCCTTTAGAGTGTTATGTCTGGAGATGGATTGCATTGATGTGACTTATCAATAGCTATCGCAGGAAAAAAATTTAGTTCAAGTTTCCCGTGGGAAATCTCGGAAAATTCAAAAAAGTTTCAAGCCGAAAGTAAGAAATGGATGAATAAAATCAGCCTCTAGAGTGTTATGTCAGGTGATGAGAAAAAATCTCACCTGATGAGAAGATTGATTTTTTCATAATCATAAGCTCATCAGTTCGAAACTGGATTGAATTCTCTTACAATCTTCGAAACATATTAAAAATCATTTAAATAATTAAATAAATAGAATTATGTCTATTAGTCGGTTTCGTTGAATTACTGTTTGTAAATACTAATATACTTATCGTGTTAATTGAAACACAATTAAAATGGTCTAACCACCGGTAGCATATTAAAATTATATGAAATAATTAACATTCAACAAAAAATTAATAAAAAGTAAAAATTAGCTTACACACAGAGCAGTGTGAATATCGTGAAGAAGAAAAAATTGTAAGAGATTTCATCTGTATTAGTACGATTCGCTAGTACTTAAATCACAGCACATTCTCTATATATAGAATGTAAATTGTGGTATAATCAGTCTAGTCGCCGCGGCCTGATGAGAAGATTGATTTTTTCATAATCATAAGCTCATCAGATCGAAACTGGATTGAATTCTCTTACAAACTTCGAAACATATTAAAAATCATTTAATTATATTTATATATTTGAGCAAAATTTTATGTTTAGTTAATTTGACAAAATTGAAGTGGGAATTGAGCTATAATTTTGAGTGAAATTTAAAATACAAAATTTACAGTTAAAGTTCAGTTTTTCATTTTAAAATGATACGAGAAGTGAAAGTTTGATATTCCAAACTAAATTTTAACTGAAATTAGTAAAAATGAAAATACGAAACATGATTTCAATAGAACAACAAAATTTTTCAGTATCAGTATGATGTATATAAACTGTAATTGAATGTAATATTGATGGCAACTTAAATTAATAACTGGGTTTGAATTACAATTTTGAGTTTAGCCAGAACTATGAGGGTTAATTTATTCAACTTTATAGCCAAAAACTTAATAGTTTTTTGTTAATGAGTGCATTGAAAATTTGACCATATATTTTTCATTTTAATAACATACATATTTTACTACATATTTTGTAATTTTAGTTACATATTTTAGGAACATATTTTTGATTTTTTACAACCTAAAAGTCCTAAGGCTAGTAATCATATTTTTCGAATATACTCTAAGATTCTCGAGTAAAATCGAACTATCAAATACTTTCGACAATTTCAAACAATCTGACAGTTTAAGGTCCTTTTCGATAGTTATACATATTTATTTAGACATACTTATTTGCCGCCATCTTAAATATGTATGTAAAATCATCCGAATTGATTTCACATATGTAACATTGGCTTTAAAATGGGTAATAATAAATGGAGAAAAATAAAATTTAATTAGCCGCCGTTTACATAAAAAAAAACTGTGAATTGTTTTGTTTGAAAGCCAATCCCACTCCCGGCTCAGTCGTAAGAGGTACCAGTTTAGTTTTCCATAGGATTATTTATTAGAAATTTATTTATAACTTGAACTTTATTATATCTGATCATTTTAATATTAACAAAGTATTTCAATGGAATTGGCAGATTACTAAAGTTGCCTTCATTGTCTTTGAAATATATAGTCACACACGCCAATTATTAGCTTTATATTTACGTAGTATTGTTTTATTGTCTTTTTATTTATGATTGATGATTTTATTTATTCGCATTTTTTAAAAGACGTAGCGTTTTGGAGTATTTTATTATGGTCACATTTCACGTCACATTGAACCGTTCTAGTCAAATTTGCTAGTCTAACCACAGCTCGATTAATCACTTATATACAATTTCTTAAACTTGTCTATAATTATATTAACACAATTAACATATTTGTTTATTAATGAATGAAAAACTATTTGTCAACAATTTTCGATTCTCAATTTAATTTATTTGAACACACTACACACCGTAGACGGTTTTAGTAAAAAAAAATTAATACTGTTCTCGTGAATTATACTAGTGAATATTTAAATTTAATAATTAATAAAATTCTCGTTATATTGTTCGATAACTTATATACGAATTTCACGCACTATATTACATAAGTATAGTTAAAACTAATATGATTTAGCAACTATATTAATGAATTATAAGATGCCCGATTTCATTAACCGCGTGCTTTTTATCACCAACAAGAATTGCGATAATGCTCTTAAATATTTTTATTTAATTGGAGAGCTACTCAAAACCTACTGCCCAAAAAAAAAATTGTTGTTTCTCAATCGCCAAAACTCATAAATAAACCAAAACAAAATCTATCGGACCATTTTCCAGTTATCCACATACCAATAGATTTGTTCCCGTTAAAACAATTCATGACATAACCCATGATTAGAATGGTAAGTTATCTGACCACCAATGTTTACATAATAATTTTTACTGTCACCTGTTCAACCGAGGAGTAAGATACAAATTTGCACAATTAAAGTCAATACAGTCGCAAACCAGTAACATTTATAAGTCTGCACCGAAGCAAATGTTACACATACTTATTTTTTTTTTTGACTATTTTCTTACTATAAAATAATTTTTAATTCAATTTTTTATAAAACTTAATTACGACAATATCACAATATGTATGCAATGAAATTAACAGAATTTTGGTTTTCGTTAAAGATTTTTTTTTTGTAAGAACATACTAATTTTAAGTTACCTCGCCAACATACTTATAACTTTCGGAAAGGGCCGTATAACTTTCGGAAAGGGCGTAAGACCAATTAAGTTCGCACTAACCATGCATCCCATTTCTATGCTATACTCCAATATTCTCGAGAAATTTTAAAAATGATCAACGAAACAGGAGGATTTGCAATTTCCTTATTTAAAATAGTTTTTCAAAATAAACAGGTTTCACCGGTAATAAAAAAGATTCGGTAAGCGAAAAAATATATCAATCACATTCAATCTTTTGCAAATCAAATTCAACCTTTTCTAATGTAAACTTGGTTTGTGAAAGGTTGCAAACACTAATATCGTTATGATCGATGTCAAAATCTTTGATTTCAAACGAGTCTGGCAAATTGTCTTCTAAATCTAGTAAGATTGCATGTAATTACTCGGCCTCTGTGCTGTCGAAGTGAGTACAATCGGAGTATTTGTACTACTTTCGCTTAGTGCTTACTCCTGTACTCCGCTATTTCATTTTGTACTCCCCTGTTCTAATAACTGCTATTCTAATAATACTTTTACATAATATTTTAAGTTATCGGCTTTTGCTTGCAATAAATATAATCTGGAAGATATTTAGCTTTTTCATAAAGCATTTTTCAAAGCTAATTTATAATGGTTCCTGTCATTTTCAGGCATAACCTCATAAAACATTTCTCTTGCAGTAATGAATCAGTCATTTTAGCAAACAATATCCATTCAAACATGTAAAATTTGCGAACTAAATTACTTCTATTTCACACGGCTATTTTTTCAGAATCTGAATGTTAGCTGGTAAAACTTATAAACAGAGAATTCCGAGTTTTTACAAACTTACAACTTTAAAACTTCAGATACACTCAAACATGACAGACGTTACCTGATTTTACCAAAAAAAAAATGTATCAGCTTTAACTAAATATTTAGATTAGAACCTACTGAATTCAAAAATTACCACACAAAAACGATGTACGAAAAATAAAAATTTTTAAGCTTAGATTAGCACTTCTATATAAAACTGTAACTACTGTAAGATAATTTCTGCAGTTATTTAAACTTTTCAGACTGGAAAGTTGTATGGAAGTCTGGATTTATGCAGTGGGATGTGGGAAATTTCATTCATCTTGTGGGATATAATAAGTTTAAGGATAGGAACTATTTATGGCTACGGACCATTATTGTGTCTTTGCCTGGTCCTTGTGGACCGCCACCCAAACCTAACCTATAAACTATTTATATAGAATCGGCTTAACATCTCCGATATAAAATTTCACTAAAACACAACGACAAATGTGTGTATTCCATTCGGTGCCGGAGGGGCTGGCTGTGTATGGAAAATCAAAATTGGTAATTCTAATTTGTGATTTATGGTATCGGTCAAAATACCATTAGTACGAGTACTTATAGTTACTATCAGAAATCTATATATTATGTCGGTATTCGAAGAATCGCGTTAGGCTTAAATAAACCATCTTAGAATTCGCCATTTACTATCAGAATTCGATCTGTCATCTCAGAGTTCGACATATCATTTCCAAATTCGTCATATGTATCTTATTCATGTCAGAATTCGATATATCATCACAGAATTCAACATAATAATTCGAAATATCATATCAGAATTTGATATATCATCTCAGAATTTGCTTTATATGTATATATTGTCGACGCATCACTCAGAATTTGATATATCGTTGGTATTTGTCAGAATTTGAGATATCATCATAAATCATCTCAGAATTTGATATATCCAGTCAAAATTCTGTATACTTAATTATTATGTCAAAGTTCGTTATATCATATCAGAGTTAAATACCGTATCAGAATTCGCTATATATTTTCAGTACTTATCATATTAAAATTTATATATTTCACATCCGAATTATGTATATCATTAAGAATTTGAAATTTCATGTTAGAATTCGATACATACTATCGGATTCGATACATCTGTCAGAATTTATATATTATGTCAGTATTCTATATAATATGTCTGAATTCTATATACATGCCAGAATTCGACATTCCATACCAAAATTCTATATGTCACGTAAAAATTCGAAATATAATGTCATAATTCGATATATTATCTCAGAATTCGCGTTATGTACTATCAGAATTCAATATTTTTGTCAGAATTATATCAAAATACGACACATGGAAGAATTCGAAGAACATATGTCAGAGTTCGATATATCATCTCAGAATTCGATACCAGCTGTAAGATTCATTATATTTCATATGTAATGTAAGGATTCTACAAATTATGTCAGAATTCGATATTCCATCTCAAAATTCGTTATATACTGTCAGAATTCGATAAATATTTTAGAAGTTGGTGTACCTATCATGTCACTATTCCAAATAATACGTCTGAATTCGATATACAACGCACGTGACAAAGAATATTGACAACTCAAACCACTCTCTGGTCACTAAGTGTCACTTTTTTATGTCATGTTCGATATGTCAGAATTCGACATACCATCTCAAAATTCGTTGTATACTGTAAGAATTCGATAAATCTTTTAGAATTTGATATACCTATCATATCAGTTCTATATAATATGACATATATGTCAGAATTCAGATATATCATCTCAGAATTCGACATACCATATCAGAATTCTATATATCGTGTAAGAAGTCGAAACATAATGTCGTAATTCGATATTTCATCTCAGAATTTACTATATTCTATCAGAATTCAATGTTTTTGTCAGAATTATGTCAAAATTCGACACATGATGTCAAAATTCATTATTTTTGTCTTAGAATTCGATTTAATATCCGGTTTCTTTACATCCAGTAGGAATTCGAAACATCATATGTTAGAATTCGATATACTATCTCAAAATTCGTTATGTACGATAAATTTTTTAGAATTTGGTATAGGTACCTATCATATCAGTATTCTATATAATATTTCAGAATTCGACGTAACATATCAGAATTCGATATATCATCTCAGAATTCGCTATATACTATCAGAATTCAATATATCTGTCAGAATTAAGTCGAAATTCGACACATGATGCCAAAATTAATTATGTCGTCTCAGAATTCGACTTAATATCCGGATTCTATACATCATGTAGGACTTCGAAATATCATATGTCAGAATTCGAAATATCATATGTCAGAATTCGATATATCATTTCAAAATTCGCTTTATACAATTCGATAAATCTTTTAGAAGAGAATTTGAGAATTCCACGTATTATGTTGGAATTCACAATATTTCATCAGAATTCTTTAAACCAGCTCAGAATTCGTCAGATACTGTCAGAATTTTATATTACTATCAGAGTTTGATGTATCTTGTCAAAATCCCATTATCTCAGACAGGGTGGGAAAATACATGTATTTTAAAAAAAACGACAAATCATTTGAATTTTTTGTTTTAAATTAGTTTTGCAAAGAATTATAAATTTTACAGCAAAATTTTAGAGGCGGTTGTTATAACAATTGAAATTGTTTTCAACTATTTAGTGTTCCAAAATATTTCTTGCAGTTGGGCCACGTTTTATTTAAAAAATTCTGATCCCCTATATCTTATGGCAGAAATTTTTTTCAGGCCATGAAATAATAGGTTTTATAATAGGAATTAATTATAGAATTTACAAAATATCGCAGATAATAGATTACTCTACAATCCACCAACAAATGTGTTTGTTCCATCCATTTGATGCTGGAAACTAGTCTGAATTAACTAAGTATATACAAATAAATTTGGTGAATATCTTTTTTTAATTTAAAGTTTAAACTCAAAAATATCCTGTATTTGAGCCATGGTTTAATTAAGAAGTCCGACTTCAGATGATATGGCCAAAGGAATTTTCCAGAGCCGGAATTAATAAATATTATATTAGGAACTACTTAAAGAATCTATTTAATATCTCAAATCTCAGATATATATTATATTAAAATCCATCCACAAACGTGCCACCTAAAAAAAAAAGAAAATCAGGGAAACAATGTTTCTGATAAATGGCATCAACCAAAGTATAGTGGTGTTCCGCAATATTTATTAAATTTGGCTTTTATTTTATTGAAACAAATGCGACCCCAAATAAGGTGACCCAAGAAATTTTCAGAGCGTCAATAATTCTGTTTTATATTAGATTTTTATTAAAATTTCACTAAATACCATTGTCAAACGTGCTCCATTTGGTGCTGGAACCCGGGAATGTTGTAAGGGCCTGGAGTGGTTATGAAAATAAAAAACAAATTTTTCTTTGGCAAATCTAATTTCCCCAAATTTTTTTCTAAAAACCACACAATCATTATATTGTCTTGCAATATTTGTTGAATTCTGGCAATGTTTCATTTAAGAAACTCTATCTTTGACCTAAATGGAACTGCTGTGATTACGCACAAGTTCCATTGAAATATATTTTCTGACTTAACCAATATATTTAATGATCAATGAATTAGTTGTAACACTTTCAAATTATTAATTAAATTGGCGGGTTAAAAACTTTTCTAGATGAGATTTCACCACGTCCATGTTTTGTAACCAGTCGTCGCCTCTAAACCAATTTTAGATAGCATCTGCCAAAATTCCGATAGTGAAAGTGAAAAGGTTTGGAACTAAAGTTGCTTTAAGATAAATTTTCCATTTATGGCGTAAAATTTAGGTAAAAATAGTTAAAAATTAAAAATTTCACTTACGGTTTCGCTGGTCGGTACTCTTCCCTACGATAAAAACTTAAAACTCCCAAAACGATAATCTAAAAATATCTGTGATCTAGTGAAGAGTTGTGGCCGGGTTAAAAACTATTTAGCTTGAGCAGTATACAGAGCTTAACGCTTTAATAGTAAAATAGATAAAGAGCTAACAAAATTTATGGCTAAGGTCTAATTATCTTATTTCGTGTACACTCCCTTCTGCCTAGAAATACTCCCATGAAAATTTGACCGTACTTCGTCTAAAATTTTCAGAACGACAGCACTGCGAGTCGGCCTACTCTGTAATTCAGCTTCACTAACCGAGAAAAACTTGTTGGGCCTGTCTTTAGAAAATATTTAAAATCAACAGGAACGATTTTTGCTGCCCGTTCAACTTTAATTTGGTCAACAAGAGTTTTGAAATTGAAAATTGGAACCAAATTCATTGTATTTGATCCAAAGTTCGCAGACAAAAATTATGATCCGTTGAAGAAAGTGATAAGAATTACAAGTTTACGTTTTGAATAATTGAATTTGTACTAGAAAATAACCAAATGCACAAATAATAAGAAGCGCAGTCTATTTTGGCTGAGTATCAAAATAGGAGGTTCAAATTCGAATGCATTTTATTCGCAACAGACTGTGCTCGCCTAATAAATTCCTAGATATATTTCAAAATGGGCGCGTGCGACACACACAACCCACAAAAGAATTCCGCCAAAATCGTCTATTATACAAACAACGATACCAAAAATAAACGGAAACACCATCATTTACATACTACATACATATTTTGACTGAGTCACTTGAGCTAATTAAAACCCAAAAACAATTTTTTTCAACTCCTCCCCACCAATATATCATTCTTGCTGTGATATTGATAAGCATAACAACAAGCACAACCTAGCTCGTATGACGTAATGCCAAATAAACAAAACATTCAACAAAAACAAAAACAAAAACAAAACAAAAAAAATAAATCATTCATAAAATGCCGGCGAACAACAAAACGAAACAAAACAAATTTGCGCTCTCCATGCCAAAAAAAATATTTTTCGCTCTTTCATTTTTAATTCATGAATTTTGTTTTGTTTCTCAATTCATCGTATTTCCCCTATTTTATGCTGCCGCTCTACTCAGAGAATTTATGTTTTGCTTATTAATTTCCCCGTGTAGGGGAATTCGTGTGAAACGTGCAGCTTTATATATTTGCTTTAGTCAAACGAAGATGGAATGATTCGAGAATTAAAATTTGTGTGCTTTTCTCATTCTAAATAAAAATGTACACAAGAGAATACGATCAAAAAACGTAAACGAGGAGAGAATATTGAACGCATCGTAAAATCGTAAATTTTTTTTTTTTTTGGTATTCATTGAATATTTATAAAAATCTCGTCAGTTGAAAACGTTAATCGAAACAGAAAAGACGTGTTTGTAATTTTGCAAGGAAATTTTTGTTTTTTTTATATTTTCTTTGATTCTGTTTTATTCACACACACAATTTCTTTATTTTATTTTCGTTTTAAATTTTGATTCGTGAAGTATTTTATAATGGTGGAAGTCATTTTGAATTGTGCTCTATACCGTCGGACATTTTAAATTAAATGAAAAATTTTAAACACGTGTGGTGTACGTTTTTAGTGCCTAAAAAATTTTGTGTATTTGTGTTGTTTGAAAAATTGAAAACTTGAGAGAAAAAAAAAGAAAATTAGAAATTATAATGAAAATGAATTAAAGTGCCATTAAAATATTAAAAAAAAAAATATTAGTGAAGTAAAAAATCAAAAAAAAAAAAAAAAAAGTCAAAATGAATTTAGTGAAATATTTATTGTTAGTGAATTTCGTGTGGTTCACCAAGTGCAATCCAACCGGTACGGCAAAAGGTTGTCAATGGAATCGTTCGAATGGGACGAGCGTAACGGAACAAAATGAAATTTCATGCAAAATCCGAACGATAAATAAATCCGAAAATTTATTTGGCACATTTCGATCGTACGAAATTGAGAAAATCTCCAAACTTCGTCTCGAGTGCAGTGATCGCATGTTTTTCGAAAGTTCACTCGAATCGGTCACACTGGTTAATCGATTGACGCGGCTCAAAGAGTTGACCATCGAATACTGTAAAATACGTTACGTTCCGTCACAAGTGTTCTCCTCGTTACGCGATTTACGAACATTAAATATGCGAACACATAATTCCGATTGGTCGGCAATAAATTTGGAACTGCATCCGGAAAGTTTTCGCGGACTCACCGAACTACGAAATTTAGACTTGTCCGAATCGAATATATGGAGTGTACCAACCGATGTATTTTGTCCGCTCTACTCGTTACGAATTTTAAATTTAACCGGTAACCGCCTTAATGATGTATCACAACTTGGATTTTCGGATTGGGGCAGTAATAATGCCGGTCCGATTAAGGCATGTAATACCGGCCTTGAAATTTTAAACCTATCAAAAAATGATGTCACCGTGATATTTGATAGCAGTTTTTCGGCGCTACGATCACTCGAGCAGCTGCTTCTACAAAACAATCATTTGTCGTCGATCTCTGATCACGCATTCAATGGATTACAATCACTTCAGTTATTGAATATATCGAGCAATAAATTAAAATCACTGTCGTCCGATATATTTCGATCGACGAAAAAATTGCGCGAACTATATTTACACAACAATTCGATTTCGTCGCTGTCGTTCGGCCTGCTGAACGATATGGAATATCTCGAAATACTGGATTTGTCGCAAAATCAGTTGCGCACGAACAACATCAATTCGGAAACATTTAAAGGATTAATCCGTTTGATTGTGCTCAACTTGAGCTACAATATGATCATGCATATTGATGAATTGGCGTTCAGTGAATTAAGTACGCTGCAAATATTGCACCTGGAAAATAATCAAATTGAATCGATCGCACCCAATTCGTTTGATAATCTGAAAAATTTAATGACCCTATCACTGTCGAACAATAAATTGAAACGGATCGAAATGAATTATTTCAATGGGCTGTTTGAATTAAAATTTTTATTTATCGAATCAAATTTAATTGAATACATTCATCCGGAGGCATTCGATGATCTAACCACACTGAACGATCTAAGTTTGAATGAAAATTTTTTGAATACAATTCCGGAAGCAATTAAACAGCTGACATTTTTGAATACACTCGACTTGGGGAAAAATGAAATACGTGAAATACATAACTCATCGTTTGAGGGGATGAATAAATTGACGGGACTCCGAATGGTCGATAATTTTATGCACAATATAACGGCGAACGCATTCGGTACAATTCCTCAGCTGCAATTTGTTAATCTGGGATCGAATTCAATATCGTCGATCGATCGAAAGGCATTCGATGCGAACACAATTTTGAAGGTGATCCGACTTGATGATAATAAACTCGAAAATATAACCGAACTGTTTACGACACTGGCCGATCTTGTTGTGCTCAATATATCACACAATAGGATCAATAAATTTGATTATATCTCGATCCCGAAATCGGTGGAATGGCTGAACTTGAACCATAATTTAATTGAAGAGATCGATGATTTGTTTAAAATTAGCAGTAAACATAATTTGAAAATATTTGACATTTCACATAATAAATTGATCACGATCAATAATAGCAGTTTTCCCGACCAAATCGAAACAATTAATTTGAACAATAATAATATCGAACAAATCGATCCGCATACATTTTTTACGAAGGAAAATTTAAAGAAAGTGGATTTAATTGGAAATAAATTGAGAACGATCGATCGTTTGTCGATTTCGTTGAAATCGACCCAGATCACGGAGAGTCATGATGTGCCGGAATTTTTTTTCGACAAAAATCCGCTCGTCTGTGACTGCAACACTGAGTGGTTACAAAAAATTAATAATCACACAGAGTTTACACATTATCCACGGATTTCCGATCTAAATATATTAACGTGTGTTCTTGAGGGATCAAGAAATTTGGTTAATAAACTTTTCATCGATGTAACGTCAGACGAGTTTTTATGTAAATACGATAGTCATTGTTTTGCGCTGTGCCATTGTTGTGATTATGATGCGTGCGATTGTAAAATGCAATGTCCCGAGGGTTGCCGCTGCTATCATGATTCATCGTGGAATACAAATATCGTTGATTGTGGGAATATTGGATATGGTAAAATTCCCGAACAAATACCAATGGATGTGACAACACTGTATCTCGATGGAAATGATTTTGGCGACTTGGATAGCCATATTTTCATTGGGAAAAAGAAATTAGAGTTTTTGTTCATGAACAGTAGTCGTGTCACGAAAATTAATAATCGAACATTTAATGGAATACCAACGCTGCGGGTGCTCCACTTGGAGGACAACAAATTGAGTCAGCTGAACGGGTATGAATTTAAAGAATTGTCAACGCTTAGTGAACTACATTTAGATCGTAATTTAATCGTTAATATTGATAATAAAACGTTTAATAAATTAAATAATTTAAAAATTTTAAGTTTAAGTGATAATAATATTGTTAATTTTAATCCTAAAATGCATTTTTTGACGGATGCAGAGAGGCGTACGAGTGGTTCGAATAGCGCGGCCACTCAATTGAAATCGAAAAATTTGTCGCTCACGGTCAAAGGTAACAAATATAGTTGTGATTGTGATACGTTAATTAATTTGTCCGAATGGTTTAATTATAATATCGAAACGATCGAGAATTTACAATGTACCAACGACAGTAAAAGTATTATCGAAACGCTAGAATTGTGTAATACGCTGAAGAATTTGACAAGTGTCACGGAGAATATAAAACGTACGCTTCTCGATGAACAATCGAAAATTGACTATACGCTATTGTTAATAATATTTTTAGTTTTTGTATTCATTTTAATTATGCTACTAGTTATTTATTGTTATTATAAGAAACAAATTATACTTTGGTTACATTCAACATGTGGTTTAAGATTAGCACCATCATCGGCCATCCAATCGGATAAGATCGATGAGACGGCCAAACTTTATGACGGGTATGTGGTGTATAGTGCACTGGATTCGGCATTTGTACACGATGAATTTGCTCATGAGCTGGAGCAGCAAGGCTATTCGGTGTGTCTGCATCATCGCGATATACATTCAATGGCATTTTTAGCTGATTCGTTACAGAGTGCGTCAGACGCATCAAAACGTATCATTCTAGTTATTTCAATAAATTTCCTACAGGGTGAATGGAGTGACCCACATTTTCGTATTGCACTCCATTCTACGCTGGAACTAATTCGACCGTCTAATCGGCGAAAAAAACTAATCATAATACAAACGGCACCGATTAATGTAATTACAGCCGATCCTATAATGGAAGTGTTGTTACGTACGTGTACCGTAATAAATTGGGGTGATAAAAAATTTTGGGAGAAACTCAAGTATGCGATGCCCGATGCTAATGAAACATTAACATCGGCGCAACAAAATTATCGAATAAATCCGGTGCAACGGTATACACCGGCACCGACCACACTAGATATGTGGTATCGGCGTTCATGTCAAAACCATCAAATTGGTATTGGCCATCATCCGGCCGAACATAAAACACCGTCCCAATGTACGTACAACACGGAAGATGAATTGTCGTCTGTTTCGTCCCAATATAATGAACCAATCTCGCAGCACAATTATAATAATCGTGCATCACTTGGTCACGTGTACTCGACGATACCAGAAACACCAACGCCACAGACAACCCGCTGTGAAGCAAGTTATCTATAAAAGTTAAAAACTATAAATAAAAAAAATTTAAAACTTAAACCAAAATCGAAAAAGACTTAAATATGTAAATTATTACAATTTTTTTTTTTTTATTATTTAAATTTAATTAATTTTAATTGTAGACGTTGTTTTTTTTTTTTTTAATTAAATTTATTTTGAGGTAAATTACATAAATTTGTTAAAACAAAAAAAAAAAAAAAACAGAAAAATCAGGTTTACTATAATTTATAATGGTGTGTGTGTATGTGTGTGTGGGACTTTGACAATAATCTAAACTATATATATTACGAGTTGTGTATGGTAAACGCGTTCAGCTGGACTGAAAAAATAAATGATAGAGAGAAAAAAAAATTAATTAAAATTATAAATTGTGCCTATTAAAAAAAATAAAAAAATTGCGCGCGCTCAAAATGAAACCCCCCGCACATATTTTGCTACACGCACACACACACAATACAACAACTAAAACGAAACTAAATTAAAATAATTAAAAAACAAAAATAATTAAATTTCGTAGAAATTGAAGAAAAAACAAAAAAAAAATTAATAAAATGCCTTAATTATTAAGTAATGTCGTGATATTAGGAAAAAAATTAATTAATTTACAATAATTATGAAATTATAAATATAAATACTATATTATATATTTTGTATATAAAACAAAACAAAAAAACATAAATAATTAAATAAAATAAAATAAAACACTAAATTTTGTTAAATCGTTATAATTATTTATAAAAAAAAAACAAAAGAACTATTTAATTACAAAAAAAAAATTAATAATTTGTAGATTGTGATTCTTAAGCTTAAATCGTCTGCAAATTATTATTTTTTGTTGTTTTAAGGGAAAACAAACAATTTTTAATAATTATGTAATATATTTCAGTATTATACCTATTAATTAATTAATTGTAAATAATTTTTTTGTTTATTAAATATATTATTAATTTAATTTACTTAAGTTTTATATTTCTTGTTAAATTCATTTTGTCAAAAATTTAAATATGACAACAAACCCAGTTTTAATTTTTTTATGAATATTAATTAATTAATTAATTAAATAATTTATATTATGATGAATTTAAGATGAGACGGTGATGAAGGAAAAAAAATAGAAAAGAGAAAGAAAAAAAAAAATTACAAAAATGATAAAAAATTAAATTAAAATTTGATAAAAATGATATGAAAAAATTTAAATTATGGATTTTTATTTATGTATTTGGTATAGATGAGTGGCAATGGGTTAATTTGGTTGCGCATGTGCGTTTTGTTGATTTGTGTTCGTTTGATTTGTTTTGTGAAGTTTGTGAAAAATCGAATAGTGAAAAAAAAAAAATTGTTTTGTGGTTGGTGATAATATTATGTGCACAATTTAGTGATAATTGAGCTCCATTTTTGGAGCTTAATTTAATGGTGAGTAATTTTTTTTTTTGATATTTATCGAATCAAAACTTCTAATAAGTACTAACCACTGTAATATCGCGACCTTAGAATGACAAGGTTCTAAGTGCTCCCCGCATAGTTTTGAGTAAAGCGATGTTAAACTTTTAAAAGTTTATAACTTTTTTGTTTAATGCATGTGAAGTTTATCCTAAATTTCTCCTAAATAAAAAATAATGGCGTTTAGTATTATTTTAGTAAAAAGTTCACACGTCTATATAGAGATGTGAAGTTTATACTAAATCTTTAAAAGTACAAACAAATGCGAATGTATTGGTGAATTGCAAACATTTAGGCGATTTTAATTTATAATTAGGCCGCTTCATAAAGTTCTAATGAAATATATACTTACCCTCAAATATGGCCTGGATTGCACCAACCCACTATGATATATAATTAAGGGGTAATTTAAAGCAACCGTGTTTCCACAATTCTAAACCACATAAACTTGGTATTTCACTTAGTATTAGTATCATTTAATTTAAGTTTAAAAATAGGATTAGTATACACTAGAAATAGCACAGGATCTACCAGTGGTACTCCAACTTCGACAACTCTAAAATCACTAAATGTATCTATTAATTCTGACTCTCACTTTTTTATTATCTAGGTAGGAAGCAAACCACTTGTTTGACATAACCCTAAAACCAATATCCAACAGAATAGATAACAAAAATGTATGATTAATCCAATCGAATTCCTTAGAAGCGTCAATAAATAAACCTGCACAAATATTAACAGTCTTGAAACCGGTATGAATAACATCCAAAATTTCCAACATAGGTGATTCATTCTAATGAACTCTTAGTGTTTTACAGTGATTTAGGAATATGGTAACTCTATTTTTACTTGCCTTTTCGAGAACTTTAAGAACAACTATGGTTAGATTGCAAGTGGTTTTAAGTTTCCCTTATCACTACGATCATCTAACCACACCATACTAAAAAGGAAAATTGAAAAATATGAGCAAGAGCAGGACCGACAAAATTAGCAACAGCTTCCAAAATTTAATTACTAATTCCTTTGGTAATATCTTTGTTCCTCTTAACATGAACATTAATCTGCATGGCCCATTTATTTAGACGAGATACTTTATTTTTTTGGTATAAAGAACATTTTTTAATGAATGACTTGACACGA
Source organism: Tipula vernalis (assembly GCA_958295665.1). NCBI lineage: Eukaryota > Metazoa > Arthropoda > Insecta > Diptera > Tipulidae > Tipula > Tipula vernalis. The sequence continues at coordinate 361,111,524 of OY282559.1, read as the reverse complement.
TCATTCATACTAGGAAACTCGTAATATTATTTAAGTCGCTTGATTGTTCTTGAATATCCCTGATCTGTCTACCAAGAGGAGTAATATGGAATTCCTTTTTAACTTCATTTATGTCTTCTTCGGTTTGGTACATTGTTGTTTGGGATACAATTTTTAGAATGAGCTTTAGCAGCTCATTCTACAAACGGCAACGAACTACTAAAAATGGAACTTTTGGGAGTTTGTGTTATAGTATCCTCAGATATATCACCAGTGTCATCTTAAGCATTTCGTTTCGATTGTGCTCTGGTTACATCTGCAATTATTTTAGCGGATTCAGATATGTTGAGCCATTCACAATTTTTTAAACGATTAAGTGCATGATTAAAATTCTCTGGTTTATATTCTATTTCATATGAATATTCATCTAATTCAAGTCGCCATCGGATTAAACCTAGAAGACGCTTTCGGGTTTGTTTTTCAGCCAGGGGGGCCTATTATGAAAATTTTTCGATTTCGGATTTTTTACGATATCGCCCTATTATGAAAACAAAAAAGGAAATTCGCATCGGATTTTTTCGAACCCACATGGCAAAATTCGACTGCTATTTAGTTGGCGGATTTTGTAATATTTATGGTATTTTGTGCTTTTGTGGATAATTTATTTAATTTTAAATATTGTATTGTATTGTAATATTTATATTAATAAATAATATTACAAATTCGATTTTCCAAGTTTTATAATAGGGTAAATCCGCGGCGTATCGAATTTTTTCGATATCGTACAAATGCGAAATCGAAAAATTTCATAATAGACCCCCAGATTAAAGGACGATGATTAGTCGTTGTGTAGCCCAAACTAGATCCTTTTTCACGGTATGGTAGTTTCGTTCCGCATCGATTAGCAATCTACTCGCAAATGAGATTGGTAGATCTTTTTTTTCGACATCTTGTGATAGAATCGCTCCGATTGCGTAATCATTCGCGTCTATAGTAAGAATGAAGATGTCATTGAAATTAGGACGTTGAAGTATAGAAGATGAAGTAACGACTCAATGAGCATTCTATTCAAATTTTACATTTTTCCGTAACAATCGACTTGAAGGTTCGGAGATCTTGGAATAATTGTCAAGATATACAAAACATATTAAATCATTTAATCCCAATAATATCGTGTTCATGAGCCGCTGAAATGTAATTGGAGCCTTCCTCCAGACCAAATGGCATTCGCAAAAAATGGTAACGACCGGCTTGGGTACTAACGCTGTCTTTTCTTTATCATCAGCGTGCAGTTTAACTTGATGATACCCATTTGAAAAATCGAGTGTTGTGAAGTACATTGCTTTGCCCAGTTGGTCTAATATCTCTGTTATGTTCGGCAGAGGGAAAAATTGATCAGTAGTAATGTTGTTTAACCTGTGAAATCCTACAACTAAACGCCATTTTCGTTCATCAGCTGAAGATTTCTTGGGAACGATCAATAAAGGAAAGTTCCAAGGTCTATTAATTGGTTCGATCATTTTTTCGTTTAGCATCTTATCAACTTGTTTATTAACCTCGTCTTAAGGTGATTCGGCGAAACGATATTATTTGACGTGAATAGGTTGCGAATTTTGAAATGTTGGAATCTAATGACAAGACGTGTTTGTTGTAGTCAGTCAGATTATCGCTTTCTAAGTTAGAAAACATCGTTGAAATCACAGCTAATTTTGAATATGGAAGATTTTATTTTTTCGTTCAAGCGACTGAGATTTGGATTTTCAGTAAGCTTGGTCAATCTTGCTTCTATGTTTGGATTCCATTTCCGATATTTAGTATGATAAAGGAATTTGCTAAAAGCTCAGTTTTATTTAACCGATATTAACTGGATAATCGTTGGTATTCACATAACTTACAGAAATTGTATCTTCACTGATAAACGTACTCGTTTTACTTTTGATATGGATTAGGTTACATTTTGTCAAAAAAGTACCGGGAAATGATGATTTAAAAAGCCCGCTTAAAGGGATTGTACATTTTTTATTGTCGCTAAGTTGGCACAACTGTCCTCTATCATTATGTAAAGTTCGAGCGCGATCTGTCATTTAGTCTGTTTACAGTGCTCGATTCTGTCAGTTCTTCACAAGTGAGTTTTGCGACTTTTACAATGAATAAAAATATCGAACAAAGAATTTGTCTCAAATTTTTTATTGCAAATGGAATTTCATATGCCGAATCGCTGAAAATATTACAAAAAGCTTACAGTGAATCGACTTTATCAAAAACAAGTGCAAATGATTGGTACAGTGCATTCAAAAACGGTCGAGATGTGATGGAAGATTTGTCTCGCTCTGGCTTGAAACATAATTGATACTTTATAAAATTATTGTTAAAATTCGACGTTAATTGAGGCCTAGGTTTGTTCATCAACGAAATCTCTTCATTTTTGTGAATCAACAAGCTTTAACTATTGTTGAGACAGAAATATTCTTGGAAATCTTGGAATTATCTTAATGCTGTTGTTCACTTAAAATTTGGATCACCTTTTTCGGTTCTTCGCCTTCTCTACACAGATACATGCACCATTTAGGGTGGTAACATTGACAGAGTTCAATCAATTCAATTTGCAATTGGTCGACTGAACGAGAATCTCGGAATTGTACAATTAATTCTTTTTTTAATTGTATCCATGTTGGCCCATCATGTAACGGCAACTGAATATTTTGGGCACATTGTCGGTAATACTGTAGGTAACACTATTAGGACAATTGTTAAGCACATTCTTTAATTAATGTATGTTGTGTGGTCCCTATATATTGATCTCTATTTGGGTATCAGAAATCCAACCCAAAATTCTAAAACTTGGGCAGTAGTTAAACTAGACCTACAGCTTGTCACCCAATAAAGGAATCCGATGAGCAATTGCTATAAATGCGTTTAATATTACGTCAAAGAGTTCGCCAATTTGACGTATGTTGTATGGTCCCTATATATTGATCTCTATTTGGGTATCAGAAATCCAAGCCAAAATTCTAAAACTTGGGCAGTAGTTAAATTAGGCCTACATCTTATCAACTAATAAAGGAATCTGACGAGTAATTCCTATAAATGCGTTTAGGATTACATCAAAGAATTCGCCAACTTGAGGTTTGTGTGGTTGTGTGGTCGGTCCCTATATATTGATCTCTATTTGGGTATCAGAAATCCAAGCCAAAATTCTAAAACGTGGTCAGTAGTTAAATTAGGCCTACATCGTATCACCCAATAAAAGAATCTGATCGACGATGCGTTTAGTATTATGTCAATTTACGTGTTTAAATCGGTACGTGTGGTTCTATTTTAATTTATCTTAAACTATTAATATGTTAAATATATTTAGTATAACTAAAAACAATAAATAAAATATATTATTTGCAATTAAACTTTTATATAGTATAGTAACCTACGATAGTTTCTGAAAAACGCCTAAATGTTACATTTTCACACATACTAGCAAACAAATTGGTGTTTTTGTATTTTTAGGATAAATGTAGGATAAACTTCACATCCCTTTTGTTTATTGGTCTATGGAAATGATTTTTTGTCCATTTCCCTATGATTACATAGTCTATTAGATATTTCAATTTGAGAAGTCTGACCTTTCAATCCGACAAGTTACAGCTCTTGATTTTTTGCAATTAGAACCTTGGCATACCGAAAACGCGATATATTTTTCCAAACCTGGTTCTAAGGGATCTTAGAACCTTGACATTTAAAATTAAACCAAAATATTTTACAAAAAAACTTCATAATTTCAAAATTAAATTGTATTTCAGTATTATAAAATAAAACGTCTATCACAAAGATCGATCTTCTTCATATCGATAAAAATATAAATAGATAATTAAACATAAAAAAAAAAATAAAAAATTAAAGTGTCGATTTGCATCTTGCGGAGGCATAAACTTTAGCATTTGCTTCAAGTCGTTTAGCTTTTGCATTGATAAGGCTGGTTTGGTGGTTACAGTCGTTGATCTAGTAAGAAAAACGGAAATTCCTTCATCTTGTTGTTTCTTGCGTTTGGTACGCTCGGGTAACCTTATATTTGCCGTTATGAAATCATTGTCAGCATGAGATAATTTATACTGAACTTCCGGTAAAATTCTTGTAAATTTTAATACGCTCACCCTAGAAAATGGCACTTCTTTGTAATTAAAGTACTTAGAAGCTGCACTGTAGTCCTTAATATCAGTAGCTTTCTACTAGCTTCAATAGACGGATTAGGCCGATCGGAGAATATATTTCGGATTTTCTCAATTTTTTCTCTATACATCATCAATTTCCTGGATACACGAATGACCAGGTATTGAAAATTTCATTAATACATCGTTCATTTCCGGATTGTCTTCCAAAAACTCCATGATACATTTTGATATATGAGAATTTCGGTTTTGCGGCACACATGAATCACTCCACAATATTAAATTCGCCAAAACATTTTCATTTATGACAGTCTCTAATATTTTCTTCATTGCGCTGGCAATGTCGTTTCCAGCTCTACCGGACATGGATTCGTTCCATATTGCGCAGTAAACTTGATTGGTTAGTGATAATTTCGCTGTAAGGTTGTACACAGTAAGTTTGCGTGATAAGGTTTTGTAAATCAAAGCTAAATATTGGTATATCACCCCTTTTGTCTGCATCTCTCTCCGTGCGCATGTAACCTTTATTTAAAATATGATTATCATATTCAATTTTTTGGTTTTCGTTTATCGGCAAATTATATTTTACAAGATTGTTATGAGCCTCACACAAATCATAGCGGTCACTTCTAGGAATATGGAATTCAATATTAAACTCCGTATTAAATATGCGACGATATGTTGATTCTTTAGCGGGCTGTGTGTTTTCTTTCTTGCATAGTTCTTCGTATAGTCCATACATTTTAGAAACATTGAAACTCGACTCCAAATATTTTCTTTGTTTATCCTGTCGACAATAGTGGGAATCGACAGCCGGAAATCTTTTCTTTTGTTTCAGTATCCAATAGTCGACTACTTCACCTGAATTTACCTCTTCCATCCGGTTTGGCCGAGTTAGCGTTGGTCTTGTTGATATGTGCATTATATATACCATCTTTTGTGAAATGTCTAAAGATTTTAAGAAAAAAGACTTGCATACCCGAACTTTTTCATTTTTAATTGTGAGATAACACAAAAATGAAAAAGTTTTTCTTGATGGGCCCGCCTCATTTGTCGTCCGTTTTTTTCTGCTACACAAAACTCTCTCGGACTGTTGCAGTAAAAATTGCATTTTTTCATTTTGTTGTAAGGTGTAAAAGGATGAAAATATAATATTTCGTTCGTCACTTGTGAAGTTTGCATTACATCTAAATGGACACTTCGAGCAGCCGCAGAAACTTCTTTCACTTGTTTGCCCGGAACCAATTTTCCCCTTCGACTGGTATAGGGTTTACCACTTTGACATAACCGTTTTCTCTCGCTGCATTTCCATTTCAATGGATTCCTTATTGTCGTTCTGAATATCAATGCATAATGTTTCTGCTTCACTTTCCGAGCAACTTTGGTCGGAAGTCGAATCCGGTTTAAATAGTGAGTCATCGAACGAATCGGCAGAAAAATCAGATTGGTCTTATTTGCTATCAATTTCAGACTGATTTTGATTATCTATGAGATCTAATTTATTTAGTTAAAGAAATACCGTAAATAAAATTAATTTTATGCTCACCCATACTTTCAAAATGTGGTTGAAGCCGATTTCCGTCCTTGTTATATTGTGCATCATTTCGTTTGATGTAAGGCAAAATAGTATCCTGTGAACGTATATTTTCGTCAACAATGTCTCTTTCTATTGGCGAAACTAAGAAAAAATATCCAGGTTTTTATATTACGGAACTAATATTTAGAGGTTCTCAAGAAATATTTCTCGAAAGTTTCTAGTGAAAATTAAGAAAAAAAATACAAATTTAAAGAATAAATTTTAGAAACTAAAACAAAAACCGTAATGCCCTTGAAAAACGTTAAAAACATAGAAAACACGTGTTCTCGTGTTCGAGAATTCTCGAACACGGATTTTATCTATTTGCAACGGTTCTCAACGGCATTACGGTTTATTGTTTTAGTTTTTAAAATTTATTCTTTAAATTTGTATTTTTTTCTTAATTTTCAACAGAAACTTTCGGGAAATATCTCTCGAGAAGAACCACCTCTAGGTACTGATATTTTTATACAAACGCGATAGAGCTGGCAACTTACCATCTATTGAATAACTACTTGATGTAATCTTATTTTGTGCTTACAGACTTTCCATTATCAAAATCACTTAATTTTATTAATTTTACTTTGAAAATAATTACCACAGCATAAAATCACTTATAAAATCACTTGTATAAATCACTTATTAAATTTTGTACATCATATTACTAATATCTCATACACCACAAATGTTTAATAGGGCCAGATTCACGTATAATATTAGAGTAATGAAGTAAAAGGTGGTATTTTGGTTTAAAAGTAGGTCCAAAAACTTAACATAAAATTGGTTATGCGGTACGAAATTTGCTCTTTCAGTGAGTTTATCGAAACATTAGTAAATGAGTCTGACAATAAAGCTCCACAGTTTCTTCTAAAACTAACATATACTTCAACAGTTTATCATTATTCGGAATAAGGTCCCCAACAAAAAAAACCAAATAATTTAAGAGTGTTAAGCACTCTCTACCGGAAAGATGTAAATTCTTATTACGAATATGATCATGCTTTAAAAGAGGAACACTATTGCCAATTTAAATTTCGTCGTAATCAAAAAATTGAATACTTGAATTAAGTATTTCCAAAGAAAAGTATTTTTTATCATTAATAAAGTAAGTTAATGAATTAATAATGCCGTATTTAATAATGACTAAAAACACATCGTACAAAATGTCAGACGAAAAATTGTCAGTAACGTGAAAGCTGGAAATTTCATTTAATATGCATGAATTTCTTATGCCCGAAGCTTTGTAGTCGTTTGCCTCAATATCAATGTTATAATTATGTTTTGTTCTTAACAGAAATGAATTTTCACAATGTATTGATGATAAATCGGCTTTATTAATTTTATAAAATCAGCAAAAATAATTGTGTGAGAAAGATTGACTAAATCCTAATACCGATTTTAATGCTAAATTATCCCCAACTACTAATCCTAATACAAAATAAACCTTTAATTTTTGCTCCTTTAGAATTAGATCAATTCCTTCAAATTCAATTTTTTTTTAACACACACTAATCAGATCTTTTATACAGGTGTTAAAACCAAAAGTTTTTAAATCATGAGATCTACAAAACATAGCAGGAAAATGCTTGAAAGTAAGGAAATCTGTTTAGGCAATACAGGAAAGCTATAATAAAATGCTGCTAAAGACTGTTTTCCAGAATAACTTCCCAAAGCATTCCCTGGTTCGAAGTCATCATAATAAAGAAAATAAGGAATTATGATTTTCTGTGGAAATAGTAACGATTTCTTTTTTCATACTTTAGCTTGGTAAACTAAAAAAATTCTGTATTTAAAATTCAATTAGCATTAACGTTCCTTCTGTTTTTTTAACATCTAACTTTGCTACACCTTTGTACATTGTTTCACTTGTCGCTATATTTATTTGAACCTTCTTAACTGGTTTATATAAACCAATAGTTGTCATGTGTTTGAGAAGTTTGTATTCTGTATTGTAATTTTTAAAATGCTTTTTGCTAAGATCGAACATCGATTTTACAGTATTTGACATATTTTCTTCCATGGCAGTGGTGATTACAATCTCGATTTCTTCTAAAATTGGTCGTAATATTAAATCAGTTACATCGGAAATTAAAGTGTTTACTAATTTATTAGTGACGTTATTAAAAGTAGCAATTTTACTGATAAAAGAAAGTGAAGCTTTTTCAATCTTTTGTTTAAATAACTCAATATCAATATTTTGTTGAGTTTTGGTGAGCGTTTTGTGATCATTTGGTACTATTTCTTTCGAATTTGGACTTTGTTGCATAAAATCGTTAATAACTGGATTAAGTTTTTCTTTTTCTTTGATTTCTAAAGATGATACAGAACATTTAAAGCAATTTTGAAGGTTTCGTTTTAATTTCCAGATTTGGTCAAAATTTGACGGACAATTAATTAAAGGACACTTAAATGTATCACTATTATCTCTTAATTTATGAACTAATCTCAAGTGTTTTAAGTAAAAATTTTTACTATCGAAAGTAATTTTACAGATATTGCAATTCATTATAAATTATAATATATTCCTTCAAGGAAAATTTAGTTATTGTTAATAAAATAATTAACAATAAGTAAAATTATTAATAAAATTTGTTTACACATATCCAAAATATATACATAATCTAAAACTACAATATTAATGTTTCATTTAACAATTTTTTAATTGGCTTATCAATGCTTCAACTTCGGGATCTGTTTTGTCACTGATAGTGTTAATATCAAAAAAATATCAGCCAAATTCTGTAGCATTGTCCTGAATAATTTAAATTTAAGGCGAAATTAATTTTGAATGTTGTGTTGAGGCAATTTAAAAAATTGTCAAATGAATAATAAATATCGTCTAAGCAAACAGAAAATCATTTTCTTATGTTTTGGTCTTCGTTTAAAATTATTATAATAGGTTGAAGAGTCAAGTTGTATTCCATACAAGCATTGCTTTTTTTAATTATTTGATTCTGTAAATCATTTATTGAAGCCAATTCAATAAAAAACGTGTCAATGGCATCTTGTGTAGAGATTTTCCAAATTTGTTTATCCGCCTTTCGAACGTACCGACCAGTAGGTTTTAAAAAATGATGTAAAATTTTTAATATCGTTATAGACTTGAAATCTGAAACAAAAATAAGTTTGTTAGTATTATTTCTTTGGTCGAAGCAAAAAAGTTGAATAAATTTAATAAAACAATCTATTTAGCAGAACATACGTTTGGATTTCTTTGCTAGAGAGGAAATTATGAAATTTGGGCAGTAAACTTTATCACTAAAGAAATAAATAGAACAAGAGCGACAACGACAAACTACAACTTTTGTATAATTAAAATACACGCAAATTAAAGACATTTCATAAAAATCAAACTTACAGAAGTTATTTTGTATCAAATTACAAATAAATGAAAGATTATCGATAAATATTTATGTGACAAATACTTTATTATCGATCAGAAATTTGTTATAAAAATAGTTTGGGTAATTGATACTAAATTTTGCAAAAAAATTTTATGTTACCGCTAAAGTTTCCTGCCTAAATTTCATGATTCGGCCCCAGTTTTTTCGCTTCAATCGAATTCAACAACATAAGTAAATGTAATTAAAGAAATTTAATATACATATGTACCTTTATATGTATTTTTTTGTCCTTTCTAAATTTCTTCAAAAAAATTTGTAAAATCTTGACTTCAAAATCATCCCACTGGTTGTAAAGGGCCAACTCTTTCCCTTGATGTCCCATGAGAATTGAATAAGAAAAAATGAGTTTCTTACTATAGTCTAAAGGCGTCTGGATGTTTATAAATTGGCCAATTTTCGAGCCAGTTCGTGTTAAATTGGTTAAATTCTATGCGACGTAGTGGGTCGAACAGTTCGGCATGTGTTTGATCTAATTTTTGCTTAACGTGACATGGTTTGCTTTGATTGATGCCTCATTGATTTAAGGGAACTTGAGAATGAGTATGTAAGCTGATGTCGAATATAGGTGGGTTGTGGACATAGTTATAAGTATATGAATATCTGCAGTAATTACATCTGCCGGCGATAAAGTTCATATTTGAGGATACTTTCTCCGTTGTTTTCCTGGTATTGCAGTAGGTCTTCGCCGTGAGTGTATTGAATATCTGTGGTACGATTAATGCCGTGGACTATGTTACATTTTTAATTATACTGCTCTTGATATTTTTAGAGGTTTGTGGTTCGAATAAATGGTGAGGTCTCAACCTTCGGTAAAATATCGGAAAAGCTTGATTCCTCCATCTAATTAATTCTTAGGTCGACTAGATATTGATGGCTTGCCGTTAGCTTCTAGTTCCTAGATCCACAGCAAGATTTAGCTAAGCGCGGCGGATAGCTATAGTGTTGCATAAAACTTACATTCAACTTATAGTTTTAGTATAGTATTTAGTGTGAAATATTAGCTATCGCATTTACGTACGTACCAGGGGTTTAACCAGAAGTGTGTTAGACTTTCTTGATATTTCTTGAATTTTGGTTTATTTACCGGACCCTTAAGTCCTAAATAAAAATTCTAGTTATTTACCGTTACATGATGGGTTTCGCTTTTCTTGGATTAGTACAACAATAGCATTTACACCATTAGTAGAATAATTTTAAAATCATGAAATTTAACAAGTATGGATATCTCAATCCAATAAAAGGGTAAGATATTATTAAGTCTTAAGCCACAAGTAAGGAACTTCGGTGCTGCACTAAAGTGTCGATTGTGTGGCCTTATTTGTTAAATTTAATGTAAATAAACTGATTTTAAAATAGTAACTAAATAGAAACTTTTCGATGTGTTTGAAAAAAAAATTTTTTAAGCCATTTTGAAGATGTAGTCGACCAGATTTCTAACTGAAATTTTTTGTAACGAACCTAATAAATGAAACAAAATTTAATCGAGGACCTAAGGATTAAGTAAGAAGTCGACCTGTACCAACTTTTTAATTTCGATATTCTGAATTAGACTGAAATGGCTACTTTGAAAATTCAAAATTTAGCCGGGTTCCTTTTCATAAGATTTATTATTATATGGCTCTAGTAATTGAAGCTAAAACTTACTCACTTACTCACTCACTATCAATACAGTTTTCGAAAATATTTTGAGTATAATAAGTTTCTAACAATAATATTAAGTTAGCTTAAAGTTAGCCGTTATTATACACCAACTTACAATAGCTGCCATAATGCTGATTATATTATCGTGATGTTTGAATTCGTTATTATTGGCAAGATAACGTACTGAACACCGCGGGAGTTTATACAATATTAATTTCTACTACGAATAGTTTTGATGAGAGTATAGGTTCCATTTCTTTGAGTCAATAGAACACGAATATCACATCCACCAATCTTTAGGTACCTTAAATTGTCTGTTTTATTTTCATTCAGCATATTACCGCAAGCAAAATGTTGTAGTCGCTGTTAAACCAAGTGGACATATAATATAAAAGTAATCTCTTCGGCCAAAAATTTCTAGTACCAATATTTAGGGTACATACTCGTACGAGTATAATGAAAAACCATTTGTTTTTGAAAATTTTGTTACAACAGTAACTTTGCTTTTCTGAATTAGTTTGTTTTGGAAACTTTGAGAATTTTGAGTAAAAGCAAAAATCTCGAAAAATCTGGAAAATTCAAAATCATCTAAACTTTATCTGGGTGTAACCTAATGTTATGCAAATTTTCGAGATCAAACACAAAGTCTCAATCCTACAATTCTGGAATACTTCCGAATTTAGCCACTTAACGCTAATTAACTCTAAACCTCAAGCTAAACTAGAATAATTAAAAAATCTTAACTACTAGCTGCTAAATTACGTTCAGTGCCAAACAAACCCAATAAGCGTAAAAACCTCAAAATGGTATAATATATCAAAAATCCAGCTCGAATAATCTTGATATCCTCAAGAAATATCTGATATTCTCGAAAATCTCGAATAAAATTAGAACTCTCTAAATTGACCAACTTTTTTTACCTTAAAACTTGGGAAATTTACTACAACCATAATTTATAGTTATAGACTTAAATATCGATTAAATTCGATTTCAACTTACACCGACTTCCTGCTAAGTATTTTCAACTTCCACGAAAACGTACGAGCAAAAACGTTAATTGACTAATATCTCTTTGTAAATCATGTCGTTTAATCTAAAATTCAAATATGATGCGTGAAGAAGTATATCAAAAAACAAACAAAACAAAATTTGCTCTCTGACCAAATTTTTTCTCTGATTATCTTCTCCGGTTGTATGTTCCGTTCAATAATGTTTCGAATTTATCGAAACTTCAACGAATGTTTCTTAAGGTCAAAAAAAATTCGTAAGCTTTAAAAAAATATTTTATGGAGCTTTTCAAAAATGAATAGTTGTTACGAGTGTATTCAAATGTTCCACTGAAAAACTAAGCAATTTTTCAAATTCTAATAGCTTAAAAGCATTTAAATTCAACATTATCTATACTGGTAGTAATTGGCGACATACAAGCTTTCGAAGACTTTCATCACAGGAAAATTTAGAATTACCTCAGACAACACGAGAATACAAATCTCTCCCAGAATTTGATTTACACATGTAACTTTAAAAATCACAAATTGTGCAGTTAATATCACCGACAGCTTTCGCTGGGCTGATTTTGCCATTGGCAAATTCCCCATCTATAAATTAACGTATAAATATTTCACTTGTTATAAAATAAGAAAAGGAAAAAATATTTTTGCCAAAATATTTTTCCATTTTCATATTTTATAACAAGTGAAAAAGTTCCTCTTTACGAACGTTTTATTGTGGGACCCATTTTAATCGAAGGATCCAAATATCTACTAAAATACGCCAGCTACAAAAAAAAAATGGTTTTGACACAAAAACCAAATAGTAAAAGCTCACATTTGATTGATTTAATGTAAGGAATGTGTTTTGTTTAACAAAAATCAACAAAATATCAATATAATGGATTATACCTCCTTTTAATGCTTTAGATGTTGTGTTAAACTGTTTTTTAATTAGCATTTTAATTATCGAGTTTAAGTCAATTTTCTTCGAAGTGTTCTGTTTAGCCCTGCAGTACCGTTAAAAAATTATTACATTTTAACTAATTTCGATGTAAATGATTTTAAAAGAGCAATAGTTCAATCGCTTAATAAGACAGATTAATAGAAGTATCCATTTTCTGAACAGGATTGAGAGAGAGAGAGAGACATAGTGAGCTTTCTCCTGATTTTAACAATTACGGGTCCAGGGCCCGTATTCTTGAAATTCGATAAAAAAATCAACGCGGCCTTTAGTATTCAACAAAAAAAAATTTCGAAATTTTCGACTGAAATGCCATACATTATGATTATTATTATTATTGGGGGGCCATGCGGGCGATCATCCACTTCGCGCTGCGACCTAAAAGATCTATTGTGCTGGCCCCTGCTTAATTATCCGTCCAGTCAATATTCAAGTTCTTAATGAACCTGACAATACTGCCTCCCGGTACGTGATACATACTATCTGGGCTTTTTGCTCTCCGCCCTAGATGTTTACTACAGCATGTAGTTCCGCTAGAAAGACGGTAGCATTGGAGTTCAAGGACCTCGAGAGGGTTGTCCCACTTCCGTATATTCATACTCCTGCCCCGTATTCCGTTTGATTTTACTCTTACGAGTTGCTGGGAATTGCAAATCACCTGTAGGTCACCCAGCTTTACTACAGGAAGGCTAAATAAAACTGGAGGGTGCCTGGTATCCAGAGTCTGCATATTTTGGACTGAATAACCTATCAGCCATTCATCTTTCGGCATATGCTGTTCCACCTTAGATTAGGGTTTTTTGTCAAGGTTTTCTTTCTCCTTTAGCGCCGTACTTTAGCCTGTGCCAAATGGCCAAAAATGTGCCTTAGTTACCAGTGGTTGCCACGAGGAGGAAGTACATACACTTGCGAATTGTGAAGAGGTTACCCCTTACACAATTGTACCCATCACGCAGCTGCCTAATGACAAGACCAGAACAGCTCACGTGATGCGCACCCTACTGGAAGGTTACGGAGCTGGTAGATTAATCTACTCAACTTTGATCCCCCTCCAATAGACGCCAAACCACCAAAAAAAAAAATGCTACACATGCTTCACTAGAAAGTCACCGGTGACTTTTTTGATCGAATTTCAAAAATACTATTCTTAAAATTCACGGAAAAAAGTGAATTTTCTTGTGAAATACGTCATTTCAGTCAAAAATTTAAATTATTTTTTATTAAAGTTACCGGCGAATTTTTTCGGTGAATTTCAAGAATAAGGGCCCAGGGTCTAGATTCTCATATTAAAATCGAGATTTCCCCAAAGGCATAAATGTGACATTGAAAATTCTTTTCTATATGCGACTTGAAAGTAAGTTTAGAGTCCAAAACTACCCCCAAATATTTGAAATTGTCTACTAAAGCCAGATAAGTGCAGCTAGCAATTTTAGCCGATAAATTTCCAGAATCAAAATTAGAACAAGTTGTAGAATGGAAAATTAGGTCGCACTCCACCACACTTAAAAGACCATATAACTTGAAAAACATTACTTTCGATTCGTTACTTAGGATCGTGAAGTGTTAATCTAACTATTTGCGTATAATTATAACATCATAGTTTATTTGATGTGCAATAAAGTTATTCGACCGGCCTCTATATGCAATTGCAATATCATCAGCAAATCCTACAATATTTCACTCATTCAATAAAACGGGAGTTGAAACCGATCCCTATGTCGAACACCATACCGAATATCTGAAGGAATGCTATATACATCTCCAATTTTCACTGTTTGCGTTCTTTTGCTGACTAAAAATAAAACTAAAGCACTAAAGTTGGATGCGGCACTCTCACTTTCATTTAAAGAGTTGACAATGTTATTAACAAAATCATTGAGTACGAGTTCAGTATTTTTGCCTTCTCTCAAACCATACTGCCGATCGGAAAAGTCATTTAAAAAGAAAATCAACCAAGGTTGTCACACATTTCTGAAACATTTTTGAGAATACCGAGAGCAAAGATATAGGCCTATACATAATTAGACGGATCCTTCTTATCGCCTTTTTTTAAATATGGGAATGACTGTGGCAGTTTTCAGACAATTAGGAAAAATTCCTTGTTCCGGGCTGAGATTGAAAATATGCGCCAAAAATTTTCACAATAGAGTGAGCAATTCTTTTAATTAAATAATTGCTTATACTATCAACCCTGCAAGAATTATTACCAAACAAGATTTCACTTGGAGAAATACCTGAAAAAGAAATGAACTTTGATTCAATTTGGCGCCTTACCATTAAAATATTTTCATTGGGATCATTGGAGCTTTTGGCGATGGTGCATTTCAACTTCTGTGCTACTCTAATGAAATGGGCATTGTGTACCTCCGCAAAGAGGTTTTGGCTTTAGTTTACCGACAATGTCATTAACTGGCTTTTTAGTGTTCTTTTGTTTTGGTATTAAATTACTAATTTTAAATTGGAGTGATTTTACTCTTTTCGGTAATTTGGTGTTGTTTGGGTCCTTATGCAAATAATTCAGCAACCTGCCGCAATAAGTCGTAGCTCATCCATGGCTTAATGTTTTTTTTTTCTTTTACAAAACATGGTTTTGATTCCAGGAGCAACATGCACTGATCGTTTTGTTACAATGAATATTATTTCACAAAGCTTATTTTCTTAATGAAAATGGTTCTAGGTTTATTACCATGTGTTTATACTTGATTAATTTTTAAAGAGATTAAACTATGGTCAGAGAGTTTATAGTTTGGCTACTAGCTTTGTTTTAGAGAGTGGCTTCAGACGAGTAAAAATGTGATTAAAACAATTGACGCAACTTGTATAGTTGTGCGAGTCGGTTGATTAATTAAGCACTTTAAACCTAACCCCGACATCATAGTTACGGAATCATGAGCCGAAAATTTTAAAATGTCCACATTAAAATCTCTCAAAATTATTAAATGTTTAGTTTCAATTTTATTCAAATAGTTTGAAAATTCTACAATAAACGCGTTCACTGAGCAGAAATCAAAACTGTAAACGCATATTACGCAGAACACCCCATCCCTGAGATATACATATATTCAAAGTGTATATTTTCACTCCACCCGCTGCATATTTATTGTTGCAGCCATCAACAATAGAGTATCCATCAAGCTGATAACAGCATTACTCGTTATCCAAATCTCTGAAAAAAATACGACACCTGGCAAGATATTGTATGCAGTAAAGTGTGAGAACAATGAATCACAATTTTTTCATAGACTACGCGCATTTTGACGAACAATCCAAAATGTGTTACCTGAAGTAATATATCAATTTGATGAAATATTATTACTGTCAATAAATGAATTAGAGCAACTTTGAATCAAACTAGGGTCCATTGTTACCATAAAAACGTAATTTAAAATTATTACAAATTAATTCAATTTATCAAGGTCACTCCCATCATTTATTAAAAGCACCTTTCCACCATCAATTTTCTTCATTAGTAATTTGTCGTCACGGAACCATATAGATATTAGTATAGCCTTTAACTTTCTTTGCAGCTTTAGCATTTAAAAACAGTTGTCTCTTAATGTAACTAATACTTTCATTAATAAAAATTTTATTGTCTGTGTTAACGCCTGGTGATGAATGCATTATCGCATTCATCACCAGGCGTCTACAAAATCTGACATGTATAATGTTCGAATGGTCCCCTTCCTTATTTGCCTTCCGATGAACACAGTCAATGTCAGTCCCTTGAAACTATATTTTAAATCCTTTATAGTTATGTTGTACCACGTATAAACTCCTAGTCCGATTCAGTTAATGTAGCGCATTCAAGATGAAAGATGAGAAGCTTCTCAGTTAAATTTAACCTTCCACATAACACAAGCCATGATAATAAAATCTTTCTAAGAATGTATTATCATCGTATTCTTTACTTAACGTAATTCTTCAATGATTTTCCTTTCAGTGTAGTGTTTTCTTATTATTCAGTTTTAGATATGACAGATTAAGCTTTAAGCCATTCACTTTAAAATATTTAATTGTTCTCGACTATTAAAGTAAACTTTTATATTTAAAAACTATATATATTTATACTATAAACAAGCAAAAACAAATAAACACCTTTTAGAATATAGATAGATGTTTTGGCGTCTATTAAACTAAAATTGAGTAGATTAATCTACCAGCTCCGTAACCTTCCAGTAGGGTGCGCATCACGTAAGCTGTTCTGGTCATGTATTAATACTGTTAAAGTTAGCCGAAAGTGAAAAGTCGATAATGCATATTGTGTTAGTTCAGCAGAAAGTAAAAAAAAAATTGTAGTGCAGATTATCTAATCCCAGTCGAAAGTTTCAAGCCGAAAGTAAAAAGTCGATAATGCAGATTATGATATTAACATTCCAACCGAAAATAAAAGATTTTGTAGTTATCAGCCGAAAGTAGCTAGGATACATGGATTTAAATAAAAAATTTTATAAATAGTTTTACGTGAAAAATTTTTCTTAACCTATTTATAGAAAATATCATAAAATCAGTAGAATCCACAAAATTGGAATAAAATCAGCCTCTAGAGTGTTATGTCTGGAGATGGATTGCATTGATATGACTTGTCAATAGCTATCGCAGAAAAAAAATTCAGTTCAAGTTTCCCGTGCGAAATCTCGGAAAGTTCGATTTTCCAAAAATTATTAGAAAACTTGTATAAAATCAGCCTCTAGAGTGTTATGTCTGGAGATGCATTGCATTATTTGCACCAAAATTTTAAATCCCGAGATTTCCCACGGGAAACTTGAACTTAATTTTTTCCTGCGATAGCTATTGACAAATCACATCAATGCAATCCATCTCCGGACATAACACTCTAGAGGCTGATTTTATACAAATTTTCTAATAATTTTTGGAAAATCGAATTTTCTGAGATTTCCCACGGGAAACATGAACTGAATTGTTTTTCCTGCGATATATATTGACAAGTCACATCAATGCAATCCATCTCGAGACATAACACTCTAGAGGCAGATTTATTTTCGGCTGGAATGTCAATAACATAATCTGCATTATCGACTTTCCACTTTCGGCTGGGGGGTCATGTATTAGGCAGCTGCGTGATGGGTACAATTGTGTAAGGGGTAATCTGTTCACAATTTACAAGTGTACGTGCCGCCTCCTTGTGGCAACTGCTGGTAACTGAGGACATTTGGCACATTTTTGGCCATTTGGCACAGACTAAAGTACGGCTCTAAAAGAGAAACACTTTACAAAAAACCCTAATCTAAGGTGGAATAGCAGATGCCGATGGATGAATAGCTGATATGTTGATCAGTTCGGTCAAGTATGCGGACTCTCGATACCAGGCACCCACCAGTTTTATTTAGCTTTCCTGTAGTAATGCTGGAAGGCTTACAGGCGATTTTCCTTTTCCAGCAACTTATAAGAGTAAAGTCAAATTGGAATACGGGGCAGGGGTAGGAATTTACGGGAGTGGGACAACCCTCTCGAAGTCCTTGGGTTCCAATGCTACCGTCTTTCTACCAGAACTATATGGTTCAATAACATCTAGAAGCGAGGGCAATAAGCCCAGATAGTATGTATCACCTACCGGCTGGCAGTATTATCAGGTTCATTAAAAGCCTGAATATTGACTGGACGGTTAATTAAGCAGGGTCTAGCACTGACTGTGACTTATCGCCCACATGGCCCTTCAATGATAATAATAACATATTCGCGTAAAGAATTCAGTCACTTGAAAAGAATTTTAGATAATAAGCTAACTATTTTTGTCTTTGTACCAACTAATTTTTTAAGAACTGGCTACATTAAAATATTAAGCAAAATTAATTTACAAGTTAAATTTGACAAATGACAATTTTAACAAAGTCCCTTTTTCAATTTTTTAAAGTTTGCTAAATTAATTTATTAATACTTCACTGTTCGCTTTTCAAATTTCTACTTCTTCTCGGTTAAATCGATGTTATCCTCACTTTGTGAATTTTTCGATACTTGAAACCATCCATAATCCTACAGATCCGAAAATCTTATAACAAAACATAAGAGCTAAACAAAATTTTCTGCAAATATTAATAATTAATAAACCAAAACCCAATTATTAATATGAAAACATAAAATATTTTTTAAATTATTAAAAAGGCGTTGAAAATAACGAAACAACCAAATCTATCATGTCTTGTAATTTGTTAAACAAAAAAAAAAATATTTACAGTGTTTAGTAGAAACGAAAAGAAATAAGAAATAGCTTGTATCACACAAATTTTAACAATCTAACTTGTTTTCTTATAATTAAATAATAAATTAAACGCAATTCCTTATATTAATCACTAGAAGATGTTAATAACCTTAGCGTTTTTATTATTTTTCTATTTTCCATCAATTATAATTATTGATAATAAAAATAGCAAAAATAAAAATTCGCGAGAGTTATAAAAAAAAAAAAAACTGAAGCTTAATCAATTAAGGCCTATTTTTAATGTCTCTTAACGTTCAAACTTACATACATATGTGTGTACGTGTACATGTCTTATGTACATTTATTATATAACGAGACGTTTAATTTAAACGTGCCTCTCTCGCTAGCCGCGTGAACAAAAACAAAAGTATAACAACATAAAAAAAAAAAAAAAAAATTAAGAGATCAAGTAATAAATTAATTAAATTAAAAATAAAAATCTTTAAAAATAATTTATTTTTTTTCGTTTTGTTGTTGTCTATTATGTTATGTATCTACTTCTTTCATTTAATTTCACGTTTAGAGAAACAAATCTATAAAAGTAAAAATACAAAAAAGTGTGGGAATTTAAGAACTAAACAGAGTTTTGAGATTAGATAAGATTGATTTTTTTAACCTTATATGGGGGACATGACTGCGGGATTTTGCTATATTATTGTACTGAAAATAGTTTGGTTTAATTAAATCCGCACAAAACAATAATGTTGGTAATATGGGTAGGGGAATTAAGAATTTGTACTAGCAAATACATATGTGCAAACAAAATTTGAACATTAAATCATTTTTTTAATGAGACCAAGATTTTATTTTTCAAATTATGAATGAAAAGATCTTAAAGATTTAAAAATGTTTTTTGTTACTGCTTATCATAAGGAAGGATTTTCCAATAATAATATCCTACATGTCCTTAATAAATATTTACACGATATTCTACATTCAAATCAGTAAACTTGTCTTATCTGCACAAGTTGTAAACCTTCAAGCCAAGTAGGTCCCTTCTGATTTGAGCTCGATAATTTTGGTCACCTCAGTGCTGCTTGATCGGTTAGAGAGTTTGAGCAAGAACAAACCTAGCGATAAATTTTAATACCTGGCAAGTGGCTTCTTCCGGTCATCCATTAAATATTTGCTTTCTCAATGTAATTCATTCATTCATTCATTGGGTTTTGTAAAACAACAACGTATTGAATTTAGTTTTCAATATGTATTTAAATAAAACAAAACTAGATTTTATTCGTGGCAGTTTAGGTTTCTGATTTGAGCGTAAATAAACGAAAATTTGTGTGCCTATAATTATTTCTAATTCGCCTGATATCTTAAGTGAATTAATTTCTATGAAAAATGAATTCCGGGATGAGTTTAATAGTCTGAAAACCAGACTATCTGATATTGTTAAAAACAAATTGAAAACCTTACTGAGGAGAATAAATTACTATAAAACAAGAAAATTTGGAACTACAAAATCGTTTGAAAAATGTTGAACAGTCGCTGATGGACAGTTGGATCGATATTGTCGGTGTTCCTGGTAATGATAACGAAGATATGTTGTTAACGGTTACCAATATTTACAAAGTATATATTTGGATGGGACTTTGCCGGAAAATGCTGTTGCATCTGTCCGCCGGAGCAACTCAAGGTATCCAAATAAAAAGTCAACATCATTCACGTTAAATTATTTAATTATAATCTAGCTGCTTGATGTAATAAATGATTATCGCTCTGGTGGTGTTTGTGCATATTATGCTAAAAATTTGACGTATGTGAAGTTATCCCAGGATTTCATCCCAGTAAATGCATAAACTTGAATCAGGCATCCCTATAGTAATATCCAATAAAATAAAATCAACATACAAAATTAATTGCAAGATTTTGCCTTGCACCTAAAAATTTATGGATGTTATAACTATTGCTTTATTTTGCCGCAAATAGAAATGGTAAAAATGTCTCGGATTAGTGATTAGTATTTTTGAAATGAGGATACCATTAGCTTGATTTAGAAAACATTTCATAAAAATCGTATTATTCCAACTGCCTGAAATATAGCCATGGGTTGAGAAGTTGTATTCCTTTTTATATTTCGATACAAATATTCGCCTGGTTTGTCAAAATTCAGCCAATGACTATATTGCAGCACTTGGAACAATACGATTTTCGTGAATTGTTTTCTAAATTAAGCTAATGGATCCTCATCTCTAAAATGCTAATCACTAATACGAGACATTTTTAGTTTTGGTAAACCAGACGAATATTTGTATCGAAATATAAAAATGATTGAAACTCACGGCCCATGGCTAAATTCCGGACAATTGGAACAATAAGCAATGGAATGAAATCCTGGGATAACTTCAATTACGTACAATTTGGCTGTACCTATGAATTTGTTTTATTCTAATCGGCAGATTTAATCAAGTTAGATGTGAAATTGAGATATGAGATGTATACTTTTGTGTGCTTCTATCGTTTACCTCTTGTATCTTAGGCAATATTTATTTCTAAAATGTCTAATTCCATTGATAAGTTAGAAAATAAAAATTGACATGTATATTGATATTTTGGGTAATCCTTTCATCTGGTTTGTAGTCGCTGGTAAATTGCCGTTGATCACTGTAAGTCATTGATAAAATACTAGACGGTAATAATATTATTACTTATCCCGAATCTATCTACAGCTTGCGATTTTGGAAAATACTTCACAAATATCATCCATAATTTAAGATCTAGCTTTAATGGTTATTCTGGTTCGTTTACTTATATTTCTGATACGTTTTTCATTAATCCGGTTGATGTTTAAGAAGTTGCTGCGATTATAAATCAATTGAAAAAAAACGTTGTTGATTCAATCGGTATTAGTTCAAATATGCTAAAGTCTTCTCATCAAACTATTACTCCATTTCTAACATTCATCAATAACATTTGTTCTACGGCTGGTGTTGCCCCTGATTTATTAAAAATGGCTGTAGTTATTCTCGACTTTTTAGGAATAAAATTAATCGGTTAGATAAGAACAACTACCGACCTATTGTTAAACAGTCTCTTGTTTTAAAAATAATGGAAATATTCTTTTGCTCAGGATGGAACACTGATTCTGCTTTGGTTGAATTTCTGATCCATGTACAAAGGAATTTGACATAGTGGGCTACAGATTATTGTTAAATAATTCGTATTATCTTGGCTTTAGGGGAGTATTTCAATCATTTTTCAATAATTGATCAATTATGGTAAAAAATTTGAATACATTTTGTGCACCATATAATATTTTTCGCGAAGTACCACAAGGCTCAATTCTTGGACCCTTACTATTTTTAATTTATATTAATAGTAATTTTAAATTGAAGTGTAAGGGTAAGATTTAGCTATTCGATATTGTGTTACTGCAATTGAAGAAGTGTTAAATGGTTCGATGAACATGGTTATGTTTGGCTATGTTTTCTATAAGACTCGTGATAGTTACAACTATAATTTTATTCCAGATATTTAGTACCATTTAGGAAACTGTATAATTTTTGTTCTTGTTTTTCCCTTTGTATCGAGTTCCTAAAAACATGTTACGTTCTAGAATTCGCATCTGGAGTTTATTGGAAAATAATTCCTGGTGATATTTATATTTTAAATATGGATTTGTTTCTTGATTTTTCCCTTCGGTTGAAGATGTTGTAGGGGGATTCCGTTAAATATTATTGTTAAATAAAGATGACGGTGTTAAATATAATAACTGCAACGAATTTATAACAAAAGTTTCGTTATGTGTTTTAATTCCTTGAAACCTAGCTGCAATAGGAGTAACTGTGTATTCTTTTGTATATACAACGCCTGCAAAACTTTTTTCATCGTATTCTACATCAGGATTTGCTGCAACCAGCCCTGTCGGGGTAAACTAACCAAATCATCGGCACGAACACGAAATGGATTATGTTTTTGAAGCCATACAATGAATTGGTTTTTGTCTAGGTTACGTAAGTGACTGCTCTATGCATTTGTCCATCAAAACATTACCCTACTTTTTCTTCTAACTGAAAAAGATTTGTCTGTATATTTTTTAAAATCTTCATCGTTGAGTTTAATTTTTAAGTCCATTATTTTCGGCAGAAGTAAATAAGCGAATCTTACATTACCAAGCATTATTACAAACCAGGCACAAGCATAACTTGCTCAAAATAGTGTAAATAAAATCGGAAATTCAATTCAATAAAATAAATCCACCACACATTTAGACGTTGAATTTTTTTAAATATATACCATGAAAAAATGTTTGTCAAGCCCCATTTTTGAATGGTACTACCGTGGCCGTTTCAATATTTTACTTGCAACAAATTAGATTGCTCGTTAATTAGGTTCGATGTAGACGCAAATGGCAGAAGCATCATTCCAGTCGGAGCAAGACTATAATTACATATTGAAATCGCTTTTTTTCCCATTTGTAAAATAAATAGTTCATTGTGCTTAAAGTTCGGATTAAATTTAAGAGGCTGTATATTTCCGAATTTTTAAAGAATTTCTCGATGGAACTATGAACTGCATTAATTTCTTGCACTTGGGAGTGCTCCAGCTCGGGATAGTGTTGCTGAATTTAAGTGCGGATGTTTTTCCATAAATTTTAGAATATCCTATTCCTATTTTGCGGGATGCTAGAATCAGAACATGAAATATTTTTTTCATTTGTCGAATTTCAGTTTTGACGTTCCCTAAAATTTTAATCAAATCATTTCCAGATCTGCCGTTCAGTGAGCCGTTAAATTATACAAGGAAAATTTCCGATTAAAAAATTTATTAGAAACATTTGCTTTAGGTAAAGTAAATACATTTTGAAGATCAATGCACAGTACTGTTGTCAACGAGTTTGTGATATTTTGATCAAAATCCCTGTTTGATTATTCCAGCTAATTATTGGTTGTAGGCTTCTCGTGAACATTGATCTTTTGTAGGCTTTTTTTTAACTACTCGTTAAATAGTTTCCAATAAATGTTTAATTAGATTGGATCACTGGTATTACTTAGGTACAGTGCGTACATAAGATTATTATTTAGAGCACCGTCGAGATATTCTCGTTTTGTGGTCGCTCTACAATAATGTGATTTCATTACTGAAAAGCTCCTAATTTGCTCTCTGATTTCGTTCTACTTTTTTCGGAATTTGTCGTGTTTTAAAGAACTACATATTATATTTTAGAATTCTGGAAAAGGTTAAATAAAAAAAAATATTTGAAATCTAACGATAAGAATAAAAAAAAGTCAAAAAAGGCAAAGCCCGTACCCACCTTAGTTTGAAAACTGTAACTAGGTGACTGCGTAGGTAAACAGATTGAAATTGATATTAACAACTTGTACACCTAACCAAGTAGACATAACAGTCACCACAAACCTGTGACATTTAGTTCGGAAACTGTGATACGAGTTGGAGGCTTTATTGTTGTCATTTTAGTGAATTAAGAAAACCGGGTTTATCCTAAAGTTGTAAATTTGGTTTTCTCAAGAAATATTAATTGCCATGGCATTTTTAGGAATAAAATTTTTATATTATAACTCAAGTGTTTCAATTAGTCAAGTGATCGATATCTAAATATTTTACAGCCCTGTTACTGAAAAATTAATTCAAAACGGTATATAAATTATTCGAAACACTCAATTTTTTAGCAAGTCAGCTTTGTATATAGTATTAGTCAATTTTAAGAATTTACAAGTTTTTGCGAAAACAAACCGGTATTTTTGTAATAAATTGTTAATTTTGAATTTTAGATTTTTTTGGTTTTAATCTATAAATTCTTTAATTAAAAACAAATCATTATTTTATAGCCCTATTAATATTTGTAAAAATATAAATTTTAATCAAAACAATTTTGATTTTGATTTTATTTTATATAAAATGTCCTTTAGTCTTCTCTAACCTAGTACAATTTTTTGCTATCATGTATCAAAAAGTTTGACGCTCACTATCAAAAATACTGGGTGCATATTTTATCCGCAAATTGTGGTTGGTATTTCATTAATAAATTTTTTTGTATAGATAATAATCAATTTTTTAAAATTTGCACAATCTTGTGAATTTATAAACATTTTAAAGAAATCAATTTCTTTAGTATTGCTAGGCTTCTGATCTCAAGAGTAGTTTATAATGATTGTTCACAACGATTACATTTAAAGGAAAAAACTCAAAATTAATTTTCGGGAATTGATGTATTAAGGACCGGTTTCACAACAGGATCTACGAAGCAAACCACAAAATGGGCAATGTGTCAATATAAATTATTACAACAAATTCGACTTGGCTGACCCAAATTTCTACAGAAGTGCAGCCATTGATATTTTAGTAATTTCGACCTTCTTTGAATTGCTGATGAATGGAGCAACAATAAATCTAGTTTAAAGAAAACACTGCTGGGATAGATAGTGTCAGGCAACCTACCCAAACGTAAAAATTTGTAAACTCGCTCTCGACCAACGAAGAAAACCTATAGATTACTTATTGCGTAAATTCAGATCTCAAGCGCAGAGCATTTTAAAGAAAAATACAGACTGGAAAACACTGGAAAGTCTATTGTACGCCTCCAATTTAAGTTATCACCAACCACGCCGGCAGATTTAATATATATATATATATATATATATATATATATATATATATATATATATATATATATATATATATATATATATATATATATATATATATATAACACTCAATGCCATAAAAAACAATTTTGGAAAAGAACAATAACCTAAAAAGAAGCTTGGAACCTATTTTATCCAACTGAGGGTTTATTTTATCAAAATGGTCGACTAATAAATGTGAAATTTTACCATATAATCAATCAATGACACAAAAGAAAATTGAAAATCTTGAAAGTTGAAGAATCAAACTCCACCAAGGTGTACTGGAACTAATCTGGAAAACTGGAACCCAATAAAGGATACCTTCCAACTCCAGCTGCGATTAATAAGCAAATAATTTTAGCAAACATAGCATACTTTTAGAAGCAAAACGTATATTCGATTTGTTTTGAGGTAGATCATACCAATCACAATTAGCATACAAATATTTCTCTAGAGTTTATTGGGAAAAACTTGACTGGGGTGAACAATTGCCCCACGACATTGCCACAGAATGGTTATATGATAAAAACAATTTACCAAAGGTTACAGAAATTGGAATACCGAGATAAATTTGGAACCGTTTATACATGTTCATTATTAATGCAAGTTGACGAAGGGAACCTTATACTATAAAAGCTATGCGCGTATTTGTTTATATGTATGGCGACTAAACCTGTACATAAAAAACTTGCTTCAGTTGTCGTTTTACGGATGACAATATTAGGGTGTTACGAGACACTTTAACTAGAATTGAAATACCGCATATATATTACACCTTCATGAAAGTTTTTAGGTGTTCGTTTGTTGGAAATATTGTACTAAATACTTTAGATTTTACGACACTTCAGATAATAATGTATGAGTAGTGAAGATAAGAACATCAAATCGACTGACAGATAGAGTAACTATAATGATGACCGAAATGTAAGTTTTTTTTTGTTTTTTGTAAAATATTTCGTCAATTTTGTAAAGTTTAATTAAATTTGGAATATTAATTTGTTTGGATCACCTTAAATCAAACAAAATCTTTTTTGCAACAGCATATTTATGAGGATGTTAGTAATTAACCTTTCCCGATTCGGCATATAGTCGATGATTTAAGTTTCTTTTTTGGTTTGTACAGAAAGGGGAAAAAAATCACAACCTATTCTGGCAGTTTTTGTGCAGACCTTTTTTTATTTTATTACTTGAAACATCTTACAGATATAATCGGGGATGCAATTAAACTTTGTCTTTTTGTGCGGTTAGAACCCAAATGCAAATTACTGAAACTAATTTATTTCTGAGGTCGGAAGATCATTCAAAATCTCACTTTCTCATAGGCACTCTATTACTTGTCGTTGGAGCTTTTAAAAACAGAAAATGTTTGTTGCAGTATGAATAACGAATAATAATGAAGTAACTACTGTTCAATTCCCGAAGTTCGCAACATCTTCCAATTTTTCTTAAAAATTTGGGGCACAGTGACCACATAAGATTTATTGCAATAGAATCACGATGACGTGATCGACGTTCATCGACGTGAACAAAATAAAACAAATCAAATTCATGTTTAAGAGGTTGTTCATGTTTGCGGGAATTGTTTTTTTCATATATGAAATTGGAATGTTCACCAGTTTACATCCAAATTCTTATTAAAATTTGGTCCATTGGTTGAATGATCGGTATGACGTTTGCACCATCGTTTGATTTTAATTCATTTTCAGATGGATGAGATGGATCATCATCCAACAGTAATAACGCTTTTTCTGCTAAAGCTTGGTTTTTCGGAAATGATCGTAACTAAATTGATAAAGTGTTAATTTATTGGTCTAAAAAAATTATTTACTTAAATTATTTTAGACCAATAAATTTAGTAATTAACACGAATTAAGTAATTCACAGGGCAGTTACAATTTTTAAATGATCGTGTATTTTTCCTGTTATTAATTTGGTTTACGGACAAATCAAGTTTAATTGTTTTTGGTTGAAATTATGTTTTAAATGGCTACACAACCTCAAATTGAGCGAACAACTTCTCTCCAGTAATTTTAAGGAACCTCACGACAAAACGCATTTTAAAGCATATGTAGCCACCCATAACTTGTTTGGAAAGTGCTCTCGTTTTCTTTCATTATATTTTATTTTTGCGTTTTCTTAAAGCATATCACCACTTACAGGAAAAACATTTTAGATTATTCTGACAGTTTAAGGGTTCGCTTCTTACCAGGCCCCATAAAGGTTTTGTTAAACACATTTAAAATTTCCTCGCTTTTTTCATTAATTGCAACAACAGTGGACTTATCAACATTGTTTTTCGATAAATTTGTAACACTTGCCCCCTTTACGATATTATTCAATAATTCCAGATTAACTGTTGATTTTTTTACCCATTTTTTAATTAGGAAAATGAATCACCGGAGTGGGTTACCGGACCGCACAAAGTATGTTCTCTTACTAATGGATTTTCAACTTTACTCTGTTCGGTTTAATCTTTAACAAACTTCGTTTAGAAGCTGAAAATAAAATAAAATTTGTAATTAATTACAACACTAAAATAGCATATATTATAACTTAGCTTTGTCGTTGATTCATCATTACTGGTTATCAACAGTAATGACATGAAGAAACCGATAGTCAAGGATCACATCAAGTAATTTTTGGGCCAAGCATCGTTTACCAGGTCTACCGCTATTCCCCTTACGCCTTTTTTTGACGATTTGGACGAAGTAGTAAAATGGTAAATTTACAGAAGTGAAGTCATCTAAAAGAAAAGCCTGATTACCAGTACCCTGCAAATTATGTAACGGCGATCACATTTTACATCTACGGCATTACCTAAGTGCAGAAACATTTTGAAGTAAAACCAGTGATGCTTCAACTGTCTTGGAGGACAGCAAAGCGGGTAACCAACAAAGTTCAATTGATGGCGCTTCCGGCAGTAATCCTAAAGCATCAACCAGCGAAACCTACACATAAGCTGTCATCAAGGATGCAAAAATTTCTAATGAAAATGCAATGTTACCCATCGTGTTGGTCGAAGTGAATTATAGTTTTCACAACTGGCATGTTATTCGAGGATTGCTTGACTCTGGTTCAACTAGATCATTCCTCAAAGAATCGTATACTAAAAAACTAAACCGAATAAAATCAAATGCCAGAGTTTTCGTAAGTGGCATTGGTGGAACCAAGGCAGGTACATCCAAGAGACTAACACACCTCCTAATAAGATCGCTTGTTAACTCACCCGATTGACGAAGGTAGTCTAGCTGACCCTACATATAATAAGCCGGGTTCAATTGATCTGTTAAACGATGGTACGATACCAATGGGCAATTCAACGTTAATACCGCAAAACACCACACTGGGGTGGATAACCGGAGACAGATACCTATCAGAGCCCAAGAAATTAAATGAAAGGGTCTACATGTAAGAATATCAGAAGGTTGATATCGACAGACTCTTCGAACATTTTGAGTGACTGAAGATAAACCAGACATGCTACAGCAAACTGCATACGCCAGAAGAATCGTGATGAACGTTTTGAAGTTACAGTTGAAGTGGTTGGCTCTATTAGGTCGTTCATACCCTGAAGCCTTGCCTCAGTTTCATGGTTTGGAGAAAAGGTTATGTACCAACGAAAGATTGCGTTTTGGAATACATTAAGTTGAAGTAGGATTATAAACGGTTGGGCTACATGGCTCAAATTCCACAAAATGAAATTTCCAGACCAGACCATCAGATGTTTTGTTTGCCTCACCATGGCATATTGAAAAGAGCTAATACCTCAAAGTTGTGGATTCTATTCAATCGATCGCAGAAGACGTCGACGTGACGATCATTAATGCGATTTATTCACATCCGTTCTCACATTGTACCAAATATATAAATAATGTGTAATTTATCAATAGGATTTAGGGTGGTCATTTCAAGTCGGCTAAACTCAGGGTATGGGGGTGGGTTTCCTAAACCATTGATAAAGCTTGTTAGACCACAGGAATTGGAGTAAGAGGGAGGAAAAAACAAGGCAAACTATAATCATTAACTTACCCATTTCTAAGGTAGACACACCATCTCAATCTCACTCACAATAAAATTAACCTATATCATCCTGAAACCGGAAACACGATTCAGAAAACACCGATGTAAATAACTAACGAAATGTCGTTTTATTAAGACGGCTCAATGGAATGCTCTTGTCAAATGCTTTTTCAACATCGAACAGTATCAATCAGGTAGATTGTTTAGTATTAATTGCTCTTTTAATATCTGATGTAATTCTCAGCAATTGATGGCTTGTAGATGGTTTTTCTCCAAACCCAAACTGAACTCATTTGATATTATTTTACTTGTCTGAGTATCAGTCTCGAGTTTTTCATATACGAGTTTTTCAAAGATTTTTAAATGCATCTAGTAAGCCGATAGGTCTATAATTTTCAACTAGAAAGCCCTCTTTCCCAAGCTTAGAAATAGGAATAACCTTAGTGATTTTCTCCAGGTATTAGGAAAATATATTACATAGAAATATGATGCATCGTTTAGGAACTTGTTTATTAAGAATATTAGTATTTTCATCTGGTCCAGGAGACTTCCTATTTATCAGGTTCTTAATAAGACAAATTATGTGTCTTGGGGTCCCTAGGTCGGCCGAGGCAAATTTGATAGGCTAAATTTGTTCTAAAAAAATTTGAAATCTCAGAAGATACTTGAAGTTGTCTATTAGTATTGCAGAGTTGATTTCCAAGGTGTCTGCCTTTTCTTTATCTATTATTTGAAGTTTGGATGAATTATTTTGGCTTTTTTGTCTTGAAGTCGGTATTTATCGGTACTTTTGTTATTTTCCAATGTTTTATGTTATGGTGGTTGGGACGGGTAGCGATGGATTCTAACTATCTATTATATTTCGAGTTTCTTAATTTTTAAATTTCATTTTGAATTATTTTATTTAGCTTATTGAAACCCGTTTTCAAGTAAGGATGGTGGGTTCGTTGCCCATTGTCTTCTTCTTATATATTTTGTAGTCTTTAAAGAAGCTTAATTTCGTCGGTCATTACTATTGGATCTGTTTCCTTCGTTTTAATAGATTTTCTAGTTACAGATCTAACTTTTGCTTCATGCATTATACATAGATATCATGTATAGATTTAGGGCTTAAATCAATTAGGTTATTGATTGAGCGTTTGTATTTAGACCAATCAGCGTACTTGAAATCTAGGTATGTTTTATTAGTCACTTTAGCCTTAAGATTTGTATTAAATATTTCGAAATTTTTAGGTAAATGATCGGAGGATAGTTTTTGTAAGGTAACTATTTGCGTCATATTGTTAACGTTTGTTAGCACAATATCTATTGTTGAGAATGTTCGTGAATTTGGAGGTAAGTATGTCGGGTTATCTCTATGTTAATTTATGAAATTACCGGCGGTAAGTTGGTTGTATAATACAATACCAGCACGATTACTTCTCGGACAGTCCCATAGTGAATGCTTTAAATTTAAATCTCTGCAAATCAGATATTTACCAGTCAGATTTGTTAGGATTAGTAAGTCATTTTTAAATTTTGTAAGTGTGTGATTATCCCTACCAACTGGAAAATATGCTGAAGCTAATGTTAAACTACCTGTATTTGATGAGATAGTAATGCGTATTGCTTCAATCACCGATAAATTGAATGACGAAAGTACTTTGTAGTTAAAAGGTTTTTGAATTATTATACAAAAACCACCGCCTCGCCTACCTTTCCTATCTATTCTATGTATATTGTAAAGAGCATGATTGACGTCACGCTTAGGTTTTAGCCAAGTTTCAGAAATCAAGTCTATGTGAATGTTTTTTTCACATAAGAATGAAAAAGTTTCTTCTCTTTTTTTATAAGAGCTTTGATAATTCCAAACTAATACTAATGCTAATGCTTAGGTAGTTAACGTTCCTTGTTTTACACTGCGTTAAATTAATTACAATTTCATTTATTTTGTTACCTGATTATAGGGTTGATTTTGCCTGAAATTATTACCAGAAATAGAATATATTCATGGCCCCATTGACGGTGCATGATTCTCACTTTTGGTTGATTTAATCCAGGAAATGATGTTGTATCCATTGTAAATGATTTGTTGATTTTCAACAGTGTATAGGTCTGTAATTGAAATTTTTAATTTGATAATTAATATTTAGATGTTCCTTTATCAAGGGATATTCCTTTAGTTTGGGACAACTTTTGTCGTTGGCTCTATGGTCACCTTTATAGAATTTGCACATTTAGCTGGTTTGGCTGCAGCTGTGCATTCGGCATCGTTTTGTTATCCGGCGCAATACATTCATTTATGTTTCATTGAACAGTGAGTGGTTCCGTGACGACAAAGTTGAAAACAACTGCATTGAGTCGGTTTATTACAAAATGTGAAATATTTATAAACATTAATGATGACATTGTTTAAATGTTTAA
This sequence comes from Tipula vernalis, assembly GCA_958295665.1. NCBI lineage: Eukaryota > Metazoa > Arthropoda > Insecta > Diptera > Tipulidae > Tipula > Tipula vernalis. The sequence goes on along the minus strand of OY282559.1, from coordinate 361,079,584 downwards.
CCTTTTGTAATTTCTGCTGAAACCTGATTTTACGATATTGTTTTTGTCATAGATCGATTGTATGTGGAGTACATCTTGCTTCGCGATTCCGTTGTCGACAAGGCCTTGTATATCTTCTTTACTGGTTTCATGTGATAAATCAGTTATTAGTTACAGCTTCTAGGGGTTTGATCCTTAGTGTATACTAAAGGTTTGCAATTCTAGATTTTGTGTAGTTAATTCTGTGTTCACTTTATCAAGATTAACTATATTAGGAATGATTAGTTTCACGACAACACTAATATTTTTAATTTTGTAATTAGCAATATTTAATTGTTTGATAAATATTACAATTTTATCACGTTTTATTCCGTAAACAACTACCAGCCGAAGCTCTGTTTGCAGTATTTCATTAAGGTTAACTTCATCCAAAGCTTCAAACTGATTAGCTGTAGGTATAGCTATAGTTTGGTCCAGAGCGTCTTGGCTTGTGGCTGGTTTTACAGTTTGTTTCTTTAGCGTTGGCAGTTGATTAAATGACATACTTTTTGAGTTAGTCGCATTTTGTCGTTTTAAAATAAAAAATTCGCGCGACCGGATTTAACAAATTTACCTGTGTTAAACGAAAAATGTTCCATACACAGTACTTCTTCTCGAAAAAACAGTTAACGTTTTCTGACTGAGAGACAGGTTTTAGTAACAAATTAAACGTAATTCACCAATATGTTAATTTATTATTTACCCTTTAATTTATGGCCCATTGATGCCCATGTCTTTATTTTATTTTCACTTAACTTGTGGGTATCGTTCGACCAACAAAAAAAAAATTGTGTGCATTTTTTTTTTAGCAGTACTTCACGTACAACGATAATTTGTTGACTGCCTCACTAAACCCAAAATTTTATTTTCTCCACCCCTTAAAACGATCAAATTGCTAAACCGGGTTTTTAATTATGATCGATCATTCGATAAGATTTCCGATAACAGTTTGTAACGATTCATCGTTACTTTCGACTTAGATTACACAATCTGCATTACCATTTCTTTACTTTCGGCTGGGCTAACACAATCTGCATTATCTATTTTTCACTTTCGGCTGACAACTTTTGGCGAACTTTAACAGTATCCATTAAACCACTACCGCTTTTTGACTGTCACGTATGGAACGTCGTCTGCACCGCTTTTGGCAACGAATCTATTGAATTATATCGCCAATTGGTTTCAACATAAATACCCAATCACAGCTGCTGAAAGGTTAAAGTCAGATATATACGTCGACGTTGTACTCTCATGGGCTTGCTCACTATCTAACGCACTAACGTTATGCCGCGAATTAATGACAATAATGAACTCGGCCAGCTTTATTCTCAAAAAGTGGTTAACGAATTATCCAAACATATTGGACAATATCGAGCAAGTTGATCTACAAATCATCGAACTGGAATTTGCAACTGGTGAAGCAATAATATCTGTGCTAGGTTTATATATATTACCAACCATTTCGAGATTCTATCAAATTTCGAGTGTGCCTACCACACCACTGTGCAACTACGAAGTACGGACTATCCTCTGAGTTATCCTGGATATTCGACCTGATGGGGTGGTTGCCTCCAATCATGATAAGCATCAAGGTACTTTTTCAACTGTTCTTGACAATAACATTGCAAGAGGCTAATAACTCGATTTAAAATCTAAAAAAGAAGATCAAATTGGGAATCCGCGGATCATATGAACAAAATGTGTAATTATGGACATGCGAGAGTATACAAAATCTAGTTTATGTTATTGAGCTTTCTAATTGTTCACGTTACCGAGAAATACCTACATGTAATTAAAAACTTGTTCACGTTATCCGGAGTTCATGGTATACGGCGTTCAAGTTATCGCGAGTCAACTTTATTATAAATTATCAACCAATATAAATGAGCAAATTTAATGTTTTCAAATTTTTTGTATTTAATTAATTTTAATTAAGCAAAGTATTATAAATTTACTATAATAAAAACAAAATGATTCTTTAGAAAACAAAAACATCAAAAATTTAAAATAAAAATTGCAAAATTTCAAAACAAAAACAAAATACGAAAGTAATAATTTTTTAAAATTTATTATAAGCAAACAGTTTTTATCTGTTTCCGAAAAAACCAAAATAAAATAAATTAAAAGTAAATTGTTGTTTTTATTTAATTTGTTAATAAATTTTGAGAGTTTAAAAAAAAAAAAGAACTTGACCTGACAACTTAGAAAATTGTTTGGAGTTTTTTCTATAGATGTTGGTTTCTTGATGATCGTAAATTTTTAGAGAATCAGGTAAGAAAAATTTTTTTTACTATTTTTATATACATTGCTTAAAACAGAGGTAAGTAGACGGTTTTGTTTTTAGTTTTTCGATTTTATGACCAGTCGTGCGGTTGCATCTATATATGTATGTACGTTTATATATTTTACACAACATTTTAAATTTGGGCTGGGGTTCAATTCATATACGGCTACCATATAAATATCAACTGTAACTCGTTGTATATCGAAACAAAATAGCTGATAAAAATTAAAGTAAGACAAAAAAAAAACATTTTGTTAAGATTAAAGATGAACAGGTGTATCTATTTTTTCTATCGCGAGCAACAATCTATTTTTGCAATAGGTAGGTAGGTATATATAGAGTGGAATAACTGAATTTTTATTATAAAACCGGATAAACCGTATTTATGTGATAAAATCAAATAATTTTTACTTTGGTTGATTGATTCACAATATAAAGACAATTACGAAAATGTATTTGCTGTACCTATATGTATAAATGTAGAGCGGATGGACATTCGATTGACCATACACCATGTGGTAAGCTCTCTAGAGAGATTATATACCTCTATACATGTTTAACAATCGCATTATTTGAGACAATATTTATACTACTGATCTGCGCATACTGAAGTATGTACACATGTCATCGTTTTATCAAAAATGTCTTGAGTTAGCTGATGAAAAACCAAAAAAATAAAATACGAGTGGGCTTATGGAAACGGAATGTATGGTATTTATTATACTATGAAACCCTAATCTGTGTGGCGCTTGTTTTCGCTTGATTTAATGTTATTATAGTTTTCTAGACTTATGTTGTGTCTTTCGTCTTAATACATAAATGCATATATTGTTGTGTAAAATTTTACGTTATGGTTGCTGCAGCTTAAAAGGTTTGCTTATATGCTAAAATTTGAGATGCTAATTGTATTACGCAGGTCCATTATCATTTCGATAGTTTAATTAAGTTGTGCTAATTAAATTATATCTTAATGAAATAAAACCAATAATATGCATGAACGCCTTCAGAAATAGATAATGGGTGGCCGTTAGGCTAAAAGCTATAGTGAAATTTGTACATCGTAAATTTAACTCACAAGACGTTGAAATTATATACAATTTTAGTGCTATATTGTTGGTGAACTCAAATGATAGAACGTGATATGTACCTAGCTTGCTTATAATTTATTGATGTACACTTGGCCTTGCGAAATCAAAATTGCAGGATATTCGATAACAGAGTCTTCGACAAATAATTCGTCCAACTCTTTGGATCCATTATACATTGTTGCTTAGTTTCATGAAACGGTTGGTATCCGAAGTAAAATAATATAAGAGTCGAATTGACTGGTAGAGATTGATATTTGCCCGTTTCCTTTTGGGCTGTTTATTTAATATTTAATGTGAGGTATGGGTAATTTGATGTTGGTGTTTCTCCAATTTTTGGTTTGGATGTGTCATCCAAAGATGATCAAGAAAAAGATAATTATTGAAATAATTATCCCCATCTTAATATTTTGTCCTCTAGAGCCGCTGATTTTAAGGTCTCTCAAGAGTTGGTACAGAAGTGCCTTGTTTCAATTCGATAATATCGGTTACAGGAACTGGTAATGCTGAGTTGGCATTGAATCGGGACTTGTCTATCATCCACGCTATTCTTCTGTTGAATGACTAACTGGCTGGGATCAACCCATTTCAAGGTAGAGTCATAAAGATTTGTGATCAGTGTTTATTATCACTCATTTGGTTTGCCCATTAGTTGATAACGATAACATCAATTAAATTACTGGATATAAATGTTTTAAACTCATATGAATAAAATGAGTTTCGTGCTTATTTCACTAAGCACTTGAATGATTGTCAGAATGGATTCTGAAGGTAGCCACAATGTCGAGCAATTATCATTCATTTTACAGAAGGTACGCAAAAACATGGTTTCCATTTGTCGTAGGTCGGCCCTAGATCATGACCAATAATGATGTGACAGCAGAGCGAAACAACACAGTCGACAAAATAATGGCAAAATCGTCGACAGTGAAAATAGTAACCGATTCGTGATAGATTTCGGTACCAATTCATAAATTGGTGTAAAGAGTTTTCAGAAATGCTAGTCGGCGAGTACTGCGATTTTATTCAGAATAAAAGTAAATAGATCTCAAACCAGGGCCTGAATTCCGGTTCGGTGACAAATGATAATGAGAAATGACTTGATTTTTTATTTCAACTAGTCGGTTGCATTTTGATTTAGAGTAGGCGAAATAAAACATAAAGTCATTTCTCATTCTCATTTGTCATTGATCCGGAATTCGGGCCCAGGTTTGCTTTTTTTCATTTTTACAATAAAATATATATGTCAGGTCTCCGTCGTAATATTTAAATATCAAAAATATCGAAATATGTGGTAAACGGTTAAAAGGACCAAAGATAAAATGACACACTGTCTAAAACGTATCGATAATAAAATAAATTTTTGATTTTAATTTCAATTTAAGTCGCCTTTTTCCAAAATAATTTTAAAATTCATTTCCTGAATTTCTATGTGGTTCGAAAATTAAATTTGGTTGTTCTAGAATATTTTAATATTAAACCTTCCTTTTCTATATGTATATTCCGTTTAATTATAACATAAAAGCTTCTTTTTAAACAAAGTCCATTCTGATTTTACGATTAAGTTCGCTCTTCTAGAATATTTGAAAATTGAGTATTCTCGGGCAATTGTATTCTAATTTTATAATAAAATCTCTCTTTGTCATAATATTTAAAAATTAAAACTGCCTGTACGACAATAATTTTAAATTAAATAATTATATAATTAACAACAACGTTTTCGTGTATGAATTCGTGAATTTAAACATATCGCTTCATTTTTAATAATTAAATTGAAGAAAATGGCAATTGATTTTGCTCCCACAAGGTTTTATTACCCCTTAGTTTTAAATTGAAATCTCTTTTCTTCAGAATAATTTTAAAATTATTCTAACCTTTTCCAGCATATTTTAAAATTAAACCTGCCTTTCCGAGAATAATTTTAAAATTAAATCTCCTTTTACCAGAATAATTTAAAAATGTTTAAGACTTTTGTTATCATTTTTGTCAGGAAGTTCACAACGAGTAATACTTAATGGCTCATTGACTATAGGGCTGTGGTTTCTGGTGAATAATATAAAATTTTGGAAATTTTATTTTAATGCTGATGACTACCAAATTTATATTAGTGGGGGAAATTTTCCATATTGAGACAATTTTCGAAAAATTGAATAAAGATTTAGAAAATATTCACGGTTTTCCTTAAATATAAGTGTAAAGCTAAGCGTTTCCTTAAATATAAGTGTAAAATTCCATTCTAATTTTAAAATTAAATCTGACTTTCCAGGATAACTCTAAAATTAAAAAATATGTTAAAAATAAATACCGCTTTTCCAGAAACTCCATTCCAATTTTTAAATTAAACCTCCTTTTGTCAGAATATTTTAAAATTAAGTAATTTTAAAATTAAATCCAAAACTAATTTTAAAATTAACACTTCTTTTGAAAATTAAATTTTATGTTATATTCAATAATATTTTAAAACTATACCAGTCATTTCCAAAAATTAAATTCTAATTTTAAAATTAAATTTTGCTTTTCCAGAAATCTTATTTTCGAATTAATTTTCGTTTCTTTAGAATATAATTGCACAAAGTTTTAAAATTAGACCTCGGTTTTAAACTTTTCAGAATAATTTTCAAATTATAAAACATTTTTACGGAAATTTCATTCTTTAAGATTAATTATTATTTTGTCAGAATAATTTGAGAATCAGATCTCCATTTTACAGAATAATTTAAAATTAAATTTCCTTTAATTAAAATTATAATCTAATTTAAAAATGAAATCTCTGTTTTCCAAAATATTTTAAAAATAAACATTGCAAATTAAACCTGCCTTGCTCAGAATAGTTAAAAATTGAATCTGCCTTTCCGAGAATAATTTTAAAATTATATTGCCCGTAATTTTAAAATGAAATCTTTTTTTTTTGAAACAGATTTTAAGTTACATAGATCACCTTATTTCATAATAAATTTTAAAATTATTTTCCTTATTTTTCAAAAAATCCAATAAAATTTTTAAAACTAAAACTTACATTGTCAAATATTTTTAAATTTAATCTATCTTTACCAGAAATTCCATTCTGATTTTAAAATTAATTCTCTCTTTATAAGAATATTAAAAAATTAAATCTGCCTTTTGAGAATATTTCTAAAATTTAATTGCAAATAATTTTAAAATTAAGTCTCTGTTTTCTAGAATATTTGAAAATTATATCTGCTTTTCTGAAATTAATTTTAGTTAAATCTCTCGTTTTCCAAAAATTTTAAAGGTAGATCTTCCTTTTCCATAATAATTTTCAAAATTAAATCTCCCATTTCCAGAAATACAGTCTAAGTTGAACATTAAATTTTCCTTTTCCGGAATGTTTTGGTATTTTCCAGAATATTTCGAATTTAGATCTCCTTTTTCCAGAATATTTTAGAATACAATTTCCTCTTTATAGAATAATTTTAAAATTATTTCTGTTTTCTCCAGAAATTTTGTTGTAATTTTAAAATTTAATCTGTTTTTTGCAGAAGGTTCTAATATTAAATTTTACTTTGTGAGAATAATTTTAAAATTAAATCTTTCTTTTTCAGAAATTTCATTCTAATTTTAAAGTTAAATTTCCCTATTCCAGAATATTTTAAAATTAAATTTCTCTTTTTTAGAATAATTTTTAAATTATTTACTTATTTTCCAGAAATTTCGTTTTAATTTCGAAATTTAATTTTCATTTTCCAGAATGATTTAAAATTAAATTTTACTTTGTCAGAATTATTTTAAAATTAAATCTTCCTTTTGGAAATTACATATTTATTCTTTCTACAGAATATTTTAAAACTAAATTTTCCCTTTTCCGAATAATTTTAAATTTATATATTTCTTCCCCAGAAACATTCTCATTTTAAAATTAAAACTCCTTTTTCCTAAATCATTTTATACCTTCCTTTTCCAGAAATTCCATCCATACGAGTATACTATATTTCATAATAACTTTTAATCTCTCCCTCCTCCAGAAATTCTATTCTAATTTTAAAATTATATCCCTTTTTTCCTCAATAATTTTTAAATTAAATTTCCTTTGTCCTTTTCCACAACATTTTAAAATAAATTATTATTTTTTGAATAATTTTAAAATTATTTTTCTTATTTTCCAGAAAATCTAATAAAATTTTTAAAACTAAATCTTACATTGTCAATATTTTAAAATTAAATCTATCTTTGGCAAAACTTCAATTCTAATTTTCAAATTATTTCTCTCTTTTTAAGAATATTTAATTTCTTAAAATCAGCATTCCCGCGAATAGTTTTTAAATTAAATTTATCTTTTCCAGAAATCTTATTTTAATCTTAAATAGCTTTTCTAGAATGTTTCAAAATTAAATTTGCTTTTTTGAGAATACGTCTAAAATTTGGTTGGAAATAATTTTGAAATTTCATTTTTTTTTTTCTAGAATATTTTAAAACTATATCTGTTTTTCTGAGATTAATTCTAAAATTAAATTTCCCTTTCTCTAACAAAAAGGTAAATCTCCCTTTTCCTTAATAATTTTAAAATTGAAAAAATTGAAATACAGTTTTAATTTTAAAATTTAATTTTGATTTCGGAAAACGAAGATATTTTCCAGAAATTCCATCCAGATTTTTAAATTAAATTTTTCTTTTCCAGAATATTTTAAAATTAAATCTTACTCGGTCAAAATTTTTTTAAACTAAGTCTTTTTTTCCAGAAATTTATTTCTAGAATAATCAAATCTGTCTTTGCTAGAAAATGTTTCTAATTTTAAAATTAAATCTCGTTTGTTAAATAATATTTTAAGTAAGACCAACATATTTCATAATAACTTTAAGACTAAATCTCCCTTCTCCAGAAATTCAATTCTAATTTTAAAATTAAACCTTTTTTTTCATAACAATTTTAAAATTAAATCGTTCCTTTTCAAAGTACTTTGAAATAAAGTCTTCCTTTTCTAGAATTTTTTAAAATTAATTTTTTTTTGTTTTAGAATAATTTAAAATTATTTTCCTTCTTTTCCAGAAAATCCAATAAATTTTTTTAAACTAAACCTTACATTGTCAATATTTTAAACTTTATTTTATTTTTAAAATTAAATATCGTTTGTTTAGAATAAGGCAAGGTATAACTCTCCAATTGAAACCGGAAAGGGCAAATCTGGGGAGGCCCATAGCGGTGATTTTTAGGGCGCTTAGTAATGAGGCGATAGCCTTGGCACAGAATAGGTGGACTAACACCATAACACGCAATGTAGCGCGGCAAGTCTGGCCGAAACTGGATTTGAAGCGCTCCAAGACGCTACTATCCCGACGCAGACCTGACTTAGGTATAGTCGTGGGGGTACTCACAGGACACTTCCTCATTGGGGAGCATGCGAGGAGGCTTGGGCCAATGAAAAATGACTTCTGTAGAAACTGCATGGATGAGGAGGAGGAAGAGACTCTGAGCCACTTCCTCTGCTCATGCCCGGCGCTAGCTTACAGGAGGCACAAATATCTGGGCCAGTATAGTTTGGACGGCCTTATGGATCTCAAGAACTGCAATGTGCTATCTTACGCTACATAAGTAGCTCAAACTGGTTCCAGTGAAGGTGGAAGGGGAGTAGGATCCCTCGGTATCACAACGGACCGTCATCGGTCTAAGTGTGCGTTTTGCCTGCCGCTCTAACCTAACCTAACCTAACTTAACCTTGTGTAGAATAATGCTGCCTTTTTAAAATTAAATCTCGCTTTTTCAAAAAATTAAATCTACCATTTTCAGAAGTTCTATTCTAATTTTAAAATTAAATTTTCCTTCTCAGAATATTTTGATATTAAATTTCAAAATATTTTTTCCAGAACATTTTGAACTTTAATCTCCCTTTTACAAAAATATTTTATACTAAAACTTCCTCTTTTCAGAAATTTCTTAAAATTATTTCCTTTTTTACCAGAAATTTCATTCTAATTTTAAAGTTACTTTCCATAATCCAGAATATTTTTAAATTAAATTTCTTTTTTTAAAACAATTCTTAAATTATTTCCGTCTTTTCCAGAAATTTCTTTCTAATTTTAAAATTTAATCTCCTTTTCCAAAAATTCCATTCCAATTTTAAAATTAAATATTCTTCCTACAGAATATTTTAAAATTAAACTTTTCCTTTTCAGAATAATTTTAAATGTATTTATTTCATCCCCAGAAACATTCTAATTTTAAAATTAAATTTCCTTTTTCCTAAATCATTTTATACCTTCCTTTTCCAGAAATTTCATCCGAATTTTCAAATTAAATTTCTCTGTTTTTCAGAATATTTTAAAATAATATCTGCTTTTCTGAGACTAATTTTAAAATTAAATCTCGCTTTTTCCTAAAATTTTAAAGATAAATCTCCTTTACATTATAATTTTAAAACTAAATCTACTATTTCCAGAAATTCTATTCTCATTTTAAAATTACATTTTCTTTTTTAAAATATTTTGCTATTTTTCAGAATATTTTAAATTTCAGTCTCCCTTTTCCAAAATATTTTAAAATAAATGTTCCTCTTTTCAGAAAACATTTAAAATTAATTTTACTTTTCAGAAATTTCGCTCTAATTTCAAAATGCAATATCTTTTTTCGAAAATGTTCTAAAATTAAATTTTACTTTGTCAGAATAATTTTAAAATTAAATCTTCTTTTTCCAGAAATTCCATTCTAATTTTAAAATTAAATATTCTTGCTACAGAATCTTTTATAACTAAATTTTTCCTTTTTTTTTTCCTCGTAACATTCTTATGGTAAAATTAAATCTCCGTTCTCCTAAATCATTTTATACCTTCCTTTTCCAGAAATTCCATCAAAATTTTAAAACTAAATTTCTCTTTTCAGAATATTTTAAAATTAAACCTTAGTCTGTTAAAATTTTTTTTAAGCTAAATTTTACTTTTCAGAAAAATTAATTTCCAGAATACTATATATAATTTTCCTTAAAATCCAATGACATTTTTAAAACTAAATCTTACATTGTCAATATTTTAAAACTAAATCTGTCTTTATCAGACATATAATTCTAATTTTAAAACTAATTCTCTCTTTTTAGAAATATTTAAAAATTAAATCTGCGTTTTCGAGAATAATTTTTAAATTAAATTTCCCTTTTCCAAAAACTTTATTTTAATTTTAAAATTAAATCTCGTTTCTCTAGAATATTTCAAAATTAAATCTGCTTTTTTGAGAATACTTCTAAAATTTAATTGCAAATAATTATGAAATTAAATCTCTTTTTTGTAGAATATTTTAGAAATCTGCTTTTCTGAAACTAATTTTAAAATTAAATTTCCCTTTCTCCAAAAATATTAAAGGTAGATCTTCCTTTTCCATAATAATTTTAAAATTAAACTTCCCAGAAATACAGTTTAAGTTGAAAATTAAATTTTCCTTTTCCAGAATATTTTAAATTTAAATTTCCACTGTTTAGAATAATTTTAAAATTATTTCCTTCTCGATAAATTTAGTTCTAATCATAAAATTTAATCTCTTTTCCAGAAATTTCACTCCAATTTTAAAAATAAATATTCCTTCTACAGAATATTTTAAAATTAAAATTTTTACTTTCAGAATAATTTTAAATTTATTTATTTCTTCCCCAGAAACATTCTAATTTTAAAATTAAAACTCCTTTTTCAGAAATTCCATCCAGATATTAAAATTAAAATTCTTTTTTCCAGAATAATTTAAAAGTAAATCTTACTCTGTCAAAATTTTTTTTAAACTAAGTCTTCCTTTCCAGAAATTTATTTCTAGAATAATTTAAAATTAAATCTTTCTTTGCCAGAAAATGTTTTGAATTTTTAAAATTAAATCTCCATTGTTAAAAAACATTTGAAGTTAGATCACCATATTTCATATTAACTTTTAATCTAAATCTCCCTTCTCAAGAAATTCTATTCTAATTTTAAAATTAAATATTTTTTTCCACAATAATCCATCTCCCTTTGCAAAGTACTTTGAAATGAAGTCTTCCTTTTTAAGAATATTTTAAAATACATTTTTTGTTAAAAAATAATTTTAAAATTATTTTCCTTCTTCTCCAGAAAATCCAACAAAATTTTTAAAACTAAATCTTACTTTGTCAATATTTTTAAATTAAATCTATCTTTTCCAGAAACCTTATTTTAATTTTCAAATTAAATATCCAATTTCTAGAATATTTTAGAATTAAAGCTACCTTTTTGAGAATACAACTAAAATTTAATTGCAAATAATTTTAAAATTAAATCTCGCTTTTTCCAAAAATTATAAAGGTAAATATATAATGATTTAAAAATTAAATCTGCCATTCCCAAAAATTTTATTCTAATTTTAAAATTAAATTTGCTTTTTTCAGAATATTTTGAATTGCAATCTCTCATTTCCAAAATATTTTAAACTGAAATTTCCTCTTATTTAGAAAAATTTTAAACTTATTTCCTTGTTTTCCAGAAATTTCGATCTAATTTTAAAATTTAGTCTCCTTTTTCGAGAATGTCTTAATTTTAAATTTTATTTTTTCAGAATAAATTTAAATTTACATCGTCCTCTTACAGAAATTCCATTCCAATTTTAAATTAAATATTTTTCCCACAGAATATATTAAAATTAAATTTTCCCCTTTTAGAATAATTTTAACTTTAATAATTTTTTCCCCAGAAACATTCTAATTTTAAAATTAAAACTTTTTTTTCCTAAATCAGAAGTTCCATCAAGCTATTAAAATTATATTTTTATTTTCCAGAATATTTTAAAATTAAATCTTACTCTGTCAAAAGAAATTTAAACTAAATCTTTCTTTCCAGAAATTTATTTTTAGAATAATTTAAAATTAAATCTTTCTTTGCCCGAAAATATTTTTAATTTTAAAATTAAATCTTTCTCTTTTCGACCTCTGCTTACCACGAACTAATTTATTATGGAGTTGAATCTACAACGAGATTATTTACGAACGAGAACAGAATGACATCTTTTGTCGTGAATACCTAAGAGCTGAATCAACGGTAGCCTTTTCAAAATAAACTTTTGTGGCCCATCTCAAACCCGCTGCATACTGCTCAGGATAACCGAGCGATTTTTTAAGATTTAAGATTTTATAATGACGCATCAATTTTTGACTTTAAACACAACGACTATTTAACAAAAATAATCAGACGCGAATTAGTAACCATTGACCGCAATGTCAAATTTCACTTTTACAATAGAAATATAATATTTTTAGTATTGTATATTTCACGGAATAAATTTTCAGAAGACATCTTTAAATTTTTGTCATTTTTACCTTGGCCAATTCTATGTAGAGACAATGAAGAGACATTTTCGAAGGCTTGAGTTTATGTATCTTACTTTAAAACCGTGAAGCAAATCTGTTAAAATAAAATATTGTCCTATTTAAAATTTGTATTATAATATTTCATTGATACCATAGTTGTACCCACTTATAAGTTTTTTAAATTATAAAACTACTTTCTTATATTCATTTTGATTATAGGCGATCTACCTTATTCGCCTAATTATAAATCTGGCAAATCATTCACCACGGGGCTAATTTAAGCCGCACCAAACCAAACAATTTTTTTTTTTTAAAGATTTTATCATTCCTTTATAGCTATACAAAAAATTAGGCCACCATTTCCCCTTTGACCAAATAAATTCATAAAAATTAAACCATTATTTAAAAAAAAAAATAAAAAAAAATAGTTTTTATTAAAAAAACTGTTACTTTAATTTTTTTTAACACCTTACCCTACAATTACATTAATTAACGTACGGACATACCGCGCATATTATTGAAAATAGTATGTATATACGCTCTATAATTATAAATATTTTCTTAATGACAAAGCACAAATTATTATTAATAATAATAACGTTAATTAAATTAAACAAAAAAACAAAAAAAAATAAAAATTCAATTCAATTCCACCAAGGCCGCGTTTTGTATTCTTGTGTATCCATGGTTAAGAAAAGCAACAAATTATTTATTCCAATTTGTCGTATACTCGATATTTAAGCGCACAGCAGTTTTTAGTTTTCTTTTGTCTAAAATTAAAATTAATTTTAATTTTATCTTTCTATAAATATAATTTTTATATAAATTAATTGTAATGAAAAGGAAATTGAAAACTATTAGTAACTAGTTGATTGTATGCTTGCTATGGTTTATTTAATAAAATAGTGGTGGATGGTGTATGTTGGAGACTCAAAAACTGGTAAAAAATGAAAATTTATCGAATTTTCTATTTTTAATTTTCATTTTTTTTTTTCTTGTATTTATACCCGTAATATAATGGCTTGTTGCTGTTTTTGTTGTTTTATACTATCTGTAGTCTCTGTGTAAAATGGTTATAGACTATGGGGGGTTTCCTATTGTTGTTCTATTACATAAGAAAACAACAGTCGAGCGATTTAAAAGAAAAATAGACGAAACCAGCAGGAATTTTGTGTAAATATTATCAAGAGAGATTTGTTTAATAACATTTAAAATGGGAAATTAAATTAAAAAGAAATTTTTTATAATATACACACACACACATTCACGACATAGTGCCATGGTTATTGCCATTTGACATAATTTTTTCAAATTGTTGTTATTGTCGAACGATTAAATTAAATTACATCACTTTCTCTTTAAATAACAAAACAAAATATGCGGGTGGGTGACTTGCAAGAGCAGATGCATTTAGATTATTGGAATACCTGAAGAAACTATTTTCAATTTCACCATGTATATTTATAAAAATTTATAACACTTGTGACTTAATAAATTGTATCTAAATTATCCAATTATGTCATCGAAACACTAATATAGCTGCTATACAAATACTAATAAATTAATTTTTTTAATTAGTATAAATGAGAATTTAAATTAAAATAAATTTAGGTTTGATGGAATGAATTCAAGCGGTTAAATTTCAGAAATTAGATTACACCATTAATTAATGGTATTATACACACATACTTATGTCACCAACTATTATGCGTCTATAACGATGCTTTGTATAGCCCAAGCTATTTAAAAACCAAAAAAACAAACATTTTTATTGATAACTTAATTAAAACAATATCTTAATTAATCCCTTCGAAACAATAATGAATTGCGTTATACGTAATTAAAATTGTTTATCAAGTGTTGGCATCTTTGTTTTAAAGATATAAATTTTATGCTACACAGCCGTGCATCGCGCCACCCTTATGGTAATAAATTAAATTTTTACATAACAATGGTGGTTATTTTATGTGTGCAACCGACTATATTATGATTTGTTGTTCAGTTTAGTAAAATCTTTTAATAAGCATAACGAGCTAATGAATTACCCAACTTACCTACAAAATAGCTTAAAAAACATAAATCTAAAAGCATTTTAAATTGAACCTCGAGATAGAGACACGAAATTTATTTTGAGATATTGAGTGAATTGATTATGATCGCGAACACTGTTGAAGCTGGTGAAGGAAGTCCCAAGCTTTTTTGGAATGTTAACAAGCTCTTTTCGCTTGTAGCACTACGACTACTTTTAAAAAGGTAATTGAAGTAAAATAACACGTTGTTGTACAAAATTAACAGACTTGGTTGAAGATATAAAATGTTATTTTTGATGTTCGTAATTATTTACAACGTTTGTTGCAGTGGTTGAGTTCTGGGGTCTTCATTCTCCCGGCATTGAAAGTACTTGAATTTTAACTTATTGTTGCGGCAAGAAAGTAGGCATATTTGATGATTTGTCCGCTTCACCAAACCTAAAGTTATGTTGATTGGGACAATTCTAACCAACTAATCTGGCCCTATGTGTATTTCAGCTATTTGCCCTAACTTCCATGTCATTGGAGGAAAATTTTCGTCTTTTAATTTCGGTTATGACGTTATATTTACGAATAGCATTTAGAGGCCCACCCAATTAAACGTGCATGGAGTGAGTTGTAGAAAATCAGTTGGATTTAATGAAATTGGTGCAATGGGCATTGAGTTCAAGATTGTTTTCACTTGGCTGATCAATGTACATAATTCTTTGGCGGCGAGAGCCGCATTGCTAATAATCAGCTTAATGTGGATTTAATGGAATTTACTGCCATAAACGCTGCCGTAGTTAAGTCCGTGACCAAATCGATTTTGACAACAACAACATTTTACTTTCATTAAAATGGGTATTTAAAAGCATTGTTTAATATTCGTTAATTCTAAATGTAAAAGTTCATTAAGCTCTCTACCATTGTTTATAATTACTATTTTAAATACCAGAGAGACACACCCCACAAATGTAAAATACATATAGAGTGACATGACTTAAAAATTTGATAAAATAGATATTCGAAAATTTCTGGGATTTGAAACCGAATAAGTTACAGAGTTACTTAAAATAGTTTAGATTTGTTCGATTTTAGTTTGTTCTAAACATAAAAGCTCATTAAGCTCTATATAATTTTCTTCTTAACACAAAACAGAACATAGTAATAAAATTTAACCTCAAAAATCAGATATATTTTAAATTTTAACGTTCTTGACAGCAACAATGTATTCCTAAGGACTTTGACAACAACAACATTTCACAATGTAATTACTAAATATTTGATATAAAATGGGTATTAAAACAATTCTAGAATCTGAAACCGAAAAAGTTAAAATGTTACTTAAAATAGTTTAGCTTTGTTCCATTTTAGCTTTTCCTAAACGAAAAAGCTCATAAAGCTCTGTACTTATTGTCTTTAATTATAATGGTTCTATTTTTAACAAGAAATAGAAGAAAAAATGCAACGTAACCTCCAAAATTACGTGGAAATTAAATATTAACAGTTTTGACAACAACAACATGTGCTTAAGTAATTTAACAACAACAACATTTCAAAATGTTATTATTAAATATTTCATATAAAATGGGTATTTAAAAAATTTTAGAATCTTTTTTTTTTTTGTTTTTTTTTATTAGGCTTGGGTCCTATATGAAATAGAGCCATATTACCAAAAAATCCAAATTTATAAATTCCTTGTTACATATTTTTCTTCATAACTTAATTTTACAAATAGAATTTTAAACAGAATTTTACTTCCTGCACATATTCCGTCGGCTATTAATTATCTCGTATTAAATTGTTATTCCACTCATCCTAATAAATTCATACATTTCCTTGTAAGCCAAAAAATCACCCTCATTCATTAAATCACTTAGATTTCTTGCATTCCGAAGGATGTTGAACTTTGATCTATATTGGCTATATCTGGGACAAGCCAATATGAGATGTTCAACATCCTCCACACTTCCACACAACTCACAATCTTTGTCCTCACTCAAATGACGTTTCCACAAGCATTCCTTCCAATTTCCATGGTTCAGCCTGATTCTCTCAACCGTTCGCAACATTCGCGTATCTCCTTTGAGCTCCTTAAAGAACGGAATTCTCAAAGGAGTACCACGGAGCACGCTGTACTTCATTCCTTTCGTTAGACTTTTCTCGTTAAATTCACTCTCCCATTTTCTCCACAGATTCATTTGAAACATTCGAAGTACATCTCTTGCATCATTCCTTTCGTACTCCTGAACCATGTCATTCAATGTACCCTTTTTAGCTAACATATCGGCTCTTTCATTCCCTTCGATCTGTCTATGTGATGGGATCCATTGTATGGTCGTATCACGTTGACAGTCTCGAACACATTCAAAAATTAAATCAACATACACATTGCCTTCCCTTCCACCTCCACATTTTAGCAAACATAAACCACTCTGGGAATCGGAAAATATTACTATTTTCCTTTCCCCTTCATTCACAGCCAGTTTAATTCCTTCAAACATTCCAATCAGTTCAGCGTTCATTATACAGATGCTTTTGTCCACTTTAAAATACTTTTCCACATTCTTACCAGGCATAAATACACCAACACCCACTCCATTCTCATTCACACTAGCATCTGTATAAACTATATCATCTTGCACGTACCGCTGACTGATTTTCGCAAACATAATTTTAGCGATAACTTCATTCATTCCCTTATTAAATTCCTCCATATTCAAACATACAGTAAGATTATTAGGAACGGGTTGCGGACCAGCATTGCCTATACTCAGAAACATGTTCAAGTTTTCAAGTGCAATACTAGTGCTATATGTCGGTTTGTACACCGTCCTATTTTGTAATCTTACTATCATCTCGTTCCAAAACTCATTTTTCTTTGTTATCATTCTCACCGACTCTCTCACTGTGATCCACTCTCTCTTGTAATCGAGAGGTGAATCACCCATTTCAGACCACAGAGTGTGTATTGGGGTTGAGTTAATCGCCCCCAATACCACTCTTGCACATGCATTTTCTACTTTCATTAATTGGCTAAAAGCCCCTTTCGAACCATTCCCATACACACTAATACCATATCCAATTTTGGAGGATATAAGGGCCTTCCTTAACATGTCAGTCACACTCGGATGAGCGCCCCATTTAGGTTTGCTCACCCGTTTAACCACATTTAAACGTTCCTTGCAGTTATCTGCCAAAATTTTCATATGCTTCCCAAAATTCATACGTCTATCAATCCAAATACCCAAATACCTGTACGCATTTACTTGTTCAATACTTTGACTATCAACACTTATATTAACATTTGCAACGTTTGTTCTGAAACTCATATAAGCACACTTATTAGGATTCACTCTCAGATTCAACATTTTTAGTTTTTGAATTATATCATCTACCCCCTTTTGCGCTCTTTCAGCCGCCACATCAATACTTCTCCCTTTTCCAATTACTACAAAATCGTCTGCAAATTGCAGAACGATTAGATTGTCTGTATTGATGTGGTGTATCTCGCTGGTATATAGGTTTAACAGAGCTGGAGATATTCTACTCCCTTGCGGAAGTCCAATATTTGCAACTCCCTCCAACCTAAAACCACTTCCATTCAGAACCATTTTTCTATCAGTCATGAAATCTTTTATCCACATACATACTTTCCGTGAAAATCCAAAATTCGATAGAATTTGTTGTAATTTCCACGGAACCACATAATCATAAGCTCTTTCAATGTCCAAAAATACCGCAACAGCTTTCAAATTATCCTTTCTTACTTCCCAAACAAACTTTTCCACACACTCAATTGCAGAGTGGTTCTTTCGAAATCCAATTTTAGAATCTGAAACCGAAAAAGTTAAAATGTTAATTAAAATAGTTTAGCTCTGTTCCATTTTAGCTTTTTTTAAACGAAAAAGCTCATAAAGCTCTGTACTTATTGTCTTTAATTATAATGGTTCTATTTTTAACAACAAATAGAAAAAAAAATGAAACGTAACCTATAAAATTACGTGAATTTAAAATTTTAACAGTTTTGACAACAACAACATGTGCTTAATTATTTTGACAACAACAACATTTCACAATGTAATTATTAAATATTTGATATAAAATGGGTATTTAAAATATTTTAGAATCTGAAACCGAAAAAGGTTAAATGTTACTTAAAATAGTTTAGCTTTGTTCCATTTTAGCTTTTTCTAAACGAAAAAGCTTATAAAGCACTGTACTTATTGTCTTTAATTATAATGGTTCTATTTTTAACAACAAATAGACGAAAAAATGAAACGTTACCTCGAAAATTACGTGTATTTAAAATTTTAACAGTTTTACAACAACAACATGTGCTTAAGTATTTTGACAACAACAACATTTCACAAGAGAATTTTTAAATATTTGATGTTTTAAAAAGTTTAGAAACTGAAACCGAATAATAGATATGAATATGTTACTTAAAATATTTTAGCTTGTTCTAAACGTAAAAGCACATAAAGCTCCGTACGATAGTCTATAATTGAAATGGTTCTATGGCTGACACCAAATAGAGAAGAAAAGTTGAATTTAACCTCCAAAATTTAACCTGTATTTTAAATTTCAACAGTTTTGACAACAACAACATTTCATAAGGAAAATAACTAAAAATTTGATTTATAGCAATCACAACATCATTTCTAACTCGTGCTTGCCACATATTTTACATTACAGAACATATGTTACATTTACACTGCAGTATTGGAGTTGCATTGTTGGTTTGGAATGTTGAGCTGGTTACTTGAAGTGGTTCAGGTTAAATCCTTTTGTTAAAAGCGGCTATGGCGTTGAGTTATATTCCGCTGTAGTATGCCCATTTTTTAAACAATGTACACGCCAATTTTGCGCTTCAGAGCTACTTGACAATAATTGACAACGATCATCAGGTATCAGTGACTCTGGTGATCTGAATATTGAGCGTCCCATATTTGAGCAAAAGATGCATTTATATTGTCTGTAGAATTATAAGAAGATTGTTTTAGGAAGCTTATTTGGGAATGTCACCAATTCGTCCAAAGTGGCCGTTCGATCCAGAGGTGTTTCGTCGTTCCATTTCACTCGGTTTTTTTTTTTTTTTTTATAATTCAGTTTATTGTAAATTATTGTAACGATTAAGTTACTGGGCGCTGGTGATTCCAATGCACGCAAGAGAGAATTGAAGTGGTCGATTATTTCTTTACTTTTTCCACGGGCCTTTTATCAATCGCCTTAAGACAGAACAATGATCGTATATGGTCTGGACAAATGATCAATTATTTTTCGTTACTGTGTAATTAGCAGCTGTTAGTTCAGAGGATTTAATCCAATGGTGGTAATCTGTGGCAATTAGTTATCACAGGTAAAATATTACATGCAGGAAGTGAATATAAAATTTGCAAATTACTCTAAAATTTGTACTGCGACCCAAACAATTTATTTAAATAAATAATGAACAATAAACTGCAGTGAACGCGTTTCGCGCCAACCATGCATTTTGTGAAATTTGGTCATTGGGTTGAGGAGAACTTCATGATTAACAGGAAATCTAAACTTGGCTGGCCAATTAATCCTAAACTAATTTGTCTTTTTGCTGACACCGCCTAGAATAATAAGAACTAGACTAGTTGTTAAAATTCTTGCAGACACTGTCGCTGACAAATCAACTGATCATGATGGCATTCCCCTAATTGATCATAATAATGATTGCAATGATTTGGCCAAATGGTATTGTCTCTGTCCTGTTGGGGGATGCTATAACTTTGGTTTCACATAATATTATGTCCTTGAAGTCAAGTATTTTTGCTACTTATTTGCGACGATGTAAATTTTATTTTAATTCATCGGTCCTTAACCTTTTGAGTTACTTGAATAGTCCGCACAATGCAACATCAACCACAACAACACTTTATGTATAGAACACATATGAGTGCTTTATTATTATATTGTCAGAGTCAAACGCTGTTAGTCAAAAATGACTAGTTACTTTGTAAAAAAATTTTATTGTTATCATAAATAAAATTATTAAAAAAAAAAAAAAAAAAAAAAAAAAATTCATCGGAAGTTTTAAAATTGCATAAATGTTCAGATTGAAACTCACATAGTTGGGCTGGGCATTGGAATCGGTCGATTGTATTTTCTTTTGCTTAATGTGTGTGAATCTAATTTTTTAGCCAGATAAAGTCTTGGCAGCATACTTACCAAATCTCTAAAAAATTTGTTGTTTGGAACTGAAATAATTTAGTTAATATATTTGATAGGTTCAAACTCGTAAAATGGCTTACGCATTCCAGCAACAAATCTAGTTTAGACAAAAACTGCCAAATGCCTTGAGAAATTTTTTTTATGGAAAAATTAATTTCCAGACTTATAGTTTAGTATTCAACAGGCATTTTAGGTAATAAAAATAAAATCTCCTCATTTTTACGATATGTTAATTAACCACCGCATTAAGGTGGTCTTCACTTTTTCAAGGTTATAAGATAAAACTACAGATTATTATCACGTTCGCTATAATTTCCTGTTTTGTCCGAAAACATTAAAAACAAAGAAATTATTATTTATAAAACATAACGCATATGAACATCATTATCATACAGAAGCGCGCACATAATCAAAAATATGAGAAGTATGTCTGGGGACTGGACAATTCAATAATTGAATATAAATACTTTAACAATATTCAAGATCATTTCAATTCAATAGTTTTACTTTTCTCACTATAACGTGATTATAATAGGTAAGTATGGTTGCTGTGAAAATAGCGTTGTTCCTAATTTTCACCTTTCGTGAGGAATTAGGCTACCAAAACTGTCGTTATTATTTTATACTACACATTACTTATTCGCATCTATTCGTCAAAAGACCAAAAGTAGTGATTTCGACATAAAATCGATACTTTGTAAGAAAAGGGTTGTCTAAGGAGTCGGATACACCTAATTTAAATTTACAAAATACAAACAAACGCGAGATATTTAAATTGCAACTAATTAAGAGCCATTCACTTTGCTACTTTCTATACAAAATTTGCACTCTCAGTGAGTTCTTTTTTTTTTTAGATTTACAAGTACTATAAATATTTGTTTAATTTAATTAAATATTTAAGACAACGACCCGCGCGACTTTTTCGACATACATAATAAACTTTTTATTGTACACAATTACATTTGGTTTCATTTCAGCGAGTTATGATATGATTTAAAAAATAATTTTTAAACAGAACGATATGAAATCAAAAAAAAGAAACAATAAAAAATAATAATAATAACCAATGTGGGATGAATTCATAAAAATATGTACGTCTGCTCGAAAATAACAACAACAACAATTAAATGAAATTAAATCAATTTTCATAACTTAAAGGAACATTTATGGGTACAAAATATACATAAAACAAATGGTTTATGAGGACAACGAATTTTAACCTCGATTTGGTATCGTTTGTGTTTTGGTGAAGGACGTGTAATTTGCATGGTTTAATGTGATTGAACTAAACCGCTCTCGGTTTAGTTCAATCACATTAACAATGTCCTGTCGGCAGACTGTTTTTGAAGTTTATTTTATGACGATTTGATTTTGTATTGTGATCAGCATAATTGGCCATACATTTATAATGACGAACTACGTCGATACAAGTAGCCGGTTGTGGTGTATCGGGTATTTTATGCCTTTTGTACTACAGGTTAAACATTTAAGTAATTTGTAGTTTTAGGTGGAATTTAATTTTGTTAGATAAATTTTTTTCATAACTTTTTGTTTAATTTTGATAATGTAAATGTTTAATTTTGCTTTCGATTTTTAACTATTAGTCGTGAAAGTCAGTCGCCTGAGGAAATTTTCAATGGTTTCGCATGCAGTATGTGATTATGAATCGGTAAATTAATCTTCATGCAAAAAGCTTGAAAAGTAGGTATTTTCTCTATATTTAATCTCAAATCGTCTGTTTTCTGTTGTTGTGATATCCGATGAGAATTTAACCATTGAATACAGATAATTACAACATTTCTGTATTTCGCTTTATTAAATTAAAAAAATGTATCGAAAATATTTGGACCCTTATAACATCTTCTCAAACTTACATATCACTATTATACAATTATATCACCATGATACCATCATTCCATTATACCAACATAGCATCGTACCATCCTATACCATTATAACATCGTACCTCTAAATCATTATACCATCATATCATGATTCCATCGTACCATCCATGTATTATATCATCGTAGTATTATCGTACCATTATACAACCATACCATCATACCATGATACCATCATTTTAACTTACAAAGAAACGTTCATACCAACATACCATCATATCATTTTATCATCATACCTGTCAAAACATCATTCCCTCTTTCGATCCTAATATCATCATACCTTCAAACCATTATACCATTATAATAATATCGTACCATCGTACCAAGCAACCATCATACCATCGTACACCAAACCGAGATTGACGTCGAAATTAACAGGATTCTTCCCCTTGGATTGCTTGAGAGATTAGTGTAGAAAATATGTTGATATATCCATTTGTTCTCAAGTTATGGTGTACACGGATGGATAGACGGACGAACTGCCAACCGAAAGCATATATCCTAAATTTTCTTTGCAATAATACAGTTGTAAGAGAATTCATCTGTATTAGTACGATTCGCTAGTACTTAAAGCACAGCATATTCCATATATATAGAATGTAAATTGTGGCATAATCCGTCCAGTCGCCGCGGCCTGATGAGAAGATTGTTTTTTTCATAATCATAAGCTCATCAGTTCGAAACTGGATTGAATTCTCTTACAATCTTCGAAACATATTAAAAATCATTTGCAATAATGTTTAAAAACCGCATTAGTGGCTCGGTTGAAACCAACTCTGTTATATAATATAATTGTTATGCTTAAGGCAATACAGAAGACTTTTACGAGAAATTACTCTTTTCCTATACATCAAAATAACCTTTGTAACATGTCTGTTAAATGCTTTGTTGAATTTGAAATTTTATTCCTCGCGTGACAGAATAGAGCTTTGCACTCTTGTTACGTGATTTTGGAATGCGGGTTTTTGGAATTCACGATTTTGAAATACGGGGTTTCGTAATACGGGATTACATAAATTTAAGGGATTTTGTACTAATGTAGGTTTACGAAATTTTACAATCTAGACCATACTAAACCTAGATAAATTAGCCATCTATGTCGATTCTACAATAAAGCATTTTGGAATTGGTAATTACAAAGTGTGCCAAAAGCTATGAAATTTTTTAAAAGAGTTGGTGTGCTCGAAAGCGCATCTGGGTGGACTGCCAAGTTGTTAATTAGAAATTAACTAATTGTAACTCTTAAAATTTTCTTTTAGTGAGTACCTTAGAAAACACTGAAAGGTGGTAGTTGGAACTCAAGCATTTACATTGAAGTGAATTTGCTTTTATATTTCATTTATTCTTAATGGTGATTTGGAACAGAATCTCACTGTGTTCGAAACCCAATTTTGGTAGTTCATTATCACAAACTTGTTTCCGAAAAGAGATTCGATTTATTTGTTTTATACGAAGGAAAACAAGGACCTCAAGTAACCCCAATTTTCATCCCCAGAAAATTGCGACGTGTTCATTTATGGTAGTAACATATCGTTTTCATCATTTTAAATTTTCAGCCCCCGAAATTCAACTGGCACGATAGTTGTAATTTGTTTTTTTACAGCAAGCCCAAACTTCTATAGCAAAAACATGTAAGCTACTATTAAGCTAAATATGCACTACAATAGAGTATTAAAACGTATATAAATAATATTTAATATCTCTGTATTTCTCAAACTACCGAACGACTCACCTCACCTATCCGAGATATGTGGATATTATATGAGGCATTATTTTCGAAGTGGTTAAGTCCATATTTTGTTGAAACCGAAATATACGCGATTTTGAATTTTTTTATTTATTGCACTATTAGGGATTTATTTATTTTTACTTTCACTATAAATTGGTTACCGTTAGAAAAATTATACTCATTACTAGTCATTTGTCTATTGTTATCACTAAATTAACTTTTTTAAAAATGAGCTTATACCACTTGCAAAAATAACGGCTCTTATATCTAACAATATCTTTTCATATCATATCAAATCATATCATATCATATCATATTATATCATATTATATCATATCAAATCGTATTATTTCATATCATATCATATCGTATCCTATCATATCATATCATATCATATCATATCATATCATATCATATCATATCATATCATATCATATCAAATCTTATCATATCATATTATTTCATATTATATCACATCATATCATATCATATCATAAGTTTAGAAATAATCGAGCAATCAAAATGAAAATTGTCACAGCCATTACAGGTCCCGAAACCTATTGATAGAGGTATCAACCATCTTAATCGGACCATTTTAGATTTTTGCCGCCCTAAAATTTGTGGGCTATATATAGCACAGTTAATTTTCAATAAAATTGAATTTTCTAAGAAAGGTTTAGAAATAATCTAGCAATCAAAATTGAAATTGTCAAGGCAATTACAGGTCCCGAAACCTATTGATATACGTATCAACCATCGTAATCGGGCTATTTTATATTTTTGCCCTGTAAAAACTTGTGGGCTATAGCACAGCTGATTTTCAATAAAATTGAATTTTCTAAGAAATGTTTAGAAATAATCGAGCAATCAAAATGAAAATTGTCACAGCAATTACAGGTCCCGGAGCCTATTGATACAGGTATCAACCATCGTAATCGGACCATTTTAAATTTTTGCCGCCCAAAAACTTGTGGGCTATAGTACAGTTGATTTTCAATAAAATTAAATTTTCTAAGAAATGTTTATAAATAATCGAGCAATCAAAATGAAAATTGTCACAGCAATTACAGGTCCGAAACCTATTGATAGAGGTATCAACCATCGTAATCGGACCATTTTAGATTTTTGCCGCCCAAAAACTTATAGCACCGTTGATTTTCAATAAAATTGAATTTTCTTAGAAATGTTTAGAAATAATCAGGCAATCAAAATGAAAATTGTCACAGTGATTACAGGTCCCAAAACCTATTAATACAGGTATCAACCATCGTAATCGGACCATTTTAGATTTTTGCCGCCCAAAAACTTGTGGGCTATAGCACAGTTAATTTTCAATAAAATTGAATTTTCTAAGAAATGTCTAGAAATAATCGAGCAATCAAAATGAAAATTGTCACAGCAATTACAGGTACCGAAACCTATTGATAGAGGTATCAACCATCGTAATCGGACTATTTTAGATTTTTACCGCCCAAAAACTTGTGGACTATAGCACAGTTGATTTTGAATAAAATTGAATTTTGTAAGAAATGTTTAGAAATAATCGAGCAATCAAAATGAAAATTGTCACAGCAATTACAGGTCCCGAAACCTATTGATAGAGGTATCAACCATCATAATTTGACCATTTTAGATTTTTGTTGCCCAAAAACTTGTGGGCTATAGCACAGTTAATTTTGAATAAAATTGAATTTTCTAAGAAATGTTTAGAAATAATCGAGCAATCAAAATGGAAATTGTCACAGCAATCACAGGTCCCGAAACCTATTAATAGAGGTTTCAGCCATCGTAATCGGACCATTTTAGATTTTTGCCGCCCAAAAACTTGTGGGCTATAGCACAGTTGATATTCAATAAAATTGAATTTCCTAAGAAATGTTTAGAAATAATTGAGCAATTAAAATAAAAATTGTCCTAGCAATTACAGGTCCTGAAACCTATTGATAGACGTATCAACCATCGTAATCGGACCATTTTAGATTGTTGCCGCCCAAAAACTTGTGGGCTATAGCACAGTTAATTTTCAATAAAATTAAATTTTCTAAGAAAGGTTTAGAAATAATCGAGCAATCAAAATGCAAATTGTCGCAGCAATTACATGTCCCGAAACCTATTGATAGAGGTATCAACCATCGTAATCGGACCATTTTAGATTTTTGCCGCCCAAAAACTTGTGGGCTACAGCACAGTTAATTTTCAATAAAATTGAATTTTCTAAGAAATGTTTAAAAATAATCGAGCAATCAAAATGAAAATTGTCACAGCAATTACAGGTCCCGAAACCTATTGATAGAGGTATAAACCATCGTAATCGGATCATTTTAAATTTTTACCGCCCAAAAACTTGTGGGCTAGAGCACAGTTGATTTTCAATAAAATTGAATTTTCTAAGAAATGTTTAGAAATAATCGAGCAATCAAAATAGAAATTGTCACAGCAATTACAGGTCCCGAAACCTATTGATAGAGATATCAACCATCGTAATCGGACCATTTTAGATTTTTGCCGCCCAAAAACTTGTGGGCTATAGCACAGTTGATTTTCAATAAAATTGAATTTTCTAAGAAATGTTTAGAAATAATCGAGCAATTAAAATGAAAATTGTCACAGCAATTACAGGTCCCGAAACCTATTGATAGAGGTATCAACCATCGTAATCGGATCATTTTAAATTTTTACCGCCCAAAAACTTGTGGGCTATAGCACAGTTGATTTTCAATAAAATTGAATTTTCTAAGAAATGTTTAGAAATAATCGAGCAATCAAAATGGAAATTGTCACAGCAATTACAGGTCCCGAAACCTATTGATAGAGATATCAACCATCGTAATCGGAGCATTTTAGATTTTTGCCGCCCAAAAACTTGTGGGCTATAGCACAGTTGATTTTCAATAAAATTGAATTTTCTAAGAAATGTTTAGAAATAATCGAGCAATTAAAATGAAAATTGTCACAGCAATTACAGGTCCCGAAACCTATTGATAGAGGTATCAACCTTCGCAATCGGAGCATTTTAGATTTTTGCCGCCCAAAAACTTGTGGGCTATAGCACAGTTAATTTTCAATAAAATTGAATTTCCTAAGAAAGGTTTAGAAATAATCGAGCAATCAAAATGCAAATTGTCGCAGCAATTACATGTCCCGAAACCTATTGATAGAGGTATCAACCATCGTAATCGGACCATTTTAGATTTTTGCCGCCCAAAAACTTGTGGGCTATAGCACAGTTAATTTTCAATAAAATTGAATTTTCTAAGAAATGTTTAGAAATAATCGAGCAATCAAAATGAAAATTGTCCCAGCAATTAAATGTCCCGAAACCTATTGATAGAGGTATCAACCATCGTAATCGGACCATTTTAGATTTTTGCCGCCCAAAAACTTGTGGGCTATAGCACAGTTGATTTTCAATAATATTGAATTTTCTAAGAAATGTCTAGAAATAATCGAGCAATTAAAATGAAAATTGTCACAGTAATTACAGGTCCCGAAACCTATTGATAGAGGTATCAACCATCGTAATCGGACCATTTTAGATTTTTGCCGCCCAAAAACTTGTGGGCTATAGCACAGTTAATTTTCAATAAAATTGAATTTTCTAAGAAATGTTTAAAAATAATCGAGCAATCAAAATGGAAATTGTCACAGCAATTACAGGTCCCGAAACCTATTGATAGAGGTATCAACCATCATAATTGAACCATTTTAGATTTTTGCCGCCCAAAAACTTGTGGGCTATAGCAAGTTAATTTTCAATATAATTGAATTTTCTAAGAAATGTTTAAAAATAATCGAGCAATTAAAATGAAAATTGTCACAGCAATTAAAGGTTCCGAAACCTATTGATAGAGGTATCAAACATCATAATATGACCATTTTAGATTTTTGCCGCCCAAAAACTTGTGGGCTATAGCACAGTTAATGAAATTGAATTTTCTAAGAAATGTTTAGAAATAATCGAGCAATCAAAATGAAAATTGTCACAGCAAATAAAGGTCCCGAAACCTATTGATAGAGGTATCAACCATCGTAATTGGACCATTTTAGATTTTTGCCGCCCAAAAACTTGTGGGCTATAGCACAGTTAATTTTCATAAAATTGAATTTTCTAAGAAATGTTTAGAAATAATCGAGCAATCAAAATGAAAATTGTCACAGCAATTACAGGTCCCGAAACCTATTGATAGAGGTATAAACCATCGTAATCGGATCATTTTAAATTTTTACCGCCCAAAAACTTGTGGGCTATAGCACAGTTGATTTTCAATAAAATTGAATTTTCTAAGAAATGTTTAGAAATAATCGAGCAATCAAAATGAAAATTGTCACAGCAATCACAGGTCCCGAAACCTATTGATAGAGGTATCAACCATCGTAATCGGATCATTTTAGATTTTTGCCGCCCAAAAACTTGTGGGCTATAGCACAGTTAATTTTCAATTATATTGAATTTTCTAAGAAATGTTTAAAAATAATCGAGCAATCAAAATGAAAATTGTCACTGCAATTACAGGTCCCGAAACCTATTGATAGAGGTATAAACCACCGTAATCGGATCATTTTAAATTTTTACCGCCCAAAAACTTGTGGGCTAGAGCACAGTTGATTTTCAATAAAATTGAATTTTCTAAGAAATGTTTAGAAATAATCGAGCAATCAAAATAGAAATTGTCACAGCAATTACAGGTCCCGAAACCTATTGATAGAGATATCAACCATCGTAATCGGACCATTTTAGATTTTTGCCGCCCAAAAACTTGTGGGCTATAGCACAGTTGATTTTCAATAAAATTGAATTTTCTAAGAAATGTTTAGAAATAATCGAGCAATTAAAATGAAAATTGTCACAGCAATTACAGGTCCCGAAACCTATTGATAGAGGTATCAACCATCGTAATCGGATCATTTTAAATTTTTACCGCCCAAAAACTTGTGGGCTATAGCACAGTTGATTTTCAATAAAATTGAATTTTCTAAGAAATGTTTAGAAATAATCGAGCAATCAAAATGGAAATTGTCACAGCAATTACAGGTCCCGAAACCTATTGATAGAGGTATCAACCATCGCAATCGGAGTATTTTAGATTTTTGCCGCCCAAAAACTTGTGGGCTATAGCACAGTTAATTTTCAATAAAATTGAATTTCCTAAGAAAGGTTTAGAAATAATCGAGCAATTAAAATGCAAATTGTGGCAGCAATTACATGTCCCGAAACCTATTGATAGAGGTATCAACCATCGTAATCGGACCATTTTAGATTTTTGCCGCCCAAAAACTTGTGGGCTATAGCACAGTTAATTTTCAATAAAATTGAATTTTCTAAGAAATGTTTAGAAATAATCGAGCAATCAAAATGAAAATTGTCCCAGCAATTAAATATCCCGAAACCTATTGATAGAGGTATCAACCATCGTAATCGGACCATTTTAGATTTTTGCCGCCCAAAAACTTGTGGGCTATAGCACAGTTGATTTTCAATAATATTGAATTTTCTAAGAAATGTCTAGAAATAATCGAGCAATTAAAATGAAAATTGTCACAGTAATTACAGGTCCCGAAACCTATTGATAGAGGTATCAACCATCGTAATCGGACCATTTTAGATTTTTGCCGCCCAAAAACTTGTGGGCTATAGCACAGTTAATTTTCAATAAAATTGAATTTTCTAAGAAATGTTTAAAAATAATCGAGCAATCAAAATGGAAATTGTCACAGCAATTACAGGTCCCGAAACCTATTGATAGAGGTATCAACCATCATAATTGGACCATTTTAGATTTTTGCCGCCCAAAAACTTGTGGGCTATAGCAAGTTAATTTTCAATATAATTGAATTTTCTAAGAAATGTTTAAAAATAATCGAGCAATTAAAATGAAAATTGTCACAGCAATTAAAGGTTCCGAAACCTATTGATAGAGGTATCAAACATCATAATATGACCATTTTAGATTTTTGCCGCCCAAAAACTTGTGGGCTATAGCACAGTTAATGAAATTGAATTTTCTAAGAAATGTTTAGAAATAATCGAGCAATCAAAATGGAAATTGTCACAGCAAATAAAGGTCCCGAAACCTATTGATAGAGGTATCAACCATCGTAATTGGACCATTTTAGATTTTTGCCGCCCAAAAACTTGTGGGCTATAGCACAGTTAATTTTCATAAAATTGAATTTTCTAAGAAATGTTTAGAAATAATCGAGCAATCAAAATGGAAATTGTCACAGCAATTACATGTCCCGAAACCTATTGATAGAGGTATCAACCATCATAATCGGACCATTTTAGATTTTTGCCGCCCAAAAACTTGTGGGCTATAGCACAGTTAATTTTCAATATAATTTAATTTTCTAAGAAATGTTTAAAAATAATCGAGCAATTAAAATGAAAATTGTCACAGCAATTACAGGTCCCGAAACCTATTGATAGAGGTATCATCCATCGTAATCGGATCATTTTAAATTTTTACCGCCCAAAAACTTGTGGGCTATAGCACAGTTGATTTTCAATAAAATTGAATTTTCTAAGAAATGTTTAGAAATAATCGAGCAATTAAAATGAAAATTGTCACAGCAATTACAGGTCCCGAAACCTATTGATAGAGGTATCAACCATCATAATTGGACCATTTTAGATTTTTGCCGCCCAAAAACTTGTGGGCTATAGCACAGTTAATTTTCATAAAATTGAATTTTCTAAGAAATGTTTAGAAATAATCGAGCAATCAAAATGGAAATTGTCACAGCAATTACAGGTCCCGAATCCTATTGATAGAGGTATCAACTATCGTAAACGGACCATTTAAGATTTTTACCGCCCAAAAACTTGTGGGCTATAGCACAGTTGATTTTCAATAAAATTGAATTTTCTAAGAAATGTTTAGAAATAATCGAGCAATCAAAATGGAAATTGTCACAGCAATTACAGGTCCCGAAACCTATTGATAGAGATATCAACCATCGTAATCAGAGCATTTTAGATTTTTGCCGCCCAAAAACTTGTGCGCTATAGCACAGTTAATTTTCAATAAAATTGAATTTTCAAAGAAATGTTTAAAAATAATCGAGCAATCAAAATAAAAATTGTCGCAGCAATTACATGTCCCGAAACCTATTGATAGAGGTATCAGCCATCATAATCGGACCATTTTAGATTTTTACCGCCCAAAAACTTGTGGGCTATAGCACAGTTGATTTTCAATAAAATTGAATTTTCTACGAAATGTTTAGAAATAATCGAGCAATCAAAATGGAAATTGTCACAGCAATTACATTTTGCGAAACCTATTGATAGAGGTATCAACCATCATAATTGGACCATTTTAGATTTTTGCCGCCCAAAAACTTGTGGGCTATAGCAAGTTAATTTTCAATATAATTGAATTTTCTAAGAAATGTTTAAAAATAATCGAGCAATTAAAATGAAAATTGTCACAGCAATTAAAGGTTCCGAAACCTATTGATAGAGGTATCAAACATCATAATATGACCATTTTAGATTTTTGCCGCCCAAAAACTTGTGGGCTATAGCACAGTTAATGAAATTGAATTTTCTAAGAAATGTTTAGAAATAATCGAGCAATCAAAATGGAAATTGTCACAGCAAATAAAGGTCCCGAAACCTATTGATAGAGGTATCAACCATCGTAATTGGACCATTTTAGATTTTTGCCGCCCAAAAACTTGTGGGCTATAGCACAGTTAATTTTCATAAAATTGAATTTTCTAAGAAATGTTTAGAAATAATCGAGCAATCAAAATGAAAATTGTCACAGCAATTACAGGTCCCGAAACCTATTGATAGAGGTATAAACCATCGTAATCGGATCATTTTAAATTTTTACCGCCCAAAAACTTGTGGGCTATAGCACAGTTGATTTTCAATAAAATTGAATTTTCTAAGAAATGTTTAGAAATAATCGAGCAATCAAAATGAAAATTGTCACAGCAATTACAGGTCCCGAAACCTATTGATAGAGGTATCAACCATCGTAATCGGATCATTTTAGATTTTTGCCGCCCAAAAACTTGTGGGCTATAGCACAGTTAATTTTCAATTATATTGAATTTTCTAAGAAATGTTTAAAAATAATCGAGCAATTAAAATGAAAATTGTCACAGCAATTACAGGTCCCGAAACCTATTGATAGAGGTATAAACCACCGTAATCGGATCATTTTAAATTTTTACCGCCCAAAAACTTGTGGGCTAGAGCACAGTTGATTTTCAATAAAATTGAATTTTCTAAGAAATGTTTAGAAATAATCGAGCAATCAAAATAGAAATTGTCACAGCAATTACAGGTCCCGAAACCTATTGATAGAGATATCAACCATCGTAATCGGACCATTTTAAATTTTTGCCGCCCAAAAACTTGTGGGCTATAGCACAGTTGATTTTCAATAAAATTGAATTTTCTAAGAAATGTTTAGAAATAATCGAGCAATTAAAATGAAAATTGTCACAGCAATTACAGGTCCCGAAACCTATTGATAGAGGTATCAACCATCGTAATCGGATCATTTTAAATTTTTACCGCCCAAAAACTTGTGGGCTATAGCACAGTTGATTTTCAATAAAATTGAATTTTCTAAGAAATGTTTAGAAATAATCGAGCAATCAAAATGGAAATTGTCACAGCAATTACAGGTCCCGAAACCTATTGATAGAGATATCAACCATCGTAATCGGAGCATTTTAGATTTTTGCCGCCCAAAAACTTGTGGGCTATAGCACAGTTGATTTTCAATAAAATTGAATTTTCTAAGAAATGTTTAGAAATAATCGAGCAATTAAAATGAAAATTGTCAAAGCAATTACAGGTCCCGAAACCTATTGATAGAGGTATCAACCATCGCAATCGGAGCATTTTAGATTTTTGCCGCCCAAAAACTTGTGGGCTATAGCACAGTTAATTTTCAATAAAATTGAATTTCCTAAGAAAGGTTTAGAAATAATCGAGCAATCAAAATGCAAATTGTCGCAGCAATTACATGTCCCGAAACCTATTGATAGAGGTATCAACCATCGTAATCGGACCATTTTAGATTTTTGCCGCCCAAAAACTTGTGGGCTATAGCACAGTTAATTTTCAATAAAATTGAATTTTCTAAGAAATGTTTAGAAATAATCGAGCAATCAAAATGAAAATTGTCCCAGCAATTAAATGTCCCGAAACCTATTGATAGAGGTATCAACCATCGTAATCGGACCATTTTAGATTTTTGCCGCCCAAAAACTTGTGGGCTATAGCACAGTTGATTTTCAATAATATTGAGTTTTCTAAGAAATGTCTAGAAATAATCGAGCAATTAAAATTTAAATTGTCACAGTAATTACAGGTCCCGAAACCTATTGATAGAGGTATCAACCATCGTAATCGGACCATTTTAGATTTTTGCCGCCCAAAAACTTGTGGGCTATAGCACAGTTAATTTTCAATAAAATTGAATTTTCTAAGAAATGTTTAAAAATAATCGAGCAATCAAAATGGAAATTGTCACAGCAATTACAGGTCCCGAAACCTATTGATAGAGGTATCAACCATCATAATTGGACCATTTTAGATTTTTGCCGCCCAAAAACTTGTGGGCTATAGCAAGTTAATTTTCAATATAATTGAATTTTCTAAGAAATGTTTAAAAATAATCGAGCAATTAAAATGAAAATTGTCACAGCAATTAAAGGTTCCGAAACCTATTGATAGAGGTATCAAACATCATAATATGACCATTTTAGATTTTTGCCGCCCAAAAACTTGTGGGCTATAGCACAGTTAATGAAATTGAATTTTCTAAGAAAAGTTTAGAAATAATCGAGCAATCAAAATGGAAATTGTCACAGCAAATAAAGGTCCCGAAACCTATTGATAGAGGTATCAACCATCGTAATTGGACCATTTTAGATTTTTGCCGCCCAAAAACTTGTGGGCTATAGCACAGTTAGATTTCATAAAATTGAATTTTCTAAGAAATGTTTAGAAATAATCGAGCAATCGAAATGGAAATTGTCACAGCAATTACATGTCCCGAAACCTATTGATAGAGGTATCAACCATCATAATCGGACCATTTTAGATTTTTGCCGCCCAAAAACTTGTGGGCTATAGCACAGTTAATTTTCAATATAATTTAATTTTCTAAGAAATGTTTAAAAATAATCGAGCAATTAAAATGAAAATTGTCACAGCAATTACAGGTCCCGAAACCTATTGATAGAGGTATCATCCATCGTAATCGGATCATTTTAAATTTTTACCGCCCAAAAACTTGTGGGCTATAGCACAGTTGATTTTCAATAAAATTGAATTTTCTAAGAAATGTTTAGAAATAATCGAGCAATTAAAATGAAAATTGTCACAGCAATTACAGGTCCCGAAACCTATTGATAGAGGTATCAACCATCATAATTGGACCATTTTAGATTTTTGCCGCCCAAAAACTTGTGGGCTATAGCACAGTTAATTTTCATAAAATTGAATTTTCTAAGAAATGTTTAGAAATAATCGAGCAATCAAAATGGAAATTGTCACAGCAATTACAGGTCCCGAATCCTATTGATAGAGGTATCAACTATCGTAAACGGACCATTTAAGATTTTTACCGCCCAAAAACTTGTGGGCTATAGCACAGTTGATTTTCAATAAAATTGAATTTTCTAAGAAATGTTTAGAAATAATCGAGCAATCAAAATGGAAATTGTCACAGCAATTACAGGTCCCGAAACCTATTGATAGAGATATCAACCATCGTAATCAGAGCATTTTAGATTTTTGCCGCCCAAAAACTTGTGGGCTATAGCACAGTTAATTTTCAATAAAATTGAATTTTCTAAGAAATGTTTAGAAATAATCGAGCAATCAAAATGGAAATTGTCACAGCAATTACATTTTGCGAAACCTATTGATAGAGGTATCAACCATCGTAACCGGACCATTTTAGATTTTTACCGCCCAAAAACTTGTGGGCTATAGCACAGTTGATTTTCAATAAAATTGAATTTTCTAAGAAATGTTTAGAAATAATCGAGCAATCAAAATAAAAATTGTCACAGCAATTACAGGTCCCGAAACCTATTAATAAAGGTATCAACCATCATAATTGGACCATTTTAGAATTTTGCCGCCCAAAAACTTGTGGGCTATAGCACAGTTGATTTTCAATAAAATTGAATTTTCTAAGAAATGTTTAGAAATAATCGAGCAATCAAAATGGAAATTGTCACAGAAATTACAGGTCCCGAAACCTATTGATAAAGATATCAACCATCGTAATAGGAGCATTTAAGATTTTTGCCGCCCAAAAACTTGTGGGCTATAGTACAGTTAATTTTCAATAAAATTGAATTTTCTAAGAAAGGTTTAGAAATAATCGAGCAATCAAAATGAAAATTGTCACAGCAATTACAGGTCCCGAAACCTATTGATAGAGGTATCAACCATCATAATCGGACCATTTTAAATTTTTACCGCCCAAAAACTTGTGGGCTATAGCACAGTTAATTTTCAATAAAATTGAATTTTCTAAGAAATGTTTAAAAATAATCGAGCAATCAAAATGAAAATTGTCACAGCAATTACAGGTCCCGAAACCTATTGATAGAGGTATCAACCATCGTAATCGGATCATTTTAAATTTTTACCGCCCAAAAACTTGTGGGCTATAGCACAGTTGATTTTCAATAAAATTGAATTTTCTAAGAAATGTTTAGAAATAATCGAGCAATCAAAATGGAAATTGTCACAGCAATTACAGGTCCCGAAACCTATTGATAGAGGTATCAACCATCGTAACCGGACCATTTTAGATTTTTGCCGCCCAAAAACTTGTGGGCTATAGCACAGTTGATTTTCAATAAAATTGAATTTTCTAAGAAATGTTTAGAAATAATCGAGCAATCAAAATGAAAATTTTCACAGCAATTACAGGTCCCGAAACCTATTAATAGAGGTATCAATCATCATAATTAGACCATTTTAGATTTTTGCCGCCCAAAAACTTGTGGGCTATAGCACAGTTAATTTTCAATAAAATTGAATTTTCTAAGAAAGGTTTAGAAATAATCGAGCAATCAAAATGAAAATTGTCACAGCATTTACAGGTCCCGAAACCTATTGATAGAGGTATCAACCATCGTAATCGGACCATTTTAAATTTTTACCGAACAAAAACTTGTGGGCTATAGCACAGTTAATTTTGAATAAAATTGAATTTCTAAGAAATGTTTAGAAATAATCGAGCAATCAAAATGAAAATTGTCCCAGCAATTACAGGTCCCGAAACCTATTGATAGAGGTATCAACCATCATAATTTGACCATTTTAGATTTTTGTTGCCTAAAAACTTGTGGGCTATAGCACAGTTAATTTTGAATAAAATTGAATTTTCTAAGAAATGTTTAGAAATAATCGAGCAATCAAAATAAAAATTGTCACAGCAATCACAGGACCCGAAACCTATTAATAGAGGTTTCAACCATCGTAATCGGACCATTTTAGATTTTTTCCGCTCAAAAACTTGTGGGCTATAGCACAGTTGATATTCAATAAAATTGAATTTCCTAAGAAATGTTTAGAAATAATCGAGCAATTAAAATAAAAATTGTCCCAGCAATTACAGGTCCTAAAACCTATTGATAGACGTATCAACCATCGTAATCGGACCATTTTAGATTTTTGCCGCCCAAAAACTTGTGGGCTATAGCACAGTTAATTGTCAATAAAATTGAATTTTCTAAGAAATGTTTAGAAATAATCGAGCAATTAAAATGAAAATTGTCACAGCAATTACAGGTCCCGAAACCTATTGATAGAGGTATCAACCATCGTAATCGGACCATTTTAAATTTTTGCCGCCCAAAAACTTGTGGGCTATAGCACAGTTGATTTTCAATAAAATTGAATTTTGTAAGAAATGTTTAGAAATAATCGAGCAATTAAAATAAAAATTGTCACAGCAATTACAGGTCCCGAAACCTATTGATAGACGTATCAACCATCATAATTGGACCATTTTAGATTTTTGCCGCCCAAAAACTTGTGGGCTATAACACAGTTAATTTTCATTAAATTGAATTTTCTAAGAAATGTTTAGAAATAATCGAGCAATCAAAATGGAAATTGTCACAGCAATTACAGGTCCCGAATCCTATTGATAGAGGTATCAACTATCGTAATCAGAGCATTTTAGATTTTTACCGCCCAAAAACTTGTGGGCTATAGCACAGTTGATTTTCAATAAAATTGAATTTTCTAAGGAATGTTTAGAAATAATCGAGCAATTAAAATGAGAATTATCACAGCAATTAAAGGTTCCGAAACCTATTGATAGAGGTTTCAACCATCATAATATGACCATTTTAGAATTTTGCCGCCCAAAAACTTGTGGGCTATAGCACAGTTAATTTTCATTAAATTGAATTTTCTAAGAAATGTTTAGAAATAATCGAGCAATCAAAATGGAAATTGTCACAGCAATTACAGGTCCCGAAACCTATTGATAGAGATATCAACCATCGTAATCGGAGCATTTTAGATTTTTGCCGCCCAAAAACTTGTGCCCCACAGTTAATTTTCAATAAAATTGAATTTTCTAAGAAATGTTTAAAAATAATCGAGCAATCAAAATAAAAATTGTCGCAGCAATTACATGTCCCGAAACCTATTGATAGAGGTATCAACCATCATAATCGGACCATTTTAGATTTTTACCGCCCAAAAACTTGTGGGCTATAGCACAGTTAATTTTCAATAAAATTAAATTTTCTAAGAAATGTTTAAAAATAATCGAGCAATCAAAATAAAAATTGTCGCAGCAATTACATGTCCCGAAACCTATTGATAGAGGTATCAACCATCATAATCGGACCATTTTAGATTTTTACCGCCCAAAAACTTGTGGGCTATAGCACAGTTGATTTTCAATAAAATTGAATTTTCTAAGAAATGTTTAGAAATAATCGAGCAATCAAAATGGAAATTGTCACAGCAATTACAGTTCCCGAAACCTATTGATAGAGGTATAATCCATCGTAATTAGACCATTTTAGATTTTTGCCGCCCAAAAACTTGTGGGCTATAGCACAGTTAATTTTCATAAAATTGAATTTTCTAAGAAAGGTTTAGAAATAATCGAGCAATCAAAATGAAAATTGTCACAGCAATTACAGGTCCCGAAACCTATTGATAGAAGTATCAACCATCGTAACCGGACCATTTTAGATTTTTACCGCCCAAAAACTTGTGGGCTATAGCACAGTTGATTTTCAATAAAATTGAATTTTCTAAGAAATGTTTAGAAATAATCGAGCAATCAAAATAAAAATTGTCACAGCAATTACAGGTCCCGAAACCTATTAATAAAGGTATCAACCATCATAATTGGACCATTTTAGAATTTTGCCGCCCAAAAACTTGTGGGCTATAGCACAGTTGATTTTCAATAAAATTGAATTTTCTAAGAAATGTTTAGAAATAATCGAGCAATCAAAATGGAAATTGTCACAGAAATTACAGGTCCCGAAACCTATTGATAAAGATATCAACCATCGTAATAGGAGCATTTTAGATGTTTGCCGCCCAAAAACTTGTGGGCTATAGCACAGTTAATTTTCAATAAAATTGAATTTTCTAAGAAAGGTTTAGAAATAATCGAGCAATCAAAATGAAAATTGTCACAGCAATTACAGGTCCCGAAACCTATTGATAGAGGTATCAACCATCGTAATCGGACCATTTTAGATTTTTACCGCCCAAAAACTTGTGGGCTATAGCACAGTTAATTTTCAATAAAATTGAATTTTCTAAGAAATGTTTAAAAATAATCGAGCAATCAAAATGAAAATTGTCACAGCAATTACAGGTCCCGAAACCTATTGATAGAAGTATCAACCATCGTAACCGGACCATTTTAGATTTTTACCGCCCAAAAACTTGTGGGCTATAGCACAGTTGATTTTCAATAAAATTGAATTTTCTAAGAAATGTTTAGAAATAATCGAGCAATCAAAATGAAAATTGTCACAGCAATTACAGGTCCCGAAACCTATTGATAAAGGTATCAACCATCGTAATCGGACCATTTTAGATTTTTGCCGCCCAAAAACTTGTGGGCTATAGCACAGTTAATTTTCATAAAATTGAATTTTCTAAGAAATGTTTAGAAATAATCGAGCAATCAAATTGGAAATTGTCACAGCAATTACAGGTCCCGAAACCTATTGATAGAAGTATCAACCATCGTAACCGGACGATTTTAGATTTTTACCGCCCAAAAACTTGTGGGCTATTGCACAGTTGATTTTCAATAAAATTGAATTTTCTAAGAAATGTTTATAAATAATCGAGCAATCAAAATGGAAATTGTCACAGCAATTACAGGTCCCGAAACCTATTGATAGAGGTATCAACCATCGTAACCGGACCATTTTAGATTTTTGCCGCCCAAAAACTTGTGGGCTATGGCACAGTTAATTTTCAATAAAATTGAATTTTCTAAGAAAGGTTTAGAAATAATCGAGCAATCAAAATGAAAATTGTCACAGCATTTACAGGTCCTGAAACCTATTGATAGAGGTATCAACCATCGTAATCGGACCATTTTAGATTTTTGCCGCCCAAAAACTTGTGGGCTATAGCACAGTTGATTTTCAATAAAATTGAATTTTCTAAGAAATGTTTAGAAATAATCGAGCAATCAAAATGGAAATTGTCACAGCAATTACAGGTCCCGAAACCTATTAATAGAGATATCAACCATCGTAATCAGAGCATTTTAGATTTTTGCCG
Source organism: Tipula vernalis (assembly GCA_958295665.1). Lineage (NCBI taxonomy): Eukaryota > Metazoa > Arthropoda > Insecta > Diptera > Tipulidae > Tipula > Tipula vernalis. Next base: position 361,039,325 of record OY282559.1, on the reverse strand, counting down.
CCCAAAAACTTGTGGGCTATAGCACAGTTAATTTTCAATAAAATTGAATTTTCTAAGAAATGTTTAGAAATAATCGAGCAATCAAAATGAAAATTGTCACAGCAATTACAGGTCCCGAAACCTATTGATAGAGGTATCAACCATCGTAAACGGACCATTTTAGATTTTTACCGCCCAAAAACTTGTGGGCTATATCACAGTTGATTTTCAATAAAATTGAATTTTCTAAGAAATGTTTAGAAATAATCGAGCAATCAAAATGAAAATTGACACAGCAATTACAGGTCCCGAAACCTATTGATAGAGGTATCAACCATCGTAATCGGACCATTTTAAATTTTTACCGCCCAAAAACTTGTGGGCTATAGCACAGTTGATTTTCAATAAAATTGAATTTTGTAAGAAATGTTTAGAAATAATCGAGCAATTAAAATAAAAATTGTCACAGCAATCACAGGTCCCGAAACCTATTGATAGACGTATCAACCATCATAATTGGACCATTTTAGATTTTTGCCGCCCAAAAACTTGTGGGCTATAACACAGTTAATTTTCATTAAATTGAATTTTCTAAGAAATGTTTAGAAATAATCGAGCAATCAAAATGGAAATTGTCACAGCAATTACAGGTCCCGAATCCTATTGATAGAGGTATCAACTATCGTAAACGGACCATTTTAGATTTTTACCGCCCTAAAACTTGTGGGCTATAGCACAGTTGATTTTCAATAAAATTGAATTTTCTAAGAAATGTTTAGAAATAATCGAGCAATTAAAATGAAAATTATCACAGCAATTAAAGGTTCCGAAACCTATTGATAGAGGTTTCAACCATCATAATATGACCATTTTAGAATTTTGCCGCCCAAAAACTTGTGGGCTATAGCACAGTAAATGAAATTGAATTTTCTAAGAAATGTTTAGAAATAATCGAGCAATCAAAATGGAAATTGTCACAGCAATTACAGGTCCCGAAACCTATTAATAGAGGTTTCATCCATCGTAATCGGACCATTTTAGATTTTTACCGCCCAAAAACTTGTGGGCTATAGCACAGTTAATTTTCAATAAAATTGAATTTCCTAAGAAATATTTAGAAATAATCGAGCAATTAAAATGAGAATTGTCACAGCAATTACAGGTCCCGAAACCTATTGATAGAGGTATCAACCATCGTAATCGGATCATTTTAAATTTTTACCGCCCAAAAACTTGTGGGCTATAGCACAGTTGATTTTCAATAAAATTGAATTTTCTAAGAAATGTTTAGAAATAATCGAGCAATCAAAATGAAAATTTTCACAGCAATTACAGGTTTCGAAACCTATTAATTGAGGTATCAACCATCATATTTGGACCATTTTAGATTTTTGCCGCCCAAAAACTTGTGGGCTATAGCACAGTTAATTTTCAATAAAATTGAATTTTCTAAGAAAGGTTTAGAAATAATCGAGCAATCAAAATGGAAATTGTCACAGCAATTACAGGTCCCGAAACCTATTGATAGAGATATCAACCATCGTAATCAGAGCATTTTAGATTTTTGCCGCCCAAAAACTTGTGGGCTATAGCACAGTTAATTTTCAATAAAATTGAATTTTCTAAGAAATGTTTAGAAATAATCGAGCAATCAAAATGAAAACTGTCACAGCTATTACAGGTCCCGAAACCTATTGATAGAGGTATCAACCATCGTAAACGGACCATTTTAGATTTTTACCGCCCAAAAACTTGTGGGCTATAGCACAGTTGATTTTCAATAAAATTGAATTTTGTAAGAAATGTTTAAAAATAATCGAGCAATCAAAATGAAAATTGTCACAGCAATTACAGGTCCCGAAACCTATTGATAGAGGTATCAACCATCGTAATCGGACCATTTTAAATTTTTACCGCCCAAAAACTTGTGGGCTATAGCACAGTTGATATTCAATAAAATTGAATTTCCTAAGAAATGTTTAGAAATAATCGAGCAATTAAAATAAAAATTGTCCCAGCAATTACAGGTCCTGAAACCTATTGATAGACGTATCAACCATCGTAATCGGACCATTTTAGATTTTTGCCGCCCAAAAACTTGTGGGCTATAGCACAGTTAATTTTCAATAAAATTGAATTTTCTAAGAAATGTTTAGAAATAATCGAGCAATTAAAATGAAAATTGTCACAGCAAAAACAGGTCCCGAAACCTATTGATAGAGGTATCAACCATCGTAATCGGACCATTTTAAATTTTTGCCGCCCAAAAACTTGTGGGCTATAGCACAGTTGATTTTCAATAAAATTGAATTTGCTAAGAAATGTTTAGAAATAATCGAGCAATTAAAATGAAAATTATCCCAGCAACTAAAGGTTCCGAAACCTATTGATAGAGGTTTCAACCATCATAATATGACCATTTTAGAATTTTGCCGCCCAAAAACTTGTGGGCTATAGCACAGTTAATGAAATTGAATTTTCTAAGAAATGTTTAGAAATAATCGAGCAATCAAAATGGAAATTGTCACAGCAATTAAAGGTCCCGAAACCTATTGATAGAGGTATCAACCATCGTAATTGGACCATTTTAGATTTTTGCCGCCCAAAAACTTGTGGGCTATAGCACAGTTAATTTTCATAAAATTGAATTTTCTAAGAAATGTTTAGAAATAATCGAGCAATCAAAATGGAAATTGTCACAGCAATTACATGTCCCGAAACCTATTGATAGAGGTATCAACCATCATAATCGGACCATTTTAGATTTTTGCCGCCCAAAAACTTGTGGGCTATAGCACAGTTAATTTTCAATATAATTGAATTTTCTAAGAAAGGTTTAAAAATAATCGAGCAATTAAAATGAAAATTGTCACAGCAATTACAGGTCCCGAAACCTATTGATAGAGGTATCATCCATCGTAATCGGATCATTTTAAATTTTTACCGCCCAAAAACTTGTGGGCTATAGCACAGTTGATTTTCAATAAAATTTAATTTTCTAAGAAATATTTAGAAATAATCGAGCAATCAAAATGGAAATTGTCACAGCAATTACAGGTCCCGAATCCTATTGATAGAGGTATCAACTATCGTAAACGGACCATTTTAGATTTTTACCGCCCAAAAACTTGTGGGCTATAGCACAGTTGATTTTCAATAAAATTTAATTTTCTAAGAAATGTTTAGAAATAATCGAGCAATTAAAATGAAAATTATCACAGCAATTAAAGGTTCCGAAACCTATTGATAGAGGTATCAACCATCATAATATGACCATTTTAGAATTTTGCCGCCCAAAAACTTGTGGGCTATAGCACAGTTAATGAAATTGAATTTTCTAAGAAATGTTTAGAAATAATCGAGCAATCAAAATGGAAATTGTCACAGCAATTACAGGTCCCGAAACCTATTAATAGAGGTTTCATCCATCGTAATCGGACCATTTTAGATTTTTGCCGCCCAAAAACTTGTGGGCTATAGCAAAGTTAATTTTCAATAAAATTGAATTTTCTAAGAAATGTTTAGAAATAATCGAGCAATTAAAATGAAAATTATCACAGCAATTAAAGGTTCCGAAACCTATTGATAGAGGTATCAACCATCGTAATCGGACCATTTTAAATTTTTGCCGCCCAAAAACTTGTGGGCTATAGCACAGTTGATTTTCAATAAAATTGAATTTTCTAAGAAAGGTTTAGAAATAATCGAGCAATAAAATGAAAATTGTCACAGCAATTACAGGTCCCGAAACCTATTGATAGAGGTATCAACCATCGTAATCGGATCATTTTAAATTTTTACCGCCCAAAAACTTGTGGGCTATAGCACAGTTAATTTTCATAAAATTGAATTTTCTAAGAAATGTTTAGAAATAATCAAACAATCAAAATGGAAATTGTCACAGCAATTACAGGTCCCGAATCCTATTGATAGAGGTATCAACTATCGTAAACGGACCATTTTAGATTTTTACCGCCCAAAAACTTGTGGGCTATAGCACAGTTGATTTTCAATAAAATTGAATTTTCTAAGAAATGTTTAGAAATAATCGAGCAATTAAAATGAAAATTATCACAGCAAATAAAGGTTCCGAAACCTATTGATAGAGGTATCAACCATCATAATATGAACATTTTAGAATTTTGCCGCCCAAAAACTTGTGGGCTATAGCACAGTTAATGAAATTGAATTTTCTAAGAAATGTTTAGAAATAATCGAGCAATCAAAATGGAAATTGTCACAGCAATTACAGGTCCCGAAAACTATTAATAGAGGTTTCATCCATCGTAATCGGACCATTTTAGATTTTTGCCGCCCAAAAACTTGTGGGCTATAGCACAGTTAATTTTCAATAAAATTGAATTTTCTAAGAAATATTTAGAAATAATCGAGCAATTAAAATGAAAATTGTCACAGCCATTACAGGTCCTGAAACCTATTGATAGACGTATCAACCATCGTAATCGGACCATTTTAGATTTTTGCCGCCCAAAAACTTGTGGGCTATAGCACAGTTGATTTTCAATAAAATTGAATTTTCTAAGAAATGTTTAGAAATAATCGAGCAATTAAAATGAAAATTATCACAGCAATTAAAGGTTCCGAAACCTATTGATAGAGGTTTCAACCATCATAACATGACCATTTTAGAATTTTGCCGCCCAAAAACTTGTGGGCTATAGCACAGTTAATGAAATTGAATTTTCTAAGAAATGTTTAGAAATAATCGAGCAATCAAAATGGAAATTGTCACAGCAATTAAAGGTCCCGAAACCTATTAATAGAGGTATCAACCATCGTAATTGGACCATTTTAGATTTTTGCCGCCCAAAAACTTGTGGGCTATAGCACAGTTAATTTTCAATAAAATTGAATTTTCTAAGAAATGTTTAGAAATAATCGAGCAATTAAAATAAAAATTATCACAGCAATTAAAGGTTCCGAAACCTATTGATAGAGGTTTCAACCATCATAATATGACCATTTTAGAATTTTGCCGCCCAAAAACTTGTGGGCTATAGCACAGTTAATGAAATGGAATTTTCTAAGAAATGTTTAGAAATAATCGAGCAATCAAAATGGAAATTGTCACAGCAATTAAAGGTCCCGAAACCTATTGATAGAGTTATCAACCATCGTAATTGGACCATTTTAGATTTTTGCCGCCCAAAAACTTGTGGGCTATAGCACAGTTAATTTTCATAAAATTGAATTTTCTAAGAAATGTTTAGAAATAATCGAGCAATCAAAATGGAAATTGTCACAGCAATTACATGTCCCGAAACCTATTGATAGAGGTATCAACCATCATAATCGGACCATTTTAGATTTTTGCCGCCCAAAAACTTGTGGGCTATAGCACAGTTAATTTTCAATATAATTGAATTTTCTAAGAAAGGTTTAAAAATAATCGAGCAATTAAAATGAAAATTGTCACAGCAATTACAGGTCCCGAAACCTATTGATAGAGGTATCATCCATCGTAATCGGATCATTTTAAATTTTTACCGCCCAAAAACTTGTGGGCTATAGCACAGTTGATTTTCAATAAAATTTAATTTTCTAAGAAATATTTAGAAATAATCGAGCAATCAAAATGGAAATTGTCACAGCAATTACAGGTCCCGAATCCTATTGATAGAGGTATCAACTATCGTAAACGGACCATTTTAGATTTTTACCGCCCAAAAACTTGTGGGCTATAGCACAGTTGATTTTCAATAAAATTGAATTTTCTAAGAAATGTTTAGAAATAATCGAGCAATTAAAATGAAAATTATCACAGCAATTAAAGGTTCCGAAACCTATTGATAGAGGTATCAACCATCATAATATGACCATTTTAGAATTTTGCCGCCCAAAATCTTGTGGGCTATAGCACAGTTAATGAAATTGAATTTTCTAAGAAATGTTTAGAAATAATCGAGCAATCAAAATGGAAATTGTCACAGCAATTACAGGTCCCGAAACCTATTAATAGAGGTTTCATCCATCGTAATCGGACCATTTTAGATTTTTGCCGCCCAAAAACTTGTGGGCTATAGCACAGTTAATTTTCAATAAAATTGAATTTTCTAAGAAATGTTTAGAAATAATCTAGCAATTAAAATGAAAATTATCACAGCAATTAAAGGTTCCGAAACCTATTGATAGAGGTATCAACCATCATAATATGACCATTTTAGAATTTTGCTGCCCAAAAACTTGTGGGCTATAGCACAGTTAATGAAATTGAATTTTCTAAGAAATGTTTAGAAATAATCGAGCAATCAAAATGGAAATTGTCACAGCAATTACAGGTCCCGAAACCTATTAATAGACGTTTCATCCATCGTAATCGGACCATTTTAGATTTTTGCCGCCCAAAAACTTGTGGGCTATAGCAAAGTTAATTTTCAATAAAATTGAATTTTCTAAGAAATGTTTAGAAATAATCGAGCAATCAAAATAAAAATTATCACAGCAATTAAAGGTTCCGAAACCTATTGATAGAGGTATCAACCATCATAATATGACCATTTTAGAATTTTGCCGCCCAAAAACTTTTTGGCTATAGCACAGTTAATGAAATTGAATTTTCTAAGAAAGGTTTAGAAATAATCGAGCAATCAAAATGGAAATTGTCACAGCAATTACAGGTCCCGAAACCTATTAATAGAGGTTTCATCCATCGTAATCGGACCATTTTAGATTTTTGCCGCCCAAAAACTTGTGGGCTATAACACAGTTGATTTTCAATAAAATTGAATTTTCTAAGAAATGTTTAGAAATAATCGAGCAATTAAAATGAAAATTGTCACAGCAATTACAGGTCCCGAAACCTATTGATAGAGGTATCAACCATCGTAATCGGACCATTTTAAATTTTTGCCGCCCAAAAACTTGTGGGCTATAGCACAGTTGATTTTCAATAAAATTGAATTTTCTAAGTAAGGTTTAGAAATAATCGAGCAATAAAATGAAAATTGTCACAGCAATTACAGGTCCCGAAACCTATTGATAGAGGTATCAACCATCGTAATCGGATCATTTTAAATTTTTACCGCCCAAAAACTTGTGGGCTATAGCACAGTTAATTTTCATAAAATTGAATTTTCTAAGAAATGTTTAGAAATAATCAAACAATCAAAATGGAAATTGTCACAGCAATTACAGGTCCCGAATCCTATTGATAGAGGTATCAACTATCGTAAACGGACCATTTTAGATTTTTACCGCCCAAAAACTTGTGGGCTATAGCACAGTTGATTTTCAATAAAATTGAATTTTCTAAGAAATGTTTAGAAATAATCGAGCAATTAAAATGAAAATTATCACAGCAATTAAAGGTTCCGAAACCTATTGATAGAGGTATCAACCATCATAATATGAACATTTTAGAATTTTGCCGCCCAAAAACTTGTGGGCTATAGCACAGTTAATGAAATTGAATTTTCTAAGAAATGTTTAGAAATAATCGAGCAATCAAAATGGAAATTGTCACAGCAATTACAGGTCCCGAAACCTATTAATATAGGTTTCATCCATCGTAATCGGACCATTTTAAATTTTTGCCGCCCAAAAACTTGTTGGCTATAGCACAGTTGATTTTCAATAAAATTGAATTTTCTAAGAAATATTTAGAAATAATCGAGCAATCAAAATGGAAATTGTCACAGCAATTACAGGGCCCGAATCCTATTGATAGAGGAATCAACTATCGTAAACGGACCATTTTAGATTTTTACCGCCCTAAAACTTGTGGGCTATAGCACAGTTGATTTTCAATAAAATTGAATTTTCTAAGAAATGTTTAGAAATAATCGAGCAATTAAAATGAAAATTATCACAGCAATTAAAGGTTCCGAAACCTATTGATAGAGGTTTCAACCATCATAATATGACCATTTTAGAATTTTGCCGCCCAAAAACTTGTGGGCTATAGCACAGTTAATGAAATTGAATTTTCTAAGAAATGTTTAGAAATAATCGAGCAATCAAAATGGAAATTGTCACAGCAATTAAAGGTCCCGAAACCTATTGATAGAGGTATCAACCATCGTAATTGGACCATTTTAGATTTTTGCCGCCCAAAAACTTGTGGGCTATAGCACAGTTAATTTTCATAAAATTGAATTTACTAAGAAATGTTTAGAAATAATCGAGCAATCAAAATGGAAATTGTCACAGCAATTACATGTCCCGAAAACTATTGATAGAGGTATCAACCATCATAATCGGACCATTTTAGATTTTTACCGCCCAAAAACTTGTGGGCTATAGCACAGTTAATTTTCAATAAAATTGAATTTTCTAAGAAAGGTTTAAAAATAATCGAGCAATTAAAATGAAAATTGTCACAGCAATTACAGGTCCCGAAACCTATTGATAGAGGTATCATCCATCGTAATCGGATCATTTTAAATTTTTACCGCCCAAAAACTTGTGGGCTATAGCACAGTTGATTTTCAATAAAATTTAATTTTCTAAGAAATATTTAGAAATAATCGAGCAATCAAAATGGAAATTGTCAAAGCAATTACAGGTCCCGAATCCTATTGATAGAGGTATCAACTATCGTAAACGGACCATTTTAGATTTTTACCGCCCAAAAACTTGTGGGCTATAGCACAGTTGATTTTCAATAAAATTGAATTTTCTAAGAAATGTTTAGAAATAATCGAGCAATTAAAATGAAAATTATCACAGCAATTAAAGGTTCCGAAACCTATTGATAGAGGTATCAACCATCATAATATGACCATTTTAAAATTTTGCCGCCCAAAAATTTGTGGGCTATAGCACAGTTAATGAAATTGAATTTTCTAAGAAATGTTTAGAAATAATCGAGCAATCAAAATGGAAATTGTCACAGCAATTACAGGTCCCGAAACCTATTAATAGAGGTTTCATCCATCGTAATCGGACCATTTTAGATTTTTGCCGCCCAAAAACTTGTGGGCTATAGCACAGTTGATTTTCAATAAAATTGAATTGTCAAAGAAATGTTTAGAAATAATCGAGCAATCAAAATGAAAATTTTTACAGCAATTGCAGGTCCCGAAACCTATTGATAGAGGTATCAACCATCATAATCGGGCCATTTTAGATTTTTGCTGCCCAAAAACTTGTGGGCTATAGCACAGTTAATTTTCAATAAAATTGAATTTTCTAAGAAATGTTAAGAAATAAACCAGCAATTAAAATGAAAATTGTCACAGCAATTACAGGTCCCAAAACCTATTGATAGAGGTATCAACCATCGTAATCGGACCATTTTAGATTTTTGCCGCCCAAAAAGTTGTGGGTTATAGCACAGTTAATTTTCAATTAAATTGAATTTTCTAAGAAATATTTAGAAATAATCGAGCAATTAAAATGAAAATTGTCACAGCAATTACAGGTCCTGAAACCTATTGATAGACGTATCAACCATCGTAATCGGACCATTTTAAATTTTTGCCGCCCAAAAACTTGTGGGCTATAGCACAGTTGATTTTCAATAAAATTGAATTTTCTAAGAAATGTTTAGAAATAATCGAGCAATTAAAATGAAAATTATCACAGCAATTTAAGGTTCCGAAACCTATTGATAGAGGTATCAACCATCAAAATATGACCATTTTAGAATTTTGCCGCCCAAAAACTTGTGGGCTATAGCACAGTTAATGAAATTGAATTTTCTAAGAAATGTTTAGAAATAATCGAGCAATCAAAATGGAAATTGTCACAGCAATTACAGGTCCCGAAACCTATTAATAGAGGTTTCATCCATCGTAATCGGACCATTTTAAATTTTTGCCGCCCAAAAACTTGTGGGCTATAGCACAGTTGATTTTCAATAAAATTGAATTTTCTAAGAAAGGTTTAGAAATAATCGAGCAATAAACTGAAAATTGTCACAGCAATTACAGGTCCCGAAACCTATTGATAGAGGTATCAACCATCGTAATCGGATCATTTTAAATTTTTACCGCCCAAAAACTTGTGGGCTATAGCACAGTTAATTTTCATAAAATTGAATTTTCTAAGAAATGTTTAGAAATAATCGAGCAATTAAAATGAAAATTGTCACAGCAATAACAGGTCCCGAAACCTATTGATAGAGGTATCAACCATCGTAATCGGACCATTTTAAATTTTTGCCGCCCAAAAACTTGTGGGCTATAGCACAGTTGATTTTCAATAAAATTGAATTTTCTAAGAAAGGTTTAGAAATAATCGAGCAATAAAATGAAAATTGTCACAGCAATTACAGGTCCCGAAACCTATTGATAGAGGTATCAACCATCATAATGGGATCATTTTAAAATTTTACCGCCCAAAAACTTGTGGGCTATAGCACAGTTAGTTTTCATAAAATTGAATTTTCTAAGAAATGGTTAGAAATAATCGAGCAATCAAAATGGAAATTTTCACAGCAATTTCAGGTCCCGAATCCTATTGATAGAGGTATCAACCATCGTAATCGGACCATTTTAGATTTTTACCGCCCAAAAACTTGTGGGCTATAGCACAGTTGATTTTCAATAAAATTGAATTTTCTAAGAAATGTTTAGAAATAATCGAGCAATTAAAATGAAAATTATCACAGCAATTAAAGGTTCCGAAACCTATTGATAGAGGTATCAACCATCATAATATGACCATTTTAGAATTTTGCCGCCCAAAATCTTGTGGGCTATAGCACAGTTAATGAAATTGAATTTTCTAAGAAATGTTTAGAAATAATCGAGCAATCAAAATGGAAATTGTCACAGCAATTACAGGTCCCGAAACCTATTAATAGAGGTTTCATCCATCGTAATCGGACCATTTTAGATTTTTGCCGCCCAAAAATTTGTGGGCTATAGCACAGTTAATTTTCAATAAAATTTAATTTTCTAAGAAATGTTTAGAAATAATCGAGCAATTAAAATGAAAATTATCACAGCAATTAAAGGTTCCGAAACCTATTGATAGAGGTATCAACCATCATAATATGACCATTTTAGAATTTTGCCGCCCAAAAACTTGTGGGCTATAGCACATTTATTGAAATTGAATTTTCTAAGAAATGTTTAGAAATAATCGAGCAATCAAAATGGAAATTGTCACAGCAATTACAGGTCCCGAAACCTATTAATAGAGGTTTCATCCATCGTAATCGGACCATTTTAGATTTTTGCCGCCCAAAAATTTGTGGGCTATAGCATAGTTAATTTTCATAAAATTAAATTTTCTAAGAAATGTTTAGAAATAATCGAGCAATCAAAATGGAAATTGTCACAGCAATTACAGGTCCCGAATCCTATTGATAGAGGTATCAACTATCGTAAACGGACCATTTTAGATTTTTATCGCCCAAAAACTTGTGGGCTATAGCACAGTTGATTTTCAATAAAATTGAATTTTCTAAGAAATGTTTAGAAATAATCGAGCAATTAAAATGAAAATTATCACAGCAATTAAAGGTTCCGAAACCTATTGATAGAGGTATCAACCATCATAATATGACCATTTTAGAATTTTGCCGCCCAAAATCTTGTGGGCTATAGCACAGTTAATGAAATTGAATTTTCTAAGAAATGTTTAGAAATAATCGAGCAATCAAAATGGAAATTGTCACAGCAAATTACAGGTCCCGAAACCTATTAATAGAGGTTTCATCCATCGTAATCTGACCATTTTAGATTTTTACCGCCCAAAAATTTGTGGGCTATAGCCTATAGTTAATTTTCAATAAAATTGAATTTTGTAAGAAATGTTTAAAAATAATCGAGCAATCAAAATGAAAATTGTCACAGCAATTACAGGTCCCGAAACCTATTGATAGAGGTATCAACCATAGTAATGGGACTATTTTAGATTTTTGCCGCCCAAAAACTTGTGGGGTATAATAGCACAGTTGATTTTCAATAAAAATTAATTTTCTAAGAAAAGTTCAGAAAAAATCAAGCAATCAAAATGAAAATTTTCACAGTAATTACAGGTCCCAAAACCTATTGATAGAGGTATCAACCATCGTAATCGGACCATTTTAGATTTTTGCCGCCCAAAAACTTGTGGAGTATATATAATTGCACAGTTAATTTTCAATAAAAATTAATATTCTAAGAAAAGTTTAGAAATAATCGGGCCCCGAAACCTATTGATAGAGGTATCAACCATCGTAATCGGACCATTTTAGATTTTTGCCGCCCAAAAACTTGTGGGCTATAGCACAGTTGATTTTCAATAAAATTGAATTTTCTAAGAAATGTTTAGAAATAATCGAGCAATTAAAATGAAAATTGTCACAGCAATTACAGGTCCCGAAACCTATTGATAGAGGTATCAACCATCGTAATCGGACCATTTTAGATTTTTGCCGCCCAAAAACTTGTGGGCTATAGCACAGTTGATTTTCAATAAAATTGAATTTTCTAAGAAATGTTTAGAAATAATCGAGCAATCAAAATAAAAATTGTCACAGCAATTACAGGTCCCAAAACCTATTGATAGAGGTATCAACCATCGTAATCGGACCATTTTAGATTTTTGCTGCCCAAAAACTTGTGGGCTATAGCACAGTTGATTTTAATAAAATTGAGTTTTCTTAGAAATGTTTAAAAATAATCGAGCATTTAAAATGAAAATTGTCACAGCAATTACAGGTCCCGAAACCTATTGATAGAGGTATCAACCATCGTAATCGGACCATTTTAGATTTTTACCGCCCAAAAACTTGTAGGCTATAGCACAGTTAATTTTCAATAAAATTGAATTTTCTAAGAAATGTTAAGAAATAAACCAGCAATCAAAATGAAAATTGTCACAGCAATTACAGGTCCCAAAACCTATTGATAGAGGTATCAACCATCGTAATCGGACCATTTTAGATTTTTGCCGCCCAAAAACTTGTGAGTTATAGCACAGTTTATTTTCAATAAAATTGAATGTAGTAAAAAATGTTTAGAAATAATCGAGCAATCAAAATGAAAATTGTCACAGCAATTACAGGTCCCCAAACCTATTGATAGAGGTATCAACCATCGTAATCGGACCATTTTAGATTTTTGCTGCCCAAAAACTTGAGGGCTATAGCACAGTTAATTTTCATTAAAATTGAATTTTCTAAGAAATGTTTAGAAATAATCAAGCAATCAAAATGAAAATTCTCACAGCATTGGCAGATCCCGAAACCTATTGATAGAGGTATCAACCATAGTAGTGGGACCATTTTAGATTTTTGGCGCCCAAAAACTTGTGGGGTATAATAGCACAGTTGATTTTCAATAAATATTAATTTCTAAGAAATGTTTAGAAATAATCGAGCAATCAAAATGAAAATTGTCACAGCAATTACAGGTCCCAAAACCTATTGATAGAGGTATCAACCATCGTAATTGGACCATTTTAGATTTTTGCCGCCTAAAAACTTGTAAGGTATAATAGCACAGTTAATTTTCAATAAAAATTAATTTTCTAAGAAAAGTTTAGAAATAATCGAGCAATCAAAATGAAAATTCTCACAGCAATTACAGGTCCCGAAACCTATTGATAGAGGTATCAACCATCGTAATCGGAGCATTATAGATTTTTGCCGCCCAAAAACTTGTGGGCTATAACACAGTTGATTTTCAATAAAATTGAATTTTGTAAGAAATGTTTAGAAATAATCGAGCAATCAAAATGAAAATTGTCACAGCAATTACAGGTCCCAAAACCTATTGATAGAGGTATCAACCATCGTAATCGGAGAATTATAGATTTTTGACGCCCAAAAACTTGTGCGCTATAACACAGTTAATTTTCAATAAAATTGAATTTTCTAAGAAATGTTTAGAAATAATCGAGCAATCAAAATGAAAATTGTCACAGCAATTAAAGGTCCCGAAACCTATTGATAGAGGTATCACTCATCGTAATCGGACCATTTTAGATTTTTACCGCCCAAAAACTTGTAGGCTACCTATTGATAGTGGTATCAACCATCTTAATCGGACCATTTTAAATTTTTACCGCCCAACAGCTTGTGGGCTATAGCACAGTAAATTTTAAATAAAATTAAATTTTCAAAGAAATGTTTAGAAATAATCGAGCAATCAAAATGAAAATTTTTACAGCAATTGCAGGTCCCGAAACCTATTGATAGAGGTATCAACCATCGTAATCGGGCCATTTTAGATTTTTGCTGCCCAAAAACTTGTGGGCTATAGCACAGTTAATTTGCAATAAAATTGAATTTTCTAAGAAATGTTAAGAAATAAACCAGCAATCAAAATGAAAATTGTCACAGCATTTACAGGTCCCAAAACCTATTGATAGAGGTATTAACCATCGTAATCGGACCATTTTAGATTTTTGCTGCCCAAAAACTTGTGGGTTATAGCACAGTTGATTTTAAATAAAATTGAATTTTTTAAGAAATGTTTAGAAATAGTCAAGCAATCAAAATGAAAATTCTCACAGCAATGGCAGGTCCCGAAACCTATTGATAGAGGTATCAACCATAGTAATGGGACCATTTTAGATTTTTTGCCGCCCAAAAACTTGTGGGGTATAATAGCACAGTTGATTTTCAATAAAAATTAATTTTCTAAGAAAAGTTTAGTAATAATCGGGCAATCAAAATGAAAATTGTCACAGCTATTACAGGTCCCGAAACCTATTGATAGAGCTATCAACCATCGTAATCTGACCATTTTAGATTTTTGCCGCCCAAAAACTTGTGGTCTATAGCACAGTTGATTTTCAATAAAAATGAATTTTATAAGAAATGTTTAGAAATAATCGAGCAATCAAAATGAAAATTGTCACAGCGATTACAGGTCCTGAAACCTATTGATAGAGGTATCAACCATCATAACCGGACCATTTTAGATTTTTGCCGCCCAAAAACTTGTGGGCTATAGAACAGTTAATTTTCAATAAAATTGAATTTTCTAAGAAATGTTAAGAGATATCCGAGCAATCAAATTTAAAATTGTCACAGCAATTACAGGTCCCGAAACCTATTGATAGAGGTATCAACCATCGTAATCGGACCATTTTAGATTTTTGCCGCCCAAAAACCTGTGGGCTACAGCACAGTTGATTTTCAATAAAATTGAATTTTCTAAGAAATGTTTAGAAATAATCGAGCAATTAAAATGAAAATTGTCATAGCAATTACAGGTCTCGAAACCTATTGATAGAGGTATCAACCATCGTAATCAGACCATTTTAGATTTTTGCCGCCCAAAAACTTGTGGGCTATAGCACAGTTAATTTTCAATAAAATTTAATTTTGTAAGAAATGTTTAGAAATAATCGAGGAATCAAAATGTAAATTGTCACAGCAATTACAGGTCACGAAACCTATTGATAGAAGTATCAACCATCGTAATCGGACCATTTTATATTTTTGCTGCCCAAAAACTTGTGGGCTATAGCACAGTTAATTTTCAATAAAATTGAATTTTCTAAGAAATGTTTAGAAATAATCGAGCAATCAAAATGAAAATTTTCAAAGTAATTACAGGTCCCAAAACCTATTGATAGAGGTATCAACCATCGTAATCGGACTATTTTAGATTTTTACCGCCCAAAAACTTGTGGAGTATATATAATTGCACAGTTAATTTTCTATAAAAATTAATTTTCAAAGAAAAGTTTAGAAATAATCGGGCAATCAAAATGAAAATTTTCACAGCAATTACAGGTCCCGAAACCTATTGATAGAGGTATCAACCATCGTAATCGGACCATTTTAGATTTTTGCCGCCCAAAAATTTGTGGGCTACAGCACAGTTAATTTTTAATAAAATTGAATTTTCTAAGATATGTTTAGAAATAATCGAGCAATCAAAATGAAAATTGTCACAGCAATTACAGGTCCCGCCACCTATTGATAGAGGTATCAACCATCGTAATCGGACTATTTTAAATTTTTACCGCCCAACAACTTGTGTGCTATAGCACAGTTAATTTTCAATAAAATTGAATTTTCTAAGAAATGTTTAGAAATAATCGAGCAATCAAAATGTAATTTGTGACACCAATTACAGGTCCCGAAACCTATTGATAGAGGTGTGAACCATCGTAATTGGACCATTTTAGATTTTTGCCGCCCAACAACTTGTGGGCTACAGCACAGTTAATTTTCAATAAAATTGAATTTTCTAAGAATTGTTTAGAAATAATCGAGCAATCAAAATGAAAATTGTCACAGCAATTACAGGTCCCGCCACCTATTGATAGAGGTATCAACCATCGTAATCGGACTATTTTAAATTTTTACCGCCCAACAACTTGTGTGCTATAGCACAGTTGATTTTCAATAAAATTGAATTTTCTAAGAAATGTTTAGAAATAATCGAGCAATTGAAATGAAAATTGTCACAGCAATTACAGGTCCCGAAACCTATTGATAGAGGTATCAACTATCGTAATCGGACCATTTTAGATTTTTGCCGCCCAAAAACTTGTGGTCTATAACACGGTGGATTTTCAATAAAATTGAAATTTCTAAGAAATGTTTAGAAATAATCGAGTAATCAAAATGAAAATTGTCACACCAATTACAGGTCCCGAAACCTATTGATAGAGGTATGAACCATCGTAATCGGACCATTTAAAATTGAATTTTCTAAGATATGTTTAGAAATAATCGAGCAATCAAAAAGAAAATTGTCACAGCAATTACAGGTCCCGAAACCTTTTGATAGATACCATCGTAATCGAACCATTTTAAATTTTTACAGCCCAACAACTTGTGGGCTATAGCACAGTTAATTTTCAATAAAATTGAATTTTCTAAGAAATGTTTAGAAATAATCGAGCAATCAAAATGAAAATTGTCACACCAAATACAGGTCCCGAAACCCATTGATAGGGGTATGAACCATCCTTATCGGACCATTTTAGATTTTTGCCGCCCAAAAACTTGTGGGCTATAGCACAGTTAATTTTCAATAAAATTGAATTTTCTAAGAAATGTTTAGAAATAATCGAGCAATCAAAATGTAATTTGTGACACCAATTACAGGTCCCGAAACCTATTGATAGAGGTGTGAACCATTGTAATTGGACCATTTTAGATTTTTGCCGCCCAACAACTTTTGGGCTATAGCACAGTTGATTTTCAATAAAATTGAATTTTCTAAGAAATGTTTAGAAATAATCGAGCAATTGAAATGAAAATTGTCACAGCAATTACAGGTCCCGAAACCTATTGATAGAGGTATCAACTATCGTAATCGGACCATTTTAGATTTTTGCCGCCCAAAAACTTGTGGTCTATAACACGGTGGATTTTCAATAAAATTAAATTTTCTAAGAATTGTTTAGAAATAATCGAGCAATCAAAATGAAAATTGTCACAGCTATTACAGGTCCCGAAACCTATTGATAGAGCTATCAACCATCGTAATCGGACCATTTTATATTTTTGCCGCCCAAAAACTTGTGGGCTACAGCACAGTTAATTTTTAATAAAATTGAATTTTCTAAGATATGTTTAGAAATAATCGAGCAATCAAAATGAAAATTGTCACAGCAATTACACGTCCCGCCACCTATTGATAGAGGTATCAACCATCGTAATCGGACTATTTTAAATTTTTACCGCCCAACAACTTGTGTGCTATAGCACAGTTAATTTTCAATAAAATTGAATTTTCTAAGAAATGTTTAGAAATAATCGAGCAATCAAAATGTAATTTGTGACACCAATTACAGGTCCCGAAACCTATTGATAGAGGTGTGAACCATCGTAATTGGACCATTTTAGATTTTTGCCGCCCAACAACTTTTGGGCTATAGCACAGTTGATTTTCAATAAAATTGAATTTTCTAAGAAATGTTTAGAAATAATCGAGCAATCAAAATTAAAATTGTCACAGCAATTACAGGTCCCGAAACCTATTGATTAAGATATCAACCATCGTAATCGGACCATTTTAGATTTTGTCGCCCTAAAACTTGTGGGCTATAGCACAGTTAATTTTCAATAAAATTGAATTTTGTAAGAAATGTTTAGGTAAAATCGAGCTATCAAAATGAAAATTGTCACAGCAATTACAGGTCCCAAATCCTATTGATAGAGGTATCAACCATCGTAATCGGACCATTTTAGATTTTTGCCGCCCAAAAACTTGTTGGCTATAGCACAGTTGATTTTCAATAAAATTGAATTTTGTAAGAAATGTTTAGGTAAAATCGAGCTATCAAAATGAAAATTGTCACAGCAATTACAGGTCCCAAATCCTATTGATAGAGGTATCAACCATCGTAATTGGACCATTTTAGATTTTTGCCGCCCAACAACTTGTGGGCTATATCACAGTTAATTTTCAATAAAATTGAATTTTGTAAGAAATGTTTAGGTAAAATCGAGCTATCAAAATGAAAATTGTCACAGCAATTACAGGTCCCAAATCCTATTGATAGAGGTATCAACCATCGTAATCGGACCATTTTAGATTTTTGCCGCCCAAAAACTTGTTGGCTATAGCACAGTTGATTTTCAATAAAATTGAATTTTCTAAGAAATGTTTAGAAATAATCGAGCAATTGAAATGAAAATTGTCACAGCAATTACAGGTCCCGAAACCTATTGATAGAGGTATCAACTATCGTAATCGGACCATTTTAGATTTTTGCCGCCCAAAAACTTGTGGTCTATAACACGGTGGATTTTCAATAAAATTGAAATTTCTAAGAAATGTTTAGAAATAATCGAGCAATCAAAATGAAAATTGTCACACCAATTACAGGTCCCGAAACCTATTGATAGAGGTATGAACCATCGTAATCGGACCATTTTAGATTTTTGCCGCCCAAAAACTTGAGGGCTACAGCACAGTTGATTTTCAATAAAATTGAATTTTCTAAGATATGTTAGAAATAATCGAGCAATCAAAAAGAAAATTGTCACAGCAATTACAGGTCCCGAAACCTTTTGATAGATACCATCGTAATCGGACCATTTTAAATTTTTACAGCCCAACAACTTGTGGGCTATAGCACAGTTAATTTTCAATAAAATTGAATTTTCTAAGAAATGTTTAGAAATAATCGAGCAATCAAAATGAAAATTGTCACACCAAATACAGGTCCCGAAACCCATTGATAGGGGTATGAACCATCATAATCGGACCATTTTAGATTTTTGCCGCCCAAAAACTTGTGGGCTATAGCACAGTTAATTTTCAATAAAATTGAATTTTCTAAGAAATGTTTAGAAATAATCGAGCAATCAAAATGGAAATTGTCAGATCAATTGGAGGTCCCGGAACCTATTGATAGAGGTATCAACCAACGTAATCGGACCATTTTAGATTTTTGCCGCCCAAAAACTTGTGGGCTATAGCACAGTTAATTTTCAATAAAATTGAATTTTATAAGAATTGTTTAGAAATAAACGAGCTATCAAAATAAAAATTGTCACAGCTATTACAGGTCCCGAAACCTATTGATAGAGGTATAAACCATCGTAATCGGACCATTTTATATTTTTGCCGCCAAAAACTTGTGGGCTATAGCACAGTTAATTTTCAATAAAATTGAATTTTCTAAGAAATGTTTAGAAATAATCGAGCAATCAAAATGAAAATTGTCACAACAATTGGACGTCCCGAAACTTATTGATAGGGGTATCAACCATCGTAATCGGACCATTTTAGATTTTTGCCGCCCAAAAACTTGTGGGCTATAGCACAGTTAATTTTCAATAAAATTGAATTTTCTAAGAAATGTTTAGAAATAATCGAGCAATCAAAATGAAAATTGTCACAGCAATTAGAGGTCCTGAAACCTATTGATAGAGGTATTAACCATCGTAATCGGATATTTTAGATTTTTGCCGCCCAAAAACTTGTGGGCACAGTTAATTTTCAATAAAATTGAATTTTCTAAGAATTGTTTAGAAATAATCGATCTATCAAAATGAAAATTGTCACAGCTATTACAGGTCCCGAAACCTATTGCAGAGGTATCAACCATCGTAATCGGACCATTTTATATTTTTGCCGCCGTACAACTTGTGGGCTATAGCACAGTTAATTTTCAATAAAATTGAATTTTCTAAGAAATGTTTAGAAATAATCGAGCAATCAAAATGAAAATTGTCTTGTTTCTTATTGTTTTTGCCGCCCAAAAACTTGTGGGCTATAGCACAG
The DNA here is from genome assembly GCA_958295665.1 of Tipula vernalis. NCBI lineage: Eukaryota > Metazoa > Arthropoda > Insecta > Diptera > Tipulidae > Tipula > Tipula vernalis. Next base: position 361,019,244 of record OY282559.1, on the reverse strand, counting down.
TTAATTTTCAATAAAATTGAATTTTCTAAGAAATGTTTAGAAATAATCGAGCAATCAAAATGAAAATTGTCACAACAATTGGACGTCCCGAAACTTATAGATAGAGGTATCAACCATCGTAATCGGACCATTTTAGATTTTTGCCGCCCAAAATCTTGTGGGCTATAGCACAGTTAATTTTCTATAAAATTGAATTTTCTAAGAAATGTTCAGAAATAATCAAACAATTAATTTGTAAAGGTATCAACCATCATAATCGGAACATTTTAGAATTTTACCAGCCAAAAACTTTTGGGCTATAGCACAGTTGATTTTCTATAAAATTGAATTTTCTAAGAAATGTTTAGAAATAATCGAGCAATCAAAATGAAAATTGTCACAGCAATTACAGGTACCGAAACCTATTGATAGAGGTATCAACCATCGTAATCGGACTATTTTAAATTTTTACCGCCCAACAACTTGTGTGCTATAGCACAGTTAATTTTCAATAAAATTGAATTTTCTAAGAAATGTTTAGAAATAATCGAGCAATCAAAATGTAATTTGTGACACCAATTACAGGTCCCGAAACCTATTGATAGAGGTGTGAACCATCGTAATTGGACCATTTTAGATTTTTGCCGCCCAACAACTTGTGGGCTACAGCACAGTTAATTTTCAATAAAATTGAATTTTCTAAGAATTGTTTAGAAATAATCGAGCAATCAAAATGAAAATTGTCACAGCAATTACAGGTCCCGCCACCTATTGATAGAGGTATCAACCATCGTAATCGGACTATTTTAAATTTTTACCGCCCAACAACTTGTGTGCTATAGCACAGTTGATTTTCAATAAAATTGAATTTTCTAAGAAATGTTTAGAAATAATCGAGCAATTGAAATGAAAATTGTCACAGCAATTACAGGTCCCGAAACCTATTGATAGAGGTATCAACTATCGTAATCGGACCATTTTAGATTTTTGCCGCCCAAAAACTTGTGGTCTATAACACGGTGGATTTTCAATAAAATTGAAATTTCTAAGAAATGTTTAGAAATAATCGAGCAATCAAAATGAAAATTGTCACACCAATTACAGGTCCCGAAACCTATTGATAGAGGTATGAACCATCGTAATCGGACCATTTTAGATTTTTGCCGCCCAAAAACTTGAGGGCTACAGCACAGTTGATTTTCAATAAAATTGAATTTTCTAAGATATGTTTAGAAATAATCGAGCAATCAAAAAGAAAATTGTCACAGCAATTACAGGTCCCGAAACCTTTTGATAGATACCATCGTAATCGAACCATTTTAAATTTTTACAGCCCAACAACTTGTGGGCTATAGCACAGTTAATTTTCAATAAAATTGAATTTTCTAAGAAATGTTTAGAAATAATCGAGCAATCAAAATGAAAATTGTCACACCAAATACAGGTCCCGAAACCCATTGATAGGGGTATGAACCATCCTTATCGGACCATTTTAGATTTTTGCCGCCCAAAAACTTGTGGGCTATAGCACAGTTAATTTTCAATAAAATTGAATTTTCTAAGAAATGTTTAGAAATAATCGAGCAATCAAAATGTAATTTGTGACACTAATTACAGGTCCCGAAACCTATTGATAGAGGTGTGAACCATTGTAATTGGACCATTTTAGATTTTTGCCGCCCAACAACTTTTGGGCTATAGCACAGTTGATTTTCAATAAAATTGAATTTTCTAAGAAATGTTTAGAAATAATCGAGCAATTGAAATGAAAATTGTCACAGCAATTACAGGTCCTGAAACCTATTGATAGAGGTATCAACTATCGTAATCGGACCATTTTAGATTTTTGCCGCCCAAAAACTTGTGGTCTATAACACGGTGGATTTTCAATAAAATTAAATTTTCTAAGAATTGTTTAGAAATAATCGAGCAATCAAAATGAAAATTGTCACAGCTATTACAGGTCCCGAAACCTATTGATAGAGCTATCAACCATCGTAATCGGACCATTTTATATTTTTGCCGCCCAAAAACTTGTGGGCTACAGCACAGTTAATTTTTAATAAAATTGAATTTTCTAAGATATGTTTAGAAATAATCGAGCAATCAAAATGAAAATTGTCACAGCAATTACACGTCCCGCCACCTATTGATAGAGGTATCAACCATCGTAATCGGACTATTTTAAATTTTTACCGCCCAACAACTTGTGTGCTATAGCACAGTTAATTTTCAATAAAATTGAATTTTCTAAGAAATGTTTAGAAATAATCGAGCAATCAAAATGTAATTTGTGACACCAATTACAGGTCCCGAAACCTATTGATTAAGATATCAACCATCGTAATCGGACCATTTTAGATTTTGTCGCCCTAAAACTTGTGGGCTATAGCACAGTTAATTTTCAATAAAATTGAATTTTGTAAGAAATGTTTAGGTAAAATCGAGCTATCAAAATGAAAATTGTCACAGCAATTACAGGTCCCAAATCCTATTGATAGAGGTATCAACCATCGTAATTGGACCATTTTAGATTTTTGCCGCACAACAACTTGTGGGCTATAGCACAGTTAATTTTCAATAAAATTGAATTTTGTAAGAAATGTTTAGGTAAAATCGAGCTATCAAAATGAAAATTGTCACAGCAATTACAGGTCCCAAATCCTATTGATAGAGGTATGAACCATCGTAATCGGACCATTTTAGATTTTTGCCGCCCAAAAACTTGAGGGCTACAGCACAGTTGATTTTCAATAAAATTGAATTTTCTAAGATATGTTAGAAATAATCGAGCAATCAAAAAGAAAATTGTCACAGCAATTACAGGTCCCGAAACCTTTTGATAGATACCATCGTAATCGGACCATTTTAAATTTTTACAGCCCAACAACTTGTGGGCTATAGCACAGTTAATTTTCAATAAAATTGAATTTTCTAAGAAATGTTTAGAAATAATCGAGCAATCAAAATGAAAATTGTCACACCAAATACAGGTCCCGAAACCCATTGATAGGGGTATGAACCATCATAATCGGACCATTTTAGATTTTTGCCGCCCAAAAACTTGTGGCCTATAGCACAGTTAATTTTCAATAAAATTGAATTTTCTAAGAAATGTTTAGAAATAATCGAGCAATCAAAATGGAAATTGTCAGATCAATTGGAGGTCCCGGAACCTATTGATAGAGGTATCAACCAACGTAATCGGACCATTTTAGATTTTTGCCGCCCAAAAACTTGTGGGCTATAGCACAGTTAATTTTCAATAAAATTGAATTTTCTAAGAATTGTTTAGAAATAAACGAGCTATCAAAATGAAAATTGTCACAGCTATTACAGGTCCCGAAACCTATTGATAGAGGTATAAACCATCGTAATCGGACCATTTTATATTTTTGCCGCCAAAAACTTGTGGGCTATAGCACAGTTAATTTTCAATAAAATTGAATTTTCTAAGAAATGTTTAGAAATAATCGAGCAATCAAAATGAAAATTGTCACAACAATTGGACGTCCCGAAACTTATTGATAGGGGTATCAACCATCGTAATCGGACCATTTTAGATTTTTGCCGCCCAAAAACTTGTGGGCTATAGCACAGTTAATTTTCAATAAAATTGAATTTTCTAAGAATTGTTTGGAAATAATCGAGCTATCAAAATGAAAATTGTCACAGCTATTACAGGTCCCGAAACCTATTGCAGAGGTATCAACCATCGTAATCGGACCATTTTATATTTTTGCCGCCGTACAACTTGTGGGCTATAGCACAGTTAATTTTCAATAAAATTGAATTTTCTAAGAAATGTTTAGAAATAATCGAGCAATCAAAATGAAAATTGTCACAGCAATTAGAGGTCCCGAAACCTATTGATAGAGGTATTAACCATCGTAATCGGATATTTTAGATTTTTGCCGCCCAAAAACTTGTGGGCACAGTTAATTTTCAATAAAATTGAATTTTCTAAGAATTGTTTAGAAATAATCGATCTATCAAAATGAAAATTGTCACATCTATTACAGGTCCCGAAACCTATTGATAGAGGTATCAACCATCGTAATCGGAGCATTTTATATTTTTGCCGCCCAAAAATTTGTGGGCTATAGCACAGTTAATTTTCAATAAAATTGAATTTTGTAAGAAATGTTTAGAAATAATCGAGCAATTAAAATGAAAATTGTCACAGCAATTGGAGGTCCCGAAACCAATTTGTAAAGGTATCAACCATCGTAATCGGACCATTTTAGATTTTTGCCGCCCAAAAACTTGTGGAGTATGTATATATAATTGCACAGTTAATTTTCAATATAATTGAATTTTGTAAGAAATGTTTAGAAATAATCGAGCAATCAAAATGAAAATTGTCACAGCAATTGGAGGTCCCGAAACCTATTGATAGAGGTATTAACCATCGTAATCGGATATTTTAGATTTTTGCCGCCCAAAAACTTGTGGGCACAGTTAATTTTCAATAAAATTGAATTTTCTAAGAATTGTTTAGAAATAATCGAGCTATCAAAATGAAAATTGTCACAACTATTACAGGTCCCGAAACCTATTGATAGAGGTATCAACCATCGTAATCGGAGTATTTTATATTTTTGCCGCCCAAAATCTTGTGGGCTATAGCACAGTTAATTTTCTATAAAATTGAATTTTCTAAGAAATGTTTAGAAATAATCAAGCAATCAAAATGAAAATTGTCACAGCAATTACAGGTCCCGAAACCTATTAATAGAGGTATCAACCATCGTAATCGGACCATTTTAGATTTTTGCCGCCCAAAAACTTGAGGGCTACAGCACAGTTGATTTTCAATAAAATTGAATTTTCTAAGAAATGTTCAGAAATAATCAAACAATTAATTTGTAAAGGTATCAACCATCATAATCGGAACATTTTAGAATTTTACCAGCCAAAAACTTTTGGGCTATAGCACAGTTGATTTTCTATAAAATTGAATTTTCTAAGAAATGTTTAGAAATAATCGAGCAATCAAAATGAAAATTGTCACAGCAATTACAGGTCCCGAAACCTATTGATAGAGGTATCAACCATCGTAATCGGACCATTTTAAATTTTTACAGCCGTACAACTTGTGGGCTATAGCACAGTTAATTTTCAATTAAATTGAATTTTCTAAGAAATGTTTAGAAATAATCGAGCAATCAAAATGAAAATTGTCACACCATTTACAGGTCCCGAAACCTATTGATAGAGGTATCAACCATCGTAATCGGACCATTTTAGATTTTTGCAGCCCAAAAACTTGAGGGCTACAGCACAGTTGATTTTCAATAAAATTGAATTTTCTAAGAAATTTTTAGAAATAATCAAGCAATCAAAATGAAAATTGTCACAGCTATTACAGGACCCGAAACCTATTGATAGAGGTATCAACCATCGTATTCGGACCATTTTCGATTTTTGCCGCCCAAAAACTTGTGGGCTATAGCACAGTTAATTTTCAATAAAATTGAATTTTCTAAGAAATGTTTATAAATAATCGAGCAATCAAAACGAAAATTTTCACAGCAATTACAGATCCTAAAACCTATTGATAGAGGTATCAACCATCGTAATCGGACCATTTTAGAATTTTACCGCCCAAAAACTTGTGGGCTATAGCACAGTTGATTTTCAATAAAATTGAATTTTCTAAGAAATGTTTAGAAATAATCGCGCAATCAAAATAAAAATTGTCACACCAATTACAGGTCCTGAAATCTATTGATAGAGGTATCAACCATCGTAATTGGAGCATTTTAGATTTTTGTCGCCCAAAAACTTGTGGGCTATAATAGCACAGTTAATTTTCAATAAAATTGAATTTTCTAAGAAATGTTTAGAAATAATCGAGCAATCAAAATGAAAATTGTCACAGCTATTACAGGACCCGAAACCTATTGATAGAGGTATCAACCATCGTAATCGGACCATTTTCGATTTTTGCCGCCCAAAAACTTGTGGGCTATAGCACAGTGGATTTTCAATAAAATTGAATTTTCTAAGAAATGTTTAGAAATAATCGAGCAATTGAAATGAAAATTGTCACAGCAATTACAGGTCCCGAAACCTATTGATAGAGGTATCAACTATCGTAATCGGACCATTTTAGATTTTTGCCGCCCAAAAACTTGTGGTCTATAACACGGTGGATTTTCAATAAAATTGAATTTTCTAAGAATTGTTTAGAAATAATCGAGCTATCAAAATGAAAATTGTCACAGCTATTACAGGTCCCGAAACCTATTGCAGAGGTATCAACCATCGTAATCGGACCATTTTATATTTTTGCCGCCGTACAACTTGTGGGCTATAGCACAGTTAATTTTCAATAAAATTGAATTTTCTAAGAAATGTTTAGAAATAATCGAGCAATCAAAATGAAAATTGTCACAGCAATTAGAGGTCCCGAAACCTATTGATAGAGGTATTAACCATCGTAATCGGATATTTTAGATTTTTGCCGCCCAAAAACATGTGGGCACAGTTAATTTTCAATAAAATTGAATTTTCTAAGAATTGTTTAGAAATAATCGATCTATCAAAATGAAAATTGTCACAACTATTACAGGTCCCGAAACCTATTGATAGAGGTATCAACCATCGTAATCGGAGCATTTTATATTTTTGCCGCCCAAAAATTTGTGGGCTATAGCACAGTTAATTTTCAATAAAATTGAATTTTGTAAGAAATGTTTAGAAATAATCGAGCAATTAAAATGAAAATTGTCACAGCAATTGGAGGTCCCGAAACCAATTTGTAAAGGTATCAACCATCGTAATCGGACCATTTTAGATTTTTGCCGCCCAAAAACTTGTGGAGTATGTATATATAATTGCACAGTTAATTTTCAATATAATTGAATTTTGTAAGAAATGTTTAAAAAAAATCGAGCAATCAAAATGAAAATTGTCACAGCAATTACAGGTCCCGCCACCTATTGATAGAGGTATCAACCATCGTAATCGGACTATTTTAAATTTTTACCGCCCAACAACTTGTGTGCTATAGCACAGTTGATTTTCAATAAAATTGAATTTTCTAAGAAATGTTTAGAAATAATCGAGCAATTGAAATGAAAATTGTCACAGCAATTACAGGTCCCGAAACCTATTGATAGAGGTATCAACTATCGTAATCGGACCATTTTAGATTTTTGCCGCCCAAAAACTTGTGGTCTATAACACGGTGGATTTTCAATAAAATTGAAATTTCTAAGAAATGTTTAGGTAAAATCGAGCTATCAAAATGAAAATTGTCACAGCAATTACAGGTCCCAAATCCTATTGATAGAGGTATGAACCATCGTAATCGGACCATTTTAGATTTTTGCCGCCCAAAAACTTGAGGGCTACAGCACAGTTGATTTTCAATAAAATTGAATTTTCTAAGATATGTTAGAAATAATCGAGCAATCAAAAAGAAAATTGTCACAGCAATTACAGGTCCCGAAACCTTTTGATAGATACCATCGTAATCGGACCATTTTAAATTTTTACAGCCCAACAACTTGTGGGCTATAGCACAGTTAATTTTCAATAAAATTGAATTTTCTAAGAAATGTTTAGAAATAATCGAGCAATCAAAATGAAAATTGTCACACCAAATACAGGTCCCGAAACCCATTGATAGGGGTATGAACCATCATAATCGGACCATTTTAGATTTTTGCCGCCCAAAAACTTGTGGGCTATAGCACAGTTAATTTTCAATAAAATTGAATTTTCTAAGAAATGTTTAGAAATAATCGAGCAATCAAAATGGAAATTGTCAGATCAATTGGAGGTCCCGGAACCTATTGATAGAGGTATCAACCAACGTAATCGGACCATTTTAGATTTTTGCCGCCCAAAAACTTGTGGGCTATAGCACAGTTAATTTTCAATAAAATTGAATTTTCTAAGAATTGTTTAGAAATAAACGAGCTATCAAAATGAAAATTGTCACAGCTATTACAGGTCCCGAAACCTATTGATAGAGGTATAAACCATCGTAATCGGACCATTTTATATTTTTGCCGCCAAAAACTTGTGGGCTATAGCACAGTTAATTTTCAATAAAATTGAATTTTCTAAGAAATGTTTAGAAATAATCGAGCAATCAAAATGAAAATTGTCACAACAATTGGACGTCCCGAAACTTATTGATAGGGGTATCAACCATCGTAATCGGACCATTTTAGATTTTTGCCGCCCAAAAACTTGTGGGCTATAGCACAGTTAATTTTCAATAAAATTGAATTTTCTAAGAATTGTTTAGAAATAATCGAGCTATCAAAATGAAAAATGTCACAGCTATTACAGGTCCCGAAACCTATTGCAGAGGTATCAACCATCGTAATCGGACCATTTTATATTTTTGCCGCCGTACAACTTGTGGGCTATAGCACAGTTAATTTTCAATAAAATTGAATTTTCTAAGAAATGTTTAGAAATAATCGAGCAATCAAAATGAAAATTGTCACAGCAATTAGAGGTCCCGAAACCTATTGATAGAGGTATTAACCATCGTAATCGGATATTTTAGATTTTTGCCGCCCAAAAACTTGTGGGCACAGTTAATTTTCAATAAAATTGAATTTTCTAAGAATTGTTTAGAAATAATCGATCTATCAAAATGAAAATTGTCACATCTATTACAGGTCCCGAAACCTATTGATAGAGGTATCAACCATCGTAATCGGAGCATTTTATATTTTTGCCGCCCAAAAATTTGTGGGCTATAGCACAGTTAATTTTCAATAAAATTGAATTTTGTAAGAAATGTTTAGAAATAATCGAGCAATTAAAATGAAAATTGTCACAGCAATTGGAGGTCCCGAAACCAATTTGTAAAGGTATCAACCATCGTAATCGGACCATTTTAGATTTTTGCCGCCCAAAAACTTGTGGAGTGTGTATATATAATTGCACAGTTAATTTTCAATATAATTGAATTTTGTAAGAAATGTTTAGAAATAATCGAGCAATCAAAACGAAAATTTTCACAGCAATTACAGATCCTAAAACCTATTGATAGAGGTATCAACCATCGTAATCGGACCATTTTAGAATTTTACCGCCCAAAAACTTGTGGGCTATAGCACAGTTGATTTTCAATAAAATTGAATTTTCTAAGAAATGTTTAGAAATAATCGCGCAATCAAAATAAAAATTGTCACACCAATTACAGGTCCTGAAATCTATTGATAGAGGTATCAACCATCGTAATTGGAGCATTTTAGATTTTTGTCGCCCAAAAACTTGTGGGCTATAGCACAGTTAATTTTCAATAAAATTGAATTTTCTAAGAAATGTTTAGAAATAATCGAGCAATCAAAATGAAAATTGTCACAGCTATTACAGGACCCGAAACCTATTGATAGAGGTATCAACCATCGTAATCGGACCATTTTCGATTTTTGCCGCCCAAAAACTTGTGGGCTATAGCACAGTGGATTTTCAATAAAATTGAATTTTCTAAGAAATGTTTAGAAATAATCGAGCAATTGAAATGAAAATTGTCACAGCAATTACAGGTCCCGAAACCTATTGATAGAGGTATCAACTATCGTAATCGGACCATTTTAGATTTTTGCAGCCCAAAAACTTGTGGTCTATAACACGGTGGATTTTCAATAAAATTGAATTTTCTAAGAATTGTTTAGAAATAATCGAGCTATCAAAATGAAAATTGTCACAGCTATTACAGGTCCCGAAACCTATTGCAGAGGTATCAACCATCGTAATCGGACCATTTTATATTTTTGCCGCCGTACAACTTGTGGGCTATAGCACAGTTAATTTTCAATAAAATTGAATTTTCTAAGAAATGTTTAGAAATAATCGAGCAATCAAAATGAAAATTGTCACAGCAATTGGAGGTCCCGAAACCTATTGATAGAGGTATTAACCATTGTAATCGGATATTTTAGATTTTTGCCGCCCAAAAACATGTGGGCACAGTTAATTTTCAATAAAATTGAATTTTCTAAGAATTGTTTAGAAATAATCGATCTATCAAAATGAAAATTGTCACAACTATTACAGGTCCCGAAACCTATTGATAGAGGTATCAACCATCGTAATCGGAGCATTTTATATTTTTGCCGCCCAAAAATTTGTGGGCTATAGCACAGTTAATTTTCAATAAAATTGAATTTTGTAAGAAATGTTTAGAAATAATCGAGCAATTAAAATGAAAATTGTCACAGCAATTGGAGGTCCCGAAACCAATTTGTAAAGGTATCAACCATCGTAATCGGACCATTTTAGATTTTTGCCGCCCAAAAACTTGTGGAGTATGTATATATAATTGCACAGTTAATTTTCAATATAATTGAATTTTGTAAGAAATGTTTAAAAAAAATCGAGCAATCAAAATGAAAATTGTCACAGCAATTACAGGTCCCGCCACCTATTGATAGAGGTATCAACCATCGTAATCGGACTATTTTAAATTTTTACCGCCCAACAACTTGTGTGCTATAGCACAGTTGATTTTCAATAAAATTGAATTTTCTAAGAAATGTTTAGAAATAATCGAGCAATTGAAATGAAAATTGTCACAGCAATTACAGGTCCCGAAACCTATTGATAGAGGTATCAACTATCGTAATCGGACCATTTTAGATTTTTGCCGCCCAAAAACTTGTGGTCTATAACACGGTGGATTTTCAATAAAATTGAAATTTCTAAGAAATGTTTAGGTAAAATCGAGCTATCAAAATGAAAATTGTCACAGCAATTACAGGTCCCAAATCCTATTGATAGAGGTATGAACCATCGTAATCGGACCATTTTAGATTTTTGCCGCCCAAAAACTTGAGGGCTACAGCACAGTTGATTTTCAATAAAATTGAATTTTCTAAGATATGTTAGAAATAATCGAGCAATCAAAAAGAAAATTGTCACAGCAATTACAGGTCCCGAAACCTTTTGATAGATACCATCGTAATCGGACCATTTTAAATTTTTACAGCCCAACAACTTGTGGGCTATAGCACAGTTAATTTTCAATAAAATTGAATTTTCTAAGAAATGTTTAGAAATAATCGAGCAATCAAAATGAAAATTGTCACACCAAATACAGGTCCCGAAACCCATTGATAGGGGTATGAACCATCATAATCGGACCATTTTAGATTTTTGCCGCCCAAAAACTTGTGGGCTATAGCACAGTTAATTTTCAATAAAATTGAATTTTCTAAGAAATGTTTAGAAATAATCGAGCAATCAAAATGGAAATTGTCAGATCAATTGGAGGTCCCGGAACCTATTGATAGAGGTATCAACCAACGTAATCGGACCATTTTAGATTTTTGCCGCCCAAAAACTTGTGGGCTATAGCACAGTTAATTTTCAATAAAATTGAATTTTCTAAGAATTGTTTAGAAATAAACGAGCTATCAAAATGAAAATTGTCACAGCTATTACAGGTCCCGAAACCTATTGATAGAGGTATCAACTATCGTAATCGGACCATTTTATATTTTTGCCGCCAAAAACTTGTGGGCTATAGCACAGTTAATTTTCAATAAAATTGAATTTTCTAAGAAATGTTTAGAAATAATCGAGCAATCAAAATGAAAATTGTCACAACAATTGGACGTCCCGAAACTTATTGATAGGGGTATCAACCATCGTAATCGGACCATTTTAGATTTTTGCCGCCCAAAAACTTGTGGGCTATAGCACAGTTAATTTTCAATAAAATTGAATTTTCTAAGAATTGTTTAGAAATAATCGAGCTATCAAAATGAAAAATGTCACAGCTATTACAGGTCCCGAAACCTATTGCAGAGGTATCAACCATCGTAATCGGACCATTTTATATTTTTGCCGCCGTACAACTTGTGGGCTATAGCACAGTTAATTTTCAATAAAATTGAATTTTCTAAGAAATGTTTAGAAATAATCGAGCAATCAAAATGAAAATTGTCACAGCAATTAGAGGTCCCGAAACCTATTGATAGAGGCATTAACCATCGTAATCGGATATTTTAGATTTTTGCCGCCCAAAAACTTGTGGGCACAGTTAATTTTCAATAAAATTGAATTTTCTAAGAATTGTTTAGAAATAATCGATCTATCAAAATGAAAATTGTCACATCTATTACAGGTCCCGAAACCTATTGATAGAGGTATCAACCATCGTAATCGGAGCATTTTATATTTTTGCCGCCCAAAAATTTGTGGGCTATAGCACAGTTAATTTTCAATAAAATTGAATTTTGTAAGAAATGTTTAGAAATAATCGAGCAATTAAAATGAAAATTGTCACAGCAATTGGAGGTCCCGAAACCAATTTGTAAAGGTATCAACCATCGTAATCGGACCATTTTAGATTTTTGCCGCCCAAAAACTTGTGGAGTGTGTATATATAATTGCACAGTTAATTTTCAATATAATTTAATTTTGTAAGAAATGTTTAGAAATAATCGAGCAATCAAAATGAAAATTGTCACAGCAATTGGAGGTCCCGAAACCTATTGATAGAGGTATTAACCATCGTAATCGGATATTTTAGATTTTTGCCGCCCAAAAACTTGTGGGCACAGTTAATTTTCAATAAAATTGAATTTTCTAAGAATTGTTTAGAAATAATCGAGCTATCAAAATGAAAATTGTCACAACTATTACAGGTCCCGAAACCTATTGATAGAGGTATCAACCATCGTAATCGGAGCATTTTATATTTTTGCCGCCCAAAATCTTGTGGGCTATAGCACAGTTAATTTTCTATAAAATTTAATTTTCTAAGAAATGTTTAGAAATAATCAAGCAATCAAAATGAAAATTGTCACAGCAATTACAGGTCCCGAAACCTATTAATAGAGGTATCAACCATCGTAATCGGACCATTTTAGATTTTTGCCGCCCAAAAACTTGTGGGCTACAGCACAGTTGATTTTCAATAAAATTGAATTTTCTAAGAAATGTTCAGAAATAATCAAACAATTAATTTGTAAAGGTATCAACCATCATAATCAGAACATTTTAGAATTTTACCAGCCAAAAACTTGTGGGCTATAGCACAGTTGATTTTCTATAAAATTGAATTTTCTAAGAAATGTTTAGAAATAATCGAGCAATCAAAATAAAAATTGTCACAGCAATTACAGGTCCCGAAACCTATTGATAGAGGTATCAACCATCGTAATCGGACCATTTTAAATTTTTACAGCCGTACAACTTGTGGGCTATAGCACAGTTAATTTTCAATTAAATTGAATTTTCTAAGAAATGTTTAGAAATAATCGAGCAATCAAAATGAAAATTGTCACACCAATTACAGGTCCCGAAACCTATTGATAGAGGTATCAACCATCGTAATCGGACCATTTTAGATTTTTGCAGCCCAAAAACTTGAGGGCTACAGCACAGTTGATTTTCAATAAAATTGAATTTTCTAAGAAATTTTTAGAAATAATCAAGCAATCAAAATGAAAATTGTCACAGCTATTACAGGACCCGAAACCTATTGATAGAGGTATCAACCATCGTATTCGGACCATTTTCGATTTTTGCCGCCCAAAAACTTGTGGGCTATAGCACAGTTAATTTTCAATAAAATTGAATTTTCTAAGAAATGTTTATAAATAATCGAGCAATCAAAACGAAAATTTTCACAGCAATTACAGATCCTAAAACCTATTGATAGAGGTATCAACCATCGTAATCGGACCATTTTAGAATTTTACCGCCCAAAAACTTGTGGGCTATAGCACAGTTGATTTTCAATAAAATTGAATTTTCTAAGAAATGTTCAGAAATAATCAAACAATTAATTTGTAAAGGTATCAACCATCATAATCGGAACATTTTAGAATTTTACCAGCCAAAAACTTTTGGGCTATAGCACAGTTGATTTTCTATAAAATTGAATTTTCTAAGAAATGTTTAGAAATAATCGAGCAATCAAAATGAAAATTGTCACAGCAATTACAGGTCCCGAAACCTATTGATAGAGGTATCAACCATCGTAATCGGACCATTTTAAATTTTTACAGCCGTACAACTTGTGGGCTATAGCACAGTTAATTTTCAATTAAATTGAATTTTCTAAGAAATGTTTAGAAATAATCGAGCAATCAAAATGAAAATTGTCACACCATTTACAGGTCCCGAAACCTATTGATAGAGGTATCAACCATCGTAATCGGACCATTTTAGATTTTTGCAGCCCAAAAACTTGAGGGCTACAGCACAGTTGATTTTCAATAAAATTGAATTTTCTAAGAAATTTTTAGAAATAATCAAGCAATCAAAATGAAAATTGTCACAGCTATTACAGGACCCGAAACCTATTGATAGAGGTATCAACCATCGTATTCGGACCATTTTCGATTTTTGCCGCCCAAAAACTTGTGGGCTTGCACAGTTAATTTTCAATAAAATTGAATTTTCTAAGAAATGTTTATAAATAATCGAGCAATCAAAACGAAAATTTTCACAGCAATTACAGATCCTAAAACCTATTGATAGAGGTATCAACCATCGTAATCGGACCATTTTAGAATTTTACCGCCCAAAAACTTGTGGGCTATAGCACAGTTGATTTTCAATAAAATTGAATTTTCTAAGAAATGTTTAGAAATAATCGCGCAATCAAAATAAAAATTGTCACACCAATTACAGGTCCTGAAATCTATTGATAGAGGTATCAACCATCGTAATTGGAGCATTTTAGATTTTTGTCGCCCAAAAACTTGTGGGCTATAGCACAGTTAATTTTCAATAAAATTGAATTTTCTAAGAAATGTTTAGAAATAATCGAGCAATCAAAATGAAAATTGTCACAGCTATTACAGGACCCGAAACCTATTGATAGAGGTATCAACCATCGTAATCGGACCATTTTCGATTTTTGCCGCCCAAAAACTTGTGGGCTATAGCACAGTGGATTTTCAATAAAATTGAATTTTCTAAGAAATGTTTAGAAATATTCGAGCAATCAAAATGTAAATTGTCACAGCATTTACAGGTCCCGAAAACTATTGATAGAGGTATCAACCATCGAAATCGGAGCATTTTAGATTTTTGCCGCCCAAAAATTTGTGGGCTATAACACAGTTAATTTTCAATAAAATTGAATTTTCTAAGAATTGTTTAGAAATAATTGAGCTATCAAAATGAAAATTGTCACAGCTATTACAGGTCCCGAAACCTATTGCAGAGGTATCAACCATCGTAATCGGACCATTTTATATTTTTGCCGCCGTACAACTTGTGGGCTATAGCACAGTTAATTTTCAATAAAATTGAATTTTCTAAGAAATGTTTAGAAATAATCGAGCAATCAAAATGAAAATTGTCACAGCAATTGGAGGTCCCGAAACCTATTGATAGAGGTATTAACCATCGTAATCGGATATTTTAGATTTTTGCCGCCCAAAAACTTGTGGGCACAGTTAATTTTCAATAAAATTGAATTTTCTAAGAATTGTTTAGAAATAATCGATCTATCAAAATGAAAATTGTCACAACTATTACAGGTCCCGAAACCTATTGATAGAGGTATCAACCATCGTAATCGGAGCATTTTATATTTTTGCCGCCCAAAAATTTGTGGGCTATAGCACAGTTAATTTTCAATAAAATTGAATTTTGTAAGAAATGTTTAGAAATAATCGAGCAATTAAAATGAAAATTGTCACAGCAATTGGAGGTCCCGAAACCAATTTGTAAAGGTATCAACCATCGTAATCGGACCATTTTAGATTTTTGCCGCCCAAAAACTTGTGGAGTATGTATATATAATTGCACAGTTAATTTTCAATATAATTGAATTTTGTAAGAAATGTTTAAAAATAATCGAGCAATCAAAATGAAAATTGTCACAGCAATTGGAGGTCCCGAAACCTATTGATAGAGGTATTAACCATCGTAATCGGATATTTTAGATTTTTGCCGCCCAAAAACTTGTGGGCACAGTTAATTTTCAATAAAATTGAATTTTCTAAGAATTGTTTAGAAATAATCGAGCTATCAAAATGAAAATTGTCACAACTATTACAGGTCCCGAAACCTATTGATAGAGGTATCAACCATCGTAATCGGAGCATTTTATATTTTTGCCGCCCAAAATCTTGTGGGCTATAGCACAGTTAATTTTCTATAAAATTTAATTTTCTAAGAAATGTTTAGAAATAATCAAGCAATCAAAATGAAAATTGTCACAGCAATTACAGGTCCCGAAACCTATTAATAGAGGTATCAACCATCGTAATCGGACCATTTTAGATTTTTGCCGCCCAAAAACTTGTGGGCTACAGCACAGTTGATTTTCAATAAAATTGAATTTTCTAAGAAATGTTCAGAAATAATCAAACAATTAATTTGTAAAGGTATCAACCATCATAATCGGAACATTTTAGAATTTTACCAGCCAAAAACTTGTGGGCTATAGCACAGTTGATTTTCTATAAAATTGAATTTTCTAAGAAATGTTTAGAAATAATCGAGCAATCAAAATAAAAATTGTCACAGCAATTACAGGTCCCGAAACCTATTGATAGAGGTATCAACCATCGTAATCGGACCATTTTAAATTTTTACAGCCGTACAACTTGTGGGCTATAGCACAGTTAATTTTCAATTAAATTGAATTTTCTAAGAAATGTTTAGAAATAATCGAGCAATCAAAATGAAAATTGTCACACCAATTACAGGTCCCGAAACCTATTGATAGAGGTATCAACCATCGTAATCGGACCATTTTAGATTTTTGCAGCCCAAAAACTTGAGGGCTACAGCACAGTTGATTTTCAATAAAATTGAATTTTCTAAGAAATTTTTAGAAATAATCAAGCAATCAAAATGAAAATTGTCACAGCTATTACAGGACCCGAAACCTATTGATAGAGGTATCAACCATCGTATTCGGACCATTTTCGATTTTTGCCGCCCAAAAACTTGTGGGCTATAGCACAGTTAATTTTCAATAAAATTGAATTTTCTAAGAAATGTTTATAAATAATCGAGCAATCAAAACGAAAATTTTCACAGCAATTACAGATCCTAAAACCTATTGATAGAGGTATCAACCATCGTAATCGGACCATTTTAGAATTTTACCGCCCAAAAACTTGTGGGCTATAGCACAGTTGATTTTCAATAAAATTGAATTTTCTAAGAAATGTTTAGAAATAATCGCGCAATTTAAATAAAAATTGTCACACCAATTACAGGTCCTGAAATCTATTGATAGAGGTATCAACCATCGTAATTGGAGCATTTTAGATTTTTGTCGCCGAAAAACTTGTGGGCTATAGCACAGTTAATTTTCAATAAAATTGAATTTTCT
Organism: Tipula vernalis; assembly: GCA_958295665.1. Lineage (NCBI taxonomy): Eukaryota > Metazoa > Arthropoda > Insecta > Diptera > Tipulidae > Tipula > Tipula vernalis. The sequence continues at coordinate 361,001,972 of OY282559.1, read as the reverse complement.
AAGAAATGTTTATAAATAATCGAGCAATCAAAACGAAACTTTTCACAGCAATTACAGATCCTGAAACCTATTGATAGAGGTATCAACCATCGTAATCGGACCATTTTAAATATTTACGGCTCAAAAACTTGTGGGCTATAGCACAGTTGATTTTCAATAAAATTGAATTTTGTAAGAAATGTTTAGAAATAATCGAGCAATCAAAATAAAAATTGTCACAACAATTACAGGTCCCGAAACCTATTGGTAGAGGTATCAACCATCGTAATCGGACCATTTTCGATTTTTGCCGCCCAAAAACTTGTGGGCTATAGCACAGTTAATTTTCAATAAAATTGAATTTTTTAAGAAATGTTTAGAAATAATCGAACAATCAAAATGAAAATTGTCACAGCAATTACAGGTCCCGAAACCTATTGATAGAGGTATCAACCATCGTAATCGGACCATTTTAAATTTTTACCGCCCAACAACTTGTGGGCTATAGCACAGTTGATTTTCAATAAAATTTAATTTTGTAAGAAATGTTTAGAAATAATCGAACAATCAAAATGAAAATTGTCACAGCAATCACAGGTCCCGAGACCTATTGATAGAGGTATCAACCATTGTAATCGGACCATTTTAAATTTTTACCGCCCAAAAACTTGTGGGCTATAGCACAGTTGATTTTCAATAAAATTGAATTTTCTAAGAAATGTTTAGAAATAATCGAACAATTAAAATGAAAATTGTCACACCAATTACAGGTCCCGAAACCAATTGATAGAGGTATCAACCATCGTAATCGGACCATTTTAGATTTTTGCCGCCCAAAAACTTGTGGGCTATAGCACAGTTAATTTTCTTTAAAATTGAATTTTTTTAGAAATGTTTAGAAATAATCGAGCAATCAAAATAAAAATTGTCACAGCAATTACAGGTCCCGAAACCTATTGATAGAGGTATCAACCACCATAATCGGACCACTTAAGATTTTTGCCGCCCAAAAACTTATGGGCTATAGCACAGTTGATTTTCAATAAAATTGAATTTTCTAAGAAATGTTTAGAAATAATCGAGCAATCAAAATGAAAATTGTCACAGCAATAACAGCTCCCGAAAACTATTGATATATCATTTTGGGCTCCCCAGATACAGTAAATTTGGGTTTCAAAAAGGTGTCTGCCGGTTTCTCTGGCTGCAGTTTCTCTTTGTATTCTTTACAGCTCAGGTGGTTTAACCAATCGAAGTGAAATTTCATATTTAATCATTTTTCATAAATTTTAGTGAAAAGTAGCCAACCCTAAATGACCACTTCCGTCCTATCAAAAATAAAAATCGAGATATTATTTGTGAACTACTCAAAACTTATACCAAAAATATCTTGAGGTTCTAGAGGAAATTCTTCAAAGGTTTTTTATTGTTCCTTGGCTAAAACTGATTGACTTATTTGAAAAGTTACGGTAACTTTGTTTAAAACTGTCACGGGTTTGTGAATATCCTGTTTTATGAAATGTGAGCTAAACTTATTACGAGATCTATCTGCTTAATGTTATTCAAAGAAATGACCCCATCTTTGGCTGTAAAGCCTTTAGTTCAATAATTTTATCCGATTTATTTGGGGGACAAATAGACGAGAAAGAAACAGTGCAACAACTATCACAACAAAGTCAAGTAATATTTGTTACGGTTAATACAAATTTGGTGTCAACGTAGAAGGCACGATGGTGATGAAATAAAAAGTCGTCCGTTGTGCTTAATAATTTGTCATTTAAAAAAACTAATGGTAACATACTAACTACCCGCTATAACCTAGAGGTCTGTAATGAATCTTTCCAGACCAGCGATATTGTTAAATGTAAATTTATTGTTTTGCTATGCCGTGACCCGTTTTTCGTTTAGATAAATGGCATTCCATCTTCATAGAGCTGAACCTAATTCATAAAAAGTTGTTCACATATCCCATAAAGTAATCGATATCTTTATCAGCAGCAGTACATAATTAGGTTTGTTATATTGTACATTTACAGCTCGGTCATTTAAATGAAATATGACTGGGCTATAAATGTACAACAAACCTAGTTCCCTTCGTCTGTTTATATATATATACCATTCTTACTAAACGGTGTCTCATTTAAAAGATCTAATTACCGTTCACTTTTTAAATGACACAATTGTGCCACTTATCAAAAGATGAAAAACGAACAAAATTTCCCATGACTAACACAATATCGTTCGTACACAACAATTAGTAAGATTTATTGGATCAAAATTATAAAATAAAAGAAAATTTTCTTACCTACATACGAAACATCACATCACTAAAAAACAGAAACCAAACTAAAAAGATCTGATCAATCAAATTCTCTAAACAATACGAGTATAAGACCAAAAAGACGAAACTAAACCAATAAAACCAATTATGCTCTACATTTTTTATGATGTTTGGATCTCTATATATGCTTGTACGTACATACATATTCTAATCTTAAATCATTTTTAACAATAGAAATGTTTTGATTTTGGTTTCGTACATAAATATAAACACACCTGGACATTATCATATGCGGTGGATGGATGGATGGATGGATGCGATGCAATGAAGAAGACGATCATGATGATGATGATGAAAAAAAAATTAAATATATTAAATGGCATAGTACATAAGATGAAGGCTGAAAGAAACGAAAAAATATAAAAACTGTCTAAAACAGCGATAAATTATATTTCAGTATTGTGTTAGACTAATACCCATAAAATCTAATTTTATTGTTATCCTCGGTTTTTATCTTATGAATTTAAATAGAATTTAAGAAAATAATACAATTAAAATATACATTGTTGTTGTTGTTGGTGTGTATGTTGTGTTTAGGTTTCTGGGGTATTGTAATTTTTTTTTTTTGCCACAATAAAATGTCAAACAAACATAAACAAAACATACACATCTATACACTATACATATATTATAACGCAGGCACAGTTGGAAATCGATCCTTTTGTCGCCTTTTAAGTCACATCATTTTGATCGATTTTTTTTTGGTTTTCTTTTGAAATTAATGTTTTGTGTGTGCTGTTTGTTGTTCGATATGTGCTAGCAGCACAAATAAATGTTGTATACAGCAAAAAAAAAACCTCACACCTTGCAATTTTTGGCGATTACAGTGGATATGATATGGGCGAACGAACAATACGTATTTTTGGTTAACCGATATAAATAGGTTTTCAATAAAAGGAAAGTTATAGGTAGGTATTTGTTTATGTTTGGTGTGCCGTATGCCTTATCGATGTTACTTTTGGAATTTATGCAATTTTAGTTTTTCCACTATAACGTATATGAAATCGTATTGTAATGGCGATAAAAAATGTGTTCCAGATTTTCACTGGTTACAGCAGGACTTCAAAATTTCGATTAGAAAAATACCACGTACGTCCTTCGCTCCTTCCAGACATAATTTTCCAGTCATGTTGAAAAAAATATCATCTAACTAGAAAAAATATCATCGAATGTTGTAACTTCCATAATGTTGATTAGATTATATTAGCAAAATTTAAGCCAAGTAATCAAATTACAATTGATTTAGTTAATCTAAAAACTGCAATACCTCCCACCCTAATTTTTATCAATGAAAGTTAGACATCGATAAGGCGGGAGATTTCCAGCGCAATGAAAAAAATCAATATAATTAAAGCTTATAGATATTTGTAGATAAGAAATGGAAAACAAACTCCTTTGATTCAAATAAGAACTATCAGAAATTTTAATGCTGCGTGTTAACAACGCAGCTTTCACCATTCATTATCTAGATTCTAACAATAACAATAATTTTTATATTGTATATTATCAATAATAGTAATAAAAGTGTAGGCAATGTATCAATTGTTCATCAAAATTTATGAAGTGTTGTAAGGAAGAATTTTACACCCCTTGTATGTCTTAACGTTCCCAATTCTGCCGATATTGATTTTTAAAAGTGAAATGACTGATAATTATCATATGAAAAATTACACATCTATATATATATATATAAATGGATCGTGGTTTGTTCGAATGCTTAAAACTTGAAAACGACTGGACCAAATACTTCCTTCTGCTGGGCCCCTTTTTCTGAATACGAATACGAACAAAAAATCTACGAATTTGTATCATTGGTATTTTTGAATACGAATACGTTTATTTCTTGAACGAATTTCGTATAAACATGATTCGTGACAAAATTTCCCTTATCGGGTAATACGAATTCGACCATTTTTTGTACGTTTATGAACGTATTTGTGTTCGATGTCACTTTAGTTAACGACAAGATATTTAGAGCAAGGAAGATTCAATAGGTAAGTAAAATAATTTGAATATTTTTATTTAATAATAACAACTAAGAAACATTTCTTTAAAATTGTAAATAATTGTACTTATTTAGTATAATTGTAAATATGATTAACAGAAAATGCCAATTAATAATTTGCAAATTTTAATTTTAGGACAAAAGCAGTAACCACCACAAAACAATATGAGCTTTTAGTGTCATTTATGGAGGACAATCCCGATTTGGCAAAAGGATATTGCACAACTTCCGATGCAAGGGTATTGGCGAAAACCTTATGGGAGGAAATTAGCACACGGCTTAATAGTAACGGACCATCAATCCGGAGCTCTGACGGTTGGAAAAAAGTTTGGTCCGATTTTAAATTTCCAATCAAAAAAAAAATTAAATTAAACAAAATTAGTATTTAGGGTACGGGGGGTGGCCCGCCAAAACTTTTTACATTTTCGGCACTTGAGGAGACAGTTATAAGGCTGATAGATTTGCGACATGTTGCATGCATCTACCAGAAACCGATCAAAACAAACCCTTTTAGAAGATCAAATTAACTTATAACAAAGATTTCATGAAAATATTTCAATAAAATTAAATGATATTAACAATTTCGTAACCGACACAAATAAGACGTTGAAGCGATTGGTTAGGCTTAAGGAGAAGTCACATGACTTACAAAAAAAGGAAAATGGAATTAAAGGAAAGAGAAATGGTTTTAAGGGAAAAAGAAATTAAATTAAAAGAGAAGTCTGATTTAGAGAAACAAAAATTGAAGCTGCAGGATTTAGAAATAAACAAATAAAAATTAGAAATTGAAGCGGCAAAACTATGATTATTAATATTATACATTATTTATACAAAACAAAATGTGATTAATGAATTTATCTGCGATAATAAAAAATAAACAATTTTTTTAAGAATTTAAGAATATAATGAAATAAATTATATAGCTGTTAGAATATGAAATGAAATACAAACAATGAATTTACTTATGAAATAAAATATGAATAAAAAATTTACGTTATTGAATTTAAAATATTTAGTCTAATCCTTCTTTTTGCCGTATTTTCTTGTTCCTGTGATACATTTTCTTCACCATCTTGTTGTTCAATTATAACCTCATTTTCCAAATCGAACTGGACATTGTAGTGCAGGCAAATGTTATGAAGTGCAGAACACACGTTAAATATCTGCGAAGCTTTCTTTGGCGTATAATGAAGCTCGCGGGCTCCCAGAAGACATCTGAACCTCGTCTTTAGTAACCCAATACTTCGCTCAATAACGTTCCTTGTGCTGGCTTCGGTAGCCGATCGAAAAGGGGTTATAAGCCACGGTTTCAGAGGATAACTAGAATCACCTATTAACCAAAATAAAGGTAGAAAATTATTTAAACATATACGAGTATGTATACAAAAATTTTCTAATTTTATATGTATATTTTATGTATTATATATAAACATAATGATTCATGCAACAATATTATATTTACCAAGTAGCCAATAATTAGAATTGTCAGAATTAAAATTTGACTGCAAATATTGACGATAGGTACTCAGTCCCCATACGAAAGAGTTATGAGATGAACCCCCATATCTTTAATCAACAGCCATAATTTTCATGTTATGATCGCATACCTAGGGAGGTGGGAATAACACAAATATTAAATACTTGACATATGCGTACCGGTTAGTGACAATAATTATACTTACTATCATTGTATTAATGCTGTGTTTGCCCTTCCGGTTGAAATATATGTGCTCATTTTCTATTGGGCGTACTATATTCACATGGGTTCCGTCTACGCACCCTATAACACCGGGAAATCGAGTTTTGTTAAAAAAAGCAGTTGCTGCCAAATTTTTATCCGTGTTAGATTTGACAATTTGGATTCAAATAGATTTAGCACTTCGCTCATTACACTGGATACCGTTGATTGTGCCATTCCAACAAAAATGTCCTGCCCCACGCTTTGCTGATAACTTCCTTGAGCGCAAAATCTAAGCGTTGCAGCTAATTTTAAAATATTGGGGATAGATGTTGCTCTTCCCCTGTTCGGTAAATCGACATTTAGTTCATCCAATTTATATGTAACGGCAATTTTTGAGAGTCTAAATAATCTCACAAACCTAGAAAAATGTCCGAATTATCCCGGATTTGTCTGTATCTAATAGGCTGGGGTGGGGATGCTCCATCATCGTTCTCATCACTAGAAAAATGAATCGCTATGGATTCCAAATATTAAATATTATTTTATTTATTTATTTATAGCTTAAAATAAATTTTTACAAAATAGGCGTCAAAAATTTGACAATTATTTCACTTACACTGTCATTTTTCAGGGCTGTTCCACGTAAAAAATAATTTCCCTGTAGTACACTACAAAAATTAAAATACTTGATACGTTCGTATTCAAAAATACTAATTCATATTCGTATCGTATATCATTTTCGTATCGTATGACGATACGAATCGTATTCAGAAATAGGGGCCCTGGTTTGCCCCTAATTGCTACGCGAAGGTTTAGTTTTATAAAGAGAAGTTGAAAAATTCTCAACAGGTGGCGTTCAATTCAATTACAGTTCAACAGGCGGTTCAACGCTGTAGGTGGTCTTTCCGTTTGACAGCTCAGCATATTTTTTGTTCTTTCTGATTTGATAATTTGAGCTGTGCGGTCACGGTTAAATGACTTTTCGATATTTTGATTATTTTTCATTGATTTTTCGAGTGAAATAGTTTACATTTACGAAATATATCATTCCAAATCTGTGGATTATCAATTTCTGAGTGATATTATTGATATTTCGATCACAAAAAAGTGAGTTCATTGTTTTTGTTTGTCTGTCCTTTGTCAGCATTGCATTGTAGTTAAATTTCAGAAAAAAACCACCTGGATTGTGTTGCGCGAGCGGCAAGGTGAAATTGCCAGAGTTTCTTTCACCACCAGAGCCATTGCGTACGCTGCTTTACGGTGAATCTCCTAATTCGAACCATTTCTTGCAACACATCAAGATGTACAACGATTGTTTTCAAATGACGTCGTTTGGTGGTGAAATTGTAAATTAACGAAATTACAAATGCTAATGAATGCTAATACACCAAACACTAACACCACAAAATACACTAACACACCACACACAATATCTCGGCAACAAAAGACAAAAAATAAAGAATTTGCCTCCAACTATACAGATTCATGGGCAAATTTTTCATCTTGCTGGATCGCTGTTACCACATCCAGATCAAGAACACAAATATCTGCACCTATAATTTCTTGGAGACTCACATGATGAAATAAATCGGCGTTGTGCTATCTTTAATATACAACGAAAAGAGAAATAGTCCAGCAATTGCAGCAAATGTTACACGAACATAATGCGGACAAAAGACCGTTACTGAAATATCAATTGTTGTTGTTGGTGGAAATTTGGAATCGTGTGATATAGTCATCAATCGTCGAACTGGAAACGCACTACAGCGCATAAGTGAGATAGATCGATCGTATGACGCCCTGCAATATCTGCTTATGTTCTGCCGTGTTGAAGACGGATATCACATGAGATACAACATGATAAATTCGGCCGGTGGTTAGTATAAAGAAAAACACTTTTGATTGTCACTTTATAAATTGTAAATTTTTAGGGGTCGAGACAAATAAAAATAACGACTCGATAACATTTGATTCAATCAACGCAGATATTTCAGATGTTGGTCGACTCATAATTTTGCCATCGGCATACATTGGCAGTCCGAGATAGATGCACGAGTACTCCCAGGACGCGATGACTTACGTGAGCAATTAAGGACGGCCAAATTTGTTTGTGACGTTACTCTTGAATGCCAAAATGGCCAGAGATTACGCGATTATTGCATCCCGGTCAATCACCAAGCGATCGTCACGACGTTACAGCACGAGTGTTCAAACAAAAACTCAGATGTTTAACGGACTTCATTGCGAAACAACGTGTATACGGTACTGTTCGATGCTGGATCTATTCAGCAAAAAGCCAGAAGAGAGGTTTGCCGTGCGCATACATTCTTCTTTGGATGATGGATAAAATTACATCAGACCAAATTAGTGATATCGTTTCCGCCGAAATTCCTGATCCTGAGATAGATCCAGAGTTACACGAAGTGGTTAAGACCAATACGGACCATGCGGACAACACAATCCCATTTCGGCTTGTATGACTAACAATAAATGAACAAAACGCTTTCCACGTAACTTTATTTCGGAAACTCAACTGGAATCGATGGATATCCACTCTAACGGCATCGCTCACCCGATGACATATTGATTACTTAATTGAAAGGAGCGGATATCGTGGTTGACAACACATGGATCGTGCCATATTCGCCAATATTGTCTAAGGCATTTAAAAGACATGTCATTGTTGAGTATGTTTGCAAATACGTCACCAAATAAAGCGATATGGCGGTTATTGGTGTTGAACGAGATGAAATCAGCAAGTTTCAAATGAGCTCATATGTGAACTGCAACGAACCACTCTGAAGAATATTTTCATTTGCGATTCATGAATGTAATCCGATTGTTGTGCATCTGGCAATTCATTTGGGGAATGGCCAAAGAGTGTATTAACGTGTTTCTTTTCAACTTGTGCAAGTGATCCGTTTGCGAGAACATTGCTTTATTCAGATATGTCTCGATATTATACATGGAATGCATCAACGCAGAAATGGTTACGCAGAAAGCAAGACCAACCAGTAGATGGATATCCAGGTGTATTTTCAACTGATACATTGGGACGAATTTACACAATCCATCCAAAGAACGACGGTTGGTTCTACCTTCGATTGCTTTTGGTTAATGTACGCGATTCAACTTCATTTGAGTAATTCCGGACTGTGAATGGTGTAGCAATAGCTTCTTGATGAAGGCTGTCGGTGATGGAAACAGTGGACTTTTATTCTCTGATGCGCCCGGCGGAACTGGGAAAACGTCCCTAATATCATTGATATTAGCGGCAATACGTGCTCAAAGTGGTATTGCGTTAGCTCTCGCATCTACTGGAATTGCTGCAACACTGTTCGAAGGTGGAAGAACGGCAAATTCAGCACTGAAGCTTCCGTTAAGCCGGTAAATCAACGAAAAATTGTAAATTGATCATAGGGGATGAGTGCACGATGGCGCACAAACGATCATTAGAAGCACTCGATCGAACATTAAAAGATTTGCGTAACAATAATCGTCGCTTTGGTGGCGTGATGATACTGTTGGCGGGCGACTTCTGACAAACACTTCCTGTGATTCCGAAATCAACAGCGGTGGATAAATTAAACGCATGTCTCAAGCCATCGTATTTGTGGTGATACGTGAAAACCATTCCATTGAGTATGAATATGTGAGTGTTCCTGCAACAGGATAGAACCGCAGAAGTTTTCTCCAAAGAACTGCTGAAAATCGGAAATGGACAAATTCCGGTAGATACTTCCAGTGGTTTAATATCGATTCCATCTGAAATTTGCCAATTTACTTTAACGAAAGAACTCATCACTTATGTATATCCGAACATTGGTCAAAATTATCGTAACTACGATTGGAGCGTACGCACAATTTTAGCAACGAAAAATATTGATGCCAATTACTTAAATTGGACGATTCAAAATCAAATTCCGGGGGAATTGCGTTCATACAAATCGATCGATCACGTTGAAAACGAAGACGAAGTCTTCAATTATCCAGTGTAATTCCTAAACTCTTTGGATTTGCCATCATTTGCGTCTTAAAGTTGGATCTGTCATCATTATGCTACGAAATTTTCATGCTTCGAAACTGTGCAATGGAACGCGACTGATTGTGACGAAGCTAATGAACAATGTAATAGTGGCAAGTATTTTGAAAGTCCGTTCAAAGGAGAATAATGCCTGATTCTGCGAATTCGCTTGAGTTCAACAGATTTGCCGTTCCAGTTCAAACGCATTCAGTTCCCAGTGAAACTCGAATTTGCGATGACCCTGAACATGTCACAAGGGCAGGCGCTGGAAGTGTGCGGCATAAATCTGGAAACGTCATGCTTTGCAACCGTCAGCAACGAAGTTTGCCGGCTGAGCTAATCCTATATGAAATGCAATATTAAGTAGAGAGGTGGAGAGGTTTGGTGTTTACGTAAACTACCGTATCAAATAGTTTTTTAACTTTGGTTCGGTACCTTGGGGGATTTTAGTATTAGTAAAAAATCTGAATGTCTCGTTATTACGAATTTTAATTTTGGATAATAAACGTTGAATTATTTAAGTCGAGTATAAATAAGATGGTAAAGATTACAAGATAGAACAAAATAAATTAAAGTATCACATTCGTTCCGAGAAATAATCCTTGTAAAAAATTTTCATTAAAAACTCCTACGAAGCAAACACCAAAGTCACCTACATAAAAATCTGGTGTATAGTATAGGCTGAAATTTCGAGAAGAGTTGCAGATGAAACATCTACCGTAGCAGGTTCACCATCGTCGTCTAGCCCAAACTGCAGTTTAGAACATAATTTGGATACAAAATTAGCAAAACTGAAATCTGAATTCGGCTCTAATTAGGACAAATGCACGTTCCAGGTTAAATTCAAAAGGAAATCAAAATTCTACTCGGCAAAATTTAGAAAGTAGACCATTTTCACCAAATGGATAATATTTCTACCATGGAAAATTTGGCGTGAAGGCTTTGAAATGTGTTTCAAGTCGCAAACGCCTTCACTTATTTATTAATTCGAAAACAGAAATCCCAAATAAACTAAATTCCTGTCATAAATTGGCAACGTACATTGGTGGTCAACTAACTTTCTGGTCGCTTATTAATCCACGAATAAAATTTTCGAGCAAAATTTTTGATTGACACCAGGCAAATGTTTCAGTTAAAGCTTTTTGCACCCGAGTTCTATAAATTTAAATATTGGACTTCATCGAAATTTCACCTATTGATGATCGGGAATGTAAGGGCCTCCTAGTGTATATACATAGGCATCTCTGCTTACAACAGGCTCCCTTTCTAATATCAACATATCAGCAGTATACACCCCAAAACTTACCAAATTATAACTGAGCTCTTGGAAGTAACGCAACGGATAAACGGCATTGGTGATATAAAACATAACGTCACACATCCGTTAAAAACTACGGGTCAACCAAAAGCTATTAAAACTATCCGTTTAAAACCCGATAAACTCTTAATTGCCAAAGCCGAGTTTGAACTAATGATGTCACGCGGGATTTGTAGACCCAGTAAAAGCACTTGGTCCACCCCTACATCTAGTTTAAAATCAAATGGAGATTCGAGACCATGTGGATATTACCGTGCTTTTAATAAGTTATCTGAGCCCTCATCTCTAAGATTTTTCTTACCAATTGGAAAGTTGGTACATGTTCACTATATTAAACCTTGTCTAGGCTTACCACCAAATTCCAAATTTTATTCCGGGGACCGTATAAAATCAAATTCTTCCAAACGATTTTTTAAGAGGCTACGAAAAAACAATTTAATTCCTGTAGCTTGGACCGTTGAATCGATTCAAGCCTTTGAAAATTGCAAAAAAGGTTGTGTCATGCTTCACTTTTAGTGCATCCTTCGTCTACATCAGAGTTGACAATCTTGCTAGATGCCTCTGAGGCGGCAATTAAGACAGTGGTTAAACAGCATATTTCGGATATGGTAGCCACTCAGTTTCTTTTCTGTGCGGCTTAATGAAGCGCAACAAAAGTACAGTGTTTATGATATGCGCGTGAGGGTAGGAAGTTCACGTAACATAAGATCTCGGGTGCCGATAATGTCGTTGCAGACGCTTTCTCATTTGAATTGGTAAAATTTTATACCCAGGTTTTGTTATACCCAGACCTTTATACTGATAAATTTTCGACGGTTAATTTTTGATTTTTTTTACAAATTATCAAATCATGGTTTTAATTCGGTTAAACTTTTAACAAAACTTGTTATTTGGCCTTGAATCAACAAAGACCCAAAGACTAGGTCTCAAAATTGTATAGCATGTCAACAATTAGAAATGACAGACGAAATCTCTTCTAATAGGTACATGTATTGCGTGATATTAATCGATCGCATCCCCCTATCAAATTGTAGCCAAAGTTTGTAATGATTTTTATAAAATCGAATTTTACCAGAGTTTTCACGGAAATTTGAACTGAATTGTTTTTCCAGCGATAGGTTTTCACAAAGCACATCAATGCATTTCTCATTCAATCATAATACTCTAGGGAGACAGATTTTATACCAAGTTTAAGTTATACAGAATGTTCCCAGAGTTCCCTGCTAGGAAACTTAAACAGATTTTTGTTCCTGCGGTAGCTATATAGAAATTAAATAAAGATAATCCATCTTCAGATAGACACTTTAAAAGGTGGTTTTATTCCAATTTTTATTGTTGTGATTTCCGGATATTTTCCATGAGCAGGTAGAAGTAACTTTTCCACGACTTTTGGCAAACATTTTAAATGCATTCCATTTATCATAATAATTACAAGACGACGGTGAAGGTGTGGACAGTTGGTAAAATCTCATCATATTAACCATCAATTAGTGAATTGGAGATCCTTCAAGAAATGGCCAAAATACAGCTAGCAAGATCCTACATTTCAGAAGAACAACAAAATTAACGTTTTTCTTGGTAGTGACTTGTTTTTCAATATAATTAATGACGGCAAAAAATATTTTCGGAAATTAATGCTGGTGGCTCACAACACGAAATATGATGGGTGATTGCAGGATCGCTGTTCGATCTTGAAGTTACTAGTAAAGAATTTGGTTGGATGTCGACCAATTTTGGAAGTCGAATGGATTATGAATATTATTCCATACAGTGAAGAGGCTAAAGTTTTGTTTATAACATTAAAAGAGAGCCGTTGAAAGTTAGCCAAATAACGTTACCAAAGTTGGGAGGTTTCAAAATATTACCTGTAGAAACATTGGTCAGTTTGGAAAATCGATTTGCAAGAGGTAGTTCCAGTAGTTCAAGTGGCAGTAAACGGAGTTCTTAGATGAATATTCAGAACTGCCACATAGGGTGAATTCAAACGATTCTGGTACTAACAACAAATTGCGGGTGGTGTCTGAAGGATTAGCCAAAACTACTTATGGAAATTGAGCGGTAGAACTAGTTGTGCAGTTCAGCTATGGGAATATTTACGGCTCACATCGAGAAAATGTTTAGGCAAATCTGCGTTAGTACCAAGGATAGTGACTACTGATGAGCTACAATTTTCAAGCTGTTGACAGTTACATATGATATAACGACCCCGAACGAAAATTGATTTCTTCGTAGATGTTTTGATGTTTGGAAATAGTAGTTTAAAAGACGCTCAAAGAATTGCAGAATTTTTGTTTAGTTTATTATGGAATCGTCACTAATGGGCATCCAAGAGTTTCGAGTTCCTTCTCAGTTTTCGTGAAGCAAGTAAAAATGTCTCTTTTATTGATTTGGAGGGAACATCTTATGCAGTTTCAGTTCTTGAGGTAAAGTACTCCTTCATAAGAATATTTTTCAACTAAATGTGACTCTAAATAGTAACTCAAAAATTAACCAAACATAATATGTTATCGTATATTGGATCATATTGGATGTTTGTCTGCACGGACTGTAACGCTTTTTAATTGCTTCAAAAACTACGGCTATATGGAATAGGCTGCGGGGACCTGAAATCAGATTCAATTTCTCCGAACTATGAAGCAGTAATATGTAATTTGATAAAACCGGAAATATGAACCTCTGGCACTAGAGCGGCACTAGATTTGTATGGATTTGCCAGTGCTTTCTTATTGTATTGTAACTGAAATAACAAACATAGTACTAATTAAATCAATTACTATTCCTCGGCTGGATATAATGATTGTAAATTACCATTTATGGACTGACTCAACAATTGTGCTACACTGGCTGTCATCGTGTCCGAGACAATGACATTATTAAGCTAATAAAGTTTCATTTGTGTTGTATTATAAAAACCGCAATCACCGGTATCCTGGCTAGCTAACGACAATCCAGCCAATTGCGCTTCTCGAGATCTGAAAGAAAACGAAATACCGCATCAGGCACTAAACGAACAGAAGAGTCGTTCTATGGCATTGGCAAACCCAGACCATTGAAGCGTACTAACTTGTAAGCCTCATAGATCGTTGTTAAATATTTTCAAAGGTGTTATCTGAAATTGCTCGAATTTTAATATTATTTTGAATAAAAAATTGTCACACAAAATTATCAAGGGCATAGAATCCTAGAGATATTATCTTCGAGGCCAAACTCGATGCTTTTAATTTTGTGTTGAACTTGTTAATGAGAGATAGGCATTTTCGACTTATATATGATAAAAAGAAAATTGCTTCGTCAACTTTTTAGACACAGCTCATATTGCTTCTACTGACAGTTATACCACAAATATTTCAAGTTATTTGGTGGTTGGCTTAATTCATTGGGTTAGTATGATATCGACGAATCTAGTGAGCGAATTACGGACTTAATGCTTCATCAACCTTGCCGACACAGATCAAATGAATTGTATCGATCGTATCGTTTCTACTGAAATAAAACAACTGTTGACAAATGTCTAAATCTAAACATGAAATAAATTTTTTTTTCGGAATTTTGTTCAGGCAAATTTAGTGAACCAAATTTTCCTTTACTTAATTCCCTTCACTTTGATTCATAAATCAGAATTTTCGTTTACTTAATAAAAAGAGCAAGGCGTGCCGGTAAAATTGGTCATGCTATGCCAGCCCCCTGCTAATTAACGAACGGGGCTCTGACGATCGAGTAACGGTGGGATAACCGATTACCGAGAACTTGAGGCAAATGGCGAAATGAAAGAGTACCACGTGGTATCTCTTAAAAACAACGTATCGAAAATTAATACGCCAGAATCCGACACCTATAGAGCATTGGCAAACAAGCTCAATGAAGAAGGAAACGAATGGTACACATACGAAAATAAGAATAACCGCAAAATCAAAGTAATGGCTCGAGGCATACATCCAACTTGCCCCATTGAAGACATAGTAGCGGATCTAAATCAAAGAGAGCTGTTAATAGAAAATGCTATTAATATTCTTAAAAAAGTGCGGAAACAAAATGCTCAGGGGAGCAAAGTAATAGCGGGCTTCCATTGTTCATGCTCACCTTTAATAATGAGAAAATTGAAGATATTTTCAATATAAAAACCATCCTTAACGTGAGAGTTGAGATTCAATCACTAAGAAAAACCACCGGTTTAATACCGCTATGCAAGAAATGTCAAAGTATTAACCATACGCAGAAATACTGAGGGCAAGGGCCACGGTGCGTGAGATGTACTGGTAAACATTATGCAAAAGACTGTACGGAGAATAAAAATGTATCTGAAACATGCATAAACTGCGAAGGGCAACATCCTTCCAACTATAGAGAGGTTGTGAAGTAGCTAAAACTTTACAACAATTAAGAAATAAATACCACTAAGTTGCACAAAATCGTGTAACTTCAAATGGGAGAAAATAAACCATAAAGCAAGTGGAACTTAGACCTCCTACTCCAAAACCACGAGAACGTAAAACATTCTCTGAAATTGTGCAACAGCAACCAACAAGCACTAGTGATAGCGTCCTTGAAAGAATACTGCGTAATGAAGTAGCCTTAAATATGCGATTAGCTAAACAAGGACGAGCCATAGAAGGCTTAAATAAACGGTTAAATAACCGCCAAGTCGTGGATGAAATCTCCATGAAAAATCCATGATGTATTAAACAAAATAACTAAAACGTTAAGAATAGTCATCTGGAATGGAAATGGACTAATATAACACATTTCAGAATTAGAAATGTACCTACGATGATACCATTGTTATCACTCCATCCACCTTGCAGGAAACGCTAGAGGAGGATCAACAATAATATTTAAAGATAACATCAACCATTATGAATTAGGACATATTGAAACCGCAACTATGCAAGTTATATCTATTAGAGTACAAATAAACAATAATAAAAAACATGGTGTCTCTTGAATTTACTACCCTCCACGATGTAACTTAAATGAGGAAGACTACACTACCCTTATTTCATCATTGGAGGTGATTTCAAAGCAGGAAGAGCACTTAATTGCGAGTTTCATTCTGGAAATAAGCCAACGTACTGGCCGGTGGGTAGGAATAAAATACCTAACCTCTTAAGCTTTTATATAACAAACGGAATATGCGACAACTACATTTGTGTTGAGAACAGTGAGGAACTCTCGTCTGATCATTTATCCGTTATCATGACTATCAGCTCAACTGTAGTTAATAAAGAAAGTCCGCCTAGGTTAACAAACAATAAAACTAATTGGGACCTATTCCAAGAACAGATAGAAGAGGAATTATTTAATGATAATATTCAAAAAGCAGCTTGAAAGAGTAGAGCCACAAGAATATGAATAAGGCTCCAAGCTATGCTCTGGAAGTCAGAGAATTGGTGCGAGAGAAAAGGAAGGCACGAAAAGCCTGACAGAAGAATTTATGTAATAAACTGAAAAACCTTATCAAGGAAATTAAGAACACCACAATCAACAAATACTTTTACAGGTTATCATGATACTAAAACCACATAAACCAGTTAATGACAAAAAATCGTATAGACCGATTTCTTTGCTTCCAATAATTTCAAAAATTTTCGAAAGACTACTGCTGAAGAAGTTAAAACCAATAATAGAAGAAAGAAGTCTAATTCCTCCACATCAATTTGGATTTTGATAAAATCACTCCACTGTAGAACAGGTGCATAAAATTACAAATTATCTTCTTGGATGTAGCTCAGGCTTTTAACAAAGTGTGGCATCAAGGAGTGGAATTTAAACTGCATCGAGATTTACCAAAGCAATTGTATCAGATTCTAAAATCTTACATAACCAATCATTACTTCTGGGTTAAATATGAAGGAGAATACTGTGAATTAAAGAAAGCATCAGCAGGAATACCGCAAGACAGCGTCCTGAGGCCAGTACTGTATCTTCTATATACACGAGATTTACCAAATGCCGAAATCAGTACATGTTAACTTTACAAACCAAAAAGTTATCTGGATACCGGTGGAACCTAACTCGCAACAAATATGTTGAAATACCTTGGCATGACTCTCGATGCTTTTAAGTTAAAGTACTGGCTCATAGGAAGGCACTCTGAGCTAACTTTACATAACAAATTGCTCTTACATCGGCAAAGATTAAAACCCATAAGGACTTACGGTATTCGACTTTGGGGTTGTGCCAAGAAGACCACCATTAAAATAATTCAAGGTTTTTCAAAATAAAGTCCTACGTGGCATAGTGAATGTACCTTGGTACAAAAGAAATGACAACCTACATAGGGATTTAAAGATGGAATATGTCAGCGAAGAAATCTAAAGTCACGCGAAACAACACTTGGAGCGTCTTAGTCAACGCCAAAATGACGATATCCGTAGTATGCTAGAAAACACCAATTTAGTGAGACGGCTTCGAAGCCAATGAACTTCACCCCTCTAAACATTAAACTCATTTATTAAAGATGAATTACTATAGATGACTGTAAATCAGTTGTAATAAATTCCTTTAAAAAAAAAAAACTTAATAAAATTCTAGTAGTATTGAGATTTTGTAGTATTAGATATGAATTCACATTCCGATAATACATGTAGTAGCTGTCCTACTGCTTCGTCCATCGAGCCCAAAACCTTCCCCCTATTCCGGGAAATAAATTAGTCTCTAAACTTTTTATAACAATTGTGATTTTAGCTGAATCTGACAAATGGGCCTTAGCACCCCTTGCCAGAGATTTGAATTCACTTTCCGATAGAACATTTAGTAGCTGTCATACTGCTTCATCCATCGAGTTCAAAACCTACCCCCAATCCAGTGGAATAAATTAGTCTGGAAATTATATATACCAATTGAGATTTTAGCCGAAACTGATAAATGTGCCTTATCACCCCTTGGCAGAGATTTGAATTCACTTTCCGATAAAACATGTAGTAGCTGTCGTACTGCTTCGTTCATCGAGCCCAAAACCTACCCCCTATCCAGGGGAATAAATTAGTCTGGAAACTTTTTATAACAATTGAGACGTTAGCTAAAACTGACAAGTGGGCCGTAGCGTTAGCGCCTCTTGCCAGAGATTTGAATTCACTTTAAGATAGTACATTTAGTAGCAATCCTACTACTTCGTCCATCGAGCCCGAAACCTACCCCCTATCCAGAGGAATAAAATATTCTGGAAACTTTAGGTATTGAGATTTTAGCTGAAACTGATAAATTAGCCTTAGCACTGCTTGACAGAGGTTTGAATACACTTTCCGATAGTGTATGTAGTAGCTGAACTACTACTTCGTCCTTCAAACCCTACACCTACCCCCTATCCAGGCAAATAAATTATTCTGGAAGCATTAGGTATTGAGATTTTAGCTGAAACTGATAAATGGGCCTTACCACCCCTTGCCAGAGATTTGAATTCACTTTCCGATAATACATGTACTAGCTTTTCTGCTGCTTCGTCCATCGAGCCTAAAACTACCCCCTATCCAGGGAAATTAATTAGTCTGGAAACTGTTTATAACCATTGAGACTTTAGCTAAAACTGACAAATGGGCCGTCGCGTTAGCAACCTTTGCCAGAGATTTGAATTCACTTTCCGAAAGTACATTTAGTAGCTGACCTACTACTCTATCCATCGAGCCAAAATTACCCCTTATCCAGGGGAATAAATTAGTCTGGAAACTTTAGGTATTGAGATCTTAGCTTAAACAGATAAATGTGCCTTAGCACCCCTTACCAGAGATTTTAATTCACTTTTCGGTAGTATATGTAGTAACTGACCTACTACTTTGTTCGTCGAGCCCAAAACTACCCCCTATCCAGGGGAATAAATTAGTCTGGAAATTTTTTATAACAATTAAGATTTTGGCTAAATCTGACAAATGGACCTTAGCACCCCTTGCCAGAGATTTGAATTCACTTTCCGATAGTACATTTAGTAGCTGACCTACTGCTTCGTCCATCGAGTCCAAAGCTTACCCCCTATCTAGGGGAATGAATTAGTCTGGAAACTGTTTATAACAATTGAGATTTTAGCTCAAACTGGTAAATATGCCTTATCACCCCTTACCAGAGATTTGAATTCATTTTCTGATAGTACTATCCAGGGGAATAAATTAGTCTGGAAACTTTTGGTATCAATTGAGATATCGTCTGATATCGTAAATTGGCCGTTTACACATACTACTAGTTATTTGATCTAGGGATCCGATAGTACATGTATTAGCTGCTTAAAATTGTTGTCCATTATGCCGATTAACTATTTCTCAAACCAGGAATTAATTTAAACTGGATATTTTTTCTGGCGATTAAGACTAAAATTTCTTAAACACTTGCCAGTGATTTGGATTCATTTTCTTATGGTCCATATTTTATTTTGACTAAATTCCACTACTATTGCCACTGAATGGTCTTATTTTCCCAAGGAATCACTTTTTTTGGAAAGATTTTGTAAAGAAATTACATTTTTAGTACTAAATATTTCAATATGAATCGTAATTTTTCCAATTGGAATTTATTTTAGCAGTGTGAAACTAATACATATATAGAATTAGTGGATTTGTGGAAAACTTCACATCCATTCTCCCAGTGGAAATAAATTTGAATTTGGTTAGTTTGTAATCACGAAGCGTCATCCCTTCAATTTCACTACACATTCGCCTTTTTGGCACTATTCCGGTTATTAATCATAATACATTTCGCTCTCAGCACCGAAAAATATTATTGTCATGACAGTTAAAATGCTTTATGAGCCAATTTTTTTTTAATTGTGTGTGATTTATGTACATAGTCAATACTGCTCATTCCCATACAACAATTCTTAAAAATTTACAATAAATACTAGATCTTAGCCGGTGATATTTTACTGCGGTAGGTTGGTAAATAAACACTTCATCACATGTCACAATGTTATGCTTGGTTGTTCCCGATTCACTGACTCTCACTAGGTCTTTATTTATAACCAAAAAACGGAATAATTAATTATAAAGGCTATTTAGCATAATAATACGCCAAGCTTATGTCAATTCGAACCAATTTGCATAATAATAAAAAAAAAACGTCAAGAGTCAATAATTTGCACAATACGTTTACCTCGCATATTAAAATTGCAAAATGTATAGAAATAAAACCTAAACTAATATTTATTTTTATACACAAAATAAAAGTGTTTCCTATTTTATTTATTAATTTATTATTATTATTTTAAACCAGATTTTATTATTTAATTAAAAATTCATTTAAATTTTATTGTTGCATATAAATCAGAAGTGTTTCTAACAGAACAACAAAATTCAAAATTAACATGCCACCATGACTAATAGTATCACACAGTCGTGATAGTTTGGTTTCTAAATTATTTTCTAAACACAAAATAAAAAACTTAGAAAAACTATTTTTTTAGAAGTGGGTTGGCGTAATAATATGGCATTTAAATTATATATGTAGTATGTTAAAACTTTATAATCTTCGGAATTTAATTTTATTTTTATAACAACAATATATTTAAATATTAAAAATTCAAGTACCACCGCCGCCGCCGCATGCGATTACCTCATAAATTGCTAAATATGCAAATATTCAAATCATGATTCTTAAGTACATAACTGGATTGAATATTTTTGTTTGTCTTATCTTCTTGTTTGTACATTTTTTTTTCTACTTTACACAAAATTTGTGTATTCCTATTTATTAAAATTATAAAACAGAATTATAAATTTAATTTAATATTCATATACGAATATTAATTGATTTAAATTAATTTAGCTGCTTTAAAAAACGAAATAATTTTTTTTTGTTTTTGTTTTATAAATTACTGAATTAAAATGTGTCATTCACATCTGAAATTTTTTTTTTTGTTATTTTTTAAATTAAAAAGATCAAGTGGATGCTTAACCCTTTAAGGAGTTTCATCATAATATAAATTTGTTTTGTCTTAATGCGTGCTTAAAATATTTGTAAAATTGGCAGCTTAAATATTTTTTTGTTCTGTTTATGCAAATTGGCAAAAAAAAAAATTCAAATTTTAAATATTTTTATAGAATTTCAAATCAATCCAATTTTGGATATTTTCCATATTGAAGAACTAATTTCACAGATGTACATTTAGTCACATTAAAGACAAAATGTTTTAGCAATAAGACATGATGTTTTATGATAATGATGCCTAAACAATATATTTTGTGTATATAGCTAGTATGCATAAGCGTTAATTGGAGATAAATTGTGTTCGACATTTGTGATGACATGTTTTTGAATTATTTATGAGTAGCTATTTGGTGGAATATATAAAAAAAATTAGTCTAGTGGTTTTCCGACTTGAGCAGTTTGATTATAAATATCCATGTGAGTTCTATTATAATTATCAGAATTTGCATAATTGTAGCTTTGCGACTGGCTACTAATCGGCCAGAACTCGAGATTTTAGTCTAACCCCAAAGCTGATAAAGAGTGTTCTGTGGTGATTTCCCAAAGAATTTCTTTTTGATTTAAGATAGATAGAGTTATACGATGCTTATTTAAAATTGGTTTTGAGCCGCCAATGACTCGCCCTGATATGTAGTGTTCATGACTATAAACAGGATTTCTCCTGCTCACTTCGCCCCCCAAATCAGTGTCTGTTCTCCAGCGGCTTTGTATCAAGCGGCTCGGTATATAAATGTGTTCAAGGTAGGACTGGATGCCTTAAGATTCTCACCAATACGTGGCCCACACAGGTAACAAGCGGGTTGAGCAGCGGGACAACAACTTGCTCTCATAAAACCAATTAAAGTTATGAACCCTAATCAAAGGCCTCGGATTACCATATCGGATTAATCACAAAATCGACCTCGGAAGTTGTACACGGACCACGCTTAGCTTTTTCTTAGCCTCTTAAGACCTGGAGATCTCCAGATTCTTTTGAATCAAGCAAAGAGTTACACATTAGATGTGCTTGCACTACAAGAGCTTAGATGTTCTGGGAGTGGGATCCATAACACCACTTCCTTATCCATCAGCGCGCGAAGCCTTATATCATCGACTTCCGCCCTATCACCATGCGGATATGCACGGTCAGGCTCCGCACTAACAAATTTAACAACACGATCGTTAATGTACATGCACCCACCGAAGATAAATCTGATGACATCAAAGATCTCTTCTTTGTCGAGCTGGAGAAAGTCATCAATAACATACGACATTAAAATCATCGTGGGCGACTTCAACGCAAAAATCGGTAGGAGTACAGAAAATACATCGTACATCGGTACTAACAGCCTGCACCTAACTAGTAACAATAACGGCCAACGCGTCACGTACGACTTAGTTGTATCAATTACGTTTTTCCCACACAAGAGAATCCACAAAGTAACGTGGAGGTCGAATGATGGAAGAACGGAAAACCAAATCGATCACGTCATGGTGTCTAAGAGACACTCCACCAGCATATTCGACGTCAGATCTTACAGAGTTGCAGACATGGACAGCGATCATGTGCTTGTCATATTTAAGTATAAGTGCAAACTGTCATCTACGTTCAACAGGCAAGCACAAAAGACCGTTCGGTGGAATATTGATGCTTTAAAAGACCAAGCGCCACTGCAGAGTTACCAATCAGCTGTCACTAATTATTTAGACCGGCCCAATAACAACGAAGAAGCTCCTTCTAACTTCCAGGAGCAGTGGCACGCTTTACAGTCAGCCATAACCACCGCGGCGCAAGGTTCCATCGGAAGACACTAGAAGCACTCTAAATACCTTCGACAAAAGAAGCGCGATCATATGTGAGTTCTTGCATTCGCAAAACATCAGCTTCCAAGCGAAAATAGGAAACTCAAGGGACTGTTTTGGTAACGCCAGAAATCTAACTAAAGACTTCCACCCAAGAAGTACAGCCATCAAAGACGGAAATGGAGAGCTGAGAACAAACGTGGCTGATGTTCTCTCTGTATGGCAAACCTTCTTTCAAAATCTGCTAAATCGGAATGACGAAGTGACCCCTATTAGAGCAATAGCTCCTCCAGGTGAAGAGGCCTTTGCCGAATATCCCACAGTAGAGGAAGTAGATGCAGCTATTAGTAGATTAAAAAATGGAAAGGCACCCGGTCTCGCCGAAATCCCCGCAGAACTGATTTAGCTCGGAGGCGCTACTCTTGCAACAAATCTATACAATCTCATCGTCTCTATTTGAGACCAAGAAGAGCTGCCGGAGAATTGGAAGACCGCACTCATATTTCCGCTGCACAAAAAAGGAGACCGTCTTAAATGTGGTAACTATCGTGGTATCGCCGTATATGATCTTGTAAAAATGTTAGGAGTACAACATAACCATACATCAACTGTATTTAGACTTCAGACAGGCATATGACAGTATAAACTGCGAAAACCTATAACTCGTTTCTCTGTGTAAATTAACAACCTCTGGGTCTGTATGTAGAATCGTAATTGAGGGAGCTGTGTCAGACTCCTTTGAAATAACATCTGGTATTCGACAGGAAGATGCACTCGCGCCTGTGCTGTTCAATTTGGCGCTTGAATACTTAGTGAGAAAAAGCAACATTGAAACTTCGCGCGGTATATTTAATAAATCAGGCCAAATTCTTGGATATGCAGATGATATCGTGCTTCTTGGCCGAAGACCTAGCGATATCAAAGCCAGTTTCATACAGCTCGATCGCTGCGCAAGAAGACTTGGTTTGGAGGTGAACAGCAGCAAAACAAAAATGTTATCACCATGGCGACCATAAATTTGATAGTGTCGAAAACTTTAAATACCTCGGGTCAGTTAGAACATCGTCGAATGATATGCAGACAGATATAAAGACCGAATCGCTGCTGGACAACGAGTTTTCTACGCCCAATCGAAATTATTGCGATCTAAACATCTGTCGCAGTCGTGCAAGCTCGCACTTTATAAAGCACTCATAAGACCTGTGGTGGCTTTCGGAAGCGAGAGCTGGACCTTGACCTCTAACGATTGTAGGTTGTTATCTACCTTCGAAAGGAAGGTCATTTGCTCAATCTTCAACCACGAGATAAGGCAACTTCTTGGAGGCTGCGATATTATCGGATTCATCAAATTAACTGGCTTAAACTCTGATGAAAAAAGTTTTCTCTGAACATATTATAGGAATCGGCAAGACAAACAACCTCAAAATTAGTGTATGGCTTTCCCGACAATTTTCTCCCTCGTCATTCTTCAGCTTAACCTCCAACTTAATTTAAAACTCAACCTAAACGCTATCACCAAATTAACGACCACCCCAGCCAGAAATTAAATCACCAAATCAACCATTAATCAACTTTCAAATCAACCCTTAAATAATTCCCTAACCGAACAACTCACACAACAATCCCAGTTAATCAAATCTTAATTTTACGTCAACTCAACTTAGCTCGACTCAAATCTCAACACTCTGCTCAACTCTACACTTTTTTCCAACTCAATCCCAAAATTAACTCGATTGGAAAGCTACATGCGTGCATGAACTCAACTCGATCTAACTGCCCACTAAACCCTAAACTTGACCTCAAATTAATCCATAACCGAACTTTCCTTTCAAATCCAACCCAATTTCAACTCAAACCCTACTCACCGTCATACCATAATCATTAAAGCATACCATTATTCCATTACACCATCATACCATCATGACCCTATACTATTAAACCATCATACAATCGTACCATTGTTCCATAGTGACGTCGAACCATCCCACCATCACACCATGATGTATATTTTACCATTATTCCACCACACCCCTACACCATCATATAATTATAAAATCATACCCTCATACATACCATCTTACAATCAAATAATCATACCAACAAACCCTCATACCACTATACCATCGTATCAACATATCGTCCCTATTATCATACTATCATACTATCGTACCATCGTACCATCATACCATCATACCATCATATAATCGTACCATTATACTGCTGGGCCATGATATCATCATACCATCTGTTATACCATCATACCATTATACCATCGTACCAACATAATATCATACCATCTTACCATGAAACGATCATACCATTATACAATCATAACAACATACGATCATACCGTTATACAATCTTACAGATTTTACTCTTCAAATTGATCCTTTTACACTTCAAATTGATCCCGTCACAAATTATATGAATGGCCAAATAAGGATGGGGCTTGCCTATTCCTTAACCGGTTATGATGAATTTTGACATTCATCAGGATAGAAGGAAATGTGACTAAAAAATTACTTTTAGACGATGTTGTTAAAAATATCTCATTATGGCTTCTATAATGTTGTCTATTTAGATTTAGGAGATTCACGCGGCTCTTTAGGTTTTTTAAGATAGCCTAAACATAATATTTCAATTGTTAAACGATCAAGATTACCTTCGTAATAGTATTCAAGTTCCATTTGAAACTTTTCTTGGGAATCTTTCGGTTTAAACTTTAGGTTATGTTTTCTAAGTATTTGCTGTCAGAGCGGTAAGTTTGGCCTTGCTTAGAAAAATAAAGTGTGTAGTGGACACGCGCCTCAGTATTAAAACTACTAACTTTATAATGAGAAATATTATTTTAAATCCTCATTCCCAATCTCGAATTTCAAGATTATTAAATCAATTTCAATTCCCATTACCGCACATGTAAAATCCCATTAAAATTCGTTAAAAATTGACAAGTTCTATCCTAACTGGCCATATTCCAAAATTTAATCTAAAAATAATTTTAGAATTCCAATACTACTTAGTCTATTTTTCGAACTTCATCATAATCAGTTGAGAAACAGCCAAGTTCGATCATACTTGGCTTTATTCCAGAACTTTATCCAAAAATCATTTTAGAATCCCATTTCCAACACAAAATTCAAGTTTCATCATAATTGGTTGAGAAATAGACAAATTCCAACACAATTAGCAATATTCTGAAACTTCTAAAAATCATTTTAAAAGCCGAAATTCACCATAATTGGATGAGAAATAGGTAGGTTTCATCATACTTGGCCATATTCCAGAACTTCATAAAATCCGTTAAGAAACAGATAGGTTACATCCTAATTGGCCTTTCCGCCAAGGCGTGTGGATTTCCTTAAATATCATACACATATGCTGTACATAGATACAAACACTAATTTATATAGATTTCTCAACTGCTCACTAAACCCTAATCCAACCCCAACTCAACCCAAATTCAACCCATAAACGGCCACCTTCAACCCAAATGCAAACTCTCTTTCAATTCAATCCTCGAACCCGCATATATAAAATATTAGCGAAATGCTCTCTATATCTAAATTCAACACCAACTCAACTTCAATTCACCCCGCAAATTTATCCTCAACATAACCTTCAACTCAACCCTAAACTCAATGCCCAACTCAATATTCAAACCAGCATACATAACAAATTGGTAAATATTTCTATAACCAGATGTTTTGGGTCAATTCGTGTGGCACGTACCCCACCCTCTTGACGTACAGGTTCCAGAAGCTTTTCAAATCTCCGCCTTGACCGTATAATCAGATTGGCAAAACAAATTTTAAATTCTCGACCAACCAAATTTTTGGTCATTTTTGACCGGATGTCAATAATGTGGTCGTTCTAGACCGAAGTAAAACACAAACCGTTGGTGGTTTGGCATCTATTGGAAGGGGGTGACCAAAGTTGAGTAGATTAATCTACCAGCTCCGTAACCTTCCAGTAGGGTTCGCATCACGTTAGCTGTTCTGGTCATGTTAGGCAGCTGCGTAATGGGTACAATAGTGTAATGGGTAACCTGTTCACAATTCGCAAGTGTACGTGCTGCCTTCTCGTGGCAACCACTGGTAACTAAGGCCATTTTGGACATTTTTGGCCATTTGACCATGGATGAATGGCTGATAGGTTTATCAGTCCAGTAAATTATGCGGACTCTCGCCAAGTCACATATTATTGCCAAAAAAAATTAAAGCTTTTTAAAGCACTTAAAGCTTTCAAAATACTGTCGTATATTTTACAAAATCGTTCTACTCAAAAAGGATTATATGGCGAGATTGGCCAATTCTTTGATTTTCCAGCCAAAAGAATCGATGCTCTTGATTCACTTAAATATTCGAACAAACGCTCTCTAAATGTTAGAAGCCACGTCGTATCAAACTCTCAAGAATCCCAGGTGTGTTCGTTATGTCCTGGAAGAAACACATAGATTATTCGAATGTCTTAAGTTAAAAGCTATGCCTATTGAGGAACGAAGAAGTTTTATTCAGAAACAGAACCGATATTTCAACTGCTTAAATAATAATCACAATGTATATGCGTGCAAATCAAGATTTCGATCTAGGTTATGCAACAAAAAATACTACACCTTGTTGCACGAGCAATTGACAAAGCAAATCGAGTTAGCTGTAGCTGTATCCAATATTCAATCGAGCCAAGAGAATCCGTTAACGTCCAGTCACCATATCGTTACCACCACAATCAGCAATTTTGGAAATGACTTGCTATCTACAGCATTAGTAAAGGTGGCAGACGAAAACAACCAATTTCAGTTATGTCGGATACGGTTGGATTCAGGATCACAAGGATCGTTCATTACGGAAAGATGTGCTCAGAAATTAAGGCTAAAGAGAAGCAGCGGCAAACTGGTTTATTGGGCAGTGGAGCAACTACCAACGGGTATACGAGAGGAGCAGTATCATTGGTGATAACGCCGTGGAATAAACTAAAACCGAAGTTCCAAGTAGAAGCTTTCGTATTGCCTAAACTAACCGCCAAACAATCGTCGATTTCACATTCAATTAACCTAGAGGAATTCAAGCAGTATGAATTAGCGGATTTAGAGTTTTATAAAGGGGCAGAGATCGACATCATAATTGGGGCACATAGTTTATTTGAGATGCTGATCGATGGAAAAATTATCACCAAAAATCATTTAATTTTGCAAAACACGCTATTAGGATATGGATAATAGCCGGGAAGTCAAGTAAATCAGGAACGAACCTATCCACCACCATCACGATCGATAACCCAGAAAATGAAATTGAACATCTTTTAAGAAGATTCTGGGAGATTGAAAGCGTAGAAGTGAGACGACCTCGCTTGTCCTTGGTAGAAAAATTATGCCAAAAATGTTTCATGGACACAAAAACTGTAGCTGAATCTGGTCGAATTATAGTGAGCTTACCATTTAAAATCTCGCCATCTGTCCTAGGCGAATCTTATTCCAAAGCGGTACAACGAATGCATTTCATCGAAACAAAAATTTATAAGAGATATGGAGTTTGCTACACTTTATAAAGATTTTATGTTGGAATATTTACGGTTGGGACATATGAGAGAAGTAAATCCCGATTTAGTAAGAAGAAAGTAGTGCGCTTATTATTTACCACATCACGGTATTATCAAAAACAAAAGTAGTACCACAAAATTGAGGGTTGTGTTTGATGGCTCCGCGAAATCAACCACAGGAAAATCATTAAACGACTGTTTGGCGGTCGGACCAACCGTACAATCTAACCTGTTTGAGATATTATCTCGCCTTAGAAAACATAAAGTGGCAATTATAGCAGACATTGAGAAAATGTACCGTCAAGTTCGCATTTCAGAAGAGCACACCAAGTTTCAAAGGATAATATGGTGAGACGAACCCAGTAAACCATTCTCTTCCTTTGAACTGCAAACCGTTACCTATGGCACCTCAAGCGCGAGCTATCTAGCCACTCGCGCAATTATC
Source organism: Tipula vernalis (assembly GCA_958295665.1). Classification (NCBI taxonomy): domain Eukaryota; kingdom Metazoa; phylum Arthropoda; class Insecta; order Diptera; family Tipulidae; genus Tipula; species Tipula vernalis. The sequence goes on along the minus strand of OY282559.1, from coordinate 360,972,959 downwards.
GAACCCGCAGTAGTCGTATCAAAACCGATATGTATGTCAATGTTATTCTCTCCAATTCAGGGTTTCAACTTCGAAAATGGCTATCAAACAAAGGTATTCTCAATAACAGTGCTGAATATGGTATTAAAACTGGAATGTTGGAGATAGAGGAATCAGCAAATAACTGTATCAAAGTATTAGGGCTACATTGGGACCCGATAAGAGACTGCTTTCAGTTCAAAGTAAGTTTGAACCCAACGACCACTAAGAGAGGCATATTATTAGAAGCCAGTCGTTTATTCGATTAATTAGGATGGCTGGCTCCCATAACGATCTGCATAACTTTTTTTTCTTTTCAAACAATATGGGTCGAAAATTTAAACTGGGACGACCAACTGCCATCTGATATATTAAGCAAATGATTAAAGTTAAGAAGGAATTTATAAAAAGTCGAAAATATCAAGTTGGCAAGATACCTAAATATAACCTCACAAAGTCAAATCTCGTTGCATGGGTTCTAAGACGCTTCAAAAAAAGCATACGCCGCTGTTGTTTACGGCAAGATAACAAATCCAAACGGAAACTCTTTTGTTAAGCTACTATCAGCGAAAACCAAAGTGGCACCAGTTAAGCAATTGTCAATTCCACGATTGGAATTGTGTGGAGCAATACTTTTGAGTAAGTTATTATTAAGCATCAAGCGAGCATTGCAAGTTGATATTACAGAAACTATTTTGACAATACTATTCCTTAGATCTAACTTTGAAGTCAAGAATTAAGTTTAATTCTAGTTCATGTTGAATTTTCACATAAGTCTTTAGATTTGAGTGTTTAACTCAATATAATATTTAACTAGCGAGAATTTTAACAGTTTAACTATTCTTCAAACTCTGTGTAGAGCAGCTTTAATTTAAGAAGGTAATATAAGAATTGGCGAAATTATATTATCAAATGTACAGGACGGAAATCTATCTGATTCCAAAGAACTAGAACTAGTCGTTTGCATTCCACTGAACGTTTTGATTTCAGTCTTTTTGTAAATTATTTCAAGCACAGCCAAATGGATAGCGTGATTGTAAGACTGCTGGTGATAGTAGGGCGATAAACGCATACATTTTCCCATAAGAGATGCACCGTCCGTCCCAAATTTTGCAAACTTTTCATCAACTAAACTTACACCCACTTCAGCAGGGCATAATGTCTTCCCCAATCAAGTGAAGATTTATATTCATATATCTTCGATTCTCTCCTAACTAGTCCACTCATCAAGTGTAGGGCTCAATTTAGTATAGTCTTGTTTCGCTTTTCTTGCGATATTCAAAATATTCATGTACTACCTTCATTACATGTTTATTGTATTTTGGTAGATGTAACTGCCTTGAACAAAGACCACACGAATAAATTGGCCGCCACAAGTAGCATTTATAGAGAAGCCGTCCACTGCGGCTAGTCTTGCTATACAATTTCTGGGAGTGATTGTCTTTTTGTAAATTTTAATATCGATGGTTGTTGCAGAAATTTTAGGTTTCTGGATGAGCTATCCTCTGCAACATGTTCATTCATGTTGTCGTTTATTTAAGTTAATGTTGAGCAACGGCGCCAAGTGACGACTTAATCTATCTTAATCTATTCGTCGACGACCCTAGCCACGTTCAATTAATTTTTCGCATTGGGAGCAATACAAAAATACGTTCCGATTAATATCAAATTCAGCTGACAATGAATATAAACATTCAGGGGTTGTCGGCAGTTATTTTACTAAAAAAAAAATGAATACGTTTAATGCTTTATTTCAATCTTCAAATTGCAAGTAGAAATTGCAAAACAAATTGTTAAAAGTTCTGCATAATTCAGTTTCGATCTGACGAGGAATGCGAAAAATAAATCATCTTTCAATAATCCTATCAGGCTATAGCGATTGAACTGCTAATCTATTATCCTAGTGAAAAAAAATCTCGGGAAAATTATAACGAAATCGCGCGATTTGGGATTTAGAAATTAATCGAAAATCCCGGAAATTAATCCTGGGAAATTAGGGAAGCCAGGCACTACTCAAAATACTAATTTCTCTAAGTCGCTGGTGTTTTTTTTTGGCAAAAACAAACAATACATTTTAATGCTGGTTTATACCGACCACGTAAGATCGGGAATCCTTCGGGAATATATATTACCGACTATCGATTTACCTGATTCAAAAATTGATTAGCAATTTAAATAGCTTGAGTGATAGACGAGAATCTTATTTTAAGTGAAATATGCTCACCAATTCATTTAATTCATTATGATTGCAATTTCACAGATTTGAATTCGATAGATCGACGTTCCATAAAATTTAATCTAAATTGGATCGAATTGAGTCTATTATAGATTAGAATTCGAAAAATTTGAATCGCTACTTTAAAACTCAATAAACTGGCATGCGATGAACTCAAACTAGAAAGATAAAAATGTGATAGGATAAAATTCTATAGAGAGCGATAGATTGATGTGTAAAGATTAGAATGAAATTCGATGGTTTAACGTTCGGTAGTTTGGTGAATTCGATAGAATGGAACTCGATGGAATGGAATTCGAGGGAATAATATTTTATTGACTAATATTCGATAGATTAAAATTACAGAAACTGAAACTTGATAGATTGAAGTTCAATAGAGTGAAATTCGAATATTCTCTAAACTTTCGAGAATCTCGAAAAATCATACTGTTAAAGTTAGCCGAAAGTTGCCAGTCGAAAGTGAAAAGTTGATTATACAGATTGTGTTTGTCCAGTCGAATGTAAAAAAATAATGGTAAGGCAGATTTTGTATTGCAAGACTAAATTAAAAAGTCGATAATGCAGATTATGATATTAACATTCCAGCCGAAAATAAAAAAATATAGTAGTTATCAGCCGAAAGTAAATAGGATACATGGATTTTAATAAAATTTTTTGTAAATAGCCTTACGTGGAAAACTTTGTTTAACCTAGTCGTGGAAAACATCGGGAAATCAGAAGAATCGGCAAAATTGGAATAAAATTAGCCTCTAGAGTGTTCAGATATATACTCGTTGAATCGTTTTTATGTGATTTGTGAATAGCTATCGAATGAAAATATTCAGTTCAAGTTTCCCGTGGGAAATCTCAGAAAATAGGATTTTCCAAAACTTATTAGAAAATTTGTATAAAATCGGCCTCTAAAGTGTTATGTCTGAAAATGGATTGCATTGATGTGACTTGTCAATAGCCATAGCTGAAAAACAATTTATTTCAAGTTTCCCATGGGCAATCGATAGCAATTGACAAGTCACAACAATGCAATTCATCTCCAGACATAACTTTTATGAATTTTCCAAAATTTCCCACTGAAAACTTGAACTGAATTTTTTTCTGCGATAGCTATGGACAAATCACATCAAAGCAATCAACCTAAAACCATAACACCCTAGAGGCTGATTTTATATATCCATTTCTTACTTTCGGCTGGAAACTTTTTTGAATTTTGCGAGATTTCCCCCGGGAAACTTGAACTGAATTTTTTCCCTGCGAAAGCTATTGACAAGTCACATCAATGCAATCCATCTCCAGATATAACACTCTAGAGGCTAATATTCTAATAATTTTGGGAAAATCGAATTTTTCGAGATTTCCCACGGGAAACTTGAACTGAATTAATTTCCTGCGATAGCTATTGACAAGTCACATCAATGGAATCCATCTCCAAATATAACACTCTATAGGCTGATTTATTTTCGGCTGGAATGTTAATAACATAATCTACATTATCGACTTTTTACTTTCGGCTGGAGACTTGCGGCTAACTTTACCAGGGTGAAAAATCTGAAAAATCGTGACAATAACAACAGACAATTTCTAATAACATGAAAAGTTCAAATAATATGGAAATTAAGTGCTGAATAGAATTTAGATTCTGGATTTATTTATTCAATTGTTTTTTCTTCCTGCTTGTAACAATACTCAGAAATTGTAACACCAATATTTGAATTCATCATTTTTGTGACTGCAGCTTGATCCACTAATCCTAAAAAACAGAAAATAAATGGTATGGATAGTTTCTAAAGAGCCTAAAAATATTTTTTTTTAGAAATTTATACAGATTTGTTTGTCTTCCTGCTTGTTAGTCTATCGAACTGCATATCCCTGAGCCTGCCCTAAACTATCTTAGAATACTTAGAACATTTTTTTAGCCAAGAGAAGTGAGTGTTGAATTGTGTATCGCTTCTCATAATTGTCTTCTCTTCCTGCATGTAATAACACTCAAAAGAATTTAGCAGTATGGTACGTACTACTTGATACACTAATACTACAAAACAGTCGCTATTTGGTTTAGATAAATAGTAGTGAGCCTACAATTTAAGTTTTGAACAAATTACCTCAGAATAACACTCTTTCTGCATGTAATAACTCTATGCCTAATTTATTCCTGTATCGTTTAATTACAAATATTTTGATTTTACATTTCGATGTCTGCTGCTTATTTAATTAATTTCCAATAACATTTAGAAGTTTATTGAGACATGTTTACCTTTTGTCACCAAATTCGTGGATTTAGCATTCGTACGGCTGCTGCTTGATATAGTAGTCCAGTTCTTGCCTCATTAAACAGTCCATAATTGGTTTGAATAATTTCTACTGAGCCTTAAAGTTAATTGTTTTCTAAATTTATGCAGATTTGTTCACTTCCTGCGTGTAATAAATAAGGTAAGAAGATAAGATGTTTGTTATTCTGATTTTATCTTATTAGCAACTGCGTTACTTGATCGTCTAAGCCTAACATTCCAATATTGATTTAACTAATTTTTAACAAGCTTTAAAATTAATTTGAGCTGAATATACTTTGATTTTGGCCCTTCCGGCTGATAGTAACACTCAAAATTTCCTTTTATTTCTGGACTGTTTTAACACCAGTTTTGGGATTAGTCAGTTTTGTAACTACTAATTGTTCCAGTAATGCTCTGTAACAGTCTATACTTGGTTTGTATAATTTTTAGTTAGGCTTAAAGATTATTGTTGCTTAAATTTATCTGGTTTTTTTGTTTGCTGCTTGCTACTTACAATCAAGTTCGATATACTTTTAGATAACATAATAGAAAGATTTAGGACATATTGCGAACAAATGAAATTAAGTTTAGCACTTTACTAACTTTACATAACGTGGTGTATCGGTTTAAATAATTTAGATGTAGTCCAAATATATTATCACTTCATATTTTCCTGCTTGTTACAAGATTTAGGGGGTAACTTACAAATTCTTTACCATTTTTAAGTAATACTTTTATAAATGACTCTCCGAACGGATAAAGTCTAGCCGATTAGGCCGATTAGACCGATTAGAAAATTGATCTTTACATATCGATCATCGCAAGAACTTATAAGTCAATGAAAGTTTCAGCTCATTGAAATGTTATGTATTAATCATACATTTTAGTAGCGATCCTTAATAATTTTAAAAGTTCAACAACCAGATGAGTTTCATTCCACCTGTTGATGTGCAGCCGAAATAGTTGATCAAAATTATCCAAAAATTGATTGGAAATCTGGATAATCATTTTGATATTTTGGGTTGAGTTTGCAGATAACAGAGTTCTTATCTTTAATTAAGACAACATCGTTTGCATGTATTGACGATTTCTTGGTCCGCTAGGATGTTTGCTGCAGCAAGGTGAGATATTCTGACTGCTACCTTTTCCAGAAGTACTGACCCATTTGTTGGACGAATTGCCACTGAGTTAAATGTGTGCACTTTTAGATGCGTGTTATCCATTTTTGGAATTTTAGTTTATGAATGTTCGATTAGGAAGTGTAATGGTGTGAGTGGATAGATGTCCGTGTCGTTTATGAAACAGGGTGTTTCCAAATTAAGAATTCCCCCATTTCAGCAAGAAGAGTATTTATTTCATCGATCGTTAAGATGTTTTTTCCTATTGACCCTCTAGATGTGAAATTTGGTGGAGTTAATAGCTTCTTCCCACTATCTGCCAAATTGTAGTGTGGAGAGCTCGGTGGAATAAAATTCCACGTAATTCCATTTCTGGAAAAGAAACTTGTACTCAAGAATACAAAAATGCATATACATATATCCTTTATAGGTTTTCTGCCCTCGTCCATTAGCGAAATAAATTGGGATTAGTCCAGCATAATCTACTCCAGTTTTCAAAAATAGCCGTATCAGTTCCCTCGTGATGTCGGCAGGCTACCCATTAATTGTTCGTGACAGTCTGCCGTTTGTTAACTTTATACGTAACACAATTTTTAACGACTTCTTTTGCAATAGTTTTTCCGTTTGGTATCCAGTACTCGTGGCAAGTTAAAGAAAGCAGAAGCGGTTCAGCGCGGTTGTTGTTTAGATATCTCAAAGTATTAAAGTGGAAATTCTGGATCGTATATTGACAATTATATGATGTTTAGTAGAATACGTGGCTAGACTGTTACGGAGCCACTTATTCCGAATAAACCCGAAATTATATTACATGTTCTAAAAACGTTACTACATAAATTCATTTTACTGCCACTATAAATTAATTACATATGTATATCGGTCCTTAACCATTAAAATTCATACATTCGTTCATCACCGCGATATATCAACCATAAATATCAGCGCTCCGCAACCGCTCGACCAACGAGCACGGCCGTACTCACACACACACTCATTTTACAGTGTACGTAAACTACGTCCCAAGCTATATTGTTTGAACAAAATGCCTTCACAAATATTTTTAAGGTTATAACGACAGGAGACAACCAACCTAGAAGATAAAACAGCCGTCTTGATTTAGAAAGAACTGTTCTTCTGCTATTACCTTGATCGCTCTAGTTAAACTTTGGTCAATGTTGACCATTTTCATTGCAATATTTGACTAAGTTGAGAAGAAGACTATCTGGTGGCGAATGTTTCTCCGATACTATTCAACTGAATACGGTGCCTTGCAGAATAGGTTCATTAGGTCTTTGTTTATTCTGATATCCTAGAAATTCTTTGGCGGTATTTGGCTTATAATTTTAGATGATGTTTTCCCCCGACAGCCTAAGAAACATAACTTTTTACTACCCTTCTGATTCAGCCTAAGAAACGTAACTTTTTACTCCACCAAACGCATGAAGCCCGCGGATTACCTCATCAGAGGTGTCCAGTACAAGTTTAATGTTTTTTGAATTGGAATTGTTGATCGATGGCAGTTCGACAAACGTTCGGAAAAAAGTATTGATAATTAATTTCTCTTGATCATATCTTTCCTGTAGCTTGCTAAGGGCGCCAATATATTTGCCTTCAGTGACAGTTATGTATCGCGGTAATACCCTGAATAAGTTCTTTCAAATACTAAATTTTTTAAACAGCATTGAGATTTAGTAAATCATGTAGAGTGCTCTCTAAGGAAAATGAATGAATATGAATCTTTAGTAATTTCAGTTGAAAGTGTTTACCAGCTAGAGTTGTATTTTGAGAAATGTCGAGATTAATCACATCTTGGATCGAGGAGGAGTCTATCAAAGTTCATCCGCAATTTTTTAGTTTAATTTCAGTTGGAGATCTTATGTGGGCGTTACATACATATATACCGGGTGAGTTTTTTTAACCTGAAACTTTGAAATATTCTTAAGAATAATCACCCTACGGAAAAAATGTTTATAATCAAAATTTAATCATTCCACGTGGGAAATACTTTAGTGCTTAAATTATTACCCCTACCCCTCCCATTGTAGGTGGGGCGCTGTGATTAAGAAATATTTAATAGGGCGGCTAAAGGTACTTTAGGAAGCTTTTTTTCGATTCACGATTGATCGACGATGTAATCGACGAAATTCAAATTTTCAATGACTTGCGAAGAAACTACTATTATCGAAACCAGGAACACCTTAATATTTTGTTTTAAAAACACCTAAAAATTAATTTTCATAAAAATGTTTTATTATGCTTGGTTCTCTCGTCTATGGAGAATCCGGTAGGAGTCTTGATAATGCTATCACTCTCTATGCTCAGAATTTTTCAAGCAGGAGTCGGTGACGCGTTTCATTTTACTGCGGACAGTCAAACAATTTTTTATTGATGGAAACCGAAAAAAGGTGGCTTATAATTTTCATATTAGTATATACACGAGAAATAGGTCGCTATTCCGGATGATCCCAGACTAGTGTTTGGAAAGTTTTAAAACCTCTAAGTATCATCCGTATCATGTGTCTTTACACCAAACTCTTCATGGTGTGGATTTCAAAAGTCGGGTATCTTTTTGTCAGTGGGTACTTGAACAAATGCAACAAAACCACAATTTTTTCCGTTACGTACTATTTCCCGACGAGTCGTCTTTTACAAACCACGGAACGGCCAATCGAACAATATGCATTACTGAAGTATTAAATATCCGCACTCGGTTCGCCAAGTTGAATGTCAGCATCTTTGGACTGTCAACGTATGTCGTAGAATAATTTGCAATAAACTCATCGGCCCCCACATTATTGGGGCAACTAGAATGGTGAAATGTACCGAAACATTTTGCATAATGTACTGCTAACATTACTTGAGACGTGAGTTTAGCAACGCGACCGAACAAGTGGTTTCAACATAGGTGCACAAACAGCACACTATTCGGTAATAGCACGTGAAGTATTTGATTGTGATTTCAATGGTCGCTAGATCGGTAGAGCTGGTCCGGTAAATTAACCTGCGAGACTACCGGATCTTTATTTGCACGATTCCTTTTTGGTTTTATATCTCTAAGGCAAGGTTCACAAACAAGAACCATCAACACGTGAGAATATGATTGAAATTCAATCCGAAATTCAAGCAGACATACTTCTCACTTGTGTGCAGTCATTTGAAATGCAGATTAATAAGTTCATTGAAGTCGAAAGCCATCACCTCCTTTAATCTAAAAGCGGTTTATTCGTTAGCCGTTTACATTATTGAATTGAATTGTAATTGAATTGTAATTGAAAATTTGAGCAATACAATTTGTTTTAAGACTAACTTCTATTATTTACAATAAAAACATGGTAGTTTTTCTTGCAAACGTACTGCGGAATCATATCCTTAAGTTCTCAGTAGGATAAATCGAAAGAATTGAATTTTGTTGATTACAGCGCCATCAATCATAAATCGAAAAAAAATGTTTCAAACAAATCGTATGCACTGTTAGCCGTAGAATCTGCATTGGCAATAAAAATATGGGTTCGTATAAAATATTTCAAAGTGATTCCGCCCCACCTACAAGGAGGGAAGTTTAAATTTAAAGCGGAATAAATGTTGATTATGGAAATTTTTTCCGTAGGGTGCTTATTTTTTGAGATATTTGGAAGTTTCTGGTTAATTTGTCTCAATTGTTGTCATTAACTTAATATTTTTGAAAAATGGACTTATACCACTTCCAAAATAAACGGTCTATATAATGGTCTACACACATTAAAAAATATATTCTTCAAGTACACACTACACCAGTACTATTTAAGGTGTAGAAAACGTTCTATCAGATTATTTCATTTTTGGTTCGAAAAGGCACCAGTTTTCTTGTCGGACAACTACATTACTATTTATATTAATAAATTAAAGGTTATCGTGAAACAGACAGATGACTTTAAAGCGTCGGACTGCAAAATTGACCCACACATTATGTCGGACAAGCTTATCTGTTGATTTTAAATATTTTTATTAAACGATTCCACAAATAAAAATAGCTGGGTATGTTTAAATTTGCAACAATTTGCTATTTAAACATGTTTTCGGTGGTGGATACGCTCGACGCCTACACTTTTTGGTCTGACAAATCTTTTTTCGCACATTCCATTCATTAATCTAAAAACTACTGTTTGAAAAAAAAAAAGAAAAGGTTTCAATACATTTTCAGTACAACGTCAAATCTACGAGAGTTTTTGAAGATGTAAAAGTTGGTAGACTAAATGTACAATATGTAAAGTCCCAGGATTTAATCTCATGAGGCTTAATGGTTTTAAATGGACATATACATAGCTTGCTTTTGGCCAAATTTAAAGAAAATCGTACCGTTGCAACTTGCGTAGTTTGGCCCTGGGCCAAAAAAACTCTATACCATTTTTAAAGTATCAAATAATTTTTGAAAAATCGAATTTTCCCAGATTTTCCACGGGAAACTCTAACTGAACTTTTTTCTTCTATAGCTAATGTAAAATCGCATCAAGGCAATCCATCTCCAGACATAAGCACTAGTGGCTGATTTTATACAAAATTTCTAATGATTTTTGAATAAACGAATTTTCCCAGATTTGTCATGAGAAATTTAAACTGGGTTTTTTACTGCAATAAGCTAAACTCTTTCGACTGACAACGAATTTATTTTAATTTTCGGTTAAGATAACACGCCTGCATCATCAATTTTTTACCTGCACCTGGACACTTTATTAAATTTTTCCTGATTTCCTACGAGAAACCTAATCTTAATATTTTCCAGCGATCTCCATTTAGATATTGATTTTATAGAAACTTTCTATTGATTTTTGGAAAAATTAATTTTTCCAGGTTTCCCACAGGAAACTTCAATTGAATTTTGGGTTTTTCGACAGCTGTTGAAAAATCACATCACTGCAATCCGTCTTTCGACATAACACTTTAGGGGCTTACTCAGATCCTTCTAGAGTATAGAGCCATAATCATAATGACATATTTTTTAGAAGCTTTTTTAGTGATATAACTTTTTATTGATTTCCATAGCAATTCATAGTAAAAATGGTGTTTTTTAGCTTCAAGTTTTCAATGAAAATAGCAAATATGTTATGAAACGTTTATATAAATGTTTTCTACGTACCTTGAACAACAACATTCAGGAAGACGATATTGTTATTGAATAAATATTAATTACAGAAATATTAAAATTAAACTATGCCTAAAATATAATTTTCCAATTTCCTTTTTGGAAAATACATCAAAGTTGGCTCTAATGAATTAAAATAATACTTGCTAAATTTATCTTTAGTTTTACTAGTGTACATAAGATGTCTAAAATATTTACAGAAAAATACGAAAAAAAAAATGATTTAATCACAAAACTATCACTCTCTTAATATTTTGTGAATTTGTTTTGCTTTTCCTACAATTGTTTACTTGAAATTTCCTCAAGTGGTAATTTTTGGTATGTTTTTACTAAATTTTTACGGCCATCACTGCCATCTATGTAATGTATATTGACTTAATGACCAAACGAATCGTAGTAAGCTTTTATTTTAATTTGACCAGAATGCTGTTGTTATGCAACTTTTTTATATTTTGGTTTAAATAATTCATTTATTACAAGAAAATGAAAACGATTCGATATTTAAACGACATTCATATACATATGTTGAAATTCTAATATTTGTGGAGGTATTTGAGAAATCATAATTAAGAATTGGTAACGTTTTCATTTAAAAATTTGTCTTAGGAAAAAAAGGGATTTCCCTTATGTTTTGTGTATTTTACTATGAAAATTTTGTTTTTTTCCTCGTTCCTAATTCCTTTATAATAGCTCTGTTTTTTAGAATATGGCTTTGTATAATCAAGGTTGCTTTAGCTTACTTTATAACAATTTTGAATATTTTTTGGGTTCCTTGAATTTTCCACAATTTTCTAGGAGGAAGTGAAACCATGTTTCGCCACATAAGAATATTGCAAAGTTTAAATTTATCGCTCTTTAAGAGTTCTTTACAAAAATTTTCGCTCTTGCTCCCAATACAATTTTTTTTCAGTTTGCTTTTACGCTCTCACCCTCTAATGATAAACACAAAAAAAATATTTCGCTCTTTCAAAGTGATTTAAATTTTTATTTTTAATTTTGCTCTTAAAACAGAGAGCGTAAAAGCTAAAAATATTGCTCCCAACCCATTCTACAGAGCCATTGAAGAAAATACATTAGGGAGAAAAATTTTCTGTAACCCACGAATGGCTCTTTGAATATCATTCAAGTTCGATAAATGATATTTAGATAAATTTTTGTATTATGGCCAACTAGGATGGAACTTGGGTATTTCTTAACCGATATAAGTGGAATATAACATGTGAGTTAAAAATGGGATTCTTAAATGATTTTTGTATAAAGTTCTTGAATATGGCCAATTGTAATGAAATTTTGCTCTTTCTTAACAGGTTTTTGAAAAATTTGACATGCTTGATGAAAACGGAATTCTACAATGATTTTTAGATGAAGTTCTATAATATGGCCTATATTGCCAATTAGGATGAATTTTCCTAATTCCGGGATCCTACACTAACTTTCTCGGCAGATGTATAATAAATATATTAATATGAGTAATCTAAACAGGTTACAGCAAATGTATAATAATTATTATTATTTTTGAATACTCATATTGATAAGTTTAAATATATCAATAAGAGTAACCTAAAAAGCTATTGTCCTTAGCAGTTTCCATATCTTTATCGAAAACTATTTTAGAATCCCACTTCCAAAGCATATATTGAATTGCATCACAATCGGTTAAGGAATAGCCAAGTATCCATGCAGCTGTCGAGGTTTATCTGCTGTAAAGCAGATTGAAAATCTATAGAGAAATAATCTGTAATTTCCATCCTATTTAGCCATATTTCAGAACTTTATCTAAAACCTATTTAAGAATCCCACTTCCAACGCATATATTGAATTGCATCACAATCGGTTTAGGAACAATTAAGTTCCATCTAAATTTTTCATATTTCAGAAACTCATCTAAAAATCATTTTAGAATCCAATTTTGATCGCACATGTCAAATTTCACAAGTTCCATCCTAGTTGGCCATATTCCAGAACTTCACTCTAAAAATCATTACAGAATCCCGTACTCATCGCGCATGTCAAATTTCTCTTAAATTCAGAACTTCATTCATCCCATTTCCAACGCACCTGTCGATTTGCATCACAATCGGTTCAGAAATAGCCAAGTTCCATCCTAGTTGGCCATATTCATCCAAAAATCATTGTAGAAACCCATTTCCATCGCGCTTGTCAATTTTCACTAAAATCTGTTAAGGAAAAGTCAAGTTCCATCCTAATTAGCCATATTCCAGAACTTCATCTAAAAGTCATTTTAGAATCCCATTTCCAACGCACATGTCAAATTTCACTCAAATCGGTTAAGAAATAGCCAAGTTCCACCATAATTGGCCATATTTCAAAACTTCATCGAAAAATTATTTTAGAATCCCATGTACATTGCGCATTTTAAATTTTACTAAAATCGGTTAAGGGATAGCCAAGTTCCACCCTAATTGGCCATATTCCTGAACTTCAACCGAAAATCATTCTAGAATCCCATTTCCAACGCACATGTCGAATTGCATCATAATCGGTTAAGAAATAGCCAAGTTCTTTCCTAATTGGCCATATCCCAGAACTTCACCTAAAAATCATTTTAGAATCCCATTTCCAATGATCGTGCATCTGTTCGCTAATAAAACAATCTGGCTTTCTAGAGAAATTTAAAAGGTTTTGAATGTAACCGTTTGCCGTAATAACAAGAGTTAGAGCAATGTAATAATTACGATTTTATTCATCAGAAAAGAGCGTATTTATTTTCTCAATATAGCGCAATAACAAAGAGCGAAAAGATGATAACACAGACACAATAGTGGATGAGCAAGGGTCTTATAATAAAAATAATGCTCCAGTTCTTCAGAGCGATATTTTTTTTTACAATATCGCTCTTTATAAAGAGCTTTTTAATAGTTTTAATTATCGCTCTTGAACTAAAATGAAGAGAGAAGGGCAAAATGAAATCCCATTTTAAACTCTGGAATATTGACAAAAGTTACCTATTTATCAGGTGGTTTGGCGTCTATTGGAAGGGGGGGCGGGACCAAAGTTGAGTAGATTAACTACCAGCTCCATAACCTTTCAGTAGGGTGCGCATCACGTGAGCTGTTCTGGTCTTGCCATTAGGCAGCTGCGTGATGGGTACAATTGTTTAAGAGGTAACCTGTTCACAATTCGCAAGTGTACGTACTGCCTTCTCATGGCAACCATTAGTAACTAAGGCCATTTGGCACAGGCTAAAGTACGGCGCTAAAAGAGAAAACCTTGACAAAAAACCCTTATCTAAGGTGGAACAGCATACGCCGATGGATGAATGGCTGATAGGTTAATCAGTCCAAAATATGTGGACTCTGGATACCAGGCACCCTCCAGTTTTATTTTAGCCTTACTATAGTAAAGATGGGTGATCTACAGGCAATTTGCAATTCCCAGTAACTCGTAAGAGTAAAATCAAACGGAATATGGGGCAGGAGTAGGAATATACGGGAGTGGGACAACCCTCTCAAGGTCCTTGGGCTCCAATGCTACCGTCTTTCTAGCTGAACTAAATTCTGTAGTAAACATCTAGGAGGGAGACCAAAAAGCCTAGATAGTACGTGTCACGTACCGCGAGGCAGCATTGTCAGGTTCGTTAAGAACCTGAATATTGACTGGACGGATAATTAAGCAGGGTCCAGCACAATAGATCGTTTAGGTCGCATTGCGAAGTGGCTGATCGCTCACATGGCCCTCCAATAATAATAATAATAAAAATACCTGAGCGTCAATAGTAATTTTCGGCTTAACATCATAGATAACATAATCTGCATTACGGATATTAACTTACGGCAAGTTGCAACTGTACGATTTCCTTTAAATTTGGCAAAAAGTAAGCTATGTGTATGTCCATTTAAATACTATTGAGCCACAACTAGACAAATAAATATTTCAATATTATGTGCATATGTTTTGAAAGCGTAATAGATATTGATCCATTAAATTGGGCTGGGCTAACTTCACAAAAGATTGCTCGATGTATAAAATTTTACGAGGGTTGCCTGATTCAATTTTTTTATTTGCTGAATGAAATCCTGGGATAACTTCATATACATGTAGACTAAGCATAATTAAGACACACAAGAATTTCTAGAGGTATATTTATCAACGATACCGTATGCTGACGGGTACACAAACTATAATCATGACAAAGCAAAACATTGGAAAAATAGTTAATAACTGGTAACTATAATATTGTTTGAGACATCATCTAATTATAGCAATTCCTACTGAAATTATAAATAAAATCGCTACATCTAGATTGAGAAATTGTCCCTTGCATTTAAACATGATGCGCCTAAACGTTGGCTGAAGGAAATAGATATGAAAGTTAATTTTAATTAGTGACGTTTAACTTCAAAATATTTGGTAAGTACTAAATTTGTATAAATTTATGATTTTAAACTTAAATTAAACGATTTAATTACGTTGTATAATTTAAATGTAAGAATGGAATCGCAAGATAGGCGCCTGTTCAACAAGATAAGTATTTTAAGTTACAATTAAATAAAAAATGATGAATTAAATGATTTTGTTAATTTTTACGTATCTTTGCTTTATGGGATTTTATTGCTGTTACTTTGGATACGAATAATGTTCAGCTATTCAACAAAGTTCAACATATGTTGCTACAATTCAGAAAAATTACGACCTATACCTTCCCAGATGGGATGTAATAAACTGTCAATATTTTTCATATGTTCTGTTTATATAAATACAAAGTTGCAATTCCGTTACAGCCAATTTGTATTAAGAATAATTTTGAATAAAACCTATCGTGTCTACTACAAATGTATAAACATCCGAAACATTAAATAATTTTCATCTTAGCATAGGTAAAATTTATGATTTCCTCGACGACTGGTAATTTTCATAAAAATTTATTGATTTATTAATCGTATAAATTATCTTTACATATATGTACATTATACACCTTTGGAACAATTATGATTATTCAAACCGTTTTAATTAATTTCAGTAATAAAATCAATAAATTCTTTACATTTAATATACGAAATGATTTATATGAGTAATGCATAGTTTATTATTTTTACTACCTCTTTCCATTTACAATTTTAACAAACATATTAACAGTTGGTTTATGTTATATGCAATAATAATAATAAGAAACTGTACAATGTAAAATAAAATAAAAACTATTGATATCGCGAGACATTGTAACACTTTGTAAAATAGTTAAAAGTTTTTATTTTATCTCTTTTATTAAATAATAGCTAGGCAGCCTTTTTACACAGGGAATTGTAAAGAAACTGGAGATTTTTATTTTCGAGGGCGTAACTGACATATGTTCTGCTGGTTATATACGAGTACATGTATACAGAAATTACAGTAACTAATAAAACTACTCATTAATAATAATGTAATAAACTTGGTATTTTTGTGTATGACTTGTGGTTTTCTTCGAGTCTTTAAGGAATATTGGCATATAGTCACGAGTTTTGGACATGAGATTTGAAAATATTCAAACCGTTAGTTAAATAATGTGGTCAATTATTTATACACAACGGCTTGTATAAATTATAATGTTTATTTCATTCCAAGCATTCCCGTTAGCGGGGGTGGTTATAATTTCAGGATATTCGAACAAATTTGTTAATGTATTTATTTATTAAATAGTTGTTTGTTCTATAGAGACAGTTTCATAAACATGAGTTCTACAATTATTTTATAAAAAAAGGAAATATATTTTTGTAAGACTGAAAATTAACCTAGGATGTTGCCATATACCACCATAAATAGTAAGGACAGCTAAAATAAGTTACATCACCAAAAGCTCCAGAACAGTTTTAATGTATCCAATCAATCTTCAAACAAATTAATGGCATTTATATGAAATCCGTGGATTGTGCAATTTAATTGGGAGAATCCAAGTTTTCTAAAAAGAACAATTTCGGGACTCCAAAACGAATTTTGGCTTGTTCATGGTTTAGATGATACACAAAATTATGAAAAAAACCTCTGAAGTACAGATTCTCTTAAGGTTTTGTTTCGCAGTTGATTTAATGCACTGAAATGCCCAAAACGTATTCTTTATAAATTTTAGGCAAATATTTTCTAACTTGTGGAAAATTTGTTATAGAACGTCGTATAATGATGAATGACCTGGAATTTAAAACAAACTCAATTTGAGTTAATAGCGCATAGTCATCTCCTCAAATGTTAGCGGTGGATTGCCAGCGACTCGTTTTAGGTGATGTTTTACAGATTTTTAGTTATCCTCGCATAAACCGTCAAAATGAGGAGCTTGTGCTGGGTTGAAAACATAATTAATTTGCTGCGTGGTAAGAAAATTCGATATTAATTTAAAATGACTTTCAACTTTAAAAAGTACATAGTCCTTATTAACGAAATCCATGATTCCGGTGTTTGTGGATATTTCACATTAAATCAATAAAATACAATCAATATAATTTTTAAATATTTATTCAATTCAAATATTTATTATTTTATTATTATATTTTTTTTGCTTGAGAATAAGTGCTCAAATAAGTTGCTGCAAGATCGATTTCGATGCTATAGCATCATCGCCAGTTGACTTATGGTGATGTAACTTTGTCCTTCATATGGTGATGGAACTTTGGCCAACATATTTAAAAATATGTTTGCCAAAGTTCCATCACCATATGATTGAGAACCACACGAGTATTAAATTCGACAACAATGAGGTAGCATTGTTAGAAAAAGATCTGAAGTTCAATATAGCGCCACTTAACAATTCCAATAATGAACGGAGAGTCTTAATGAGGATCGAGAACGCTATCATATAAACAAATTTAGAACATCAAGCTGATATTAGGAGTATAGTGGTTGACAAAATTAAGGAAGAAATTGGTCAACACATAATAGCGAGAATAAAACGGCCATCAGAATAAGGAGACTACAACAAAATATTAGTATCAAGACTGTTATCAGTAAGTCGAGGTATTTTATGAGTAGTAAAGAAATCCGACGAAATAAAGTGATTAAGCCAACAATCTCGATAATCAGAGGCATGCCCAAGATTCGTAAGGTGGATGTGACAATGAGTTCGATCGTGAACTTCACATCAGCGCCGGTCTTCAAAATTGCAAAATACTTGAACCAATGGCTATAAGACAATATTTGTATAGAAAGCCATTCTGTCAAAAATAATTTAGAACTGGTGAACAAAATTGAGGAAGTCAACATACCGAGGAACAGAAAGTTAGCATCTTTTGATGTTACAAATATGTATACGAACATTCCAGTAGAATAAACAATAGTAATTACAAGACGACTTTGGATGGAGAAACGGATAGATACACATATCATAAGCGAGGTTATCGTGTTATTGGAGAAATCACACGTCAAAATTATTTTAAGCACGAAGAGAGATTCTATATCCAAAAAGATGGTCTACCTACGGGAAGCCCATTATCCGGAACTTTGGCTTATATATGTGGATGACGGAAATTAAAATTCACAAATTTTCAGAAAGCCTATCTCTGATTCATCAATGTTACATCACCCATATCAACAAAAGATATAGCAGCATACCACCACATGATCTCACCACATAGCTAAACGGTATTCCAATGTCAGATGAAAACTACAAAGTAGACCTGGGGAACATTAAATACATCGCTTACCAAAATGGGTATCAAGCAGCAGAAATAGAGAGGATGAATTATGGATGCAAGAAGAAAATGGAATATCGGCGGTATACCAGTCTTAATTGTGATGTTGATACAAAATACATAAGTATGGCTTGGAGTCATACTAGTAAAAAAAATCAAAAAGTCTTACAGCATTTTGGTTATACTCTGGCACACAAAACAAATAATAAATTAGGAATATTAATCAAGAACAGGAGTAACGAAACTTTGGATATGGAGGTGTACAAAAAAACATATTCAAATTGTCAAGAATTTAATTTAAGACAAACGGACCGATCCTTTAAAGAAAGATTTACGGAGAAATCGCTCAGCATATTAATTCTACACAGAATAATTACACAAGTTTTGAAGCAACTTCACAAGTAATACATAGAATAAAGAAAGGGGTTGTGCTAAGTCGAACCGAAGAATTCGAAATATTTAAAAATAAAGACAACCGACGTATGTTGAACAACAGAATAAACACTGCAACAAATAAACTATACGATTTAATAATCAACATGAAATCAACGTAACCAGAAAAACGTTCCTGAATCCAAAAATTGTACAGCGCAACCATTGGAATTCCAAAAAGTTTAGTATACAAATTATTGAAAAATACGAAATAATTCTACCAATAAAATGGTTGCAATTACCCGAATAGATTTGGATGGCTATATCCCGATGAGATATGAACAACAACAAATAAATAAAGCAATATAACCTTTTGTTACTGTACACTGTCCACGTCCAGACCATTCCCGCAAATATAGTGGTCGAGCGTAATCGACGCCTGTTTGAACGTTCACCCTAACTTTAGGTAAGTTTACTATTAGCTGCTCGTAATGTAACTTTTTTTGGTTGATACAAGTTATACATTTCGCTACATAATGTCTGGCCATATTTCTGCAACCAATAATCCAAATAATGCATAACAGGCATGAAGATTTAATCTAATCAATAATTAACTTGCTTAATATATGGTTCTTTGAAAGTAAAACGGAATGCTTGTATTCGAATTAGCTTGTTGAATTTTCGATTCTCCCTCACAATGGCATATCCCTCTTAATATGCTGATATTGTCAAAGAGAGGGGTTAGTGGTAAAATTTTACTGGGGTTAGCCTCTTAATCTTGCATTACAAAATCTTCCATAGGAATTTCCATACATTTATAGAATCTCGCGCGCGAAATATTTGTAATGAATATATAAATCAATCTCCATCTCAATCGCAACATAATTCTAACCGCTATCACCAAATTAACCGCCAACCAAACCCTCAAATCAATCATCAAATCAACCCCTAATCAACTTTCAAATTAACACTTAAACTAACTCCAAATCAACTCTTAAATAATTCCCCAACCGAACAACTCACTTAACCGCAATACAGGCTAACTAAACCCTAACACAATTTCAACTCAATTTAGCTTGAACCAAATCTCAACTCTCTGCTCAACTCATACCATCATACCAACTTACCATTATACCATCATACAATCACAATCATACCATCATACCTGACATAACAATATTTGTGTAAAGTTTGGTTCAAATCGTTCAATGCGTGTGCATTTGTTTAAATATCACACATAGGTATATACTGCACATATATATAAACACTCACTTTTAAATACAATGAAACCTCATTTCAACAGACACTAAATTTAGCGGAATCCTCACTTTAACGGACAAACCTTTAAGTCCCATGCAACTGAAGTTTTCCAATGAAAACCTCCCTTAGATAAGCTGACACTTTATTAGAGCGGACACGGCCAGATATTTCTGCGATGGTACAGGTTTTACGAGTACAATGCAAGTTGCAACTTTACCACTTTAATTTGTTCCTTTTACACTTCAAATTGACCTTTTTAGATTTCAAATTGAACCTTTAGTATATTATATGTACATATATGGCCAATTTGGGTTGAACTTGGCAATTTATTGGATGATTTTAGTGAAATTTGATATCCATGATTGAAATGCGAATCTTAAATGATTTTTGACATGTGCGTTAGAATTGGAATTATAAATTGATTTTTAGATCTAAAACTTAGTTTAGAACCAAATTTTCATAGCATATATCAAATTTCATCATAATCGGTTAAGAAATAGCCAAGTTCCATCTTACTTTGCCACATTCGAGAAATACATATATTTAAAAATCACTTTAGATTCCCATTTTTATGGCAGATGTCCAATTTCATCATAAACCATTAAGAAATAGTCAAGTCCCGTCGTAATTGGCCATATTCCAGAAATTCATTTAAAATCATATTAGAATCGCATTTAAAACGCACATATCAAATTTTATCATATTCTTTTAAGGAGTAGCCAAGTTCCATCTTATCCGCCCTTATTCCAGAGCTTTATCCAAAAATCGTTTTAGAATCCCTTTTCCATCACCCACATCAAATTTCATCATAATCGGTTTAGAAATAGACAAGTTTCTTTCTGTTTGAGTGTTTGGTCATATCCCAGAACTTTACGAAGAAATCATTTTAGAATCCCCTTTCCATTACCCAGATCAAATTTCATTATAATCGGTTAAAATAGAGCCAAGTTCCGTCTTCACTGACCATATTCCAGAATTTTATCCAAAAACAATTTTGGAATCCTATTTCCAACGCACATGTCAAATTTCATCATAATCAATTAAGGAATAGCCAAGTTCCATCCTACTTGGCAATATTCCAGAACTTCGTCTAAAAATAATTTGAATATTCCTTTTCCCCCAAAAAAAAAAAAACACAAACCCTCAGTTTAACGGACAAAGTTTTTCGTCCCGTCGATTTCCGTTGTAGTGAAGTTCCCCTATATGCATAGATTGCTCAACTGCTCACTAAGCCCTAATCCAACCCCAACTAAACCGCAACACAACCCTAATTCAACTCGCAAACGCAACCCATCTTAACCCTCAACTAAACCGCAAGGTTTACGCCAAAATCAATCCTCAAACCAGCATATATAAAAAATTCGTCAACAACTCATTATATCCTATCCAGCTACAACTCAACTCCAACTCAACTTTAAACTCAACCCACAAATTGATCCCTAACTTAACCTTCAACCCAACCCCAAACTCAATACCCAACTCTATATTCAAACCAACATATATAAAAAATTGTTAAATATTTCTATAATCAGGTTATACCACGGCAGATACCCGACCCTCTTGACGCAAAGGTTCCAAAAGCTTTTAAAATCTCGCGCTTGACCATAGAAACAGATTGACAAAAAAAATTCTAAATCCAACAAGTTGGTCTCGAGGTACCATGGGTACAGACGTACAGACATCCAGACTGACGGACGAACAATTTTTTTTTTCAGAGACTTTCAAAACGTCGAGAAAAGTGGTTTTGGACCAACCAAATTTTTGATAATTTTTCACAGGATTTCAATACTTTGGTCTCTTTAGACCGAAGTAATTATCGAATTACTGATGCAATTGATTAGAGAGTTATCTTTAGCATGTTGTAGAAAATCTGGGCTATTTCACTACAAATGATTTGTTATAAGTTCAGCAGAATTTAACTATGAGTTGCCAGATCGGCCGAATTTTGTTTAGACGGAATATGTAGCCAATGTTTTCTAGGAATACATTCAAGAATCTCTAACGTGCGATTTTGCTTTGAAACTCTTCCACTTTCTGAATCGGAAAATGCGTGAATTAAAGCGATTTCGATCCCCAAATATTTGACTTTACTAGGCGACATACTGATATGGCTGCGCACAACAACAATTTCGACAAAATGCTTGTTTGATAGGCGCGACGTTTGTCTTTGCTGCTCTCGAACTACACTATAAGCTAGTTTTGAAGCATACGAGAATTCGTGTTATTTCAAGTTATTCGAGTTTGTGGATGTAATCAGATACCGTTTCAATTTTGTCTCATTTTTATACAATTTTTAGAGGTAACTCATCTTCCCTTGTTAATCCTTGTAACCATAGACTTTGAAGCATTATTTTAATCGAGGTGGTAAGTAGAGAAAGCCTCATTTTCAGCGACAATAACGTTCGCTTGGTGATTATTTCAATAACAGCCAAATTAATGTTATAGGAAAACCGAGGCAGATTCCAGTGGCAGCCGAGTGTTTTGATGGTAGTTTTTGCTTCTACATATAACGTCTTCATATGGAACTCACTTTAAGAATTCTTGATCGTTTGATATCCATTTTTCATCCATTTTTTCCAAATGTTAGCTGCTTGTTGAGTGCATTCACTGTCTACATAAGAGTCTTTCAAGAGAATGGAGGCAGCTTGCGGATAAATTGATTGATAGTCGATGGCTTATTAGTGTAACATTTATGGCTAATTGCTGCATTTTCTGAAAATCACAATAATCTTGGTGGACTATCACCTGACGATACATTTTCTCTACATTAACAGACACTAGGTAGGGGATGTATAGATTAATCGATTAAATTCCAAATTAATCAATTACTCGAAAATTTATTTTCTCGAAAATAGTGTTAGCCGGCTTTAGTGAAATATGTGCGGGACATGTGCGATGGAAATGGTTTTCTAAAATTGGGTTATAGTTCTGCAATCTGGCCAAAGATGATGGAACTTGGCTACTCCTTAACCAATTGTGACGCAATTCGACATCTGCGTTGTAAATGGGTTTTCAAAATAATTTTTAGGTGAAGTTCTGAAATATGGCATTGAAGAAGGCAATGAATATATGAGAATAGGTCCGAATGTCGAAAGGCCGAATATCGAAAGGCCGAATATCGAAAGGCCGAATGTCGAAATGCCGAATGCCGAAAGGCCGAATGTCGAAAGGCCGAATGAGTCAAAAGGAATATATTTTTCAGTGTGCGATTGTTGCTTGAAGGGGATAGACGTGTTTTTTTGTTGTCTTCTTCGTAAATTTAATTTAATTTAATTTAATTATAGTTCAGTTTAAATATGTATGTATATAAAGTGTAAAAATGTAAATTCAGTCAAAAGTTCAATGTGTGTGTGTGTGATGAATAATTAAATTAAATTAATTAATTATATTTAATTAATAAAATTATATTCTTTAGTGTTTAAAGTGAATATTTGGATAGTGTAAAGTGAAATAATTCAATGTCGCTTACAGTGTTTATGTGTTGTGGTGCAGTGTTATTAATAATTGATGTAATTCAATTAAATTAATTGTTAATAATTAATTAATAAAAATTTTGCCAGTTTAATGTTTTTAAGTGAAACAAAGGGTGTAGCTAGCATTTTAGGATCGACAAAAAAAGAGTTCGAAAAAATCGTAACGGTACTATCCTGTTAACGTTTGAGGTATTTTCATAGCACATATACTGATGTATATGCGATATGAATTTGTGTAAAAATTTTTGTTTCTTTTACTTTTTATTATATGATTCGCTATAGTAAGGGTGGTGTATAATTAGAGTCGACGAGGATGTATATAGAGTAAGAATATCTATAATGTCAGTGGTTTGGCTTTGGTATTTTTTGTTTCCAAGCGGATGGATTTTGTTGGTTTCTCTGTTTGGAAGTTGAGAAGCTGAAGATTGGGATGAAGGAAATTATTGTTGATATTTTTTATTGTTTAAAGATTGAAGATTTATTCATGTTTATGATAGTTTTCCTCATTAGTGGAAAATAAATTTTTTCATTTTTTCAAGTTGGATTAAAGTGGTTTTGTGTGATGTGAGATAGCTTCAAAACAATTTATTGTTACAAAATTCATTCCGCTAGTTACATTTGTTTGGTTGTTACAGTTTTTACTGCGCTAGTTCCGGAATTCGAATAAAAATGCAGTACATACACGTAGACTTCACAATTTGTAATATAAATTTTATTAATATTGTTTCACTTATACAAATCTTCTAGGTTACTTTGGTATAACAACCGAGATACTTCTAGCCTGATGGAATTTTTGTAAGAGAATGAAGGATGGATATGCAGATTATCGAATTATAGTTCTCTCTTTAAGCACAGATGGGGTATTGTTCGCAATAAATTATACAAAAAAAAGATTAGAATACATATACATCTGTCATTTAACGAGTATAAAAAAAATGGAACGAGAACCCCGTTTCGTTGATTTATTCCGTCATTCCAATTAGATATATAACTTGTTCTTGTATCCTAGAGAACGGAATATATCGTCGTAAATCAACGGTTCTACACATTTTTTTTTTTAAATTGAGCTAAAAACCAAATAAGGGCTTTATCATTTAAGAATGTTTTCAAAACGTAAGAACATTAAAATTAATAGTAACCTTATTTGCTTATTCAACATATGGTTCTCAGGTGACGGGGATCCTTGCCTTCTAAAGGCTATGAAATTAAAAGCTAATTTCGCGCCAAACTCAAATCAGATTCAGCCTACAAAACCGGATTAAAATGAGTTGTTTAAAGCTGACTATGGTACAAACATTCAGTACATTCAAGATACTGTACATATTGGAACGAAATAACGAACGCGATTGTTAAATGAGAAAAAAAGAATTATCATGGGAACATATGTCGTAATACCGAAACATTTACGTGATCTGATCAGCTCTGTCTCTAAGGATAATTACCGTTTAAATTCTACCGATATAAATTTCATGGACAAAATTAATTTTAAGGCTGCCCAATCCCCCATGAATCTAGTTGTACGGCATATATTAGCAGAAAAAGTAAAGGGGAGTGAAGGCACCATACACCAGAGTATCTTAAACTAATGGAGTACAGCACTCAATCATATCTAAATAAAGATATTATTACGATCGATAGGATATATTATATATGGTATGTAATATTTTTCCTTAGACTTTGGAAAAATTCGATACAAAAGCACAAATTTCACAAAATGGAAAATTTTGTAACTGACAACGTCTCTAACTCCATCGAATTAAATGGACATGGTCTAATAAATATAATCATTAAATTGAGAAATGAAGATCTTGATGAAGATCATCTCTTCCAACCATGTCTGTACAGCAGTCAAGCTTGCGAAAGTATTTTCCGTGATTTTCGTTCGTTGACTACTACTCACAATACAGTGGTAAATTTTAGGGTACGAGATGTTTTGTTTCGTATTAAGCGTTTAGATTTACAATCCGAAATAAAGTTTAAATAAACTGACGGCCATGAAGATGAATCATACCATTTTAAAAAGCGACATAGAGGTTTTTCACAAGCATCAAATAATTGTCAGCCTACCACAAGCCTACCGGCTGATAATGAAATTTCACAAATAATTGCGAAATCTAGAAATGCCGCTATATGTAGTCCAATTAGCTTAGGTATAATATCCGTTGAAAATGGACAAGACTAGGAAGACATAACAATACCATTTAGCTTAAAACGATTAGATTTAAGTGAAATTTTACATGAAATTGGCCATGAAGGCAATATTGAAGCCGATGATAATATAAGTTATGATTTTTATGAAGTTTCCGGTAACCCTGAAGAGATCGAAATCGAAAATGAAATAATTGTAGACCTACAAAAAATACCCTGTATTGAAAATTTAAATTTGAAACAATATGACTTTACAGGTAACGAATCATATATAACATTTAACAAACCATTTATTAGTAGGTAAATAGTTTATATTCCATTGTATCTCGTTCTAGGATCAAATCATGAGGAGCAAAATCTAGATCCAAAGTCTCAATTCTGTTTCGTTAAAGTGAAAGAAAATGATCTGGAGAAACTTGTGAAAATCAGGAAGTCCTCCGTGTGCTGGTTATTTTCCAATAACAGTAAAAAAATTAGTTCAGACGGACGCTTACGATTTACCACTAGGAATATGGAATTGAGAAAAACTAACTAAATTGGGGAAATTAATTCGAAAGCGCAATACATAATTAGAACCTGTTTGATATAATAAAATATAAACAATAAATATTTGAGCTGTTCTAAGCAAAATTCTAAATACAACAACCAATTTTTTATTCGAAGTCAATCTCGGTTGAAAATTTTTCAGATAATTTAGTCTCAAGTTGGGCATATCATTGAACAGAGATTAAAGATTAGCAACCCATCATCACTTAAAATTTTTCTAAATTCATGTGAAATTACATAACCGCGACCCTCAATACAATTCATTCTGATGCTAATTACGGCCCACGCTCCTCTTCTTTTTCTCTTCCTACTTCTTCATCACAAAACCACATTCTTGCAGTAAGATTTGCTATTAAAGCTCAGCCTACCATGATTTGATTGCAATTCTATTATGGATTGAGGCAAACAAGGTTCATACAATCCAAACCTGTTTTGTATCTTCACCGGTAAAAAAGATACACCATCTTTTGAGATTTGTGGTTCCAGTGTAGGCAAATTAAGATCTGTTGACTTGTTTGGTTTAACGATAAAAACTAAGTATTCTTGGATCGGTCAAATTTTCGGATTTCAACGTTTCCCCTATCCTTGATTCTTCCTTCATAAATGGAATGTGGGAGCTTTATAATAAGTGTTCGACTATTATTTCCATTGCATGTGTTCGGCGGAGCTTGATGAACTTACGCCTGGCCTGTTCAGACCAACAAGTACATTAAGACTTACAGTTGGAAGGAACAACCTTGAGCTCTAATTTGCAAAAACCAATAAGTACAAAAACTCTTTTTTCCTTCGGACTCAATACCAAAAATACAATAATTATTCAAAACTCCCAAACCTTTATAATCCCCTGTTATAAAACCTATTTTTTATCTTAGTCCTTTGGTTTCCTTTCGTAATGCTGTGCGTAGTGTGTTGCCACGTTTTCACATCAAGACACATTAAGGGAGAAATTCCTAACCGGGAACCGTAGTAAAAGGTCTCCCAGTTGGCAACTTTGGGATAGTATAGAATTGTTGGCTTTTAAAAATATATTTTGTCGTTTTTCAAAACTTAAAATAGGAAAAATTTAAAAAAAGTCATTATTGATCCACAAAAAAAATCAAACGGTCTGTGTTAAAAAATCAGACAGTCACTAAAAACCTTAATATTAATTTAAACAGTCAAGAAAAGTCATAATTTTTTTAAACAGTCGTGATTTTTTAAATAATGACTGTTATTTTAGGAAAAAGTTAAAAGAAATCCGAAAAAGGGTACTATAGTTAAAACAGTATTTACTTTCAGTGCAGTGGCTTATTTAAGGTGTACAATATTTTTTAAATTCATTTACCCCTTGATCCAACATTTTTTTTATATTGGTCACCGTTGATTTTATTATACCGCGAGGCTTTACCAATGATGCTAACTCGTGCTTGTGAAGTGTTAAAAGATAACACTTTGTTAAATGTTGTTACGCGGTATTGCAAAGTACGTTATATGAAGTTAGTTTCAAAATTTAAAGGTAGCTATATGGTATTCCAAAAAGTTGCTCATGACATCTGAGGTTTCAAAAAGCAACACATGTCTTAATTCCGGATAACATTTTCAGCGCCATTATACGTAGGATAATTATAACTCCATTAGACAATTTGAAGACCAGGTTCTTAATTCTTGCTAAACGAAAAAGAAACAATGGAAAATAGGTCATTTCAGATGTTGAAGAACGTATTACATTCTACATCCCAATTTTAAGACGAGCAAAAAGACTGCCATGGTATATGATTAAAACCTAATCAAATCCAATTATCACAAACCACAAAACACAAAAACAACAACAACAAAAATTAAAACAAGAAACATAACAAGAATAGCGTAAGGTCTTTATAAAATAAAAAATAAATAAAAAAACCTTAGTATAATACCTGGTGTGGTAAGTTCTATCATTTTATCAGCTTGCCTGCA
The DNA here is from genome assembly GCA_958295665.1 of Tipula vernalis. Taxonomy (NCBI): domain Eukaryota; kingdom Metazoa; phylum Arthropoda; class Insecta; order Diptera; family Tipulidae; genus Tipula; species Tipula vernalis. The sequence goes on along the minus strand of OY282559.1, from coordinate 360,944,851 downwards.
TATGCCAATTACCATTTCACCACATATACATGCAACAAAAGATAAACCAGAATCACGATAATTATAATTCATTTTTAAATATTTTTTTTTTATTCTCGCGTCTTCTGTAACATTTAATTTGGTGGTAGTTTTTTTCGATGCAGTGATATTCTAGTTTTCGGTTTTAAATTTTTCTTTTTTTTTCGTATAAAATATTGTTAACTAGTCACAAAAAATAGACAAAAACAAACGTAATTTATTATCTAATATATCTTTTATGATAATTTCTATTATTATCGAGGGTATACCTCTATAGTTTTTGTATATATAAGAACCCAATAAAATAAAAAAAAGGATCCTCGGAAAGGTTAATTATAATTCTGACAACATAACAAAAAAAAACCGACCATTAAACTGAAATTTTTATTTAGTAAAATGTTTTTAAAAAATTTACTTGGCATTCCGCTTATTTCTGTATACAGGACTTTCTCCGCACCGATCCTTTACCAAAAAAAATATAAAAACTAACATCTCCCAATATTAAATTTAACGATGGCTGTGTTAATTGGAAAAATATTCGAATAATTATGTTAATTTTGGTATTTCAGTCCCTTGTTAATTTATAAATATGATACAGTGCCGTTGCGCGCGTAAATAGATTTTGGTTGAGGTTTACGATTTCTGGAAATGATGAGACAGATTATTATGTGCTACCGTTTCTATTGCGTATATAAAACTAGATTTTTTATTTATAATTTATTTAATTAATGGAAAAATATATTCATGAATGCACTACACCAACTATAATGCATATAATTTCCGGTCATTATTTTAAACAATTCTGTATTAAAACGTTTGAACCTGCGCGACAATTTTATTAATGTTTTTTAGATCAAAATCAACAAACTTATTCCCATACATCACCGAACTTAATGTGAATTTATGGTCGTTACAAAAAAAAAAATATTTACGAGTGGGTATGTATTCCCTATGAAAGTACAAGGATTGTTTAAAATTTTTGTCTATTAGATGTAGTATCAGGTATGATAGTAGAATTATATACACGGATAATTTAGGTCATGGTTTGTAAGCAAATGCGATAAATTTAAATTTCTTTAGTATTCCATTTGAAAGGGAAATTTAGTCGACATTATGTTATTATGAATATACAATAAATGAGGGATTTTAAGCACTTTGCATATTGCAGTAGTTGAAAATATAAATTATTTCATGACAAATACTATTTAAATTCAAGACAAGAATTCAAGACGCAAACGATTATGTAAGGTGATCTGGAAAGTTAAACTTTCGGTCTGTACAGCTACGTGAATCTGACAGGGTCAAAAACAAAATCATGTTATATTTAAAAAAAACCCAGATTGAACCTCGTATACTCAACGCACTATTCAACGCAGCGTCTCCATGATTTAGTCACTCGATCTATCCATTTCCATTACTTTGCGGTGAAATATCTAGAAAACTTAAACGATATGATTTCATTCCATATTGGTCAAAACAAATTGACACTTTTCTGATTACTTAAATTACGTGACCCCCTGAGTTGCAAACAAACGAGTGAATTCAGTCTTACCTTAATGTTCCAAATCATCAATAATGACGAATCCGAACTTGTCATACCAAATTAATCAGTCATTTTTTTTCGGTAAGTGAGAAAAGCACTGCTGCAACAGCATGCCCATAATATCCACATAAACCTTTTACATAAATTTCCAGTATAAAATATCAACATATGTTTCAAAATTATCATCTTAATTCCCTTCATCGAAGCGGCCAAGAGCTCTTGTAAGATCGTATAACCACTTCATTTATATAACTAGCCTTGTCGTAGTTTTCAAAATATAAAGTACAAGGGACGTTACGAGTTTTATTATTCTCATTTTATTAGTGGTGATTTTCTGTTGGACTATTTCAAAACAAAAATGTTGAGCCGCTCGTACTAAAAATTAGGACTGCACATAAAATCGTTGTGAAACTTTGATGACGGGACCCATAACACCCTTTCCTAACCGGTGCTAACCTCGATAACCATAAATTTTTGTAAGATTTTCTGTTGGATTATCCGTCTAGTCGTAAAATTTGTGACGATTGGTCTCCAGTCCTGACTATTCCCTGTATACGTTATTGAGGGTTCAAATATAGAACCCAACACGTTTCTAGACTATGACTAACGGTTAACAATAAAACTATGATATTTTTAATATCAAGTGGTATTCGAAATTGAATATAAAACCCAACGCTTCGTTATTATTTTGTCCCATGATTAATGTTAAACTACCAATTTATAATCAATCCTATTTTTTAGTATGAACGGTCCAATATTTTTTTAAACATGGCTAGGATTATTAGCAATGGCCTAGACCAACCGAAAGCAAACCTTAGAGTTTAGTAGGGTAGAAGTTAAGACAAATTTTATGGCCAAGACGTCGGCCTTTTCCTGTGCGGAAGAATAAATGTTGCTCCTATATTTCAAAGGAGGAAGATTTGACTTTCAGGTATCAAGATTTGTAGCTGGTAAGATTTAAAGCATTGGGCGTTGCAATCGTGATTAGGTCAAAGGATTGCGAGTCTTTTGAGGTTTAAAGAGGCTGGATGGAATGAAAGTTGCATCACTGAAAATTTTACCAAAGACAAGTAAATATGCCGTTTGAACTTCCGAAAGAAACCGAGCTCATTTCGGTATATTTAGCACTAATTTAGAGCTGCAATCAGCATTTACACAGTTAGCTGACGTAATTTATCCAAGGTGTAGCAAATTTCCAAGTAGGTAACTGATAGATATGACATATCTGTTATGTGACGTATTATTGGAAGAGATCCATATCAGATAAAGTATCATATTTATAAGAGACGTCCTTGGGATTATTTTGGGTTTGGTAAAAAAAAAAAATTTCAACTCCATAGTCAATCATCGTTCCAAATCTCAGATGGATGTTACGGAGTAACTCTTAATTCCTATAAATCAAAAATCATCGAAATTTAGAATTTGGGTCTCTGTGAAAGAAAAATAGGTGGTTCAGTGAAAGCTGTATAGTGCTGAAAGGTAGCAAAATTTATTCATGTCTACGAATGTTATAGAACTGCAATGGGGTTTCGTTTCAAATACTATTACCATTGCTTTACTATTACCATTGCCACTACCACTACCAATACCATTACCATTACCATTACCATTACCATTACCATTACCATTACCATTACCATTACCATTACCATTACCATTACCATTACCATTACCATTACCATTACCATTACCATTACCATTACCATTACCATTAACATTACCATTACCATTACCATTACCATTACCATTACCATTGCCATTACCATTACCATTACCATTACCATTACCATAACCATTACCATTACCATTACCATTACCATTACTAGTATTATTTAGTAAAAAGTCACTTTTGTAAATATAACAATTTTTTTAATTTAATTTTAATCCGTTGCGTTTTTTAATGTAATTTTAACCCCGCTCATTCTTCCTGTTTCAAATTTTATATATAATTTGAAACTAAGTAAAAAAAAAAATTGGAAAAATTTCAGAATTCTCCTGGAAGAATTGCAAAATTTTCCCGGAAAAATTAAATGCACTGGCGAAAAATTATTAAGATACAATCCTAATATAAAGTTTTTAAAAAAAATTGAACATTTTTACGTATTTTGAATAAAATAATACACCATTTTTGCAACTAAAAAGTTAAAATTTTCCCGGAAAATTAGGTAAATTTCCGTTGAAATTTATCTTTACCCTCCTAAAAACTATAAATGCACAGTCTTACATTCAAAAATTTCCAAAATATAGTATACTCATTTCCTGATTTTACCGATGTATACGTAAAGTAAACTTTAGCCCCTTTACAATTACCATTATCGTTACTATAAACATTATCATTACCATTACCATTACCATTGTATCCAAACTAGTCTGCAACAATTGAAATGAGGCAATAATTACATTGTTAGGCTTAAACTATTAACTAGAATTGTAGGTTTACCTATAATTCGATACTGTTTGGTTAAATTGATGCCACTGAAATTGTTTTTGAGCTCAAAATCCATTACCATTGCCATTACCATTACCACTAATATTTCCATTACAATTACCATTAATATAACGATTACCGTTACCATTACTATTACCTTTACTATAACTATTACAATTATAATTACGATTACCATTATAATTACGATTACCATTACCATTACGATTACCATTACCATCACCGTTACCATTACCATTACCATTACCATTACCATAAACATTACCATTACCATTACCATTACCATTACCATTACCATTACCATTACCATTACCATTACCATTACCATTACCATTACCATTACCATTACCATTACCATTACCATTACCATTACCATTACCATTACCATTACCATTACCATTACCATTACCATTACCATTACCATTACCATTACCATTACCATTACCATTACCATTACCATTACCATTACATTACCATTACCATTACCATTACCATTACCATTACCATAAACATTACCATTACCATTACCATTAGCATTACCATTAATATTACCATTACCATTAATATTACCATTACCATTACCATTACCATTACCATTACCATTACCATTACCATTACCATTACCATTACCATTACCATTACCATTACCATTACCATTACCATTACCATTACCATTACCATTACCATTACCATTACCATTACCATTACCATTACCATTACCATTACCATTACCATTACCATTACCATTACCATTATTATTACCATTACCATTACCATTACCATTACCATTACCATTACCATTACCATTACCATTACCATTACCATTACCATTACCATTACCATTACCATTACCATTACCATTACCATTACCATTACCATTACCATTACCATTACCATTACCATTACCATTACCATTACCATTACCATTACCAATACCATTACCATTACCATTACCATTACCATTACCATTACCATTACCATTACCATTACCATTACCATTACCATTACCATTACCATTACCATTACCATTACCATTACCATTACCATAACCATTACCATTACCGTAACCATTACCATTACCATTACCATTACCATTCCCATTACTATTACCATTACCATTAGCATTACCATTACCATTACCATTACCATTACCATTACCATTACCATTACCATTACCATTCCCATTCCCATTCCCATTCCCATTCCCATTCCCATTCCCATTTCTATTCCCATTCCCATTCCCATTCCCATTCCCATTCCCATTCCCATTCCCATTCCCATTCCCATTCCCATTCCCATTCCTATTCCCATTCCCATTCCCATTCTCATTCCTATTCCCAATCCCAATCCCAATCCCAATCCCATTCCCATTACCATTCCCATTCCCATTACCATTACCGTTACCATTACCATTATCATTACCAAAAATTTTAATTTACAAAACTGAACCAGCAAGCAATGTTTACGGATTATATGAAACACCTTACAAAGGATTTCCATATTAATACCTAGTGTTGAGCTGTTTATTCCGTTGTAATTGGTGTCAGAAGGGGTATTGCTGAATCCAACACAATCTATAGTATTCTTCAACCGCAAACAACTATATACATTCTGTATTGGATATTGGATTATATCAAACATCCAATTTTCAACGTAATACAAATTTGTGAAAACGATATTTCCAGTGGTCACACACAACATTTGTCTACATAATCTGCATCAACTGCTGCAGAATACAAATCTGTGAATATAGTATTTCCAGTGAACGTTTACTATATTGCTGACAGTATAATATTTGGTCGGTATAAGTAAATAATTTTTCCACCTGCTTTACTGTTAATTTCTAAGTGCTTAATAATCGTCAATTGACCAGCTTTATACTATATATGCGGTGACATAATTCTGCGTTATTGCGGTAATCAGTTTAATAATTGTTAATAAATTTCAGCTGCGTACGTAACTGTACAACGAACGGTCAAATATCCAGTAACATTTTTTTCAATACGTGCCTACGAAATTGTGATTGCGTTTCTAGGTCGTCAGTGTACAAAATTGGAATTTCCCATATTTAAGTCTTACTTTGTGCAACTCCAACTATAGTCATTAATTGCTGTGACCAATCTGCAATAGAAATACAAAGCTTAATATTAAACTGTAAGTACCTTTATTTCGTAAAGAAGTGAAGTGGCCACCGAAACCGTGTTAAGGGGATCTAAACAACTACAATTGATTTTCTTAGACTCACTCAATGAGCTAGCGGATTTTATCACAACAAAATTAGATACAGCCTTTCTATCACAACTTAAATTACGGTTAAATGAGCTTATCACAAATTATGCAGAATTCAAGAAAAATCAGTTAACGCTAGAGGCGATCGACAATGAAGAAATGGGCAAGGACACACGAACGGTAGTTGATCGGCAATATTATCAATTCCGCTTTGCATTAGAGGATAGAATTGAACAATTAAAGGAATCAAAGGGTTCAACTATGAATTCATGCACTGAAGAATTAAATTATATTTCCAAACTGCCGGAGTTGACTTTGGATTCTTTTAGTAAAGATATAACTAAATGGAAGAGCTAGATTGAAGCATTCGAAACTCATATTTACAAAAATTGGAAATAAGGCGATCTCACCAAATTTCAGTACCTTGGGAATACAGTGAAAGATGCAGCAGCTAAAACGTTCGAAAGCATTGATTTTGTCGCGGCCAATTATGTAGAAGCAAGACGGTTATTAATTGAGCGATTTGATAAACCGAATATCATCGCCGAAGCTCATATTCGCGCACTATTTTCTATTAACACAATGGACAAGGCAACACCGCTCATTTAGGATCCTTAAAAACATTGGGACGTCCAACCGAACATTTAAACGACTTGATCGTACATCTTATATCAACAAAATTTGATGATGATACAAGATTTAAATAACGAGAACACTGTCCTTTGAACGCACTTCCAACATTAACCGACATGGCAAAATTTATTAATTTACGTTGTCACAAATTAACGATTCAAAACATTAACAATCCACCGAAACAACAACATTCTGCAGTCAAAGCATCAGATCCGAGAACACCTCAAACTTTGTCTCAACTGTTTAAGACAATCTCGTACATTGGAAAAGTGCGTTGTAACAGATGGATGTCGTATATGCAAGGCAAAGCATCATACGCTTTTACACATACATGCTGATAAAATAAATGGTACAAATACAACTTCACTTTCAACAGGCCAATCTTCATTTGTGATAGCATCAAATGAAAACCAAACCACGCTTCAAGCCTCGGGAATTAAAACGGTTTTCCTGGTTGAAGTTTTGGATCATTGTGGCACGATAATACTAGCAAGAGCATTATTGGACTCAGGTTCTCAAATAAACTTTGTCACCGAAGCATTAGCAAAACGATTGGGACTCAAAACTAAATGTTCTTCGGTAAAAATACTTGACGTCTCTGGTGCATCAATATCGGCATCTAGCTGTGCTATCAAATTTCGTTCGCGATTGAATACATACGTTAATTCAATTGAATTACAAATATTAACTAAAATATCCGAAGAATAACCATCAATTTTAATTGATCCAGTGAATTTGAAAATTCCCGCTAACATTAAACTTGTTGATCCAAATTTTTATCATCCGCAAAAAATAGATTTGTTATTGGGTGCAGAAATATTTGCTGAAATTCAAGCAATTGGACAAATTAAATTAGATGGAAATTTACCATATTTGCAAAACACAGTTTTAGGATGGGTTGTTACTGGACCAATATCCAATAAACCAACGGAAACAGTTTCCTGTAATGTAGCTGTATCAAGAGCAGAATCGTACTACGTAGAGGAATTATTAAAGAAATTCTGGGAGCTAGAAAATGTTGAAGAGAATGATCAAACAGCTGAATCGCAATGTGAAAAACATTATAAAAACACTTTCAAACGGGATAGCTCGGGAAGATTTATAGTCAGATTGCCATTCCAGGAAACTCAAATTCAATTGGGAGAATCACATGTACTATCACAGCGAAGATTAAAAAATCTCGAGAGCCAATTAGATAAAACTCCAGAGTTACGTGCAGCTTATAATAGTTTTATGTTGGAATATGAGACACTGGATCATATGGAAAGCATCGACAATATTAAAACTCCACATTATTATTTACCAAATCATTGTGTCTTTAAGTCAGACTCTACCACAACTAAAACTAGAGTAGTTTTTGACGGCTCAGCAAAAACTACTACTGGAATATCGCTCAACGATTTGTTACTAGTTGGACCAGTAGTTTAAAATGAGTTATTCACAATTCTTCTGCGGTTTCGTTCACATGCGTTTGCCTTCAGCGCTGACATAAAAAAGATGTACCGACAAATTCAGCATCATGAGGACGATCAACAGTTCCAATATATATTCTGGCGTTACCACAGTAACGAAAAACTACACACATATAGGCTTAAAACCGTCACTTAGGTTACAACTTCTGCACCTTACTTAGCGACCAGATGTTTGTTGGAACTGGCTAGACTCTTCGAGGAAACTCAATCAATTGCCGCCGCTGCAATTCGCGAGGTCGTATATGTTGATGCCTTACTCACAGGATGTAACTCAATTGAAGAAGCATTACATTTACGAAATACAATATTTACAATATTAAACTCTGTTAGTATGACATTGCATAAATGGTGTGCAAATCGCCCTTGTATCTTAAAAGGTGTCCTTAATGAAAACAAGGAATAGTATCTGCAGCTTGACGACAATCAATATGTCAAAACACTGGGACTTTATTGGCATTCATCTACAGATGTTTTCAGAATTCAAGTTACTTCGAGTTTAGCGTCATCAACAAGAATCACAAAACGAAGCGTGATTGCAGATGTAGCGGCAATATTCGATCCGATTGGTTTAGTATCGCCTATAGTGATTATCGGAAAAATGTTCATGCAGAAATTATGGAAGTTAAAATTAAGCTGGGATGAGAGTTTCCCAATGAGTTATCATACTTATTGCCAACGTTTCAAAAGGAATTGGTGAAACTCAAGAATTTAAGAATACTGCGGCATCTATTTAATAACATTAATTACCCGACTAATATTGAACTACACGGATTTGGTGACGCCAGTGAAAAGGCCTTCGGTGCAGCAATTTATGTCAAATTTCTAAGGGAAAATTCATATATGGTCTGGGCGCTAAATCTAGAGTTGCACTACTTAAAGTACAAACGTTGCCTCGTCTGGAGTTAAGTGCGACACAACTACTTGCTAAATTAACGATGAGGATTACTAAAGAAATCATCTCCTCCATTGTATTACATTGGATAAAATCACCATCTGCAACTTGTAAAACGTTTGTGGCCACAAGAATAGCCAACATTCAGCTAAATTCTGATCCTGTACAATGGCTACACGTAAAATCCGCTCAAAAACCAGCGGATTTGGTATCACGAGGTGTTTTGTCAGACGCATTAATATCTTCAAATATATGGTGGTTTGGACCAGAGTAAACCCATTTGATGGAAACACCGCAGTTCTCGATTGTGATATAAAATTGCTTGAGACGCGAAAACAAGCATTCTCTGCCACGATTCATTCTGTTACTGATCTTCTCGAGCAAATTCATGCGTAAAATTCCTGTATAAGGATCAATCATGCAATAACTTATGTGCTAAGGTTCATCCATAATTGTCGTACAACACATACAAAACTCACAGGATCGTTGAACACAGCAGAAATCCATAATAGATAAAATGAAATTTTGCGATTAGTTCAAATTAAGTCTTTTCCAGCTGAATATCTTGGATTGCAACGAGATAAATTTAGCGTACAAGATGCTTCGTTAAAATCGCTTTGTTCATGGACGAAAACAAATTAATCAGAGTTGGCGGTAGACTACAATTTTCATCATTATTATATTCTTCACGAAACCCGATTCTTTTGCCGAAAACCCATTTTTTCACGATGACTTTACTACGATTTTTTCAAAAGAAGCACTTACATGTTGGTCCGCAGGCGATACTTGCAGCAGCACAACAAAATTATTGGCCTATATCCGGTAGACAATTAGCAAAAAGGGTTTGCCGAGAGTGCATCATATGTAGTAGAGCCAAGCCAATGTTATTACAACAACAAATGGCTGATCTTTCCACAGAAAGGGTATATCCAGCACCACCATTCTTTAAAATTGGAATTGACTATGCCGGACCTTTTTTTGTACACTACAAAATTCGAGGTAAAATTCCATCAAAAACGTATCTGGCAATTTTTATTTGCCTAGTAACGGAAGCCGTTCACTTGGAACATGCTTCCGATCTAACACCAGCATCATTTATTGGCGCATTCAAGAGATTCGTGGCAACCCGAGGTGTTTGTAAGTACGTGTGGTCAGACAACGGCACAAATTTCGTAGCAGCACTGAAACTACAGAACGAATTAATACTGTGTGCAACGAAAATCAAATTATTTGGAAATTTGCACCACCAGGATCACCTCATTTTGGAGGTATAAATGAGGCGGCAGTTAAGTCAGCCAAATTCCATTTGCGACGCATGATGGGATATGCAATTCTCACATATGAGGAATTGAATACTTTGATGAAGCAAGTTGAAGCAGTACTCAATTCTCGTCCAATTACGCCAATCACGACTGATGACAACATTGAGATTTTAACGCCAGGTCATCTACATGCTCAATTCTGGAAAACATGGTCCAGCGATTATCTTCAGCAATTACAACATCGATACTACTGGCAAAACAAATCAATGAACTTAACAGAAGGCACAGTTGTAATTATTAAGGATGATAATCTTCCACCACTTAAATGGAAATTTGGAAAGGTAGTCGAACTTCACCCTGGACATGATATTTTAGCTTTTGAATTTTGATGGTGCTTCTGCCAAATAACAAACCGTCTCAAAAGTTTAAACTCTATAGCAGGAATTAATGTGTGCAACTCTATAGCATGAATTAATTAATTACCGCGGTTTAGTGTTTTGTATTGAAAATTAAAATTCACATTTTCTGGAGTTTCATATAACCGTGAAAATTTTCGTAAGCAGAACATTTGTATGTTTTCGAGTTAGTTAAACAAAAAATGGAACTAAACTTGGGAATATTATGAATGGTTTAATTCCACATTTTTATGAATATTTTCTGACTTTAATTCTACTGTTCTGCGAGTTAAAATTGGAAATTCTATTTAAATTTTACGAGCTTAATTTGTGCGAATTGTACTTATACCGTTGTACATTGTATCTAACGTAGCATAATAATATGTGATTGTACAATTTCACATGATTATCGACTTCGTCCTACATAACCACAAAAAATTCTATAAAGTCGTTTGCAAATTCATCTGGTTCCGAAACAGGCATTCAACAGGTTCCGAATAATCGCATGCAATGACAGTCTCTTTCAGGAACTTATGCAAAATATTAAGCTTTTAACTATATCAAGTATCCAAAACAAAAGTGATAAATTACTGCGAAGTTCGTTAGATTAATTTAGTTTATTAAATTTTGAAACGTTACTCTTACTTTTTCTGAATGTTGTCCAATAAATAATAAATATTGGATGTTATCGAGATAATGTCAATAGTATTGGTGAATATTATGTGCTTATTTCACAAGATCTTTGAGAAAAATAATATCTTATCGCACTGTAATCTATGTCACGAAAAGTAATTCATATCTACCAATTACAAAACAGTTTCGCTCGCCACCAGTCTCCTACGTTAACATACATAAATTAAAATAAAAATCGCCGTGTGTGGTAATAAATATTCAAAACACAGATCAAATCATAATAAAAAAAAATGATTTACATCGCACTCTTATCAACTTTTCTAATCTGCTAATCTAAGGTATTTGTACTTTCACAACCACTCAAATTTAAATCGCCAAAAAAAAAAAAAAAACTTTTAACATACTAAAATCGTAATTGTCACACCTGTTAATTAAAATTTATGGTTACATTAACTTTTGTTAATCAGTTTCTAAAAGACATTTCAAAAACTATATCTCTATGTAGGTAACATAAAGTAAATTGTAAATCTAAAATAAAATAAAATCCCGACAACAGATTAAGGTCGTGACAAAATAAAAAATAAAATTTTCAACTATTTTATTCCCTCGAAGACGTCGACGACGACGACGACGGTAAAACTTAAAACAAACAAGCTAAATAAACACACACACACACACACACCCAAACCAAATCACAATAATAATAAAAAGTTAATTAATTTTGTCACAAATTTTTAATTTTTTTATTTTTTGACATATAATTTATTACATAAAAATGATTTATGTAATATTAAATGGCTAGACAAAATATGTAGTTTACCGTGTATATACCGTACCTAGATTTTAAGTGTTTTTATAGCTTTTATATAAATTTCAAGTTTATACGTATATATCCATCAAACTAACGATTTACGTGAGTTTCAATTAGGCATAAGTTTTATAAACCAAAAAAATCAATAAAGAGACAAAACAGTTTTTGTTGTAGGTATAAATTCAATACATTAAGAGATTATTGTCACGAATACTAAAATATGTACATATATTGTGGCGTGCTTATTTATAATTTGTCAAAATATGGAAGTACAATTAAAACTAAATATTTTCATTTTCTTTTTTTTTTTGTTTAGGGAAATAAGGTCAAAACAAAAATGTTTACTTTCCATTTTCATTTCAAGTGTACATAATTTTTAATATCAGGATTAACACATTATTAACTCAAGTAGCGTTAAATAATAATTTAATTATAATTGCTAAGTATTAAAATAAATAAATAAATTATAATCGAGAGCTGGTTAAATAATAGTAAATTTTATTTACTTGTGTGTACTGGAAAAATGGGGGGAACATTTTTGAAAATAGGTGAAAACATAAGTGCAATGTAATATGCTTGATGAAAATTACGTGCTTGTGATTATTCATATAGATATATAAATGTGGGGGTTGTCTGAGTGCATACTTGTATAGTATATTGTTATGTATAACGAAAGTATTTTGATTACACTCAAAAATCTTTAAGGATCTTTAAGGTTCGAAATAAATTTGATTTAATTGTCTGTTCAAACCCATCGTCTGAGCTACCTCGGTATTAAATACCATCAATTAGTGCGCGATTTATATATGTAGGATTTCAGGACACTAACTACTGAATATTTATAAACGATTCACGTTAGATACTCTAGAGATTATTGATTAAAAAATATTGATTCGGTGGATGCAAAAACCTTACATGTTCAAAGGTTAAATAGGCAGCCTAGCAAAATCAGCGCTGGTTGTGACAGGGCACAATGATATATTTACTATAAAAGCATCATTTGCAGTCATAAATTACGATATTATGATGTTCTCGAGATGGCTCTTGCAAAAAAATTTATAAATTTAATAAATCGATGAATTTCGCTTAGAACAAGGACGTTATTCTCTAATTGTACCAAATAGCACGAATCTCAGAGATTGGCTCAAATGTTGACTATATAGGCTGTGAAAATGTGAAATTGAAATCACTTAGTGCCATTTTGATATGAGCCGTAGGGTTCTTGCAAAAAATTTATAAAATTAACAAATCGACGAATTTCGCTTGGAACAAGGACTATGATAAGATGCTAAATTATACAAAACAGTAATCTTACAGGAAGAAAGATTCGATATTTGCCAATTTTACTGGAGCCTTAGCAACTAATGAAGGCAAAATGATTTTATTTTGCAAAATATTGTGTCTGTAAAACCAAAGAGTTTAAAGGGAAATATGTCTTCGCGATTGCCGTCCAAATTTTATTACTTTGCTAATTACTTTGCATCAGGCCATAGCTTCAGACTCTGTCCAAGTTCTTACCAAAAAACATTGTGCATTTCAAATGAACCAATTAACTTGGCGTTTTCGAATAAAAATTCTATTGGCTGCTTTGAGGGAACTGCTATCATAGTAAAAAATTTCCAGGTAATAATTTAATAGTAATTGATGTAATTGCTGTGACAATTTTCATTTTGATTGCTCGATTATTTCTAAACATTTTTTAGAAAATTCAATTTTATTGAAAATTAACTGTGCTATAGCCCACAAGTTTTTGGGCGGCAAAAATCTAAAATGGTCCGATTACGATGGTTGATACCTCCATCAATAGGTTTGGGGACCTGTAATTGCTGTGAAAATTTACATTTTGATTGCTCGATTATTTCTAAACATTTCTTAGAAAATTCAATTATATTGAAAATTAACTGTACTATAGCCCACAAGTTTTTGGGCGGCAAAAATCTAAAATGGCCCGATTACGATGGTTGATACCTCTCTCTATAGGTTTCGGGACCTGTAATTGCTGTGACAATTTTCAGTTTGATTGCTCGATTATTTCTAAACATTTCTTAGAAAATTCAATTTTATTGAAAATTAACTGTGCTATAGCCCACAAGTTTTTAGGCGGCAAAAATCTAAAATGGTCCGATTACGATGGTTGATACCTCCATCAATAGGTTTCGGGACCAGTAATTGCTGTGACAATTTACATTTTGATTGCTCGATTATTTATACATTTCTTAGAAAATTCAATTTTATTGAAAATTAACTGTGCTATAGCCCACAAGTTTTTAGGCGGCAAAAATCTAAAATAGTCCAATTACGATGGTTGATTCCTCTATCAATAGGTTTCGGGACCTGTAATTGCTGTGACAATTTTCAGTTTGATTGCTCGATTATTTCTAAACATTTCTTAGAAAATTCAATTTTATTGAAAATTAACTGTGCTATAGCCCACAAGTTTTTAGGCGGCAAAAATCTAAAATGGTCCGATTACGATGGTTGATACCTCTATCAATATGTTTCGGGACCAATTTTAATAAAAATAAACTGTGCTATAGCCCACATGTTTTTGGGCGGCATAAATCTAAAATGGTTTGATTACGATGGTTGATACCTCTATCAATAGGTTTCGGGACCTGTTATTGCTGTGACAATTTTCAGTTTGATTGCTCGATTATTTCTAAACATTTCTTAGAAAATTCAATTTTATTGAAAATTAACTGTGCTATAGCCCACAAGTTTTTAGGCGGCAAAAATCTAAAATAGTCCAATTACGATGGTTGATTCCTCTATCAATAGGTTTCGGGACCTGTTATTGCTGTGACAATTTTCATTGTGATTGCTCGATTATTTCTAAACATTTCTTAGAAAATTCAATTTTATTGAAAATTAACTGTGCTATAGCCCACAAGTTTTTGGGCGGCATAAATCTAAAATGGTTCGATTACGATGGTTGATACCTCTATCAATAGGTTTCGGGACCTGTTATTGCTGTGACAATTTTCAGTTTGATTGCTCGATTATTTTTATACATTTCTTAGAAAATTCAATTTTATTGAAAATTAACTGTGCTATAGCCGACAAGTTTTTGGGCGGCATAAATCTAAAATGGTTCGATTACGATGGTTGATTCCTCTATCAATAGGTTTCGGGACCTGTTATTGCTGTGACAATTTTCATTGTGATTGCTCGATTATTTCTAAACATTTCTTAGAAAATTCAATTTTATTGAAAATTAACTGTGCTATAGCCCACAAGTTTTTGTGCGGCACAAATCTAAAATGGTTCGATTACGATGGTTGATACCTCTATCAATAGGTTTCGGGACCAGTAATTGTTGTGACAATTTTCAGTTTGATTGCTCGATTATTTCTAAACATTTCGTAGAAAATTCAATTTTATTGAAAATTAACTGTGCTATAGCCGACAAGTTTTTAGGCGGCAAAAATCTGAAATAGTCCGATTACGATGGTTGATTCCTCTATCAATAGGTTTCGGGACCTGTTATTGCTGTGACAATTTTCATTGTGATTGCTCGATTATTTCTAAACATTTCTTAGAAAATTCAATTTTATTGAAAATTAACTGTGCTTGCCCACAAGTTTTTGGGCGGCACAAATCTAAAATGGTTCGATTACGATGGTTGATACCTCTATCAATAGGTTTCGGGACCAGTAATTGTTGTGACAATTTTTAGTTTGATTGCTCGATTATTTCTAAACATTTCTTAGAAAATTCAATTTTATTGAAAATTAACTGTGCTATAGCCCACAAGTTTTTGGGCAACAAAAATCTAAAATGGTTCGATTACGATGGTTGATACCTCTATCAATAGGTTTCGGGACCAATTTTAATAAAAATAAACTGTGCTATAGCCCACATGTTTTTGGGCGGCATAAATCTAAAATGGTTTGATTACGATGGTTGATACCTCTATCAATAGGTTTCGGGACCTGTTATTGCTGTGACAATTTTCAGTTTGATTGCTCGATTATTTCTAAACATTTCTTAGAAAATTCAATTTTATTGAAAATTAACTGTGCTATAGCCCACAAGTTTTTAGGCGGCAAAAATCTAAAATAGTCCGATTACGATGGTTGATACCTCTATCAATAGGTTTCGGGACCTGTTATTGCTGTGACAATTTTCATTGTGATTGCTCGATTATTTCTAAACATTTCTTAGAAAATTAAATTTTATTGAAAATTAACTGTGCTATAGCCCACAAGTTTTTGGGCGGCATAAATCTAAAATGGTTCGATTACGATGGTTGATACCTCTATCAATAGGTTTCGGGACCAGTAATTGCTGTGACAATTTTTATTTTGATTGCTCGATTATTTCTAAACATTTCTTAGAAAATTCAATTTTATTGAAAATAAATTGTGCTATAGCCCACAAGTTTTTGGGCGGCATAAATCTAAAATGGTTCGATTACGATGGTTGATACCTCTATCAATAGGTTTCGGGACCTGTTATTGCTGTGACAATTTTTAGTTTGATTGCTCGATTATTTTTATACATTTCTTAGAAATTTCAATTTTATTGAAAATTAACTGTGCTATAGCCCACAAGTTTTTGGGCGGCATAAATCTAAAATGGTTCGATTACGATGGTTGATACCTCTATCAATAGGTTTCGGGACCAGTAATTGCTGTGACAATTTTTATTTTGATTGCTCGATTATTTCTAAACATTTCTTAGAAAATTCAATTTAATTGAAAATAAATTGTGCTATAGCCCACAAGTTTTTGGGCGGCATAAATCTAAAATGGTTCGATTACGATGGTTGATACCTCTATCAATAGGTTTCGGGACCTGTTATTGCTGTGACAATTTTCAGTTTGATTGCTCGATTATTTCTATACATTTCTTAGAAAATTCAATTTTATTGAAAATTAACTGTGCTATAGCCCACAAGTTTTTGGGCGGCAAAAATCTAAAATAGTCCAATTACGATGGTTGATTCCTCTATCAATAGGTTTCGGGACCTGTTATTGCTGTGACAATTTTCAGTTTGATTGCTCGATTATTTCTAAACATTTCTTAGAAAATTCAATTTTATTGAAAATTAACTGTGCTATAGCCCACAAGTTTTTGGGCGGCATAAATCTAAAATGGTTCGATTACGATGGTTGATACCTCTATCAATAGGTTTCGGGACCTGTTATTGCTGTGACAATTTTCAGTTTGATTGCTCGATTATTTCTATACATTTCTTAGAAAATTCAATTTTATTGAAAATTAACTGTGCTATAGCCCACAAGTTTTTAGGCGGCAAAAATCTGAAATAGTCCGATTACGATGGTTGATTCCTCTATCAATAGGATTCGGGACCTGTTATTGCTGTGACAATTTTCATTGTGATTGCTCGATTATTTCTAAACATTTCTTAGAAAATTCAATTTTATTGAAAATTAACTGTGCTTGCCCACAAGTTTTTGGGCGGCACAAATCTAAAATGGTTCGATTACGATGGTTGATACCTCTATCAATAGGTTTCGGGACCAGTAATTGTTGTGACAATTTTCAGTTTGATTGCTCGATTATTTCTAAACATTTCTTAGAAAATTCAATTTTATTGAAAATTAACTGTGCTATAGCCCACAAGTTTTTGGGCAACAAAAATCTAAAATGGTTCGATTACGATGGTTGATACCTCTATCAATAGGTTTCGGGACCAATTTTAATAAAAATAAACTGTGCTATAGCCCACATGTTTTTGGGCGGCATAAATCTAAAATGGTTTGATTACGATGGTTGATACCTCTATCAATAGGTTTCGGGACCTGTTATTGCTGTGACAATTTTCAGTTTGATTGCTCGATTATTTCTAAACATTTCTTAGAAAATTCAATTTTATTGAAAATTAACTGTGCTATAGCCCACAAGTTTTTAGGCGGCAAAAATCTGAAATAGTCCGATTACGATGGTTGATTCCTCTATCAATAGGTTTCGGGACCTGTTATTGCTGTGACAATTTTCATTGTGATTGCTCGATTATTTCTAAACATTTCTTAGAAAATTCAATTTTATTGAAAATTAACTGTGCTTGCCCACAAGTTTTTGGGCGGCACAAATCTAAAATGGTTCGATTACGATGGTTGATACCTCTATCAATAGGTTTCGGGACCAGTAATTGTTGTGACAATTTTCAGTTTGATTGCTCGATTATTTCTAAACATTTCTTAGAAAATTCAATTTTATTGAAAATTAACTGTGCTATAGCCCACAAGTTTTTGGGCAACAAAAATCTAAAATGGTTCGATTACGATGGTTGATACCTCTATCAATAGGTTTCGGGACCAATTTTAATAAAAATAAACTGTGCTATAGCCCACATGTTTTTGGGCGGCATAAATCTAAAATGGTTTGATTACGATGGTTGATACCTCTATCAATAGGTTTCGGGACCTGTTATTGCTGTGACAATTTTCAGTTTGATTGCTCGATTATTTCTAAACATTTCTTAGAAAATTCAATTTTATTGAAAATTAACTGTGCTATAGCCCACAAGTTTTTAGGCGGCAAAAATCTAAAATAGTCCGATTACGATGGTTGATACCTCTATCAATAGGTTTCGGGACCTGTTATTGCTGTGACAATTTTCATTGTGATTGCTCGATTATTTCTAAACATTTCTTAGAAAATTAAATTTTATTGAAAATTAACTGTGCTATAGCCCACAAGTTTTTGGGCGGCATTAATCTAAAATGGTTCGATTACGATGGTTGATACCTCTATCAATAGGTTTCGGGACCTGTTATTGCTGTGACAATTTTCAGTTTGATTGCTCGATTATTTTTATACATTTCTTAGAAAATTCAATTTTATTGAAAATTAACTGTGCTATAGCCCACAAGTTTTTGGGCGGCATAAATCTAAAATGGTTCGATTACGATGCTTGATACCTCTATCAATAGGTTTCGGGACCAGTAATTGCTGTGACAATTTTCATTTTGATTGCTCGATTATTTCTAAACATTTCTTAGAAAATTCAATTTTATTGAAAATTAACTGTGCTATAGCCCACAAGTTTTTAGGCGGCAAAAATCTAAAATAGTCCGATTACGATGGTTGATACCTCTATCAATAGGTTTCGGGACCTGTAATTGCTGTGACAATTTTCATTTTGATTGCTCGATAATTTCTAAACATTTCTTAGCAAATTCAATTATATTGAAAATTAACTGTGCTATAGCCCACAAGTTTTTGGGCGGCACAAATCTAAAATGGTGTGATTACGATGGTTGATACCTCTATCAATAGGTTTCGGGACCTGTTATTGCTGTGACAATTTTCAGTTTAATTGCTCGATTATTTCTAAACATTTCTTAGAAAATTCAATTTTATTGAAAATTAACTGTGCTATAGCCCACAAGTTTTTGGGCGGCATAAATCTAAAATGGTTCGATTACGATGGTTGATACCTCTATCAATAGGTTTCGGGACCAGTAATTGTTGTGACAATTTTCAGTTTGATTGCTCGATTATTTCTAAACATTTCTTAGAAAATTCAATTTTATTGAAAATTAACTGTGCTATAGCCCACAAGTTTTTGGGCGGCATAAATCTAAAATGGTTCGATTACGATGGTTGATACCTCTATCAATAGGTTTCGGGACCAGTAATTGCTGTGACCATTTCCATTTTGATTGCTCGATTATTTCTAAACATTTCTTAGAAAATTCAATTTTATTGAAAATAAATTGTGCTATAGCCCACAAGTTTTTGGGCGGCATAAATCTAAAATGGTTCGATTACGATGGTTGATACCTCTATCAATAGGTTTCGGGACCTGTAGTTGCTGTGACAATTTTCATTGTGATTGCTCGATTATTTCTAAACATTTCTAAGAAAATTCAATTTTATTGAAAATTAACTTTGCTATAGCCCACAAGTTTTTAGGCGGCAAAAATCTAAAATGGTCCGATTACGATGGTTCATACCTCTATCAATAGGTTTCGGGACCTGTAATTGCTGTGACAATTTTCATTTTAATTGCTCGATTATTTCTAAACATTTCTTAGAAAATCCAATTTTATTGAAAATTAACTGTGCTATAGCCCACAAGTTTTTGGGCGGCAGAAATCTAAAATGGTTCGATTACGATGGTTGATACCTCTATCAATAGGTTTCGGGACCAGTAATTGTTGTGACAATTTTCAGTTTGATTGCTCGATTATTTCTTAGAAAATTCAATTTTATTGAAAATTAACTGTGCTATAGCCCACAAGTTTTTGGGCGGCACAAATCTAAAATGGTTCGATTACGATGGTTGATACCTCTATCAATAGGTTTCGAAACCAGTAATTGTTGTGACAATTTTCATTTTGATTGCTCGATAATTTCTAAACTTTGCTTAGCAAATTCAATTATATTGAAAATTAACTGTGCTATAGCCCACAAGTTTTTGGGCGGCATAAATCTAAAATGGTTCGATTACGATGGTTGATACCGCTATCAATAGGTTTCGGGACCAGTAATTGTTGTGACAATTTTCAGTTTGATTGCTCGATTATTTCTAAACATTTCTTAGAAAATTCAATTTTATTGAAAATTAACTGTGATATAGCCCACAAGTTTTTGGGCAACACAAATCTAAAATGGTTCGATTACGATGGTTGATACCTCTATCAATAGGTTTCGGGACCAGTAATTGTTGTGAGAATTTTCAGTTTGATTGCTCGATTATTTCTAAACATTTCTTAGAAAATGCAATTTCATTAAAAATTAACTGTGCTATAGCCCACAAGTTTTTGGGCAACAAAAATCTAAAATGGTTCTATTACGATGGTTGATACCTCTATCAAAATGTTTTGGGACCTGTAATTGCTGTGACAATTTTCATTTTGATTGCTCGATAATTTCTAAACATTTCTTAGCAAATTCAATTATATTGAAAATTAACTGTGCTATAGCCCACAAGTTTTTGGGCGGCAAAAATCTAAAATGGTTCGATCACGATGGTTGATACCTCTATCAATAGGTTTCGGGACCTGTTATTGCTGTGACAATTTTCAGTTTGATTGCTCGATTATTTCTAAACATTTCTTAGAAAATTCAATTTTATTGAAAATTAACTGTGCTATAGCCCACAAGTTTTTAGGCGGCAAAAATCTAAAATAGTCCGATTAAGATGGTTGATTCGTTTATCAATAGGTTTCGGGACCTGTTATTGCTGTGACAATTTTCATTGTGATTGCTCGATTATTTCTAAACATTTCTTAGAAAATTCAATTTTATTGAAAATTAACTGTGCTATAGCCCACAAGTTTTTGGGCGGCATAAATCTAAAATGGTTCGATTACGATGGTTGATACCTCTATCAATAGGTTTCGGGACCTGTTATTGCTGTGACAATTTTCAGTTTAATTGCTCGATTATTTTTATACATTTCTTAGAAAATTCAATTTTATTGAAAATTAACTGTGCTATAGCCCACAAGATTTTGGGCGGCATAAATCTAAAATGGTCCGATTACGATGCTTGATACCTCTATCAATAGGTTTCGGGACCAGTAATTGCTGTGACAATTTTTATTTTGATTGCTCGATTATTTCTAAACATTTATTAGAAAATTCAATTTTATTGAAAATTAACTGTGCTATACCCCACAAGTTTTTAGGCGGCAAAAATCTAAAATAGTCCGATTACGATGGTTGATACCTCTATCAATAGGTTTCGGGACCTGTTATTGCTGTGACAATTTTCAGTTTGATTGCTCGATTATTTCTAAACATTTATTAGAAAATTCAATTTTATTGAAAATTAACTGTGCTATAGCCCACAAGTTTTTAGGCGGCAAAAATCTAAAATAGTCCGATTACGATGGTTGATTCCTCTATCAATAGGTTTCGGGACCTGTTATTGCTGTGACAATTTTCATTGTGATTGCTCGATTATTTCTAAACATTTCTTAGAAAATTCAATTTTATTGAAAATTAACTGTGCTATAGCCCACAAGTTTTTGGGCGGCAAAAATCTAAAATGGTTCGATTACGATGCTTGATACCTCTATCAATAGGTTTCGGGACCAGTAATTGCTGTGACAATTTTCATTTTGATTGCTCGATTATTTCTAAACATTTCTGAGAAAATTCAATTTTATTGAAAATTAACTGTGCTATAGCCCACAAGTTTTTAGGCGGCAAAAATCTAAAATGGTCCGATTACGATGGTTGATACATCTATCAATAGGTTTTGGGACGTGTAATTGCTGTGACAATTTTCATTTTTATTGCTCGATAATTTCTAAACATTTCTTAGCAAATTCAATAATATTGAAAATTAACTGTGCTATAGCCTACAAGTTTTTGGGCGGCACAAATCTAAAATGGTTCGATTACGATGGTTGATACCTCTATCAATAGGTTTCGGGACCAGTAATTGCTTTGACAATTTTCATTTTTATTGCTCGATTATTTCTATACATTTCTTAGAAAATTCAATTTTATTGAAAATTAACTGTGCTATAGCCCACAAGTTTTTGGGCGGCATAAATCTAAAATGGTTCGATTACGATGGTTGATACCGCTATCAATAGGTTTCGGGACCAGTAATTGTTGTGACAATTTTCAGTTTGATTGCTCGATTATTTCTAAACATTTCTTAGAAAATTCAATTTTATTGAAAATTAACTGTGCTATAGCCCACAAGTTTTTGGGCGGCACAAATCTAAAATGGTTCGATTACGATGGTTGATACCTCTATCAATAGGTTTCGGGACCTGTTATTGCTGTGACAATTTTCAGTTTGAATGCTCGATTATTTTTATACATTTCTTAGAAAATTCAATTTTATTGAAAATTAACTGTGCTATAGCCCACAAGTTTTTGGGCGGCATAAATCTAAAATGGCTCGATTACGATGCTTGATACCTCTATCAATAGGTTTCGGGACCAGTAATTGCTGTGACAATTTTCATTTTGATTGCTCGATTATTTCTAAACATTTCTTAGAGAATTCAATTTTATTGAAAATTAACTGTGCTATAGCCCACAAGTTTTTAGGCGGCAAAAATCTAAAATAGTCCGATTACGATGGTTGATTCCCCTATCAATAGGTTTCGGGACCTGTTATTGCTGTGACAATTTTCATTGTGATTGCTCGATTATTTCTAAACATTTCTTAGAAAATTCAATTTTATTGAAAATTAACTGTGCTATAGCCCACAAGTTTTTGGGCGGCATAAATCTAAAATGGTTCGATTACGATGGTTGATACCTCTATCAATAGGTTTCGGGACCTGTTATTGCTGTGACAATTTTCAGTTTGATTGCTCGATTATTTTTATACATTTCTTAGAAAATTCAATTTTATTGAAAATTAACTGTGCTATAGCCCACAAGTTTTTGGGCGGCATAAATCTAAAATGGTTCGATTACGATGCTTGATACCTCTATCAATAGGTTTCGGGACCAGTAATTGCTTTGACAATTTTTATTTTGATTGCTCGATTATTTCTAAACATTTCTTAGAAAATTCAATTTTATTGAAAATTAACTGTGCTATAGCCCACAAGTTTTTAGGCGGCAAAAATCTAAAATAGTCCGATTACGATGGTTGATACCTCTATCAATAGGTTTCGGGACCTGTAATTGCTGTGACAATTTTCATTTTGATTGCTCGATTATTTCTAAACATTTCTTAGCAAATTCAATTATATTGAAAATTAACTGTGCTATAGCCCACAAGTTTTTGGGCGGCATAAATCTAAAATGGTTCGATTACGATGGCTGATACCTCTATCAATAGGTTTCGGGACCTGTTATTGCTGTGACAATTTTCAGTTTGATTGCTCGATTATTTTTATACGTTTCTTAGAAAATTCAATTTTATTGAAAATTAACTGTGCTTGCCCACAAGTTTTTGGGCGGCATAAATCTAAAATGGTTCGATTACGATGCTTGATACCTCTATCAATAGGTTTCGGGACCAGTAATTGCTGTGACAATTTTCATTTTGATTGCTCGATTATTTCTAAACATTTCTTAGAAAATTCAATTTTATTGAAAATTAACTGTGCTAAGCCCACAAGTTTTTAGGCGGAAAAAATCTAAAATAGTCCGATTACGATGGTTGATACCTCTATCAATAGGTTTCGGGACCTGTTATTGCTGTGACAATTTTCAGTTTGATTGCTTGATTATTTCTAAATATTTCTTAGAAAATTCAATTTTATTGAAAATTAACTGTGTTATAGCCCACAAGTTTTTGGGCGGCAAAAATCGAAAATGGTCCGATTACGATGGTTGATACTTCTATCAATAGGTTTTGGGACCTGTAATTGCTGTGACAATTTTCATTTTTATTGCTCGATAATTTATAAACATTTCTTAGCAAATTCAATAATATTGAAAATTAACTGTGCTATAGCCTACAAGTTTTTGGGCGGCACAAATCTAAAATGGTTCGATTACGATGGTTGATACCTCTATCAATAGGTTTCGGGACCAGTAATTGTTGTGACAATTTTCAGTTTGATTGCTCGATTATTTCTAAACATTTCTTAGAAAATTCAATTTTATTGAAAATTAACTGTGCTATAGCCCACAAGTTTTTGGGCGGCATAAATCTAAAATGGTTCGATTACGATGGTTGATACCTCTATCAATAGGTTTCGGGACCAGTAATTGTTGTGACAATTTTCAGTTTGATTGCTCGATTATTTCTAAACATTTCTTAGAAAATTCAATTTTATTGAAAATTAACTGTGCTATAGCCCACAAGTTTTTGGGCGGCATAAATCTAAAATGGTTCGATTACGATGGTTGATACCTCTATCAATAGGTTTCGGGACCAGTAATTGCTGTGACAATTTTCATTTTGATTGCTCGATTATTTCTAAACATTTCTTAGATAATTCAATTTTATTGAAAATAAATTGTGCTATAGCCCACAAGTTTTTGGGCGGCATAAATCTAAAATGGTTCGATTACGATGGTTGATACCTCTATCAATAGGTTTCGGGACCTGTAGTTGCTGTGACAATTTTCATTGAGATTGCTCGATTATTTCTAAACATTTCTAAGAAAATTCAATTTTATTGAAAATTAACTTTGCTATAGCCCACAAGTTTTTAGGCGGCAAAAATCTAAAATGGTCCGATTACGATGGTTCATACCTCTATCAATAGGTTTCGGGACCTGTAATTGCTGTGACAATTTTCATTTTAATTGCTCGATTATTTCTAAACATTTCTTAGAAAATTCAATTTTATTGAAAATTAACTGTGCTATAGCCCACAAGTTTTTGGGCGGCAGAAATCTAAAATGGTTCGATTACGATGGTTGATACCTCTATCAATAGGTTTCGGGACCAGTAATTGTTGTGACAATTTTCAGTTTGATTGCTCGATTATTTCTTAGAAAATTCAATTTTATTGAAAATTAACTGTGCTATAGCCCACAAGTTTTTGGGCGGCACAAATCTAAAATGGTTCGATTACGATGGTTGATACCTCTATCAATAGGTTTCGAAACCAGTAATTGTTGTGACAATTTTCATTTTGATTGCTCGATAATTTCTAAACTTTGCTTAGCAAATTCAATTATATTGAAAATTAACTGTGCTATAGCCCACAAGTTTTTGGGCGGCATAAATCTAAAATGGTTCGATTACGATGGTTGATACCGCTATCAATAGGTTTCGGGACCAGTAATTGTTGTGACAATTTTCAGTTTGATTGCTCGATTATTTCTAAACATTTCTTAGAAAATTCAATTTTATTGAAAATTAACTGTGATATAGCCCACAAGTTTTTGGGCAACACAAATCTAAAATGGTTCGATTACGATGGTTGATACCTCTATCAATAGGTTTCGGGACCAGTAATTGTTGTGAGAATTTTCAGTTTGATTGCTCGATTATTTCTAAACATTTCTTAGAAAATGCAATTTCATTAAAAATTAACTGTGCTATAGCCCACAAGTTTTTGGGCAACAAAAATCTAAAATGGTTCTATTACGATGGTTGATACCTCTATCAAAATGTTTTGGGACCTGTAATTGCTGTGACAATTTTCATTGTGATTGCTCGATAATTTCTAAACATTTCTTAGCAAATTCAATTATATTGAAAATTAACTGTGCTATAGCCCACAAGTTTTTGGGCGGCAAAAATCTAAAATGGTTCGATCACGATGGTTGATACCTCTATCAATAGGTTTCGGGACCTGTTATTGCTGTGACAATTTTCAGTTTGATTGCTCGATTATTTCTAAACATTTCTTAGAAAATTCAATTTTATTGAAAATTAACTGTGCTATAGCCCACAAGTTTTTAGGCGGCAAAAATCTAAAATAGTCCGATTAAGATGGTTGATTCCTTTATCAATAGGTTTCGGGACCTGTTATTGCTGTGACAATTTTCATTGTGATTGCTCGATTATTTCTAAACATTTCTTAGAAAATTCAATTTTATTGAAAATTAACTGTGCTATAGCCCACAAGTTTTTGGGCGGCATAAATCTAAAATGGTTCGATTACGATGGTTGATACCTCTATCAATAGGTTTCGGGACCTGTTATTGCTGTGACAATTTTCAGTTTAATTGCTCGATTATTTTTATACATTTCTTAGAAAATTCAATTTTATTGAAAATTAACTGTGCTATAGCCCACAAGATTTTGGGCGGCATAAATCTAAAATGGTCCGATTACGATGCTTGATACCTCTATCAATAGGTTTCGGGACCAGTAATTGCTGTGACAATTTTTATTTTGATTGCTCGATTATTTCTAAACATTTATTAGAAAATTCAATTTTATTGAAAATTAACTGTGCTAAACCCCACAAGTTTTTAGGCGGCAAAGATCTAAAATAGTCCGATTACGATGGTTGATACCTCTATCAATAGGTTTCGGGACCTGTTATTGCTGTGACAATTTTCAGTTTGATTGCTCGATTATTTCTAAACATTTCTTAGCAAATTCAATTTTATTGAAAATTAACTGTGCTATAGCCCACAAGTTTTTGGGCGGCAAAAATCTAAAATGGTTCGATTACGATGCTTGATACCTCTATCAATAGGTTTCGGGACCAGTAATTGCTGTGACAATTTTCATTTTGATTGCTCGATTATTTCTAAACATTTCTTAGAAAATTCAATTTTATTGAAAATTAACTGTGCTATAGCCCACAAGTTTTTGGGCGGCAAAAATCTAAAATGGTCCGATTACGATGGTTGATACATCTATCAATAGGTTTTGGGACCTGTAATTGCTGTGACAATTTTCATTTTTATTGCTCGATAATTTCTAAACATTTCTTAGCAAATTCAATAATATTGAAAATTAACTGTGCTATAGCCTACAAGTTTTTGGGCGGCACAAATCTAAAATGGTTCGATTACGATGGTTGATACCTCTATCAATAGGTTTCGGGACCAGTAATTGCTTTGACAATTTTCATTTTTATTGCTCGATTATTTCTATACATTTCTTAGAAAATTCAATTTTATTGAAAATTAACTGTGCTATAGCCCACAAGTTTTTAGGCGGCAAAAATCTAAAATGGTTCGATTACGATGGTTGATACCGCTATCAATAGGTTTCGGGACCAGTAATTGTTGTGACAATTTTCAGTTTGATTGCTCGATTATTTCTAAACATTTCTTAGAAAATTCAATTTTATTGAAAATTAACTGTGCTATAGCCCACAAGTTTTTGGGCGGCACAAATCTAAAATGGTTCGATTACGATGGTTGATACCTCTATCAATAGGTTTCGGGACCTGTTATTGCTGTGACAATTTTCAGTTTGATTGCTCGATTATTTTTATACATTTCTTAGAAAATTCAACTTTATTGAAAATTAACTGTGCTATAGCCCACAAGTTTTTGGGCGGCATAAATCTAAAATGGCTCGATTACGATGCTTGATACCTCTATCAATAGGTTTCGGGACCAGTAATTGCTGTGACAATTTTCATTTTGATTGCTCGATTATTTCTAAACATTTCTTAGAAAATTCAATTTTATTGAAAATTAACTGTGCTATAGCCCACAAGTTTTTAGGCGGCAAAAATCTAAAATAGTCCGATTACGATGGTTGATTCCCCTATCAATAGGTTTCGGGACCTGTTATTGCTGTGACAATTTTCATTGTGATTGCTCGATTATTTCTAAACATTTCTTAGAAAATTCAATTTTATTGAAAATTAACTGTGCTATAGCCCACAAGTTTTTGGGCGGCATAAATCTAAAATGGTTCGATTACGATGGTTGATACCTCTATCAATAGGTTTCAAGACCTGTAATTGCTGTGACAATTTTCAGTTTGATTGCTCGATTATTTTTATACATTTCTTAGAAAATTCAATTTTATTGAAAATTAACTGTGCTATAGCCCACAAGTTTTTAGGCGGCAAAAATCTAAAATAGTCCGATTACGATGGTTGATACCTCTATCAATAGGTTTCGGGACCTGTAATTGTTGTGACAATTTTCAGTTTGATTGCTCGATTATTTCTAAACATTTCTTAGAAAATTCAATTTTATTGAAAATTAACTGTGCTATAGCCCACAAGTTTTTGGGCGGCACAAATCTAAAATGGTTCGATTACGATGGTTGATACCTCTATCAATAGGTTTCGGGACCAGTAATTGTTGTGACAATTTTCATTTTGATTGCTCGATAATTTCTAAACATTTCTTAGCAAATTCAATTATATTGAAAATTAACTGTGCTATAGCCCACAAGTTTTTGGGCGGCATAAATATAAAATGGTTCGATTACGATGGTTGATTCCGCTATCAATAGGTTTCGGGACCAGTAATTGTTGTGACAATTTTCAGTTTGATTGCTCGATTATTTCTAAACATTTCTTAGAAAATTCAATTTTATTGAAAATTAACTGTGCTATAGCCCACAAGTTTTTGGGCGGCACAAATCTAAAATGGTTCGATTACGATGGTTGATACCTCTATCAATAGGTTTCGGGACCAGTAATTGTTGTGAGAATTTTCATTTTGATTGCTCGATAATTTCTAAACGTTTCTTAGCAAATTCAATTATATTGAAAATTAACTGTGCTATAGCCCACAAGTTTTTGGGCGGCATAAATCTAAAATGGTTCGATTACGATGGTTGATACCTCTATCAATAGGTTTCGGGACCAGTAATTGTTGTGACAATTTTCAGTTTGATTGCTCGATTATTTCTAAACATTTCTTAGAAAATGCAATTTCATTGAAAATTAACTGTGCTATAGCCCACAAGTTTTTGGGCAACAAAAATCTAAAATGGTTCTATTACGATGGTTGATACCTCTATCAAAATGTTTCGGGACCTGTAATTGCTGTGACAATTTTCATTTTTATTGCTCGATAATTTCTAAACATTTCTTAGCAAATTCAATTATATTGAAAATTAACTGTGCTATAGCCCACAAGTTTTTGGGCGGCAAAAATCTAAAATGGTTCGATTACGATGGTTGATACCTCTATCAGCAGGTATCGGGACCTGTTATTGCTGTGACAATTTTCAGTTTGATTGCTCGATTATTTCTAAACATTTCTTAGAAAATTCAATTTTATTGAAAATTAACTGTGCTATAGCCCACAAGTTTTTAGGCGGCAAAAATCTAAAATAGTCCGATTACGATGGTTGATTCCTCTATCAATAGGTTTCGGGACCTGTTATTGCTGTGACAATTTTCATTGTGATTGCTCGATTATTTCTAAACATTTCTTAGAAAATTCAATTTTATTGAAAATTAACTGTGCTATAGCCCACAAGTTTTTGGGCGGCAAAAATCTAAAATGGTTCGATTACGATGGTTGATACCTCTATCAATAGGTTTCGGGACCTGGTATTGCTGTGACAATTTTCAGTTTGATTGCTCGATTATTTTTATACATTTCTTAGAAAATTCAATTTTATTGAAAATTAACTGTGCTATAGCCCACAAGTTTTTAGGCGGCATAAATCTAAAATGGTTCGATTACGATGCTTGATACCTCTATCAATAGGTTTCGGGACCAGTAATTGCTGTGACAATTTTCATTTTGATTGCTCGATTATTTCTAAACATTTCTTAGAAAATTCAATTTTATTGAAAATTACCTGTGCTATAGCCCACAAGTTTTTAGGCGGCAAAAATCTAAAATAGTCCGATTACGATGGTTGATACCTCTATCAATAGGTTTCGGGACCTGTTATTGCTGTGACAATTTTCAGTTTGATTGCTCGATTATTTTTATACATTTCTTAGAAAATTCAATTTTATTGAAAATTAACTGTGCTATAGCCCACAAGTTTTTGGGCGGCATAAATCTAAAATGGTTCGATTATGATGCTTGATACCTCTATCAATAGGTTTCGGGACCAGTAATTGCTGTGACAATTTTCATTTTGATTGCTCGATTATTTCTAAACATTTCTTAGAAAATTCAATTTTATTGAAAATTAACTGTGCTATAGCCCACAAGTTTTTAGGCGGCAAAAATCTAAAATAGTCCGATTACGATGGTTGATACCTCTATCAATAGGTTTCGGGACCTGTTATTGCTGTGACAATTTTCAGTTTGATTGCTCGATTATTTCTAAACATTTCTTAGAAAATTCAATTTTATTGAAAATTAACTGTGCTATAGCCCACAAGTTTTTGGGCGGCAAAAATCTAAAATGGTTCGATTACGATGGTTGATACCTCTATCAATAGGTTTCGGGACCTGTTATTGCTGTGACAATTTTCAGTTTGATTGCTCGATTATTTCTAAACATTTCTTAGAAAATTCAATTTTATTGAAAATTAACTGTGCTATAGCCCACAAGTTTTTAGGCGGCAAAAATCTAAAATAGTCCGAATACGATGGTTGATTCCTCTATCAATAGGTTTCGGGACTTGTTATTGCTGTGACAATTTTTATTGTGATTGCTCGATTATTTCTAAACATTTCTTAGAAAATTCAATTTTATTGAAAATTAACTGTGCTATAGCCCACAAGTTTTTGGGCGGCATAAATATAAAATGGTTCGATTACGATGGTTGATACCTCTATCAATAGGTTTCGGGACCTGTTATTGCTGTGACAATTTTCAGTTTGATTGCTCAATTATTTTTATACATTTCTTAGAAAATTCAATTTTATTGAAAATTAACTGTGCTATAGCCCACAAGTTTTTAGGCGGCAAAAATCTAAAATAGTCCGATTACGATGGTTGATACCTCTATCAATAGGTTTCGGGACCTGTTATTGCTGTGCCAATTTTCAGTTTGATTGCTCGATTATTTCTAAACATTTCTTAGAAAATTCAATTTTATTTAAAATTAACTGTGCTATAGCCCACAAGTTTTTGGGCGGCAAAAATCTAAAATGGTTCGATTACGATGGTTGATACCTCTATCAATAGGTTTCGGGACCTGTTATTGCTGTGACAATTTTCAGTTTGATTGCTCGATTATTTCTAAACATTTCTTAGAAAATTCAATTTTATTGAAAATTAACTGTGCTATAGCCCACAAGTTTTTAGGCGGCAAAAATCTAAAATAGTCCGATTACGATGGTTGATACCTCTATCAATAGGTTTCGGGACCTGTAATTGCTGTGACAATTTTCATTGTGATTGCTCGATAATTTCTAAACATTTCTTAGCAAATTCAATTATATTGAAAATTAACTGTGCTATAGCCCACAAGTTTTTGGGCGGCAAAAATCTAAAATGGTTCGATTACGATGGTTGATACCTCTATCAATAGGTTTCGGGACCTGTTATTGCTGTGACAATTTTCATTTTGATTGCTCGATTATTTCTAAACATTTCTTAGAAAATTCAATTTTATTGAAAATTAACTGTGCTATAGCCCACAAGTTTTTAGGCGGCAAAAATCTAAAATAGTCCGATTACGATGGTTGATACCTCTATCAATAGGTTTCGGGACCTGTTATTGCTGTGCCAATTTTCAGTTTGATTGCTCGATTATTTCTAAACATTTCTTAGAAAATTCAATTTTATTTAAAATTAACTGTGCTATAGCCCACAAGTTTTTGGGCGACAAAAATCTAAAATGGTTCGATTACGATGGTTGATACCTCTATCAATAGGTTTCGGGACCTGTTATTGCTGTGACAATTTTCAGTTTGATTGCTCGATTATTTCTAAATATTTCTTAGAAAATTCAATTTTATTGAAAATTAACTGTGCTATAGCCCACAAGTTTTTAGGCGGCAAAAATCTAAAATAGTCCGATTACGATGGTTGATACCTCTATCAATAGGTTTCGGGACCTGTAATTGCTGTGACAATTTTCATTTTGATTGCTCGATAATTTCTAAACATTTCTTAGCAAATTCAATTATATTGAAAATTAACTGTGCTATAGCCCACAAGTTTTTAGGCGGCAAAAATCTAAAATGGTTCGATTACGATGGTTGATACCTCTATCAATAGGTTTCGGGACCTGTAATTGCTGTGACAATTTTCATTTTGATTGCTCGATAATTTCTAAACATTTCTTAGCAAATTCAATTATATTGAAAATTAACTGTGCTATAGCCCACAAGTTTTTGGGCGGCAAAAATCTAAAATGGTTCGATTACGATGGTTGATACCTCTATCAATAGGTTTCGGGACCTGTTATTGCTGTGACAATTTTCATTTTGATTGCTCGATTATTTCTAAACATTTCTTAGAAAATTCAATTTTATTGAAAATTAACTGTGCTATAGCCCACAAGTTTTTAGGCGGCAAAAATCTAAAATAGTCCGATTACGATGGTTGATTCCTCTATCAATAGGTTTCGGGACCTGTTATTGCTGTGACAATTTTCATTGTGATTGCTCGATTATTTCTAAACATTTCTTAGCAAATTCAATTTTATTGAAAATTAACTGTGCTATAGCCCACAAGTTTTTGGGCGGCAAAAATCTAAAATGGTTCGATTACGATGCTTGATACCTCTATCAATAGGTTTCGGGACCAGTAATTGCTGTGACAATTTTCATTTTGATTGCTCGATTATTTCTAAACATTTCTTAGAAAATTCAATTTTATTGAAAATTAACTGTGCTATAGCCCACAAGTTTTTGGGCGGCAAAAATCTAAAATGGTCCGATTACGATGGTTGATACATCTATCAATAGGTTTTGGGACCTGTAATTGCTGTGACAATTTTCATTTTTATTGCTCGATAATTTCTAAACATTTCTTAGCAAATTCAATAATATTGAAAATTAACTGTGCTATAGCCTACAAGTTTTTGGGCGGCACAAATCTAAAATGGTTCGATTACGATGGTTGATACCTCTATCAATAGGTTTCGGGACCAGTAATTGCTTTGACAATTTTCATTTTTATTGCTCGATTATTTCTATACATTTCTTAGAAAATTCAATTTTATTGAAAATTAACTGTGCTATAGCCCACAAGTTTTTGGGCGGCATAAATCTAAAATGGTTCGATTACGATGGTTGATACCGCTATCAATAGGTTTCGGGACCAGTAATTGTTGTGACAATTTTCAGTTTGATTGCTCGATTATTTCTAAACATTTCTTAGAAAATTCAATTTTATTGAAAATTAACTGTGCTATAGCCCACAAGTTTTTGGGCGGCACAAATCTAAAATGGTTCGATTACGATGGTTGATACCTCTATCAATAGGTTTCGGGACCTGTTATTGCTGTGACAATTTTCAGTTTGATTGCTCGATTATTTTTATACATTTCTTAGAAAATTCAACTTTATTGAAAATTAACTGTGCTATAGCCCACAAGTTTTTGGGCGGCATAAATCTAAAATGGCTCGATTACGATGCTTGATACCTCTATCAATAGGTTTCGGGACCAGTAATTGCTGTGACAATTTTCATTTTGATTGCTCGATTATTTCTAAACATTTCTTAGAAAATTCAATTTTATTGAAAATTAACTGTGCTATAGCCCACAAGTTTTTAGGCGGCAAAAATCTAAAATAGTCCGATTACGATGGTTGATTCCCCTATCAATAGGTTTCGGGACCTGTTATTGCTGTGACAATTTTCATTGTGATTGCTCGATTATTTCTAAACATTTCTTAGAAAATTCAATTTTATTGAAAATTAACTGTGCTATAGCCCACAAGTTTTTGGGCGGCATAAATCTAAAATGGTTCGATTACGATGGTTGATACCTCTATCAATAGGTTTCAAGACCTGTTATTGCTGTGACAATTTTCAGTTTGATTGCTCGATTATTTTTATACATTTCTTAGAAAATTCAATTTTATTGAAAATTAACTGTGCTATAGCCCACAAGTTTTTAGGCGGCAAAAATCTAAAATAGTCCGATTACGATGGTTGATACCTCTATCAATAGGTTTCGGGACCTGTAATTGTTGTGACAATTTTCAGTTTGATTGCTCGATTATTTCTAAACATTTCTTAGAAAATTCAATTTTATTGAAAATTAACTGTGCTATAGCCCACAAGTTTTTGGGCGGCACAAATCTAAAATGGTTCGATTACGATGGTTGATACCTCTATCAATAGGTTTCGGGACCAGTAATTGTTGTGACAATTTTCATTTTGATTGCTCGATAATTTCTAAACATTTCTTAGCAAATTCAATTATATTGAAAATTAACTGTGCTATAGCCCACAAGTTTTTGGGCGGCATAAATATAAAATGGTTCGATTACGATGGTTGATTCCGCTATCAATAGGTTTCGGGACCAGTAATTGTTGTGACAATTTTCAGTTTGATTGCTCGATTATTTCTAAACATTTCTTAGAAAATTCAATTTTATTGAAAATTAACTGTGCTATAGCCCACAAGTTTTTGGGCGGCACAAATCTAAAATGGTTCGATTACGATGGTTGATACCTCTATCAATAGGTTTCGGGACCAGTAATTGTTGTGAGAATTTTCATTTTGATTGCTCGATAATTTCTAAACGTTTCTTAGCAAATTCAATTATATTGAAAATTAACTGTGCTATAGCCCACAAGTTTTTGGGCGGCATAAATCTAAAATGGTTCGATTACGATGGTTGATACCTCTATCAATAGGTTTCGGGACCAGTAATTGTTGTGACAATTTTCAGTTTGATTGCTCGATTATTTCTAAACATTTCTTAGAAAATGCAATTTCATTGAAAATTAACTGTGCTATAGCCCACAAGTTTTTGGGCAACAAAAATCTAAAATGGTTCTATTACGATGGTTGATACCTCTATCAAAATGTTTCGGGACCTGTAATTGCTGTGACAATTTTCATTTTTATTGCTCGATAATTTCTAAACATTTCTTAGAAAATTCAATTATATTGAAAATTAACTGTGCTATAGCCCACAAGTTTTTGGGCGGCAAAAATCTAAAATGGTTCGATTACGATGGTTGATACCTCTATCAGCAGGTATCGGGACCTGTTATTGCTGTGACAATTTTCAGTTTGATTGCTCGATTATTTCTAAACATTTCTTAGAAAATTCAATTTTATTGAAAATTAACTGTGCTATAGCCCACAAGTTTTTAGGCGGCAAAAATCTAAAATAGTCCGATTACGATGGTTGATTCCTCTATCAATAGGTTTCGGGACCTGTTATTGCTGTGACAATTTTCATTGTGATTGCTCGATTATTTCTAAACATTTCTTAGAAAATTCAATTTTATTGAAAATTAACTGTGCTATAGCCCACAAGTTTTTGGGCGGCATAAATCTAAAATGGTTCGATTACGATGGTTGATACCTCTATCAATAGGTTTCGGGACCTGGTATTGCTGTGACAATTTTCAGTTTGATTGCTCGATTATTTTTATACATTTCTTAGAAAATTCAATTTTATTGAAAATTAACTGTGCTATAGCCCACAAGTTTTTGGGCGGCATAAATCTAAAATGGTTCGATTACGATGCTTGATACCTCTATCAATAGGTTTCGGGACCAGTAATTGCTGTGACAATTTTCATTTTGATTGCTCGATTATTTCTAAACATTTCTTAGAAAATTCAATTTTATTGAAAATTACCTGTGCTATAGCCCACAAGTTTTTAGGCGGCAAAAATCTAAAATAGTCCGATTACGATGGTTGATACCTCTATCAATAGGTTTCGGGACCTGTTATTGCTGTGACAATTTTCAGTTTGATTGCTCAATTATTTTTATACATTTCTTAGAAAATTCAATTTTATTGAAAATTAACTGTGCTATAGCCCACAAGTTTTTAGGCGGCAAAAATCTAAAATAGTCCGATTACGATGGTTGATACCTCTATCAATAGGTTTCGGGACCTGTTATTGCTGTGCCAATTTTCAGTTTGATTGCTCGATTATTTCTAAACATTTCTTAGAAAATTCAATTTTATTTAAAATTAACTGTGCTATAGCCCACAAGTTTTTGGGCGACAAAAATCTAAAATGGTTCGATTACGATGGTTGATACCTCTATCAATAGGTTTCGGGACCTGTTATTGCTGTGACAATTTTCAGTTTGATTGCTCGATTATTTCTAAACATTTCTTAGAAAATTCAATTTTATTGAAAATTAACTGTGCTATAGCCCACAAGTTTTTAGGCGGCAAAAATCTAAAATAGTCCGATTACGATGGTTGATACCTCTATCAATAGGTTTCGGGACCTGTAATTGCTGTGACAATTTTCATTTTGATTGCTCGATAATTTCTAAACATTTCTTAGCAAATTCAATTATATTGAAAATTAACTGTGCTATAGCCCACAAGTTTTTGGGCGGCAAAAATCTAAAATGGTTCGATTACGATGGTTGATACCTCTATCAATAGGTTTCGGGACCTGTTATTGCTGTGACAATTTTCATTTTGATTGCTCGATTATTTCTAAACATTTCTTAGAAAATTCAATTTTATTGAAAATTAACTGTGCTATAGCCCACAAGTTTTTAGGCGGCAAAAATCTAAAATAGTCCGATTACGATGGTTGATACCTCTATCAATAGGTTTCGGGACTAGTAATTGTTGTGACAATTTTCATTTTGAATGCTCGATAATTTCTAAACTTTTCTTAGCAAATTCAATTATATTGAAAATTAACTGTGCTATAGCCCAAAAGTTTTTGGGCGGCATAAATCT
Source organism: Tipula vernalis (assembly GCA_958295665.1). NCBI lineage: Eukaryota > Metazoa > Arthropoda > Insecta > Diptera > Tipulidae > Tipula > Tipula vernalis. The sequence continues at coordinate 360,907,513 of OY282559.1, read as the reverse complement.
AAAATAGTTCGATTACGATGGTTGATACCTCTATCAATAGGTTTCGGGACCAGTAATTGTTGTGACAATTTTCATTTTGATTGCTCGATTATTTCTAAACATTTCTTAGAAAATTCAATTTTATTGAAAATTAACTGTGCTATAGCCCACAAGTTTTTGGGCGGCACAAATCTAAAATGGTTCGATTACGATGGTTGATACCTCTATCAATAGGTTTCGGGACCTGTAACTGCTGTGACAATTTCCAGTTTAATTGCTCGATTATTTCTAAACATTTCTTAGAAAATTCAATTATATAGAAAATTAACTGTGGTATAGCCCACAAGTTTTTGGGCGGCAAAAATCTAAAATGGTCCGATTAAGATGGTTGATACCTCTATAAATAGGTTTCGGGACCTGTTATTGCTGTGACAATTTTCATTTTGATTGCTTTATTATTTCTAAACACTTCTTAGAAAATTCATTTTTGTTGAAAATTATCTGTGGTGTAGCCCACAAGTTTTTGGGCGGCAAAAATCTAAAATGGTCCGATTACGATGGTTGATACCTCTATCAATAGGTCTCGGGACCTGTAACTGCTGTGACAATTTTCATTTTGATTGTTTGAATATTTCTAAACATTTCTTAGAAAATTCAATTTTATTGAAAATCAACTGTGCTATAGCCCAAAAGTTTTTGGGCGGCAAAAATCTAAAATGGTCCGATTACGATGGTTGATACCTCTATCAATAGGTTTTGGGACCTGTAAATGCTGTGACAATTTTCAGTTTGATTGCTCGATTATTTCTAAACATTTCTTAGAAAATTCAATTTTATTGAAAATTAACTGTGCTATAGCCCACAAATTTTTGGGCGGCATAAATCTAAAATGGTCCGATTACGATGGTTGATACCTCCATCAATAGGTTTCGGGACCTGTAATTGCTGTGACAATTTACATTTTAATTGCTCGATTATTTCTAAACATTTCTTAGTAAATTCAATTTGATTGAAAATTAACTGTGCTATAGCCCACAAGTTTTTGGGCGGCAAAAATCTAAAATGGTTCGATTACGATGGTTGATACCTCTATCAATAGGTTTCGGGACCTGTAACTGCTGTGACAATTTTCAGTTTGATTGCTAGATTATTTCTAAACATTTCTTAGAAAATTCCATTTTATTGAAAATTAACTGTACTATAGCCCACAAATTTTTGGGCGGCAAAAATCTAAAATGGTCAGATTACGATGGTTGATACCTCTATCAATAGGTTTTGGAACCTGTAATTGCTGTGATAATTTTTAGTTTGATTGCTCGGTTATTTCTAAACAAATTAACTGTGCTATAGCCCACATGTTTTAAAACGAGCTATAGGAGCAGAGATGTGGTAAAAAAACACAAACAAAGTTTACCTGTTACACCTACGTATTATATGAGAAAACAATTAATGGAGACGCAGGAAAATAAACGCAAACTAAAACTACAAATATTTAATTTTGAATCAATTTTGGTACTGTATTTTGAAAGTTTATCGATTACAGACATCGATGCGATGACGGAACGTTTCTATGGCATTTATCTCGGCAATGATGTTATTTTATAGGTTTTGGATGATGGCTGGACTATCAACGTACATTTTGCTTTTGAAAAATTTCCATAAATAGTAATCAAATGGCGTTACATTGCAAGATCTTGCAGGCCAATTAACATTTCCGCGATGCGAATTAGGGCGATTTTCGAAGAATCTTGGCAATTTTTCGATATTCTTACGCGTAGCTTGAATAACTTTAACACGGTCTTAAATCAAATACGATTCCATAGCGATAAATGGCAAACATAGCACACGGTTAAAAATGATAGGATAAAAACCATTTTTACCCTAAGGATAAAATCATTTTGGATAAACTTTGGTAAATTTGTAAGATTAAATTTATTCTTTCCCGAAACCTAAAATTTGTTTCGACTAAAAGGTTGTTTTTCATTATTAACTTGGATAAAATTTATTATTTTCGTTAAAATTTATTTTATTCTTTTAATTAATCTTTGAATGCAGCAAAATTTATCCATTTGTTATGAGTTTCTGTACTTATTAGACGTAAAATGTTTTGTTTACTTTAGTAATGTTAATAATGTTTGGCGAATGATGGAACAATTATACAAATAGACCGAGAAATCACATTTTTGTTGCGACTGCGTAACTAGAGAAACGTTAGTATCGTTGAGCGTTGCGGTTATTTTTACATTAATTGTCTGCTTTGAAACTATTAAAAATTCAGAGGATCGAAATGTCAAACGTGATAATTCACTTATGCCGAATGATAGTGTTGTGTCATATGTACCTGATGAGATAAATACTCTCTCAACTGGACAATATGGTCTAAAATTAACACAAAAGCAGCACATGCTTATTCATTATCCGACAATTATAACCAAATTGGGACCGTCAGCACATTTTTCGTGTTTGAGATCCGAATCCAAACACTATTTTTTTATCAAATTATCATCCAAAATAAATAATTTTATAAATATTTGTAAAACACTTACCATTAGACATCAACAATTTATGGCAGATCAACAAATCATATTGGGCATCGAACATGAATATGGTATTTTAAAACCCAAAAAGTTGAATTTCTTTATAGATTCAGGCGGAAAAATCGCAAAATATTTAAAAATTTCAATAAATACTGAAATACAAGTAGCCTCTTGGATGAAATGCAATTACTTTTATAAAAGAGGGATGTTCGTGTGCAATTCATTTAACAAGAATAACTATCCTGTTTTCCAAGAAATTATTGAAATTTTTAATATAAGAAATAACACACACATATTTTCTCACAAAAATATGATCTACTGATTCATTTAGTAGTAGTCGCCATTCTTACAGAATTATGGTTACTGAAGAGTGTAATGTTATCGATTTCAAATCTTTGAAAATCAAAATTCCTCATGAAAAACATATTGATTATACCGAAAATTCACTTTATTATATAATTGTCAAATATAAATTGTTGTAGTTTGTTAAATAAGCAAATTTGTGTAAATTAAGATTGCTAAATAAATGTATAACTTTCAAAATGAAGTAACCGCATCACTGTAATAAATTTATTACCTTGAATATAATTTATAAGAATTATATTCCGTGTACTTAATCATATCTATATCATCATCATAGAAGCCGTAGTTTAACCAGATTATTTTATTTAAAATGGTTAAAGTTGCTTTTTGTTGTATGTCTACGCTAGGAAATTATGCAAGAAAATAAATCTGCGTTATTAGATCCATATTTTACTCTTTTTAGATTAAAATCATCATGATCCATATTATTGTCCTTTATTGCAAAAGATGTGAATTGTTATTCACAGTTTATGCAATAAAGGACAATAATATGGATCATGACTATTTTAATCTAAAAAGAGTAAAACATTGCTCTAATAACCCAGATTTATTCAAAAAAGTATAAATTAGGACGGTTATCGTTGAGTACATTTTGTAAAGAGCTTTAACGTTTACCAAATAAAAGTGTGTAGATATGTAATAAACAATTAAGAACCGCTAGCTACTAGTTCAAAAAACTGTGTCTTTGTATTTTATAAAAGTTTGTTGATGACTTTGCGAGCAGTTTTTAATAATACAAATATGATATAAATTGATAAATTTATCATTGATTGACGTTTTAAAAGAAATTACAAAAGTATATGTACACATTCGAAAATTTGATTGGTAAACAGAGATAAGAAAATTCAGGAATTTCATTCCTGCATTGCGTCACTGCTGTTTACGGCCCTTACTAATCTCTTGTGATGAAGTATTTCTAATTTCTTTTATAATACACTGCTCGTTTAATACGAAATAAAATTCACGGACAGAAAAACGTTGCATAATCGCGACTGCAATACTCATATTACTGCTTTTGGTTGAACATACGCATAAGGAGCCATGTATACTTACAAGAAGTAAATGAAATGTGAAATAATCGCATCGCATGCGGTATCAATCCGTAGTGTTCTTTGACGTAAAATATAATAATTGAACGCGAAAAACGTGAAAATCGATTAATCGACAAAACCAATCGCAAGAATATGTTCTTGAAAAATTTTTAATTTCCGGTTCAAGGAATTGCAGTCTAACTGTGGGTTTCCACTTGAGATGCCTTTGTGAATGATCGCAACTTGTTTTAAATTTTTATACATGTATAGTATACATATAAAAAATACATATCGGTAATAAATTTGTCTACGAAACCATAGGCAAATTTACAATTCGATTCACAATCAAAAGTAGTCATGCCTACACCTTTCTCCATTGGGAATTTTGAATTTAGAAAACAAATAAAAATTTCCCTTATTTTGTTTAGGAAATTTTTAAATCCAGCGAAAAACCAACCAAGCTGAAATATTTTTCCTATGTGAATACTTGCTATGCGAATATTCGCAAAGCATTCAGCTGTAAACTGTAGGCTACCCAAATAAAAAGTAGCTAGGAAGCCATGGATTAAAAGTTAGGCAACGAAAACATTAACATGTTATTTTATTTTATTTTTGTGAACTTCACAGAACTGATCAATTCTAAATTTGCAACCAAACGGAAAATAATTTATTGTTCTTTATCACCTTTGCATAAGATTAGGTTAGATCAGCCTGCCCAATCAATCGTCCACCCAAACAAGGAAATCAACTTGTGTATAATGTTTCCTAACGACAACCTGTCAGTCGTGATCATGAAACGTGCATGGATAATTGAATATATCATGTACAGCTGAAGAATCCGAAAGTAGACGTTTGTACATAACATCGTAAACACAAGATTCCATCGTAACAGAAATCCATTTATTTTAATTGGTTGTGCTTGTTTCTTAAATAAAGTTTATTTGCCTAATACCAAGCAGCACAGCTTGGTGAACTTGAAACTAAGCAATTCAAATTATTACGAAATACTTCAGAATGGGAAATGATAAACATAATTGTGACTTAAACATTCAAAACAGGATATTTCAAGTAGAAATCTTGAATTTTCTGCATTTATTTTAGAAAGAATAATTTAATTTTAACTCATGACGGTCGCCAGCTTTTCATACATGATTCTCACTGTTCTTGACAAAAAACAATTTCCTATGAATCTTATTCTAAAAAAATTAAAAATATTATAAAACAAAATTTAAATACAAAATAATATTGGAAAATTTCCACCCATTAGGAATTCTTAAAAAACATATTGTTGATCTCATTTTTATTGCAGTACATACATATATAAAAAAAAATTGGTTTTACATACCTACATAGGTATTTCTTAATTAGGTTTTTTTTGTATTTTAGCACATGGGCCAGGTAGTTTGTGTCTATTTTAATGGTATATAAGGAATACTTTTACTAGCTAAAGACACATGTTTAATTATTTATGAATTTCTCCAATTCAAATTCATAAAATTTTTTTTATTCATTTTTTTGAGCCAAAATATTGAAACTCGATTAAAAAAGACACTGCTATATCACTGGAGATGTTAATTGCTTAGTTTTTAATGTTCAATTGACAAGAAGATTGTGCACACATTCCACAGACAACGAATTTCGACATGATCCGTCTTGTCACCTCACACGTGTCAAACGACCGCAACGACCAACTACTGTTGTCATGTCAGAGGTGAGTTGCGACCGTTAAGGGTTAAATTTTATTTCTAAAATATGTAAATTAGTCTGTTAAGCCAACGCACCGAGAGACAAATTGGTTATTTACATGAAAGATTTAGGCATTAGTATATAGGTGTACAACTGGTTCCAAATTTCGATACGACATTTTTTTTTTCCACTTCGGTGAACTGTTTAATTTATGTAGTCAGTAGTGATCCTTTATTTTGATACTTACAAATATATTTTATATTATAACCGAAATGAAGTGTAGAACATACTCATTTATTTGCAATAGATATATTTTAAAAATAAACTAAAAAACGATCGGCCAATTCCTCTTTCTCAAATTCCTAACTTCTGTAGAACACCGCAAAAATCTAATTTATATTTCATACTTTTTAGAATAAAATTGCATTATTTCAATTTGTATTCTTTTTTGCATAAAAAGCTAATGAACATGATGTTGAACGAAAAAGGATAATTTTTATTGTTTTAAGATTAAGGTGTTTTTATTTTCTGCATTTTCTGTCTTTGTCGTTTGTACTTCATGTGTGGGAAAAGAAAGAGATAGTTATAATCTTTTTTTGAAATTACGTTTGAAATTGAATTATAACTTCAGTAGGCAAGTGGCGTTCATCCGTGGATAGAGGTTTTTAATGTGTTATTTAAAATGATATTAAAGTTCGTGTACCTTAATCGTGCAAAATTATTAAAAGTGAATAGTTTGGTAGGAGATATTTTTACTTACGATGATTTTGTGTGGTGCGGTAAGTTTTCAAATAAATTGATAATTAATTAAATATTACTAGTGTTTTTGGTTTTAAACGTTCTCGATCATAAAAATAATATTAAGTGATAGTAAAACCCAATTTACAGTACAAAGGTTTTGCTTTGCAGAATATATTTATTATTATTTTATTAAAATGTTTAAAGTGAAATTTATTTTTATCAAATTAATGGTGATAATTATACAAAATGTATGCCGATTACTATTCACATCAACACGTTTTCGATAATATAACGGTATTTAAGTTATAAAGTATTTAATTTATTAAATCAAAGGATTACATTTGCTTCTTTTTCAACATTCATAAATTTGGCATTTAACCATGATTGATTTTGCGACAGTTATCACATAATTTTTATAAATGTGAAATATAACCTTAAAACCAAAAGCATCACGTGTAATCTGAATAGTTTAATTATTCTGATTTGACTTGTTCTTGATTTTTAATTTTAATTGAGAGAAATTGATTCTAGAACCGCTCTCATATTGCGTTTATTTATATTATTTTTAATATAATTTTTATTCGTTATTATTCGACGGTTCCAGAAATGTATTTTCTTGTAAATGTAAAATCACAAAAATAAAATTTTTCATATAAATTTATTTTGAATTTTTAGTTTAGCTCAAACTGGATTTTCCCTAAATGAACCAATATCTTTTTACGATAAAAATAACACGTGCATTGGACCGAAATTTTATTGGAGTATTTAACACAATACAAAAGCGATACGAGCGTTGAGCTACACATTCAAAGTAGCCATCACATAACTCAGAATATGGCCGATATAGGAGGTTTGTTATACAATATTTTGTAAATAGCTTACCGACTAAATAAAATTATTTTGAACAAACTTTTACAGGTTCAAACATACCATCAACATTTAATGAGTTTCGGTGCTCTCCATTAAGTGAAATAATTCCACCAGAGAGTGTTTCGCAAAGTTTTAGCGAAGGTTTGTTCAATAATAATTTAATAATCGTTTAGTAAATAAATTAAATTTATTAACATATTCCTTTTGTAATATTGCAGGAAGCTCGGCCGCACCATCTATACTATTATCATGTACTAATTCGGACAAATCAGAGTTTGCGGTTATACCCGTAGGCCACAACACTTCGAGAGAACCTCTTCGTCGACTTACAGCAGAGGTAAATAAACAATAAAAATTCTTTGATTGTCCGTTTTTTTAAAATAATGATTAACACTGTAATTTTCCATTTTAGAAATTGGAATCATATATTAGGGGACAAGACCAAGGGGAATACATTTTAAATTCTTATAAAGAAAACAACCTTCTTTCTACCAAAGAGAGAAATGCATTTAAACGGCTGGTGTGCCAGCATATGATATTGACATGTGGGTATTACCCTACGTCGGCCGAATTCATATACTACGCAAGACTATGCATCCAATTATTACCATCGTACAAAAATTTAAAATCTGAGAACGAATGGGTAAGATTAAGAAAATATTATGCGTATACGTATATGTATTATTTTAGTCACATATACACATATAGTGTTTTTTTATTTATTCGTATGTTTATTATGTTTCTAATATTTAATATTTCTTTTTATTATTTTCCATTTGAACAGGATTTATTTTTTGACCCTGAATCACATTCTGGTTGGTTGCATGATAGAATGAAATACTGTCAATCTTTAAAAAGGAAAGTTAACAACAAACTTAAAAACGGCAAAGACGTGCGCAACCAGACGGATTTGTTGAGCATTCCAGATGGCCCGGAATCAGAAGAAGAGCCGGATAATTTTAATAATTTGGCGGATATTTCCTTTTTAAAGAGTGCCTGTGCATTGACGCAAAAACCATCGATTTTTGAAAAATTCAAAAATACTTTTAAATTTAGAAGTTTGAATATAAAAACAATATTGGAGGATTTTCCAATAATAAAGGCGCTGCCAGAATTGGTATTATTAATTTTTTTTTTAAATTAAATCGGAAAACTAAAAATCTTTTTATTTTGCAGATACTTACTGATTTTCAAGTAATTGCGGAACACAACAATTTGAAGATGATTCAGAATTTCAAAGAGAAATGGAGACAACATGCCTACAAGATAGATGCCATCTTAAAAAAAAACTTTAAACAATCAAACGAAGCAGTCATCGCTAAAATATTAGGTAAACTTCTTACATACATAAATATTATAATATCTTTATATCCCAATAATTTTAAATGTTGAATTATGTATTAAATATATTACTGTTTTATTGTTTTACTAATAGAATGGAGTGATGACATACAGTTATACTTGAAGCTTGCTTCCACCAGTTAACTCAAAAGGAGGAAGACAAAAAAGATGTACAACTTTAACTTCGGTAGAAACTTTTATTGTTTTTTGTACCCTAACGACCCCCGAAGCTGAAATAGTAGATATTTGTTTGTGTCAACCACAATTAATTGCGTTTGGACCAAATAAAAAGGCCATTTCATATTTCGGGTCAAAAGTTGATGATACGCTTTTATTGTTCCCAAAAACAATAACGAACATTGATGATGCAATCGAATTTTTTTTAAAACTTCATTTTGTAATGCAAATTCATTACGATCCAGCTCATGCACAGTTGCTGAATTTTATTCAAGACTATTTTTATGAAATACCAGGTGCACATGTCACTCATGGGATGAAAAGTCTTAAAGTACTAATTAACGTGTAATTAGTATTACGTATTGTAGCCAGATTGAGATAAAACTGTTGCCTACAGGGTTTATTTTAAGTAAATGTTATGAACACATTGTGATATTTTATGTATATATTTAATATTATTATATAAGAATTAAATTTTCCTAGATTTTGTTTTAAATTGAAATGTACAATTTGAATTATTTTTACTTAATTTTTAATTATTTAATTATTATTTATTGTCCAAATATCTGATTGGAATAATCAGGATATTTTTGAATATATATTGTGATTATTTTATATATCTTATAATGTACAAGCAATTTTGTAATCATAATATATATATATATATATATATATATATATATATATATATATATATATATATATATATATATATAGATACATATATAAATATATATATATATATATATATATATATATATATATATATATATATATATATATATATATATATATATATATATATATATATGTATATATACATTATATATATATATATATATATATATATATATATATATATATATATATATATATATATATATATATATATATATATATATAGATATTTTTTATTCTAATACAATACATTTCATCTATTTTTGTACAAATTTTACAAAACAAAATAATGAATTATGTGCGAAATAATAATAAAAATATGTTTAACAACATCTAAATTTGTATGGTTATTTTTCTTTTTCCACTAAATTTTGTTACAAAATGAATGGTTAATATTACTACAGCCTATCGATTTGTGTCCTTCTAAAAGATTAATTCACCCTTTATAAATGTACATTTTAACCTTTAAAAAATATTTATTCTTCTGAAATGAAGTTATCTTATCTCATATAGATTGATTAAGATTTTTTTCTTAAAAATTTTTACACTAAAAGTAATGAAATCTATTCTAAATAATAATAAAAAACGTTAAAAATTTATTTAAAATTTTTATTTTTCTTAATTTTTCTCAAAATTTTACTCCAGAATTGTTTGTTACTATTCTTCAGATATATCGAGATTTGTCTTATAAGTGGATCAAATTCAATCCAAATAAAATTAAAATACAGCAGCGATTTAAAACGAATTATGTTTCGTAAAAATATATTTTGTTTAAAAAGCATAGATTTTATTCTTAAAAAAAACAGATAATTTACCTGCGATAGGATACCTTTAGGTATTTTCATATAAACATTTTTATACTCTGGCTTAATATAATAATTATGTTAGTTCTACGCAATTTTCGCCCTTTTGGATAAGTGTAATAATTAAGAAAAATTGGATAAGATGTTTAGTTAATTACAAAAATGAATTGCGTACTTTGATAAAGTATAATTTTACATCTAAAAAAAGGATGGACGTATAGTTATTCCGCAAAAGGATACGAAAAGGATAGTTTTCATCCCATTTTTTTTAACCGTGCATGTTGATATGACCATACCTCCAATTACATAAAAATCGACATTAATTACTTAAAACAAAAAGTTCGTATAAGCGAAATGTATACAAATGAAACCATTAAATACAGTAAGAGTTTATAATGCATTGCTCCCAGTAAGTACTATGAAAAAAAAAGATCTTATCAGACTTTGCCAGTATGATGTGATCCCGGATGAGCTACATCCATAGTATGCAAAGCTACCATCGGAAAAAAAATGTTTGCTTATTTTGCTGAACTTGATGATGCATTGGAGTCATATTAAAATTAATATTTTTTCCTTATACTCTATAAAACTATTGTTTATATTTACACTTACAGAATACGTATACTATACCTAATAAATATTACTCTCTAATGAAATAATTAAGGATAATAGAACTCAAAATTCAAAATGTCATTTCCCCCAACTTAAATTTATGTCAGTTAGGGACTTTACCTTTGAACCATCGATAGATACCATAGATTAAATAAGATTATTTAATATGACATTTTTAAATTCTACGACCACGAAAAATGCGAAAATCGGAAGTAACTTACAAAAAATTACCATGTCTGATGTTAGTGTTGTCCGATTTTGTAAATTTTTTTGGGTTACTTGCAAGCAATAACACAGACCTGATCATGTTAAATATGCATCCCAAGAAATGTATAACGACGTTTCCGATATCTGTCATTTAAAATTCCTTGTGTAATACGTTTTTTTTTGGCTATGATCATTTGTTTGCTATGACAAACAATTAACAAATGATCGACTTATAATAGTATATAGCGTCGTATTGTATTCACTGTTTTTACGTATTCATACATTAATTTCACGTACCATGTTTGAGGCCAATTCGAGAGATTAAATCATTTAATTTCTGGTTCCAAAAATGTGAGGCTTGTTTTAGTGTATAAATTGCTTTTTGTAGCTTGTATATCTTGCCGCCCTGATAAAATCCTTCTGGTGGCTTGATAGAGATCTATTCATCCAGATTGCCTAGTAGAAATAAACCCTTTACATATCGCATACCTTACAGCATTATCCAAACTATGTTTCTGTAAACATCCTCTTGCTACGAAATGCGCCATTTGCCATTCGCTTTGTGTTTTAGCTTGAATGCCCATTTCCCAGTGATCGCTTTATGTCCTTTCAGTAAGTGATACAATATTTATGAGTTATTCTTCATTACCGAATTAAACATTTCGATGCCTTTTCTTCAAATTTTGATCGTTTTTCTTATGTAATATATTTATAGCCTTTGTCATAATCATTCCAAAACTCGCATTGTAGACCTAATAACATCGATGAAGCCTTTTAGTTGAAGAGTTCTATTTAAACGCTCAGAATTTGAATTCATTTTCAGGTTGTATGTGGTGTTGTATACAATATCTGAATTCCTTCTTATACTCACTACCATTATATGCCGGTGCTTTTTCGATATTTTGCTGTTGTCTTGTGCATATGTGCCTATTCAACAAACTCATTGAGTGACGAAATGTCCCGATCGGTATTTTCCCGAAGCGCATGTTTTACAAAACTTATCTTGTTTATTCACATCAGTACCGTTCATGCCGTTGAGCATATAATTCGTTGGTATATCCTAAGGAAAAGTTTAACTAGATTGCTTTTAATCAATTTCACCTGCGATTCCGGCAAAAAATATTTCGCTCAATTGTAAATTCGACTTTGTACAAGTCTCCTTATGCATGTGCAATAAAAGTCGTTTTGCCATTCAGAGCAAATGTTGCATCATCACCTTCAAATATAGAGCCAATCGACAATCGACAAATGGACAATAAATTGCATTACAGATCTTTAACGTACATGAAACGTTTTGAATCGTGTTATTCGTTTTAGGAACGACTAAAACTTTGGAGGTATTTAGAACAATACTTAGTTAGCACTGTGTTACTTGTAAATGTGCAAAAATTCATGTCACCTGTAATACTCGATATGGACTTATTTAAATAGTGACGAGACAATTAATAATAATTAATAGTAGACAGCATTAAGTTCGAAGTGGTTCAAAGAGCGTGGTTAATAAAGGCATCTCAACAGCATGAAAGAATGCAAAGTCATTAACGTTAGAAAAGGCGGTAAACGAAGTCAAACCGAGCCAAAAGTAAATAAACCAATCATGCTGCTGTCAATCGGGGACTAAGCACTATAGAAATTGATTACTGGCCGAAGACGTATTTCAAGGTGGTAAATATAGTAACAACAAATTTGGGTTCAAACAGAGACGCTCCAAAGAGACCGCTGTGATTACCTCGGCCAACCTCGTTAAACAGTGGACATCTAGTTGAATGTAGGAGTTAAAGAGGATTAATTGTACTTCATAATGGGTAAGGTAATGATTTTTGCTGTAAATTGAAGGCAAGCTATTGAATATAAAGCGCAGAGTGCGTTAGACTCTACTATTATCTGGTGTAACAAAAATAAAATTGAGCTATTGTCCGCCAAGATTGGTAATGGTCTCAAGCCTCAAAAGGTTAACGGCGTACAAAATAAGGAAAATGCGGGTTGTTATGGAGATGTTATGGTTTTATGGAGACACTGAAGTTTCCGGTAGCGATATACATAAGATCGGCCCTCTTAAGATTAATAAATTATGGAATGGCAAGATTGATGAAATAGCTCTTCGGATGGCGGTACAAATTTTAGTTTCTTGCCAAATATTGAGGTAATACTAGCGAAATGACTGGTATACTTAGCCCATACACATGGAAAATAACTAAATTCATTGAAAAATTGATAAATCAAGGGGCTATACAGAAGCTCACTACAGATACCATAAGATTTTAATATTTCTATAACTGAAGTATTTTTGTTTGTCCCTACGGACATACTGTATATCAACCAACATACCATATGATAGTAGACGAGTATATGAATCTACTTGGCAGGGACGAAAACTGGACGCCAGAAAGCGCCGGAACTGATACATGGCAAGCCTGCAACGACGATGACTCCAGAGGTAGGTCGCAACGAAATTTTTGGACTGTGCGAAACAAATCCGGAAACAAATCCTTCAGTTTACTGTAAGTAGCCAAGAACAATCTTACTCGTTTGAAGTTTGCCATTACAGCAAACCACCAGCTGGAACTGCAAAATTTATGACTAAACTCGAGATTTCCTTTCAGTCATTTTATGTCGGGTTTGTAATCTAAAACCAGGCGCAAACTGTTTTAATCTGATCATTTACAAACTTTCCATTTTCTTAATTTATCATGTTCGAAACTAAATAATCCTAAAATTCCGTAATTGATTTAAACACTTGGTTGGTGGTTTTCTACTATATAATAAGATAGGTAATAAGATACTTAAAAGAAATACTAAAAATACAAACACAAACTAGGTACATAACATCAATTTTTAAATTGACATTTTTCGAATGCTTGATCCACTAACCTTACACAAAAGCCCATAATTGGTTAGAATAATTTCAAACGAGTCTAAATGCTAAATTTATTTAGAAGTTAAGTGTTTTGATTATTCTTGAACCATTTCAACAACATTTTCTTCTCGAACCGTTTCATCATCAATTTTTAGCTCTGTCATTTTCGTGACTCTTACTTGATCGACTAGTGGCATATAACATTCCATTATTGGTGGGAATCATTTCTGGTAAGCCTAAAATTTTACTGTTTTCAAAATATATGAAGATTTTTTCTCTTCCTGCATGTAATAACACTCAAAGGAATTTTTAATTGCATATTTCAGAACCGTTTTAATAAAAATTTTTGGATTTATCATTATCGTGACTTCTGCTTGATCCACATAATATATCAGTTCATAAATTATTTTGAAAAATTTATTCAATTAAATCGTTTTATTTAAATTAATTCAGATTTTAGCTCTTCCTGCGTGTAACAACACTAGGAAGGCGTTTGATCTGTGTTCATGAACCATTTTATTACTAATACTTAGATTTATCATTTTCACAACTGCTGCTTTATTAACTTATCCTGCAATTTAAACTTTTAAAAAAGTGTTCACTTATTTTCTCTTCCTGCATGTAATGACACTCAAAAGTGTTCGAATTGCGTATTTCTGAACTATTCAAAAACGACTAATTTATAATTAACCTAAAATTAGTTTATGACTGATTTTATTCAGATTTTTCCCCTTCCTGCATGTAATAACACTTAAAGTGTTTCGAATTGCATATTCCTAAATAGTTTTAGCGAAAATTTACTTAATTGGCTTTTTTGTGAGTGCTGCTTAACAACTATAACTGTGTGTGTTACATAAATCATAAACCTTATATTTAGTGTAGGTCACGCATATGTGTATAGACATGTAAATGTTCGTTGGCCAACCTTCGTCAGACCGCATGTTTACTCACTGTATAACTTGTTTTATTTTTCGGATATGCTTTTGAGCTACAACTGCGGCTGTGGAACAATTTTGTGAGATTAAAATCTTTAAAAATCAATGTCGGCGTTATAGTAAACTGGCGTTATAGTAAACTGCTAATTTTGATGAAATCATATATTATTTGGTATACAATTCTTAGGGGTTTCCAATTATTGTGGCAGCACATCATAAGGTAAGGCCATCGTCTAATAGAGCTACATATCCGGCAAAATATCTCAACGAGTACTCCTAAACAGTTAAAAATACATTTTTTGGATGTAATATTTTTGTGATGCTATTGGACCAAGTAACCCTCATGTAACAGCACCTTGTTATTTTGGAAAATTTCTAACCAGCCTAAAATGTTATTATTGGTTAAATTTATTTTAATATCCAAAAGGGTTCCTAATTGATTATTCTTGCACCATTTCAACAATATTTTCTTTTCGAAACGTTTCAACATCAAATTTTACCGTTTTTATTTTCGTGACTCCTATTTAATCGACTATTGGCATATAACATTCCATTATGCTGCCGTGCTAATCATGTTTTACTTAACTACAAAAAACGCATTTTGAGAAAATTGATGTTAAAGTTTTGAAATCAGTGAATTTTGTATTAAAAATGAAAACTATTTTTCTTATCACGTGTTTCTCAATTTAGTTTTAATTATTTTTTTTAATTTTATTGATAAAGTTTGTTATTAGCTATCGATTGGCATCAATAACTCAATTTAGCCAAAAATGTAGTTAAGGAAAATATGCTTAGCACGGCAGTATGGGTAGAGATCATTTCTAGTAAGCCTAAAATTTTACTGTTTTCAAAATATATGAAAATTTTTTCTCTTCCTGCATGTAATAACACTCAAAGGAATTTCTAATTGCATACTTCAGAACCGTTATAATACACATTTTTTGACTTATTTTTATCGTGACTAGAAATTGATCCACTTATATCAGTCCATATTTTGGATGTTTCAATTTATTTAAATTTTTCGCAGGTTTTTGCTCTTCCTGCGTGTAACAAAACTAAAGAGAACTTCGATCTGTGTATTCATGAATCATTTTATTACTAATATTTAGATTTATCATTTTTATATAACTGCTGCTTAATTGCCTTATTCTTCAATTTAAAATTTTTATAAATATCTTCACTTATTTTCTCTTCCTGCATGTAATAACACTCAAAAGCGTTCGAATTGCGTATTTCTGAACTATTTAACTCAGACTATAAAACAGTCTAGATGGATAATTTCTAATTAGCCTAAAACTATTTTATGAGTGATTTTATTCAGATATTTTCCCTTCCTGCATGTAATAACACTCGAAGGGTTTCTAATTGTATATTCATAAATAGTTTGAGTGCCAATTTATTTATTTAGCTTTTTTATGGGTGCTGCTTATCAACTATAACTATGTGTGGATACTTTCTGATGAGCCTAAAAATTCATCCATCAAGAGAATCCCAACAAATCATAGATTTTGTGAGATTGAAATCTTGAAAAATCGATCGTAACAATTTTTATTGACAAACAGTGTCATCAAATCCTGGCGTTATAGTAAACTATCGATTTTGATGAAATCGTATAATATTTGGTATAAAATTCTTAGGGGTGTCCAATCATTGTGGCAGCACATCATAAGGAACCGTTTTAAAATTTTCGTGAGCTTCACAACTTAAATTTCCTGGAATTTTTTTTCTCCTAACAAACAATTTTAAGTGTTCCTTTGCATGCGTGATATTTTGTTCTTGTTTCAAATTTTCCACTATTGCAGCGCTTCAGCGATTCTGATGGTTTGACTGGAATTAACATATAACTTAAGGACATATACCATTGGACCATAATTTTTTAATTTTTATGAATGGAGCCGATATTTAAACTTCTTGGTTAGTTGTGTCCACACAGACTATAAACAGAAAACAATCATAAGTTTATGTATAAAACTAAGATATACATTCTGGTAGTAATAATGTAGGTAGATACTAACTTTTCGCAATGATATCTTGATGCCAATTAACCTGGACCTATAAGACAACAGAGATATTTGTATTTCGAAAGGTTAACGTGATTCGAAAAATACATATTTCAAATCAACCCAAAAATTTTAGCCTTCTATATCAAAAAGTCAAATTTTTCGAGGACTTCTGTATTTTGTTATATCTTCGTACAAAACAAAAAAAAAAAAAAAAGTTCAAAAACCTAAGGAAAAGCGATATACCAAACCAACCAACATAAAAATAATAAAAAAGAAATGTTCGTAAACAATTTTTTTATTTTATTTTATTATATAAAATATTAAATTGTACGTGACATGTCAAAGTGCTGGCATATTTTGTGACTTGAATTTTTGTGTGTTGTTTTGTGATTTTGTTGTTCAATTTCGTTCTGGCAAGATACAAAAAAAAAACGGAAAAGAACCAAAACAAATTTATAAGTTTGAGTATCTCTCATATCTCTCATATATATGTACATATATATGTATACGAGTATGTTTATATAGGATTGTTCGTTTACAGATTTTAGATTTCGCTAGATATTATTTATGTGGCAAAAATATACATAATATACACGATTTTTATACATACATATGAAGTATGGTATAAATTGAGATTGAGATCGTTAAACTTTATTTCAGAAAACTGTTATATACGAAAACTTTGATGTTATATAATTCAGTTGTTTATGTAAATTTTTTTTTGTAAGTTTTCCGGGAAATTATATTTATGTTTGAGTTATGTGAACCACATACATATATCTATGGTGTTGATATAAAAATGTGATTCGAATACGCTACACATTATTTATGTATGTAGTATAGGATAAAGTTAATTTAACATAAAAGCTAGCATATAGAGACTTTTAATCTTGATTCAATATTGAACGTTAAAATAACAACATTAATTAAAATAAATTTTTCGCTTTCAAAATCACTTATAAAAATGTACAATATAAAGTGTCAATAATGAAAAATTAAATCAACATTTTTTTTTTTTGGGTGTTACCACTCATGAAACACATTAACAAACCTTAATATAAAATAAATTAGGCAACAGACACAATAATTATAAATATGTTGTCACTATTTTAGTGTTGTTGCGGACTTTTTGTGTTAAAAACAATAAAACTGATAATCTAATCACTTAAACAAATCAAATATGTATATACGGTAAAATAACGTCATACACATAGTTGTGTACCCTAAAGCAATTTATTATTAACGCATATAGAGGTAGGCACACCGACTGATATGATTCATTACTGATATATCACCTAGAAAAGTCATATTCATATCATGATACATTAAATACAAAATTTACATAACGCGAAAAATTTGTTTTTAAGAAAGCCACACCTTTTCAGGTCTCTAATCTTAACTATTATGATTGTTAATATTTTGTAACGATAATAATAATAAATATCGGTTTTTAGTTTTGTTATTTCAGATTTATTTATTTTATAGATACGAAACAATTACATACAAATTGTACGTTATGTTGGTTGACTTTATTTGGTCATTGCGTGTTTTCCTGTAATATTACAATGGGTAGATGTGTCATATGATTTAATTTGATTTCTCAAGCGTTCTCGAATATTGAATGTTTACGTCATTTTATTTTAAAGCTCAAAAAACTAAAATTAAATACTTTTTGCTGGTAGCTATTTCGGAAGGTACGTCAAGGACCAGACGTTCTTAACTAATTAAGTTTCCTAATACTTTGTAGAAGGTTCTTACCGAATGAAGAATTGAGAAAATGGCGCAGAAAATAGGAAAATTGGAGAAAGCTTAACGCCTTTAATCAACAACGTAGAAATGTCGCGTTTAATCCCCATCGAGTTGCTATAAATTATAACGTGGCAATCGATTACATTTCACTGAAAACCGTTGCTATTAAACCAATGAACGTTGTGTGTCCACATTGCAAGGCATTTAAGTTTAAAAATAAAGCCCCTAGATTGTGTTGCGCCAGTGGCAAAGTCAAATTGACGAAATTGGTACTGTCATCAGGGCCACTACATTTTTTGATTCATATCTAGCAATACAATAATTGCTTTCAAATGGCGTCATTTGGCGCAACAAAAATTATTCGAGATAATTTTATTCCTATACTTTCAAGGTGAGTATAATGGGAAACTATAAACTTTTACCACCATGGCAGCTTTCATTTGACATGGTGTAAAGTACATTAGTAGCTATGAATTGCCAAAAGCAACCAAAAGTGAGTTAGGTTACATAAGTTGGTGGCGGAATGACAGTGTCGCTTCGATATACAATTACCTATATTACATCTATTTACTCTTGCAGATTCCGGGTCATATATATTATTGCCTTTTTAACAACGCCGGATAGTGACTACAAATTTTTGCAAATTACTTTTATGGGCGATTTAGCAAGACAAGTCGTCGATCAACGTTGTGCACACCACAATTCGATGAAAATACCAATTGTGGAACAACTCCAAACATTTTTCCATCAACGTAACGAATTGGTTGCATTATTCAAGACCGCTTTACAAAATTATCATCAGAGCCGATAAGACGCCTGCAGGACAAGATGCAAGACGTTTTAATGCACCAACAATTGATGAAGTCGCTATTGTCATCGTGGGTGAAAATTTATAAAACCGAGACATTGTTTTAACATCAGCGGAACGATCATTTGCAGCGTGTACCCGAAACACATCGATCATGCGATGTGTTACAATATCCTCTCTTATTTTAAACAGGTGAAGATGTGTATCATTTTTCAATCTAGATGATAAATCCAGTTACAGGTAAATGACCAATCTAATTTTACTACGATAATAACAACGTTACTTTATCTTAAAACAAAAAGGCGCCGAAACAAACAAAGAAGTTGTTTCAATAAATCGTTATTCATACAGATTGATGGTTCGAGAAAATGAGGACAATCACATCTTCAAATGTCGGCGTCTATTTTATCAATATGCTGGGATGCCATCAATTCTGACGGAAATGCACAGAATGTCGGCGGAATGACAACTCTCCTAGCAACATACGTCGAAAGTCCGTGACGTATGCGCGCATGAATACGCTCAAGAATCTATGTCGTATGTACGTCATTATGGTACGCCAAATTTGTGCAATTCACAGTGGGCAGAAATTCGACAAGAATTACTTCCTGACCAATCATTCATTGATCGCCAAGACATCACCGCAATGGTGTTAAAAAAAATTAAAATCAAGACATTTAAAGCACACATAAATGTCGAATTTTGCCATTCCGTAAAATCTATTAAATACATTTGCAAATACGTGAAAAAGGTAGTATGTGTGTTCGGACTTGCTGCCAAAAATTCAAAAGATGAAATCATTCTATTCCAAATGGGCCGCTATGTTAGCTGCAATGAAGCGATATGGCGTATTTTTTCATTCGCTATAAATGAAAAACACCCCACTATTGTTCACTTGGCCGTACATTTGTAAAATGGTCAAAGAGTGTATTTTAGAGCGGAGAACGTATTACAACGAGCTGACAGGCCGCCATCGACAACATTGACCAGCTTCTTGGAAATGTGCCAGAATGATGTCTTTTTCTTTACTTTACAGAGAAGCCTGTAGCGGTCCACCCAACGCACCACTACAATCCATCCGGCGCCAGCGCGAGCTCGCCGCACATTGGATGCCACATGTGCACAAAATAATGGAACTTTGTCACTTTCATTTGAAGTGACAAAACACAAAATAAAATAAATTCATTTTTGGTATCAGGTTGCAGTCTGCTCTCGATTTTCAACACGTCGACATGCCGACCACCATCGCGCGGTATAAAAATGGTGGTGGAAAATAATAAATTAAATTGTAAGTGTGTTATTATTTATTTGTGAACACGTTATATTGGTGACCACCGATGTCCGTTTTTACGGATTTGAACACACCCAAAAAAATCAATAAATGGCCGCCATCTAATATCATTAACGGCATGGCCAATTGTATGTACGAATCACATCACATCACACATCACCAACGTGTACGCATGGAGTCAACTTCACACAACATTATTGGTATCACACAGCTGCATGCCTCACACACATGCACGTGTCATGCAGTCATGGTTGCGCGCACGCACATACGCAAATAATCAGACACTGTCACATCCACAACATATTATCGCCGTAATCGCTATCATCACTAAATCAACAGCAAAATAACGGGAATAGCAGCTGCGGTGCCATATACCACCACCATCATTGCACCAGCCGGCAGTCATATCATCGCCATCACCACATCAGGCTGCATAATAAAATCGCTGTCATCATCGCCTTCGCCATTGTCAGCGCTGTCATCCACATTGCGACCAGTGACGAGCACCATCAACAATAATAACAACAATAGCAGTAACAATTCATTTTCTTTTTTTTTTAGATTCAATAAAATTTTTTTTAGTTTGTTTCATTCAAATGGCTCCATAAAATTTCGCATGGCAAAGCGACCAACCAGCCGTCCCCAACCGCACTCCCCCACCCCCCACCCCCCGCCCCCCGCAATTTATACGGCCACAGTCGAGACTCACTTCGACTGTCGCCATATAACATTTCATGTCACAGGGACACAGCCGAGACTCATTTTGGCTGTCGCCCCACACAAGTTGAGGCTTACACCGACTTTCCCCCGACCATAGTCGCCCGAGACTGGCCTCAAAGCGGCCATTGCCAACACCTTCCTTGGCTGGCCCCAAAGCCCAAACGACGTCAGATTGCAGAATTTCCTTCTGGTTTCGACGTCACAGCTTTGCTTCCCGGCATGGACACCCGGTCGATCAATTACTCTGCATCTACCAGTCAGCGGCGCAGCACTCAGTGGGGACAGTGTTGAGGTTCACGTCAGGTCTATGGTCGAAGCCTCTGCTCCCAACTACCTGGTGTGTCCTTCATCACTCACTTACACAGCTGCTTGCATGACCACAGGCATCGACAGACGACATATAGGCAACAATCTCCTCCCTTATATATAGCAAACATCGTCTGGTTAATGATTTTGGCCTCCAAACATTTCAGCCATTAGACCAAATCCACGCTTATGTACAACCATCACCAATTCACAGGGAGGGGAAATCACTCGTGGGGGAGCCATGTAGCGGTCACCCAATGCACCACTACAATCCATCCGGCGCCAGCGCGAGCTCGCCGCACATTGGATACCACCAATGCACAAAATAATGGAACTTTGTCTCTTTCATTTGAAGTGACAAAACACAAAATAAAATAAATTCATTTTTGGTATCAGGTTGCAGTCTGCTCTCGATCTTCAACACGGCGATATGCCGACCACCATCGCGTGGTATAAAAATGGTAGTGGAAAATAATAAATTAAATTGTAAATGTGTTATTATTTATTTGTGAACACGTTATATTGGTCACCATTGACGTCCGTTTTTACGGATTTGAACACGCCCAAAAAAATCAATAAATGGCCGCCATCTAATATCATTCACGGCATGGCCAATTGTATGTACGCATCACATCACATCACACATCAGTAACGTGTACGCATGGAGTCTACGTCACACAACATTTGTGGTTTGAAACATGGGTATACAACATGGAGCCACATCACACAACATTTATTGTATCACACAGCTGCATGCTTCACACACACACGCACGTGTCATGCAGTCAAGGTTGCGCGCACGCACATATATATTATCGCCGTAATCGCCATCATCACTAAACCAACAGCAAAATAACGGGAATAGCAGCTGCGGTGCCATATAGCACCACCATCATTGCACCAGCCGGCAGTCATATCATCACCGTCACCACATCAGGCTGCATAATAAAATCGCTGTCATCATCGCCTTCGCCATTGGCAGCGCTGTCATCAATATTGCGACCAGTGACAAGAACCATCAACAACAATAACAACAATAGCAGTAACAATTCATTTTTTTTTTGTTTTTTTTTTAGATTCAATAAAATTTATTTTAGTTTGTTTCATTCAAATGGCTCCATAAAATGTCGCATGGCAAAGCGACCAACCAGCCATCTCCAACCGCACTCCCCCACCCCGCAATTTATACGGCCACAGTCGAGACTCACTTCGACTGTCGCCATATAACATTTTATGTCACAGGGACACAGCCGAGACTCACTTCGGCTGTCCCCCCACACAAGTCGAGACTCACATCGACTTTCCCCTGACCACAGTCGCCCGAGACTGGCCTCAAAGCGGCCATTGCCAGCACCTTCCTTGGCTGGCCCCAAAGCCTAAACAACGTCAGATTGCAGAATTACGTTCTGGTTTCGACGTCACAGCTTTGCTACCCGGCATGGACACCCGGTCAATCAATCACTCCGCCTCCACCAGTCAGTGGCGCAGCACTCAGTGGGGACAGTGTTGAGGTTCACGTCAGGTCTATGGTCAAAGCCTCTGCTCCCAACTACCTGGTGTGTCCTTCATCACTCTCTTACACAGCTGCCCGCATGACCACAGGCATCGACAGACGACATATAGGCAACAATCTCCTCCCTTACATATAGCAAATATTGTCTGGTTAATGATTTTGGCCTCCAAACATTTCAGCCATTAGACCAAATCCACGCTTATGTACAACCATCACCAATTCACAGGGGGGGGGGAGTCACTCGTGGGGAGCCATGTAGTGGTCCACCCAATGCACCACTACAATTCATCCGGCGCCATCTCGAGTACGCCGCACATTGGGTGCTACCTGTGCACAACATAATAGAACTTTACCTTTTCCATTTGAAGTGACAAAACACAAAATAAAATAAATTCATTTTTGGTATCAGGCTGCAGTCTGCTCTCCATCTTCAATACGGCGAAATGCTGACCACCATTGCGCGGTATAAAAATAATGGTGGTGGAAAATAGTAAATTAAAATGTTTATCAAATAACTAAATTAAATTAAATGTGCTATTATTTATTTGTGAACACGTTATAAGCCTGTCAACGTATGGGATTGCTAGAGAATACCACTTGGTTCGCGTACCTATCTCTGAAATTACATGTCAATGGCCATCAAACACATTTTTTGTGCCTGGGAAATTTGTTAAAATAAATCATTTTTCCCTGAGGGTCGTATATCTATGATTACTTGTTAATGGCCATCAAACTTCACCGACATCTTTTAGTGTACGTGTTCTTCTGTTGTCAAGTTTGGCATTTTTTGACATTTTTTTTTGTCAGAAATTTCGTTTTAGTGCGACTTGAAATCAAGATTCTCAACATTGATTTGGAAATCATTGTTGATTTAAAGCCGTATTTCATTATCGAAACTCTGCATGTCAGACTACATAAATGCAAGTCTTCCAATTAAGATTTAAAGGCTATACATAAATTGTCTTGCAGATATACTTTTATAATTAATAGGTCTGGATCGAAATTTTTGGGTCATACAAATTTTGAGTGTTTAGATTTCAAGCCAGGCGCCATAAAATCGGGAATCCGATACCTATTGTCCGGTAAATCTGAACAGCTGCAGAAATTTTATTGCATTAATATTTAGTATATTAGAGAAATCGTCCTTAATTTCTCTTGTTAACCAAAATATTTAGTTTTGTTGCTAAATGACACAAGATAGCTTCCATTTATAAAATGTTTGTGTGTATATGATGCCACTATTTGATATTCTCGAAAAATTCTGGACCAACAATGTAAACTTTGATAATAGGTTTTGATTACTAAGGTTGATATCATTAACAAAAGATTTTCACATTTGCAAATATTGTGCCAACAGTGTGCCAATTAGTGATATCAACATTTCTGCTACAACTTTATTTTATTGTTTTTCGCCTGGGAAAGGACAGAAGGAATATACATTTCCTTTGAGAATATGTTTTATGAGGAATCCAGCTATCTCCGAGAGATAGACTATTAAACACAAATGGTTTGGATACTTCAGATACTTCTAGGATTTGTCTGAAGATGCACACTATTTTCAATCAAAAACATTTAATTGACCCAGAAAATTATATTTTAAATATTTTCGTCCGAAAGGTTTTCGGATTTATAGCCGAAAATTTTTTATTTTTATTGACCTAGCCAACTAAATATAAATAATGCTTACAATTGGTCAAGTACCAGAGATTTTAGATAAATTAATTTTAGGATTAAAGCTAACCAACTAAATGTACTTTTTATTTAATTTTTCTGTGGTTAAGTGATTAATCTAAACTATTCGATTAATCGGTCCGATATTCGAGTCCAATCGAGTCCTATCAAACACAAAGTTTATACAGGATTTCACAATAAATTTTGAGAAAAGTTTCACTATAGATACCAATTTTATACCTGCTACGGTGAGTGGCCGATATTACGTATTTCTCGTATTTTGGGTTAGCCTTGCAATTTGTTTTGATTTATGCGTTAAAATTAACGAGTGAAGCTGAATCTGAGATTCTCGTAATCTCGGGTATTGATATTTTTAGACTTGCCTAGATTTTTGAATATTATTTTGTGTTTACTCGAAATTTTCGGGATTATCTTTTAATGGCAGGGTTTTACAATTTTCGAGATTATTCGATTATGTTTGGGGTTTTCGATTTTATCCGAAATTTACAAGGGGTTGTATTTGTAAGGAATTCTGCTGCATAGTGATACAGTATTAGCAATAATTCGAGGTTATTCGATACTTTCGTGATTAAGGGTGAACATTTTAGTCGCTTTTCAATATTACAGATTATTGAGAATTGTCGAAGATATTCTTGAATTTTTCGATATTAATGAGAATTGTGCAAAGTTGACCTAACAGTTTATCACCGTTCCTTTTGCCGCTTGGAATGCATCATTAGAGCTTTTTTCACAATATTAGTTTTATTCAGCTTTCTTTATATAATGTCACATCATATTAAATATTGGTTTATTTTAATTTTTTAAAATGTTAATGTAACATCCTTGTTCTATAAATTTATCTCAAAACACACATAGGTCCAACCGTCGAAATCGATGAAATATCCTTAGTATGTAGAATAAAGCACATTTGGAACGCTCTACTCATCTGTATGGTTTGCTCTGTGCAATTGGTGAGGTCGTTTTGAATATTTGTCATCAAAAAATCGTAGAAAGCTTTCAATTTGATGTGCAACCATTATTACGACTCGGATTAAAAAAAAAAAAAATCTTTTCCGGTTTTTTTTATTATTTTAAATCAATGGTGGCAAAAAGAAACATCTAAAAAGTAAAGGGTTATATACATACATGATCAAACAATTTGCACACCAAACAGTGTTGTGGAAACACGTTAATTTTGACACTGTTTGAAATTATTTGTTCAACGGTTACCATTGTCCAACTGTTTCACTAGTGTTTTTTTTTTGTTGCGATATTAGTGCACAAGCATGTGTATGGTCGCTGCAAATAGTTTGCGCAATGCTCTAAACATTGCAACTATATTCCCGCTTGGTTTTTCCTAATTTAAACAGCCAGTGGTTCCAACTTAGAAAGCTTTTAGATATTTTAGATGGCGCCACGAGTTGTTGATGTTCATTTTATGCATTAAATCGGACGACGAGTCAAATAATTTATGGATTGGGCATACCATTGATCAAGAGTTTCTACAATTATAAAGCTTCAAGAACCACCTGCTTTTTAAAAGCACCAAATTCTAATTAGTAAAACACATTCTTTTCTCAAATTAGTCAAATATTCTTTAAAGGCAGAGATCACTCGCTTCTGCATAAGCTAATGTTACCAGATGAAAAAATATCAAATACTTCGGCAACCAGTAAATTGCATTCATCAGCAACTAAAGAATTCTTTTCACAAGTCCAGTCGCATTGGGTAAAATTTTTGAATAATCATCCACAAGCCGAAAGTACCACAACCCATAATTTAAATTTTCAGCGCAGATAAGAAACGTCTATAACCAAACACTACTCCCAATGGCTAAAATAAAAATAAAACGCGGGTTCGACCAATAAAAGTTAAACCGTGCTATTTGATTTTCTGGATCCAAATTTTGTTTTATAGTGAGGATCTGCTGCCACGTCGCCATTTTGTATTTTAAATAAAAAAAGTTTTTTTTTCTATACCTGATAATACGTTCTATCACCACTTTATGGAAAAAGACATGGTTCTTAAGCAAATGTAAGGAATACCATCAAACTATAAAAAACAAACCAACAGAGTTGGTTGCCTTTCTCGTCAAATTGTGCAAAAATAATCATGCTTAGTATCAGCATCTGAGGGTCCTTTATGAAACCCAAGCATCATATTAGCTCCCAAATGCTACAAAGACAAAAAGTCGTCGCACTAATGAGCCTATCTGTGATATGGAGTATTTTAAGAATTTGCTGTAGTGCACATTATACATTCTTAGCATGTTATCGAATATGGTAAAAAGCGACGCACAAGAGGCACGTTATAGTCATATTCCCAGTCATTTTTTTTTTTTTTAGTAGGAATATTAAAAAAAAAATCCAGACGATACCACGAGCATATTCCCTTTGGGTTGGGTAAAGTGTGGAAAAACTTCAAGAAGACGATGCATCGGTGCACCAAAAAACCATACACCCGCCGTTTTCACATTCTCCATGTGGAACTATCGTCAGACATTACTTCACATAGGCATGTGACTAGTCATTTGGCCCTTTGTGCTCCCGTAGCGCATCAAAAAAGGATTGAGATTGAGTTTTCCTTCGCAATCTAATAGCGACATATTGTTTTTCCCTTAGCGTAGCTCATTCAGTACTACTATTCCCATATGGCTTACAGCATTCCATCTTTCCCTAGAATCAAGCATTAATTCTGTTATGTTTTCTTGTGATGGACGCTGCCTAGGACAGCTGACAGTTCCTTCCGGGTATTCTCAAACCGTGGGCATTGGAAAAATATGGGTTCAACATCTACTTGTGTATCTTTGCAGACAGGACAATCTGGAGTGTCAGTGTGCTTAAACCTGTACACTTATGAACCAAAACAACAAACATGTCCACTTAACAGTTGTGTCAGGTAGTATTTGACTTCACCGTGTGATGATATGAGACGGTAAGTCCTGCGACCCTTTTCCGAGCTATCCCAGCGTCTTTTCCCATGCGTCATTGTTGGAGCGCGCTCTAGTGCTCGGCTTCCTGGTTGCTCACGGTTAGGGTAGCATTTCTACTTTTACTTCGCAAGAAGTTCGATTGGGATCATCCCCGCAATAACGAGCGTTGTATCAGTAGATACTGTGCGAAAATCACATATCACTCCTAGGGAACCTAGGCCTTTCATAGTCCATTGCATCACCCCATAGAGGCGATCCTTAGAGAATGACAGAGGTTAAAACGTTTGCCAGCAGCATTCTACGACACTGTCTAGACCCTCCAATGCAGATACATTGGCAGCTTTTCCGCTCACTATCCTTAGGTGCTCCTTAAAGTTTAAACGTGCATCTATTTGCACACCTGGATATCGTAATGAAGGCTGTGAACGAATTAAGATTCCACCTACATCAATTGTTATGGTTTCTTTCATCTTCCTACTGGTAATTAAAACTGCTTCAGTTTTATAATCAGCCAGTTCAAGCCTAAATGACGTCAACCACATTTTTATTATTATAATCGTCAACCTACTTATCTCCATTATTTCTTCTGTGGTTTTTGCAATCACAATTTCCACATCGTCAGGTAGACTGAGCCTCGTACATGATTTTCCACAGTAGGGCCCCAATACAGATCCTTAAAGTATACCACCCGTAACATTGTCTGTCATCACACCGTCATCCATATCATATGTCAGCACTCTATCGTTAAAATAGTCTGTGATGATACTTCTTAAGTATTTAAGGCCGAGTTGACTGCATTCTTAACATCCAAGGTGATCTTATCACGGCACGGTACCTGTCTCCCCCATGGATCATGGTCCACTTCTTCGCATTACTCTTTCGAGGTTGGCGTTTTCTCGCTTTAAAGACCTGCTTAAATTTATTCCGTGCATCCAGATAAATGCATAAAGAAAGCATAAAGAGGTCTTCGTCTGCCGATTTCCTTATATGTTTTTTCCGTTTATTTTCCCTGGCCAGTTTTATTTCGAAAAGTATCGCTTGGTGGTCGCCATGCGTATAATGCTCACTGACTTCCCATTTGGTTAACACTCTCATCAAGCAGCTGCTATTGAATGTAAGGTCAATTACGGAGGAGGAGGAGCCACCTTTGCGGAAGGTCGATATACCACCAGTGTTGAACAGCACAACGTCTATGGAAGAAAATGGTTCGAGCAGTGCTGCTCCTCTTCTATTAGTTTCTCTGCTGCCTCATTCAGTTGCCCAGGCATTGAAATTACCAGCAATGATAACAGTCCTTCGCGTTTCAATTGACCAATTGATCTAAGAAAAATTCATACTCCTCAATTGTAGCGCTAGGTGGTGCATAGCAGCTAAAGATATGTAAACCGTCAGCTTCTACTCGTAAGAAACCTTCCATGGGATTATTATTATTTTCCAGCATGTTCCGTCTGCTACAGATCCATATGGCAGCTTTACCAGTTTGATCAGTTGCCCAATTGACACCCCCCATATTTTTGTATTGTTCGCACAAAATGGCGACATCTATTCATGTTTCATGCACAGATTAAACCAATACGTCCTGTATAACTTCACAGTGGTTTTAGTTGAGGTGGATGAACTTCATTATCGACATGCTCGACGTGTGTGTGTGTATGTGTGTGTAAGTGACTGTGTTTAAAGTTTGTGGGCGTGTGTGTGCGTTTTTTACCGGTGGGTGGATGAAAATCTTCGTAATACACGGCTTAAAAACATCTTTCTTCCTTTCATTAGCCATTTGCACCCCCTTCCCCCCCCCCCACCTTCTTCGGGAGGTGGGGTTTGATCGGAACTTCTTTAATTTATTTTATTTGTCTATTCAATTCTTCATCCAGTTAAACTGTTATGAACCACTATTAGTTTTCCTAACGCGCCCAAGGCACCGTAATTACGTAAGATGATGTTATCCGGAGTCGGCCGCTGCCTAAGCCTACTTGAGATTTTTTGTTTAGCGTCATCGAAACAAGGTCAGAAGGAAAACACACCTTCTGCATTCTCTCACTTACAGTCTGGGCACTCGGGTATATCGGCGTGTCTGAACCCATGCAGGTGTGACCAAAAACATAGAAGTCATCTTCACCTTATTGGCGGTTTAACTAAGTGTCTTTCATTGGTATTGGGCGAAATGCCCATTATCCCTTATCTCATTTCTTCCGATGTTGTAGCCTTAGAGAGTATTATTCACTCTATCCATTGTTTGTGATCTTTACAACTGCATTCACATTTCTCCTATACCTGACCTTAGAATTACCCACTTGGACGGCAATGATTTCTTGCCTTTTCCTGCTCCGCTGTTGCTTCCTCTGGTATGCGAAGTCTAAGCACACCATTTTACATAATATTCCATGACAATCGACCCAGCACCGAACAGCAATTATTTTATCTGCTTAGACAATAAATAGATGGATAAGTTATTGCCAAAAATTATTTTACAAAACTTTTTATTTTATTTTTGTAAAACGAAATTGCATGCCGATCATGAATTCCACCAGGTTAGTAGATGTAGACCTACCAGGCATAAGCCCATGCTGGTTGGTACATATATTTAATATATTAGTGTTGATTTAAAAGCGTTGCGTACAACCAGTTCAAATAATATAGGAATTGATGATGAAGATGATATTCCTCTGCAATAGGTGACGTCATTTCGTTTGCCAGCCCACATCCGGCCCCAAGACCCTCAAAACTGATACAATATTTTTATCGGATATGACTGGAGGAATATTTGAGAGGTTGCTATTGCTTATTTTATTGATGTAATCAGTACTGGCGGTTGGTCGGTAGACAGATTTTCCTCGATTTCTCGTTTAGACCTAAAATATTTCCAAAACTGTTTTGGATTTTTTCCTAATTTTTTCTTGGCCAAATAAGACTTGTACTTTAATTTGAAGCTTGGCTGTTTCCTAATTTGATTTTATCATTTTAGTATAGGCCTAATATTTACGATTTGTTAGATTTATAAGCAGGTCATCGAAACATGAAGAGTGAATAGTTGGTCATTTGTTGGAAATAGGCACATTGAGTGTTCAAAGCCTTGCAGCAAGATCTTATAAAATTTGTCGACATTTATATTCACATGAATGGTTAAACCAGTATGGCCTAATTGACCTTAAGTGAGAAATTGATTATAAGCGACCTCTCACATGTCCCATCATAGTTTGTATAACTTTTGAATTTTCCTTAAAATGTTTAATTATTAAGTTAACATTTTTCAGGAAATTGTAACAGAATTTAATCCAGTTTCGAACTATTGAAAATCAGCCTATGATTAACTGGACTGTTTGTACGACAATCTTACAGTCTATAAATAGAATGAATTGTGTACTGGTTGTATTAGGGGATTATGCTAATACAGCAAAATTCCCATACAATTTTTCATCAGCACATTCACAACAGCTCTATTCCTGTGTAAGCAAATTTTAATTACCAATTCAAACATTTACTTAATTTGCTTAGAGCAACTTTGAGTAACTTGTTTAGCATTTTTTTCCGTCATTTCTGTAAGTTAACCGAGACTTTTTCGAATTTGCATATTGTGGTGACACAATATTTTAATAATTAAGATGAACCCAAGAATAAATTTAAACTTCTGAAATCACGAGCACCCGAAATTAGGAAAACAAGAACAAACTGCGAGAAAAACTATTGTGACAGAAATTACTGGGTATTTATATTACCGATTAAATTCAAAAATGCTATTATTAGCAAGATTTTGCAGTCGAAAAATGAAAAATGACCGTCAGTCAAGGCTAAATGGTCAGTCAAGGCTAACATCACTGGATTGTAAATAAAACAACCACTGTCACCACTAGTAAACTTAAAGCTATTCACTTTACTTATTCTATTCTACCTAAGAGTGCCCAAATCACACAAGCCTTGTTGGAGGCCAATTACTTCCAGATGTTCCTTCTCTTCCAAATTTTGTAAGATACTTTCCACGAACCCCGTTGAAGTTATCCCAGACTTTCATCCTAGGAAAATTTGAAATTACCTCTGACAACACGAGCGAAAAAGTCCATCCCAGGATTTTAATTTATTATAAGATATTTTTCTTGAAGCTAAAAATAAAAAAAAAATAAAAAAATTATTCTGGTGACCCTACAAATTTGATATGTTGGCTTAGTAGAGGGTCCTATTCTCTACCTCTCGGCCAATTCTGAACGTGGTTCGCTTGTTTGAATTTTCGCTACATCAATAAATGTGTTGCCTTCCTATAGTTAAAATGATTTAAAAAAAAATAAAACAAATAAAAATTCTTCTGCTCAGGATTATGGCGGCCCTGCAAATTTGTTATGTCGGATTAGTAGAGGGTCCTATTGACTACCTCTTGGCCAATTTTGAACGCGGTTTGCTTGTTAGATTTTTTTTTATTTTTTTAAATTCATTTTTAACTATGGGAAGGCAACCAGCGAATCGCCTTCGGAATTGGCTAAGAGGTAGCCAATAGGACCCTCTACTAGGGAGGTGTAACAAATTTGCAGGGTCACTGTAGTCCTTAGCAGAAGAATTTTTATTTTTTTCATATGTAACTACGAGAAAAATATCTTATAATAAATTAAAATCCTGCGATGGATTTTTTCGCTCGAGTAAAAAGTTTGAATTGGATTTTAAAGTTCGTATCAGATCTCTGCGAACAATGAAGAGAATTGCTCCTGTACCATGCGTAATGACACAATTTCTTCCAGCAATATTACCGTTGATTGTTACGCTGCCACCACCTCGTGCCAGACTCGTAATGGCGATGTATTTTACGGGACAATCAGCTGTTGGAGCTAACCTCTATTTTTTCAAAAAATTATGTAACGATGCCCGTCCATTTTGTTGGCGGCTTTTCAAATTAATCTTTTTCGAACCTAGGTGTCGCCACTACTATTATTTATTGCTATTAAATAACCTTATTATGTTCTTATCCTTTTTGGTGTCATGCCTGCGCTGCGTTCCTATATTTTTTTGCAAATCCTCAGGATGTTTTTCTTGATTATACCGTGCGAACGAAAAGGAAGCTGTCGCTCGCCCGGATACCGGTTCTTCACAAACCCTCATATAATTTTCAGTATTTTCGGCGTATATTATGTTGGAAGCACTAAAGTTTTACGCTCATCTTTTGCTCCTAACGGTCTATATTTGCGCAATATCTTCTAAGTAGAACGCAATTTAATGGAATATGTTACTAAGTTGAAAGAGTTTAGAAACACCGTCCTATTTCAACGTAAAAACCTTTTACACCGAAACAACAAAACATTAAGCTAAATGCAATTAACACAAATGTCAAAATTGCATTTACCATAAACCGTGTAAACATTTCTCTTGTACAGTTAACTTATTAATAATAGTTTACAAGCAATCAAATTTGCATTTAAAAACACACAAGTTTTTTATTTTAGCGTCGAGTCAAATAAAAAAAAACATAATGATAGTCTTTTGTACATACGCGATTTTATATACTTAAGTATTACATACTTATTCTCACAAACATATGATTTTAATTTAAACACATTAGGAAGTGTACTATAAAAACGAAAACAACAATCATGTCATTCAGATTTATTACTTACGCGCATTTATCATATATAGGTTTCCATTGTATGTAATTATCAAGTTGTACAAAAATTCCTTCACAACACTCTTTACAACATTAATAACAATTTTCACCAGTTTTGCGTTCAGTATATACCAACGAATTCTGTGACCGCCTCTACTTATTAATTTAAGTTCAATTTATATTTGAAATGGTCGATAAATTTTTATTACACTGATGTGATACACTTTGTACGGCGCTTCATTCAAGCGTCTTTCATCATTGTATATTTAAATGAAGAATTTACTACTTAACATAAGATCATATCATTTCATCACCACATATATAAATGTACATAAAATACTATATGCATATCATAATTAATTTTCTCGTTTTGATAATCAGACGCGATGTTGTGTTAAGTCTTTTGTGTCGAGCTTAATATGTATCTGTGTAATATACGCGAACAGGAAAGAACAAATCTGATTTAAAATTAAAGAGATATCCCATATTTTTAAAACGTATTGCTATATGTACATCTAACTTTATATATATGCACATACTTATGTATATACAAGAATATAAAGATGATTCGAAAAGAAACCAAATGCCAATTTAATATTTGTATAAGAGCAAAAATTTTTTTATGTATTCTCATAGCAGAGCAATAACAAACGGCATCAAAGCAGCATCAACCAAAGTGGGGACGAATAATTTATTTGAAACAATAAATTTATAAATATTTCAGATCGTATACAAACATTTATTTATTTTATACATATACTCGTATTTAATATTCGCAACATATAGATTTTTATAGTTTTTGTGTTTTTTTGGTATTTCGGAGCGTTAAACAAAAATCATTGGATAAGGAATCAAAAAATTTCCCAAACATACTAAACTTATACTAAAGCATTGCCTTAGTCATAACTTTTTAACACATCACGCATATTGTAGTATGGTGATAATAATCATAATTCAAAATCTTGCTAATTCAAAGATTTTATACAATTAATTTAATAAAATCCGTTTTCAAGGAATTCAAAAGTGAAAAACTACGAAATTCGATAATCAGTGAAGTATCGTTGACAAGCCTCAAAAATAATAATAATTATAGATAATAAATATATTCGGAAAGAAATTTGACAATTTGCATATTTTATGTTCTAAGTCTTCTTTCTAAATTTAAATTTTTTCAACATAGCTGAACACCGTCAAAACAATTCCGAATATTCGCTCTGCCAGATATGTGTGGTATCATGTATTCCGATGATCTAAGTTTAAGAAGAAACTTAGTGACCTAAAAGTATATAAACGTTTAGAATGATGAACTCACATACTTCAAGAAGCTTTAAATTAACCACTTGATAATTTAAAAAAGAGTAGGCATGAGTCGTCCAAGAGGTAGGATCTCGTCTAACCTCACCACCAAGCCAAAAAATAATAGGTAGTGAAGGTTAGCTCGGCAAATTTTTAAATGTTCGCCTGGCAATACTTAATTCATTTACTTAATCCCTATTTCAATCCAACTCTCTAACTCTTAATCCCCAATCCCCGGACCCACATAGGGTCCGAAAAACTGCACACGTTTTGTCAACTCCGAACTCTTCTCTCAATTCCAACATTACTTCAATTTAACTTCAAGCTCGACCCTAACTTATCGCACAACTCAACCATTAACTCAACACCCCAATTCAATCCGCAAATAAACACGGTTCGAAAAATTATCGCGAGTTGCGACTGACAAGCGTACATTATACGGAAACGCCAGATAAAATTCATTGGATTCACTTTGTTTAAATGGATTCGTGCCTTGTTTGTAATAAATCTGTCAGTAATAGGCTTAATTCAATAAAGCTGTGATAAAATGTCCAATGCATCAACGAGTATTGAATTAATTAAAATCGATTAACAATGATTGTGAGAACTTTGCCTTTGAAAATTGTGAGAAAAATTTAATACGCAGCAGCGAGTATAAACATCATATAGTATGAACGTCATAACAGTATTTCGTTTCCTCGTGTGCTGATCTTATTTCTATAGCTATTTGGGGTACTTGCTCAATGGTTTCATGCTCGGCTCTAAAACTAAATTGATGATTAGGGATGATATTTTGGAGTTTTGGTTTAATCTTTTCAATAGTTGCATTTTCGAAGATTTTCGAGATGATTGGCAGAAATCTTATTGGTCTATATGACGAGGCCTTAGTAGGATCCTTGCCAGATTTTGGAGTAACAATCTTGAACCCCAGTAGGTGTATTTAAGCGACTACAAAGCGTTGACCGAGAATTGCAAAAAACGGTTTATAGATATCTGCCAAAATGCTATTATTTGGAGAACAAAAAGCGATGACTAAACTTTTTTTATCACGGTGGACACATACAGAGGTTGTTTAAATTTCTTCAGTGCTATACACATTCAGAACATAATGGCAAATCCGATTTTTCATAATAATAGCAGTTCTCCTCGACTTCTGCCCAAGGGATGCTTAGTACCATAGATTCGTAACCATTTATTCTAAAATTATGTTTATCGGTTAAATGGGTTTCAGAAACCAGCATAAAATCAATTTCGTGTTTTACAAGAAAATGTTGACATTCTAGTTTCTGGATGGTAATGGTTTGATTTTGCAGCATTGCTTGCAGCATATTTTGCATTGTTGTCATTAACTGCATCAACTGTTGCATACAGTTATTCAGGGTAAGTTAAGCATTTGTGGATTTATCAGTGAGAACGGTGGCACATGTTGCTTTCCAGGCTGCTCTGGGCGAACGAGATTCATTCTGCGTGTACAAAGGTATATTATTGAGCGTATCTGGTGTAATTTTATACTGCCGCCTGGGACGTGACATTTGAATAATATTATCAATTAATTTTTGGAAATCCCCGGTAGTATGCAGTGTGGTTTCCGCCGCATTTGATGCATTTCTTTACTGTTGAGGAATTTGTTGGTTTCAGGCAGCTATTGGTTGGGTGTAGTTCACCGTTCACCAGTTTAAACACTGAATTGGTCCGGACCTTTTAATTGATTCTTTAACTGTTATGCGTTTATGCATAAGGTACTTTAATTTATATATTGGATGAATTTCTTTTTTTTTCAAAGTGCTTTCGGATGGAACCAGCTCAACTTTGACCATTGATTGTGGTTGATTCGAACGGTTCATGATCCTATATACATTCTGTATTTTAAATCCATCTTTAACAAGCGCGGCCTGGATTTCAGTTGCCTGAACTTGGACATCGATGCCTTTAATAACGACTGAAAGACCATTTAAAGAATTCAAACGGGATGTATAATAGTTTCTATTGTGATCATCGTAATAATTAATTACCTCGTGTATTTTGCCATGAAGTAAATTTGTTACGTGAAATGGTTTTACATTTATTAGCACGCTTGATTTAACTTCTTGCACCACTTTGTGTGAATCAGCTTCACGCAAGTAGATTGGAGGTGGCTTGTATTTTAGATTTGCATGTTCTTGAATGTTTGCATGTTCAGGTTCACTCTCTTCCGCGTCCTTATCGGCGATTATTTCAAATCGGGTTTTAGCGTTACTTTTTCGACATTTAGTTTCTTACTTGTCAGTAGTTTTTCATTTTTTGGGCTATCTCTTTTCCATCTTACAGTAGCATATCGATCGATGCCAGCAACTCCATACAAGGATAGTAAAAATCTTGTAAAATTTATTGAGAACATCTCAGGCAATAAATAGTAAAAATTTTCAATCGTTTTGTGCAAGCATACAAAATGGTGGTAGGTAGTGCAAACAACCGCATATTGCAGTAGGGCTCAGGCAACATAAAAGGTCAAGTGAGAACTCTTAGCGGCGCCACTCATATTACTGACATAAAAAGATGCAAGGCACTTCTAGAATTAGAATGGAATTGATTTCTAACCATCGAAAAATGTGTGGGCGGCGAATTCGACAAAGCGCATTTGAATGACATCAATTGTATTGAAGAGATCAACTTTAATCTCAAGTATCAACTAATTAAATGGGAAAAATAGTATGAGGAAAATCATACTTCCTTACATATCAATTCTTTAATCAACCCAGCGAAAGTCAGGAAATTGGCCACATGACGGAGTTTACATAAAGAATTTAACTGCTTGCTGGTTAGGGTGTAATGATGACAATGATGAAGTGGATGCCTTAAATATCGTGTTTCAATCAAGAAAACCAACTGTGACAAACAAACCTGTTATACAGAATGCAAAATTATTAAATTAATAATTCATTTTCACCGGTTTAAAAGGATCGGGGCATTAGGCGAGACAATAAATCGAAGCATAATCCAGTGAAATTAGAGAAAACGCCCGAAGTGCTGGAGAAACTTATTTAGCCTGAAGAAAGACTACGCGAGTTGGGCGCAGTGAAATTAAAAACAAAACAGCTTTAGATAACATTAGAAACAGTGACACTGAAAATTAAAATAAATGTTAATCAGCAAAAAATTAAAAAACGAAATGCAATAGTAAAATTAGAAATGAAATGTACAACAACAGTGAACGTGAGAGGCCTGATGGAACCTTAAACAGCGGTATCATTGAAATGCCAACAAATGCTCCTGAAACAAAACAAAAATCAACGCAGAATACAAATTGTACAGATGACAACAACCGATGACAGTGAAATTTAATTTATAACATCAGCTAAACACCAAAAACCGGTCTGAGCACCACCACTATATCCAAAGTAGACAGCTCACTAGCAGTCAGATCATCATCAATTGGCATTCGAATTTTAACGGAATCCGGTGTTTTTACGGAACCCATAGTACAACTAATTTAAAATCAGTAATTCTAAAATATTGTAAACTGATTGGAATAAAAGTAGCCATTAAAATATGAACTCCAAGCACAAGTGGTTATGTCGATGTTACAGTGAGTTCGGGAAATAATGCGGCAAAATATGTTCAACATTTAATTCGCACTGAGCAGAATTGCCTTATGATACCATTAAAAAGAGCCAAATCAAATGTTGTGTCTCTTAAAACTAAGATTATAGCCCCTACTAGAGCCATCAAACCACTCCCAAAAATTTTTATTGAACGAACAAAACAATGGCTACTTAAACCAAAACATCAGTTAGACAGTAGGAGGCGACCACGGTAAAAAGAGCCACATTTCAAGAAAGCACAGAGAATGAGAAACGAACTGGAGAAAATTGAACGCGAAAATAACGAATTATTGCGATTCGACCACAATAGCCAACAATTAGAACGCGAGAAATTAGAGTTGATATCTTTTGAAATTAAAAAACCTTCAATTAATTTTTGTCTGTGTCGAATCCTAAAATAAAAAGAAAATTCACAAGGTGTCGGAACACAGTTAAGTAAGATTTATTCTTATCTGGTATCACGGCTGATCGGTTCTTTGGTTTTAAAACATTAAAAATACATTTTTGTCATGAAAAGATATACGGGGAGGTGTTTTGAAAAAGAATTTTTTTGTAGAACTACTTTGAGTACATAAAGGCGCTCCATAATATTCGAGAAACATTCGTAAAATATTCAGCGATAAATAAATCCAGTGAACAAACAATTTGAAGAAGACAGTGTTCAAATAAAACTAAACACAGTGATTTTTATTTAACGAATATTGCGGAATTAATTGGACCAAAGTAAACCCGAATCTACTGTTATTGACTTTATTTTGGACACAGAGAACATTTATATAAATATTTTAACCATCACCATTTCACTGGAGCAGCAATGGAGACACTTTGTTCATCTTTAAACCCCAAATATTTCCCCAACAAAAGTAAGAATCCAACTTTAATTCACCCTAACTCAAACTTAATTCGACCTAAATCTTAACCCCTAACTCAACCATGAACGCTAACTTAACCACTAATTCAACCCACTTCAACCAAACCTCAGCTCGAGCCACATCTCAATCCTCTACTCAACATTAAGCTCAACAGCCAACTGAATCCCTAAAACATCTTTTCGAAGTACGTCTTGCATATATCAACTATATGCAACATCCAACTAATTTTCAAATTAATCCCCCTACTGAACCGCTCACTTAACCCCAGAACTTCAACTAAATGCCTTCTGAACCCAACTAAACCTCCAAATTAACCCTCAACCCAACCCCAAATTCAGCGCTCAAATTCATCACTAAGGCAACACAGTTCGAAAACTTAATGTTCAACCAGAACTCAAGTTACAACTCAACACTAACACAACCCTTAATTCAACGGCCGTAAACAACCTTATCTTAACTTCAATTCAACCCTAACTCAACTCCAACTCAACTCCTTCAAGAACCCCTACTCAGCCCTTAATTTAACGCCCAAATCTCAACTAACGCCCAACTCAACAAACTCTAGTGCTCTCTTACTCAACTATCAATTCAATTATCAAATAACTCTTCGACTAAACTGCTTAACTCTTTAACACTATAATCCAACCCTGAATTACCTTCAATTTAACCTCTGCTCAACACGCAAATTTACCTATTCCTCAACTTTTAACTCAACTTCAAACTCATCGCCCAACTCAATGCTCAAGCCAACGTGAATCAAAATCCACTTAAGTCACCGTCTTATGTGTTAAGAACCATAAAATAATTTTCCCCAATTCGTATGATTTGGTATGGATCAACTTCAATTCAACCCAACACGACTCAAATCTTTCTGCTCTAATTAACTCGAAACTCAACAGCGAATCCGAACGCTTCTCTACTCAATACCAAACTTAGCGCTTAACTGCATCATTCTGGCCATAAACGTAGTTAGGCGAAAGAAAAAAATCCAAATTGGACAAGCCTTTCTCGAGACACCGCCTAGAGAGGCATCAATATAGTTATCCAGACTGAAGAACGGACATTTTTTGTTGCTTTTTTGGACTTAAAAACATCGAGAAAACATTGCAAACAGACCAACCTTTTGAGAAACTACAAACGGTCCGTAATGTACCTTTCTGAACATTTGAAGCAGAATTATTGACGAGCTTCATGAGACAAATTTGAAAATTTCTTAAGATTAGACGGAGACATTGGTGGGGCATGAATTTAATTTTAAATTGAATAACTCAATGAGGAAATTTTGTAAATTTCTTATGATTTGAAAGAGGACACTAAGGTGAACTTAACTTTATTTTGAAGTAAATCCATTGGCGGAATTATATTGAATTATTTTCTAGTGATTGCATTTTTTATGCAAATTAAAATTAGTAATAGAATTATTGCAATCATTGGGAAATTAAGATACATTGTTAATGACCGAAGTGAAGTTTTTAGCAAATAACAAAAAATGTAGAAGTATGAGTAATCCAATTAGAATAAATTTAGGCGATTTCTGTGTCATCGAACAAACTGTTGAAGAGACTAAATTTATTCACCAAAATTCAAAAGTCCCAAAGTCAAATGATTTTTCTCGAATGTTCGTGGTATGCACTTGATGTAAAAATTATCAAATGGTCGGTCCCTGGGGTCGGCCATATAAATAACAAGCAATATTTGCATCAAATGTTGTACGATATTCCGACGACGAAATTTCTTCAACAAAAATCAAAAGTCCCAAAGTCAAATTATTTTTCTCGAATGTTCGTGGTATGCACTTGATGTAAAAATTATCAAATGGTCGGTCTCTGGGGTCGGCCATATAAATAACAAGCAATATTTGCATCAAATGTTGTACGATATTCCGACGACGAAATTTGTTCAACAAAAATCAAAAGTCCCAAAGTCAAAT
Organism: Tipula vernalis; assembly: GCA_958295665.1. Lineage (NCBI taxonomy): Eukaryota > Metazoa > Arthropoda > Insecta > Diptera > Tipulidae > Tipula > Tipula vernalis. Next base: position 360,866,446 of record OY282559.1, on the reverse strand, counting down.
GATTTTTCTCGAATGTTCGCGGTATACACTTGATGTAAAAATTATCAAATGGTCGGTCCCTGGGGTCGGCCATATAAATAACAAGCAATATTTGCATCAAATGTTGTACGATATTCCGACGACGAAATTTGTTCAACAAAAATCAAAAGTCCCAAAGTCAAATTATTTTTCTCGAATGTTCGTGGTATGCACTTGATGTAAAAATTATCAAATGGTCGGTCCCTGGGGTCGGCCATATAAATAACAAGCAATATTTGCATCAAATGTTGTACCATATTCCGACGACGAAATTTGTTCAACAAAAATCAAAAGTCTTAAAGTCAAATGATTTTTCTCGAATGTTCGTAGTATGCACTTGATGTAAAAATTATCAAATGGTCGGTCCCTGGGGTCGGCCATATAAATAACAAGCAATATTTGCATCAAATGTTGTACCATATTCCGACGACGAAATTTGTTCAACAAAAATCAAAAGTCTCAAAGTCAAATGATTTTTCTCGAATGTTCGTAGTATGCACTTGATGTAAAAATTATCAAATGGTCGGTCCCTGGGGTCGGCCATATAAATAACAAGCAATATTTGCATCAAATGTTTTACGATATACCGTCGACGAAATTTGTTCAACAAAAATCAAAAGTCCCAAAGTCAAATGAATTTTCTCGAATGTTCATGGTATGCACTTGATGTAAAAATTATCAAATGGTCGGTCCCTGAGGTCCGCCATATAAATAACAAGTAATATTTGCATCAAATGTTGTACGACATTCCGACGACGAAATTTGTTCAACAAAATCAAAAGTCCCAAAGTCAAATGATTTTTCTCGAATGTTCGTAGTATGCACTTGATGTAAAAATTATCAAATGGTCGGTCCCTGGGGTCGGCCATATAAATAACAAGCAACATTTGCATCAAATGTTGTACGATATTCCGACGACGAAATTTGTTCAACAAAAATCAAAAGTCCCAAAGTCAAATTATTTTTCTCGAATGTTCGTGGTATGCACTTGATGTAAAAATTATCAAATGGTCGGTCCCTGGGGTCGGCCATATAAATAACAAGCAATATTTGCATCAAATGTTGTACGACATTCCGATGACGAAATTTGTTTAACAAAAATCAAAAGTCCCAAAGTCAAATGATTTTTCTCGAATGTTCGTGGTATGCACTTGATGTAAAAATTATCAAATGGTCGGTCCCTGGGGTCGGCCATATAAATAACAAGCAATATTTGCATCAAATGTTGTACGATATTCCGACGACGAAATTTGTTCAACAAAAATCAAAAGTCCCAAAGTCAAATAATTTTTCTCGAATGTTCGTGGTATGCACTTGATGTAAAAATTATCAAATGGTCGGTCCCTGGGGTCGGCCATATAAATAACTATCAATATTTGCATCAAATGTTGTACGATATTCCGACGACGAAATTTGTTCAACAAAATCAAAAGTCCCAAAGTCAAATGATTTTTCTCGAATGTTCGTAGTATGCACTTAATGTAAAAATTATCAAATGGTCGGTCCCTGGGATCGGCCATATAAATAACAAGCATTATTTGCATCAAATGTTGTACGACCAATGACCAATGAAGAAAATTGGAGAAAAAAAGTAAAAGTATCCAGAACTCCAAAGCATATGGGAAAGAATGTGACAAACAGATATATCAAAACGACAACAATAATAGAAAAAACAAAATGTAGGAAAGAAACAGAAGAAAAACTTTTGATGGCACAAATTACTAAAAAGCAATTGTGTTTATTCCAAAATCAGTACTTCTTTAAAACTGAAAGTAATATAAAAATTCGGGTATACTATGCATGTGCGTTCGACTCTATATCGCTAATTTTTCATGTAATGGAGATTGACTCTGTTGACTTAAATGAATGCTTAAATTCGCTTCATGACTGTGAATTTTTAAAGTTTATATTAAACTATATAAGGAATGGATTAAATTCAAATTTATATAAAATTCGGAGTGAAATATTAATAAAATATTTTAAAATCGACACACAAAACATTAATTTCATAAATCTAGACGCTTCGACTAACGTTGGGCAACTAATTAAATTTTTAATGCCAAAAACCATTTGTGTAAAATTTGCCTGCAGCGCAGCAGATGGAAAGGATTTATTTCACTTACCATTAGATCTGCAAAACTTTAATGAGGATAATTTTAAAGATTTTAATGATAGAATTTACATCCCAAACAAGAATTGTCCAGTTTATGGTAAAAGAACCTGCAAGAAACGGCTAGAATCCAAATTTGGAATGGTAATCGTTGACGTACAGCCACTAGATATATCTACTATATATAGAATACAAATCAAAAGATACAAAGTAAGTTGATCTTGTCTGAGCAAAAGAACAAATTAAAAGGAGTAATCCATTACGAAATGTTGAGCAAACACTATCGAAGCCACATTCAACGACCAAATGGATTCTGGGAGATCCATGGTGACCTCGAAAAATGGATTGAAAAAGCCGCAGATACGTCAACTGTGAATCCGTCGATTTTGTTTTATGAACAATTATATAATTAAAGATTTGTATATATTCTAAAATTGAGTTTTAATAAACTTAATATTGAATGTTTATATCATAATTTTATTTTTTTAATGCACTAGATGTTAATAACTCGACATAGCCTTAAAGTTAAGAGACTATATCCAGCGCATACATCGAACAATCGCAAAAATAATTTGACTTTGGGACTTTTGATTTTTGTTGAACAAATTTCGTCGTCGGAATATCGTACAACATTTGATGCAAATATTGCTTGTTATTTATATGGCCGACTCCAGGGACCGACCATTTGATAATTTATACATCAAGTGCATACCACGAACATTCGAGAAAAATCATTTGACTTTGGGACTTTTGATTTTTGTTGAACAAATTTCGTCATCGGAATATCGTACAACATTTGATGCAAATATTGCTTGTTATTTATATGGCCAACCCCAGGGACCGACCATTTGATAATTTTTACATGAACTGCATTCTATGAACATTCGAGAAAAATCATTTGACCTTAGGACTTTTGATTTTTGTTGAACAAATTTCGTCATCGGAATGTCGTACAACATTTGATGCAAATATTGCTTGTTATTTATATGGCGAACCCCAGGGACCGACCATTTGATAATTTTTACATCAAGTGCATACCACGAACATTCGAGAAAAATCATTTGACTTTGGGACTTTTGATTTTGTTGAACAAATTTCGTCGTCGGAATATCGTACAACATTTGATGCAAATGTTGCTTGTTATTAATATGGCCGACCCCAGGGACCGACCATTTGATAATTTTTACATCAAGTGCATACCACGAACATTCGAGAAAAATCATTTGACTTTGGGACTTTTGATTTTTGTTGAACAAATTTCGTCGTCGGAATATCGTACAACATTTGATGCAAATATTGCTTGTTATTTATATGACCGACCCCAGGGACCGACCATTTGATAATTTTTACATCAAGTGCATACAAGGACAAGTCTTGTTTGGTTTCTTTATTAAACAAAAATCGTCACTGAATTGGATTATAATGTTAGTTTATTTCTTTCTTAATCTACATTCAGGCGTATAATTTGTATTACCACTACATATAAATACGTATACGTATACGAGAAATTTGTTATTTTTTTTTTGCTATGTTCTTCACAGGCATTGTTAATGATATTTTGTATGTGGTGCGCCATGAACGCTCAAAAGAGTAAAACGTGTTTTCGTCTTTCATAGATACAGACCGCGAAATAGAAATAGTTGCTGATCCGCAACTAAGCATTTGGATAGGGAATAATTATTTCACTTATAGCGTTTGTTCTGTCTGACTCTAAGCGAGCTTAGAAGTATGTCTATTATCAAATCTAAGAAACATGAATATTTTTGGAAAACAATTCAACCCCTTAGTTGCACGATACTCGATTTAGTAGTACCGTCCAATGCTCGTACGAATACCGTCGCGTGCTCGTTATTTGAAAGATGAACGCCTGCATTTATAATTATTTCTAGTTCTGCTTTCAATTCTTCGTCACTTAATAATTTTGCAGTTTCTCGCTGTTTTGTCCCCGTTTTTTTTATATGCCTCGTAGATGTCTGTAGCCTTTCTGTCAGTCTCTTTGATTATAATGTGACACACTACATCAGAGGAAATACAATTGAATGTGCCTTCTAAGGACAACATATTCACTGAACGAGAGGGCCCACATTTTTTATTTAGCAAAATATTATGCCTCAATGTTGGTCTTTTGGTAGGATTTCGCCAGCATAATGTTCCATCTTTACGAGTAGCTGTAAAATCAGAAGAAGTGGTTATGTCGTTGTCTTTAGTTTCAACGACTTCAAATTCTTCGTCTTGGCTATACATTTTAGCTTCCAACAGATTTATTGTTACGTTGTCTGCAAATACATCTTCTATATCAGAATCCTCATTATTTTCTTTGCGGTGCTGTCGGGAGCCACTCATCTTCTGAATAGTCGTCAAAAGCAAAATTGGCTGTCCAAATTGTGCATTTCTTAGTTCGTTAGAAAATGAATTAAGAACATTTTTTAAACTGACAACATATTAGTTTGAATCACAATGCATCACTTATTAAATTTATCTACCATTGTCTATGTACCAAAAAGGTAATGGTACAGAAGACTTGATACTCGATAAATATTCAAGTGATTATAATTGGTATAGGTAAAGGTTGAAATAAATTAAACCCCTTGAATATTTGTTAATTTTTTGGTTAATGATAGCTTTATATTTTTATATTTGGTTTTATTTTTGATGTCTTCGGTTTGACGGTCGATGGAAAAGAGAAATTAATTTTTATGTATTTTTGGTTTTTCTGAAATCTTCGCTCAATGGGAATGCATTCTTTGGTTCAGCTTCTGGGTATGAATTGTCTAGTACCGATGGTGATGTTTTAAATGGTAAGCCTACTTTTATTCGGCCAGAATTGTCGCCTGTTATGGTCCTAGGGGGTTGGTTCGTTGTTATATTCTCTATTTCCCAAAATCGACGCAATAGATTTATTCTCGCTGTCATCAACCGCGATGGTAATGGATTGTTTTGGTGATAGTTCAGTTGCTCTGCCAGCGATTATCCATCCTAGTTTAGTATTTTGTAATACTAGCTGATTTTGAGTGATGATTTTCCCGTCAGACAACATTTTACAGAAACTATCTGCCCCCATTATTATGTCAATCTCGGAGCCTTTGTAGAAATATGGATTAGCTAGATCGTACTGTTTAAAATTGATGTATTTGGCAATTGAGGATGGTTTAGCAATTAATTTGGGAAATACAAATGCTTCTAACTGGAACCTTGGTTTAACTTTGTTCCAGGCTGTTATTATTAGTGCTACTGAGCCCCTCGTATAACCGTTCGTGGTTGCTCCTTTACCTGATATTGCCAGTTTAGCGCTGCTCCTTTTGAGTTGTAATTTTTGGGCACATCTTTCGGTAATGAAAGAGCCTTGAGATCCTGAGTCCATTAGAACTCGCCATAATTGGTGTTGGTTATTTCCATCTATCACTTTTACTAATGCCGTGGGTAATAAGGCACATCCGATTTGGTTGGTTGTTGTGGTACAGGTTTGACTGTTAGAACTGGATTGGTTATCTTCCTTCGTTTGAATGTTGGAAACAGCGGTTAATGTGTTTTGATTTGGTAAGTTTTCACCAACTATGCACTAGGGGTTTTCGGGGTCGTCGCTGATCGTGAATTTAGGATCAGAAATCGTAAAGGTCTATTTTTCAAGGCCCATGAAAATCGTTTAAAACATGACCTTGGGGATTTTTAGATTCGTTAATAACGATTTTGAGGTCAGATTATAAAATTTCTATCCTAAAAGTAACCAATCCCAAACATCGTTTTCCAAACCCCCTCTCAGAAAAAAGGGACTAACTTTTAATGGTTTTCGTTCGAGGATGATTGCAGCTATTTATTCATGTAAGGCATCCGGGAATCTGCCTTTCAAGGGAGTGGAGTTAATATCCATTTTATAATTTCTAAGGTGGGCGGTAGTCGATGGATCTTTCATAGAAAAGAAAACAAAAAAAATTAAATAATAGAACAAGGAAAGGATACCAAAAACCACTCTCCCAGGTAAACAACTTTGAGGCCTCGACTATTAGGATTGGTGGTAAAATACCGATACTACTTTGTTTGCTCGTTTAATTATTTTTCGTCATTACAAGTGAAACAAAACGATGACGAGCTTTTACATACTGTACAATTATATTGGTAAAGCTGGCCTATAAGTTGGCTCTTAATTTGTGAATATGAAATTCAAGCTTATTTCTCTAAATTACATTTTTTAACGAAAATGTTGCGAACAAATTCGTATTTAACAGAGTAAAGCCCGAGCCACATGGGATTCCTTTCGTTCCAGTCCTCAAGGTCACAAAATTTTCATTTCATGCCGTTTTTCTTTATTTTCTTTTGTTGATATCTTCGATTATTCTGTCATATTCCATTTTGTATTTTTGTATTTTTCATAAATTGTTTTATTTATTTAAATCCCTCACAAAAACCATCAGCCTGTTTATTTCGTTTCTGAATTTAACATTTTGACGATTGTGTTGAAGTTATGCTTCGGCCTTAAGTTGCGTTCTATATTGTCGCTCTAAATTCGAGCTACAACAATAGTGAGATTGAAACTTATTTAAATTGCTTTTAAATTTGTTGGCCGATTCTCGTGTTACTTGAAAATTCCGAGATCTTCTTTGAAGGTGGAACCTAGATATTTTGAAAATGTGTAATATAAATTTTTAGAATACGTTACTAGTTCAGCTGTCTAATGAAACTTTAGTATTTCTTACTTTGACAAATTGTTGCATTTAAAACTCGGCGGTATTGGATGGTTACAAGTTGATTTATATGGTTAAGTTTTCGATAAGAAATATTATCTGAATCCCTCAAGTATTTGCAAAATGCGATGAACAATATGGTACAAAGACAACCATCGGGTTTTAGATTGTTTTAATAAACTCGTGTATTAAATTCGTAGAAAAGAACAAAAATACTTTAGGCTTTCTGTTTTTACCGTATAACTTGCAAAATAATTGTACATTTTGAGCGCTAATCCGTCAATTTCAATAGGTAATGCTTTGATACCGTTTCCTGCTGCATTATGAATTATAAGAACCGTGCAGCCAATCCATAGCAATTTCTGCCGGTTTCAGGATTTAACATGCCATTTCTTGCTCGGATTATCGCAAAATTACAGCAATCGGAGCAATTACATTTTTCAAAATCGATCTAGCTTTTGTCTTATAGAAGAAATTCAATGTGCGGTTTCTGCACATTTTTGATGTGAAAACATCTGAACGGAAAATCCGGTACGAATGAAATTGCAAATTATATACCAGAAAAATGAACAAAAAATGCACCGAACTTGCATACTTTAAAATTTGAATTACAATTTCCGTCCGATTAAAATGGAAAAGGCACAAAAATTATGTTGAGTAAAATTGAGATTGAAATAAATTTGAAACAAAGAGATAGTACACTAATAGGTTATTAAAAAAAAAGTGGTAAACAGATTCGATTGAAGATGCAGAGAGACGTGCTACAGTATGCCTAGCTGCTATGATTTTAAGGTCAAAATGGCGCATTTAACTAATAGAACCGCCTTCATTCAGTTCAAGATACGGCTATACTGAAACACTTGGTTTTTATTTCTCGTTGTCAATTATAAATTTTAAATTTAAATTGAACAATAATTCGGCAAGGTTCTTCCTCCAACCCCAAAATATAACGTAACTTAAATACTGAGTAAACAGCAGCTGTCTATCTGCATTGGTTTCTCGGACCCATCGAAGAGGCTGAAAATGATTCAATGGATACTTATATATAAAGGTTTACACATATTTCTTTCGCGAATTGAACATGAACTCGCCCGTTTTTTTTTCTAAATAGTTCTGTTGTGCAATTTATATAGGCAGCGAAAACTAAAACTGTTCAATTTTATCAGCTAATTTTGAAAATTCAGACACTAAAAGCGAGTTAAGTAAATTTTAACATTTTCCTCGCCTTACTGTTAGCTAATGAAACGTGGATTTCGATTCTCCTCGGTTCAGTATCATCACATTTATACATTTTGTAATCTGAATTTCAAATTGAGTTTCACAGTCTATATTACGCCAATGATTTCCATATCTCATTTAATTATTCGTGTAAAATAACTATCAGTTTATTTTTGAATATAACTCTACTACCGCGTGGATAACAGTGAAAAAACACCTAAATGAATTTTCTACTCTATTTTAAAAAATCCCACGTGTGAAAGTAATACCTAAAACAAACAGTTACTTTTTCTCATCAAGTGCTTACAACCTAATTTTAATTAATAAAACTGCTTAAATCAATATCAAAATGGTAGACATTAACGCGTTGAAAAAGCAAAGGTCGGCCAGTCAACAAAGGCAAGGTAACCCTCATATTAAATACCGTGAGGAAAGCTTCGGAAATATCGATAGAAGAGTGCAGAGTTAAGCTGAACCGCGTCGAAAAATTGATGGAAGGATTTACAGCGATTGAAAACCACATATTCGATCTTGATCAATCTCAAGAACCTGATTTGGACTATGAAGAGAATTATTACAAGGTCGTAACTTAATTGAATAAGTTAAGTCGCAAGCTGGGATTCAACAATCCGAATGCAAATGCAAGCTTCGAAAGCCCGTTAAACGCAACGCAACCAGGAGATAATATTCCTGTATTCTCAGGAGATTACACCGAGTGGCAGTCATTTTACGATCTGTACGTGTCCTTCATACATGATTCAACTTCGTTGTTAGGTCAAAATTTCCAGTATTTGAAAGGGCTACTTCGAGGAGAAGCTGCTAGCCTCTTGCGACATTTCAGCATCACTGAAGCTAAAGTTGAGGCATCGTTACGACAGAAAACGACACACTATCAATGCGTCTATCAGAACATTTATCAAACAACCAAAGATTAATGTTGTAAATAACGTTAACATTAATAGATTACTCGATAACTCCGATGAGGTTTTGCGTGGTCTAAAAGCTATGGGCCCACAAGGTGAACAGCGGGATTCGTGGCTAGTTTATATACTTGTAAACAAATTAGATGACGAGTCAAAGGGTTTATGGGCGCAAACTACAGCTGAGAAAGAGTGCCAAGCAGATGGACTATTTGCCAAGCTGATGGACATCTAATATTGCAATATCCAGTATTCAACGGTATGGATGTTTATAGAGGCGTAATTAAGAACAACAGAAGGTGTTTCAATTGTTTGACCTATAAACATGCAGTCTTTAAATGTCTATCCAAACGAAGAGGTCCAGTTTGTATAGGAAAGCATAACACACTTCTTCATTTGCCAGAGACTGAGCTGACAACGGATATGAACAAAGCAGACAGCAAAGACGGACCCTAGTTGCGGAAACGCAGTCTTGTCATACTGTAATGGGAATAGCATCGCTCAATCAATTCCTCCAACTGCTCTAACAGATATCGTATGTTATTCGGGTCAAACTGTTCACTGTTGTGTTCTTTTAGATTCAGGCTTTCAAAGTAAGCTTCATAACAGAGTCATGTATTCAGCGCCTCGGAATTTCACGATACAATGGGAGAATTTCAGTGAAAGGAATTGGGCAAGTTGAATTAGGTACAACAAAAGGGGTTGCTACAGTGCACATCCAGCCACAATCGAGTCCAACTTTAACAATAAAAGTGTTTATAATGAAGCGGATAGCCAAGCTCTCACTTATCGACATTAGTTATGCAAATATGAAATACTTGGAAAAATGTACCATTAGCCGACCGCGAATTTTACAAAGCTAATGAAATAGATCTACTAATTGGAATCGATCATTTTTTCAACATTTTGATTGACGGACAAATTAGACGAATTCTCAATGAACCGGTTCTACAAAACATAATTTTTGGATGGATGGTGGTGGGCACCATCAGCGATAATACGACAAACGCAGAAGCACCCCTACATGGATTCACGAACAACTTAACCGAAAGCAATATTGATGAGACCTTAAAACGCTTTTGGGAATTGGAATCAATTCCAAACGTTGCCTCGGTTTTGTCGCCGGAAGAAGAACATTTCGAAAGAAGTTTTAAGGACAGTCACCGGATAAATTCGAAAGGATGGTTCCAAGTCCGCTTACCTTTCAAAAAATCTTCATTGGAATTAGGTATGTCAATACACATGGCAATTCAGCGACTGAAGGGAACGGAACGCCAGTTTCTTAGAGACACTCATTTTCAAGACCAATACAAAAATTTCATTAAGGAATATTTATCTCTTGGTCATAAGGAAGAAATTTCACAAACGGCTATTGACGTCTTACGACTGCTAACAAATTTGATCGATCTGGTCAAAAGAGAAAATAATCTCAATATTCAAGAAGTTTTCTTATGGACTAATTCAACCATCGTATTTGTTTGGCCTACATCTCATACTCGTCGCTGGCAGACATTTGTTGCCAATCGCACCTTTCAAATACTGTCGTCATTTAGTCGATCACATTGGCGTCATGTAGCATCACCACAAAATCCAGCCGATAGTGTGTAACGGTCGATAAATTTCGGTCATTTTTTTTGTTTTCAACAAGGAAGAGAATAGAAGAAAAAAAAAAACACAAAATTTTTTTTGAATTTTACAAGTAACTATTTTGTTTTATTTTCTCTTAATCGTTGTCTGTCGACACCTGCCATCCAACTTTAAAGTCAATTTAATCGGGGACTCCAACCAACCTAACTATGGCAATTCAAAATAAAAAAAAAAATAAAAAAATAAAAAAATTAGAAAAGTGATATACAAATTTATGGTACGTTTGTTTACTGCATTATGCAGTGCGAAAAAAAAAATTAGGATGAAATGAGATGACCGTATAGTAGATTTGGCGGGAAAATTGCGTATATAAAGCTCGCGTTTGGGTTTGTTTTTTTTTGGGTATGAAGAGAAGTAAATTGAAGGTGGTGATGAAGAGAACCATTATTTTCCACATATCGTTTTTTTTTTTTTTTTTTTTTTTTGAAAATAATTCTGGTTTATTATTTCTTTTTTAATTACAATCTAGTCTAAGACTAATAAGCAATTTTATTCTAACTTAAATTACTACATTTTACTGAAATTTAAGGGTTCATCCATCGATGTACTCCTTAGTTTTGATATTTATGATTTGATCGCGCTTTTATCGTGCGCTAGATAAAGATTTATTTTAACTGATTTACACTAACTCAAAAGGCTTTACTCTTTTGAGCCTTCTAACTAAATCCGTATTATCCAGTAGCTGGTTGGCCTCTATGTTGACATGGTGAAGTAGCCGTTGTTCATGACTTCTAGCAAATTTCATAATTTCGGTTTTGATGAGTTCTATGCCCAGATCTTTGTGGATGTCGCTATTTCTGACAAACCATGGTGCGTTGACGATGCTTCTTAGCACTTTGTTTTGGAATCGTTGGATAATATCCATGTTGCTCTGCTTGGTACACCCCCACAGCTGTATACCATAAGTCCAAACAGGCTTCAATATTTGCTTATAAAGCAGAAGTTTATTAGGGATTGATAAATGAGAGTTTCTTCCCAGTAACCAATACATTTTTTTGTATTTTAATTCCAACTCGCCTCTTTTCTTTTTTACATGAGCTTTCCAGCGAAGTTTAGCGTCTAACGTCATACCAAGATATTTGGCAGTGTTTGCATGTGGTATTTCTTGATTATTTAAATATACTGGTTTATGAACTAATCTCTTGTTCGTAAAGTCAACATGTACAGATTTAGTTTCATTTAGTTTTATGCGCCATTTTTTTGTCCAATTGTGTACTTGCTCTATGGCGTTTTGTAATTGCTCTGCTGTATCTGAGTTGTTGTCACCTACTGCCATGATAGCTGTGTCATCGGCGAAAGTGGCTATCATGTTGTTTTGTGGGATTGGGACATCTCGGGTGTATAGTAAATACAGAAGTGGCCCAAGTACACTTCCTTGTGGGACCTTGTGGAACATATCGTAAATTTTTATTTTTTTTTTTTTTGGTGAAAAAAAGTTACCTGTTAGAAAAAAAACAAAATTTAATTGAAGTTAAGACAAATAAAAATAAAAATAGTAAAGTTAAAGTTCTGTACAGTAAGGCAGAATACAATATTTTGAGTGCTTTGAAGCTTTGAGATTTTTCTTTGTGGAATGGTTTATTGAATGTCGGTGGTTATAAGTGTAAAGAAAAACTTTAAATTAACGGTTTGGAAAAAAAAAATTTATATATAAAACTGTATTAAATAAAAAAATAAGGATAAGTTAAGGAATTATGTTATAAAAGAAAAAAAAACTGTTATGATCATTTTGTGAAATTCCTAATGTAACGGATCGAATTTATAAACATTATGTTAAAAGTTGGTGGTTAATAAATTTTGTTCAAATAGTAATAATTGTAAAAACCCGAAAAAAAAAAAAAAAAATAAAAACTCTGTTATGATCATTTTGTGAACTTCTTAATGTAACGGGTCGAATTGATAAATAAAAATTATGTTAAAAGTTGGTGGTTAATAAACTTTAGTCATTGTAAAACCCGAAATAAAAAAAAAAAGGAAATAAAAATAAAAATTCTGTTATGATCATTTTGTGTAATTGATAATGTAATGTGGCGAATTTCGAATTAATAAACTTTTGTTAAATTAATTGATAAATCAATTCATAAACTTTGTTGAATAAATTCTATTGTAAACCAATTGAAATTATAGTCAATATAATTGTGTAAAGTTGCTGATTGGTTTTTTTATCCGCCCGTATAATTTTCACATTGTGTGATAAATTGGTCGAATTCGAATGGTGCTGAAGTGTATTTTGGAGTGCAACGTATTGTAAGGGGGAAATCAGCTACCCATACAAAAACAAAAAAAAAAACAAAAAAGTTTATTTGGCTTTGGTCGCTGTTGTATTAAGTATCCTGAATAGCTGTGTTCCAGAATTTGAGTATCACGTTGGGGAGTTACGGAATAACGGACACCATCGCATCATTGCAGATAAGGATAAGTATACATTAATATTCAAAAATTATTTTTTTTAGTTAATTTTTTTTTTAATTCACTTAATGTAATTTCTTATAACCAATTGAAAGTTTTTTTTTTCCTTCTTACCAACGACATTCATTAGTCATTTATTATTCATTTAGTTTTTTCTGTAAATGATTTGGACATATGTGCGTCGGTTTGATAAGTGGTAAATAATGTGTTCTTAATCTATTATTTTTTTCGGGAAGCATCGCGTAGTTGCTGATATGGGCATACGGTACCGAATCCGTTACGTGATTTTTGGTGTTTGTTTTCATTTAATTTTTTTTGCTTTCTGCACATGATTATCGTTTTTTTGTAGCAGGCCGTTTATTCCAACCAAATGGTGAATCAAGAACCTCCCAGCCCTAAGCATCCCGGATGTAAAAGTGTTGCAAGCATGTGCACACCATGGGGAATAATCTCGAAGGTCATGCGCTACAAGTGCCTCGAGAGGGCTTATTCCAGACGAACTTACAGAGAATGCTTTATGGTGGAACGGGCCTGAATGGTTAAATAAACCAAGGAAATTCTGTCCACCGCAACAAAGGGATTATGACAACTTTGATTCTCTAACCGAAAATATAATCCTCCAAAGAATAATAGGCTATTCTCTAAGGTTCATTGCAGGGTCCAGAAAGCAAAGGTCAATTGGAAATAACTGCTTATTCCTAACCCGGGATGAACTGTATGAAGCACTCTACAAAATATGCATATATGATCAACGGAACTGGTTCAAACAAGAAATTGAAGACATACAGAAGATAAACACAGTAAAACATATAAGCAATCTAAAATCACTCACTCCATTTATTCATGAGTCTGGAGTATTACGAGTTTGTGACTGGTTTGAGAAATGAGAACTACCATTACCTACAAGGCATCCCATTAGTTTCTCATCAAAATCAGCGGTAACAAAACTGATTCTCGAAGAATTACATAGAATTCCTAAACACTCTGGGCCATCATTATTACTAGCATTGTCAAGACAACAATATTGGATTCCTGGTGCACGAAGTTTAATTCGTCGAATTGTGCATAGCTGTGTTCCTTTCACAAGGTAACGGGCTAAAAGTGCGACCCAACTGATGGGCAATCTGCTAAAGTATCGATTAGAACTCGTTCGGCCATTTTTGAGAGTTGGGGTTGATTACGCTGGACCTTTGCGGATACATTTGACTAAGGGAAGGGACAGAAAAACTACAAAGCATATATATGTTTATTTATTTGCCTTAGTACGAAGGCAGTTCACCTTGAATTAGTGAGTGATCTTAGTAGCGATGCATTCCTTGCTGCGCTTAAACGCTTCGTTTCTCGTCGTGGATGCTGCCAAGAAATCTACCAACATTTGAAAATTATATAGCGCAGTCTAATGACATATCTCATTTTCTTTCCAGGAATGCAATTAATTGGCACTTTATACCTTCCAATGCCCCTTACTTTGGTGGTCTTTGGGAAGCGGCGATTAAGTCTACCAAATTTCATTTGCGGCGAGTTTTTGGTGATTCAATACTTACGATGGCGGAAATGATCACTCTCCTTACTGAGATTGAGAGTATTTTAATCTCTCGGCCATTCTGTGTGATGTCAGCAGATGAACTAGATGCTCTAACTCCGTCCTATTTCTTAATTGGGCATTCTTCTACAAAACCACCTGAGCAGGAAATAAGTCATCTTAAACCATCTCATTTATCACGCTGGCAAATGAAACAATATATGAACCAGCATTTTCGGAAGCATTGGCATCTGGAGTATATCACATCACTACAACAGAAATCAAAGTGTTTAAAACAAAATACTTCGATCAACTTAAATGACATTGTAGTTAAAAAAGAAGATGACGTTCCTGTAAACAGATGGCTTTAGTTACTTAGCTTAAATAGAATTTTTCTTGGAAGACACCGAACGGTATTTTCAGCGGCGCCCAACGATTTCTTATAATTATCATTATTTTTTTTTTATTATTTTTTACTTCATTTCAATTTAGTTTTACATATTTTATTATATTATATTAAATTATCATTATAATTGCCATTATTCTCTGTTATAGCAGACTATTTCAATTAACTTGGGTTTTTGCTTAATTCTTTTGTTCTTGAATTTTTCATTTTCCATTCGATATTTAAATTTTCTTATCTTAATAATATAGCGCTGGTTGTAATAGCTTGCTCCTAACAATCTTTTTATTTTTGTTATCACTAGGAACTAACCAGAACTAACCCTATTGTAAGTTGTTCGTCCTTCCAACGTTATTATAATTTCATGAGTGAATAAACATTTTGGTTAAGTTCGTTATACTTTTATTCCGATTCAGGGTAGGTATCATTGGTTGGGTCAGTGTAATGAATTTTTTTAATATATGTACTCCTTTTCCCCTTGGCGGTAGAGCCTCGAGTTACTAAAGCTTTGAAACCCCCACACCAATCCGCTGAGTAGCTGGGCAAGAAAGAAACCGTCATCGAAGTCTCTTAGTCACTGAATACTGACAACTCTCTGGTAACGACTCAGTATTATACGGAAAAGTATACAGATTACTGTAACTGGACCAATTCATGCTGTCGAGTGTCGGTACAGAGTTTCAATGATCCCCCTTTTCAACATGCAATTCATTTAACATCTGATGATGGCCAATTGAATTTGTGATTATTACCGAACGTGAGAATTTAGTATCACCATTTATTTAATTTAAACGCCGATTTCAAAAAAATAGTTAGCCTAAAAAATCAATAAACTTAGATACTATTTGAATAATAAAATTGAAAATTGATTCAGTAGAAATAACCACAGACATATTTCAAAGATCGAATAATTTATAAATGTATGCGATTAGTGTTTGGACAAGCATAATAAATTATTTCGTGTTAGCGATGTTTTGATTTTTGCAACTATAAGTAATTTTTCGAAAAAAATCATATACAAGTCTTTTAATCAAATGCTCGTACATATGTATGTAGGTAGATAAATAAGAATATTAGGCACGGATTGGTTTTAGCTGTCTCACTTTACAGGCGACGGTGGCAAATTTTGGAAAAGGAAGATTTAATTTGTTTTTAAATTAAAATAGTAATTTACTAATGTTTATTCAATTGTGTATTATGTTTGCAAATTTTGGAAAAGGAAGATTTAATGTTTTTTTAATTAAATAAACAGCGATTTTTAGTTATTAATATTTCCACACCATGAAATAAATGGCGCCACTTTGACTGAGACAGCTAAAACCAATGCTAGCCGAATATTATATTATCGCAAAAATATTTTTAAAAAAACCGTTACTCATTTCCATAAATTCTTCGCAATTCCATACATTGCTGTAAATTATTTAAATAAATAATTCGTGTTTACATAAAAGATGATTGAAAATAAATTTATATAAAAATAAAGTCCAATTAAAATATAAAATATTTTAAATATGTGTCGTATTCGACAGGGTATGTATGCCTATAAGAAACCACAAAAACCAAACAAATTTTAATTGATACGAACAAAACAAAAAAAGCGATAAAAAATCAATGCCATCCATAAATATATTATTTGTCTAAATTAAAAGTGGAAATTGTAAATATTTCAGTCTGCACGTACTTACATGCATTCAAACATACTATATATCTTTACATATGTACATATGTACATATTTATATCTATAGGGACAAGTGTTACAACAAACAAGAAAAATTTACAAACATATTAGTTAAGAGGCTAAAATATTGCCCTGAACCTCGTACATCATGTTAAAATAGTTAATTTTTAACATATTCGTACACACATCCACATTTATTTTTTTAAATATTTATTTATTTATTTCCAATATGCCTTCAGGTTGTATTACAATTATAAGTTTTTTTTTTTTTTTTTTGTTGTAAAGAAATAGTGTTAAATCACTTGACTTTATTTGGTATTTTTGTTGTTACTGTTGTTGCATTTATCTCGACGTGTAAATAAAATATTAAATTTATTAATAATTATATGTTTTAAATAAATCAAAATGAAATTTCTTTACAACTTATTTTTATTTTAATAACATTTACACGTTTTTATTTTTATTTTTAATTAATTTCAAAACTTATAAAAATAAAAACAATCATAATAATAATAAAATGTATAAATATTATTTCATATTTTTTGTTATGTACATACATACATACATACGTACAAATTACAACCAAGCATAGAAAGAAGTAGATAAAGAATTTGTTGAAAAGCAGGCGTAAGATCTTTATCCATACCATATTTCCACCTTCTGTACGTTTATAAAAATAAAATTAAAAAACGGCAACAAAATTTTTTGTTGCTGTTTTGTTTTAATAAAAAGAAACATGAAACAGTTTCGAACTTCCTTTAAATATTGTAATAATATTAATGTTTTTTTTTTTTTTATTAAAATAAAAATTAAAAATAAAATAAAATTATGAAACTTATTGTAGCGATTTTAATAAAAAGTTCCTTTTGTATACTTCGTAATGCAACATTAAAAAAAAAATGTTTTTTTTTTGTTTTAATTTTTTATCGCCTTAGGTTTAAATTTTCTAACATAATTTTTATGTGTGTACATAATATTTATGTATACAGATTAAGTTTTGTGTATTTTCATCGCAAAGTGGATGGCATAAAATTTTTATATATTGTGAAATATGAAATACTAAATAGATTTGAGCGGTCTAAAATGTTTGATGTTTTAACTTTTGTTTTATTTTATAAGTTGTTTAGTACGGATCGTTAAATTACGGAACTTTGCTAGAAGTACGTTATGATGAATTAATTATTTCAAATTTATCGCTAGTTTTTAATTTAATATATAATCTGACATTTTGAGCTTCGTCATTTATTTTATGGGGTAATTATTAGCTGCATTTCTTGACGCATAGTGATCCGGATCAGATCAAAATTTACATGTGAAGCAACAACAACATTTGATCCAACATTTGTTTTGGATCACAAATGATGATCTAAAAATAGTTGAACAATATTTTGTAGTTGAACAATATTTTGTAAAGACAAAGAATATAATGAATATAGTACGAGTATGAAGAGGCATTCAAAACGAAACGAGACAAAAAAATTGAATTTTGGTGTTTGTTTGTTTTACGCATTTTTGTGTCGTTTCATGAGACATGATCTGATCCGGATCAGATCAAACGTCAAGAAATGCGGCTATTGTTTATGAATGTGATTTAGGTTTGGACCCTTTACTATTTTCCATCGTAAATAACGTCTAGGTATTTTAAACAAACAATAAGCGTATTAGGATTTATATTTGAGTAGAGCAAGTTAGGCGTTATATATGAAAAAAACCTATATACTTTACTAAATTTGAAATTTTGGAAAATGAGCAATATTTTGACCGCTGCAATTTTTCCGGTTTTAAAAAAATCGATTTCTACATCATTTGATGATTAGTTTAAAAATTTCTGAGCAGTAAATATTTTCTGTCGTAAAATTTTATTATTGTCATTGATTAAAATCAGAATTTTTTTATGATACAATTTTGACCCAACTTACCAGGGGTAAAAAACAAAAAAAAAAAGAAACTTGGAATTACTTGAAAATCTGAAAACGTGTTTTTTCCGCTCTTGATCGCAGTTCATTATCTATTAAAATTTCTATTGCTAAGTTGACCCAAAATATGAATGTGGTGAAAAATACGTCAAATCACAAATTTTTGGGAAGTCATGTTTTAATTTTATGATTTTTTTGATGTCAAATTTTTAAAAATTTTAACTGTATATAGCATTTATTTCTTCTGAATCGCTCTGTAAAAATTTTGAAATTAGGGGTTTATAATCAAACAGTAATTCATAAGGCATGTAATGTGTTGATATATTACAGGCAATTATCATACCTTACGTAAATATTCCGCAAAAGTTTCATGTGATCGTTCAATTAAGTGCTATATTGCTTTGCGGATGACATACGGTCGTATGCAATTTTTTAATTTTGAGTAGCCTGCAAATTTATTTAAACATGTTGCTCATAAAGTTTGAGCCTTGGTCGGATGGGATATAATAAGGAGTACCGTAAATGCAAACAAAATGTTCAACAAAATAGTTGCCGCTTCTTGATCAGGTATAGGGATTGCTGTTGATAATTTCATCAGATCATCTTGCAGTGTCAATATTCCATAACAACCATTATTTCGGTCAGGCTTAATACCTTCTGTGGTAATGATGTATCCAAGATAAACCTTACCGATATTTCCTTCCACAAGAGGTGACATTTAGTTGGGCTTGTTTTTAAATTATTCGGTCTAAGATGATGTAATATGGATTTTAATTGATTTCTTCTTAATTATGACCGTATACAACAATTTCGTCCAAATAAACAGATCATTCTAAACCATTCAATCCCGTCAGCACTGCGTTCAACAGTCTTTGAACGCTTGCGGTCGCATCCTTTAAGCCTATAAGAGCATTGAAATGAAAATGCGGTTGAATGATAAATGCGGTTTTGTATTTATAATCCGAATGTACTGGTTGATGGTAAAATTTTTCTAAACATATAATACTAAAATACGTCGAATTTCCTAGTCAACCATGATTCGCTATTTTTTTAACCATTGGATGACTGTTTTTGAACTATTAATAATGGAAAATTGTTAGGACTTTTGTTAGGTTAAATTAAGTTACTGGTTAACGTCTGTAAAATTTGACTATTTGTTTCAAATTTAGTTAATAGGTAATAGGTATTAGATAATTTTGGGATTCTGTGGAAAATGACTTCAGCCGTAGTTAACTTATCTCCTAGTAAATGAAAAATATCACTATATTTTTTACAAACTTGTAAAAAAACCTTGCGGGTTGCTCCTCATTATTTTAAAGTCTATTTTCTATTTCGTTTGACCAAGAATTAATTTTGCGTAATATAACATTTTATACGGGTTCAGTGGAATTCCTAAAACACTTCTTTAAAATTTAATGGAGCAATTGAGAAAACCTTTTCCGTATTGAAAAATTATCGGATATAATATAGAATATATGTTTTATCACAATTGAGTTGAATGAATTGTTGCTATACAAGCTGCTAATGTACTTTTAATTTCATTTGTGATCCTTGTCATATGACAAATAATATTTTGGTAACGTAGGCTATTATCACTGATAAAGCTCTTTTTAACTAAGCTAATATTTGATCCAATATTTAGTAAACATCTTAAGGACAAATTAATTTAAATATTCAACATTTCTTTTCATATGCGTTAATAGTTAAAAACATGGATACTTCTTGGTTAATTGTTAACTGACTATTTGGATTTATAATATTTTTACCAGGATCTTGTACATTTAAAGAAATCGGATTGCCTTCAATAGTATTTAAAATTTATTAGAATTTTGATTAATTGGTACTTTATGTATTTTATGTGTATCTGGTTTATGTAAACACTTTACTCGATTTTGCTAGCCCAAACCGGAGTGCTGGTGGATAGTTTGAGTTCCGTTAACTTGTATTTTGATTGGCTGTTAAAAATTTAGCGTCAATAATGCTGTATTTGCCACTGAATTTCGTTGAAATATCATTCCTTAGTGTTTCTTAAACAATTTAGAAATCTATAGAGATATGAAGGATTTTCACTAAATTTTGCAATCATTTTTAAAGCCAAATCTTAATTAAGTGACATTGCAATTATTTTTTTAGTCGAGTAAAATGATCGTGATACAAAATATCTTCTACTGATCTAGATCTTCCACGCATCTGATTCAATAGTAGAATTAATATTCAATGTTTGATCTTAACTTCTTAAGCTTAAGAGAAACAACTAATTGCTAAATATACAAGGTTTAATGTGGACTGACACAATGTCCAACAAAAATCTACTCATAATCTCTAAACGTCTTACAAACCTATAGAGTACATTTCAAAAGAATTCCAAAAAAAAAACCGGGGTCATTAAAGAATTGTCCAGATGGTAAGCCACGAAACTTCGACAGTTTGCACTTTATACTGGCAATAGTATCAGAATTTCATTTACGCTCACCGCCTATTTTCTTATCCGAGCGATTCCAAAGAAGATACAGCTTCAGCATAAAACTTATTAGAACTTTCTGTCGTCGATCTTTCAGAAATATATGGAAAAAGTCTAGTGTCATCTAACATCTATAGTTTACTTCGTTTGAGCGAGTGTGTTCAACAGTTTGACTGCATAACTTCATTTGCGTCACATAAGTTTTAAAATTATTTACAGTTATTAAAAAAAAAAAATTAGGAAGCTAACCCACATTTTACAAACAAATTTTCAATAGAACTGCCGAACTGAATTCATTTTCAGAATTTCAAAACCCGGAAACCTTTGCTAAATTTTATATTGGAAGCACCCTAGCCAACAGGTTTGACGTTATAAAATCAAACCTTTTTTTTTTTAATATTACGAGTGGACAATTTAACGATTATTGGATATCGATTAAAAACCATCCGAGTAATCTATCTAAAAGTTTCTAAATTTTATTATTACCGATGTTGACTATAAAATAGTTGGCCTATCTTATAAAAATTCTTACTATTTTCTCCCATTATTTTATACTCAAAATAAGTTTCACAATCCTCAAATTCTAAACAAATAACTATACAAGCATAATTTAATCTAACGAAGAAAATGGCAGAGAAATCATCCAATATTTTCGCAATGAGCGACGATGTTGATTTTTAAGCAAAAATATACTAAAAATACTCTTCATAAGTGTACATTTAAATATTTGAATTATATATAGTTAATGTTGGGCCCGGAACCCGGGTGCCATTGTATTCCCAATATCTTGAATGTGGCGTTATGCTCTTCGAAACTTACTGGTGTTATTTCGCTGTCTAGAAAATCCTTATAGTTGGAAGTCAATTTTCTCAGATGTAGACCATGTTTGCCTAACATTGATGATAATTGCTCTTTTATTTTTAAAGCCGTGTCGACGTCTTCGCTCCCACTGAGTAAATCGGCAACGTACATATTATTTTTTATCATAAATGACGCTTCCGGAAAGATTGTTGAATTTAGGTCAGCTTTCTCAACAAGTACTCTTGTTGCCAAAAACGGTGCTGGTGATGCACCATAAGTCACGGTCAATAACTTGTAATATTGTATCTCATATCCTGGTTTTTATCGCCACAACACAATTTGATATTTTGTGTCTCGTTCATCAATGTTAATCTGCCGATACATGTTTTCGACATTCCCCGTAAATGCGATCTGATGTTGGCGAAATCTTAAGAGAATATTGTATAGTGGTTGCTGTATGGTCGATCCGACCATAAGAGCATCATTTAATGGCTTTGCCTTTGGCTTCCTTAACTACGCCATGATGTGGTAAAAAATATGAACCTGGTTCCAAATTTAATTTTTGTATTCTTTTCATATGCCCCATAGATTCATATTCCCTCATGAAATCTAGATACTGCTGATAGAAAGTTGCGTTTTTATTAAATTTATTCTCCATAGCGATTAATCTATTCAATGCAGTTTGGTATGATTGGCCTAGATCAACCTTTGGCGTCTTAAACGGTAATCGCACTACAAATCTGTTGTTTGTGACTGTGGTATTTTGGATGAAATGGTTTTCACAGCTGATTTCTTCTTCTGAATAATGTGGCGGTTTTACGATTTCTTCAATTTCCCGAAATTGCCTTAACGTTTGATCGATTTCAATTTTGGTGCACATTGTAAGGTCCAGCTACAACCCAACCAAAAAATGTATTTTGTGCAACTGGTTGCATATTTCCTCCGTCTATCCTTCCATCAATCAATGCTTGAAATATATGTGCTGCTCCAATCGGAATATCAATCTCTCATGGAGTATCATAAATTGAATCAGCCAGTTGAAGATCCTTTAGATGTTGATAAGGTTCTGATTGAACTGTTCTGGTTGGTGTGATAGAGGTGATTTTCGGTATCATGTAGGTTTTCATTTTTATTGATGGATATTGCTGATTCGATGGATATATTGTAATATTTATTTATCCCTTTACAGTACCAACGTTTGTCTCACCTAGACCGCAGATCTTTAACTTATTTTGATGTATTGGTAACTGCAGTTTTCTTGCACAATTTTCGATGATAAGCGACACTTGAGAACCGCTATCTAATAAAGCTGTGCAATAATGATACTTACCAAATACATCCTCTACTAGGACTACAGCGGTAGGTAGTAATGTTTGAAACACATTGGATACCAAACTATTGGTACTAGGTTCCTTTATTGGATTCACTGATGTTAATACCTGAGATTCCTCTGTAATGCTCTCTTTATTAGCAGTGACATAGTGAGTGATTGAATCGGTTTTTGGTTGAATGGTGTTTGTTTCAAAATATAGTAGAGTATGATGCTTGCGTGTGCATTTTAGGTATCTACGTGATCTACATTGGGTAAAAATTGTCTTTGTTGTTTAAGCAATTAAAACACCTTCCCTCCTTTTTCATAAACTCTTATCGACTTATCATTGCCATTTCCGTGAATTTGTCATGCTCGTATAGTAGATGCGGCTCGGTGTTACAAAGTGTGCATTTAGATAAGTCACTTGTCCCCAAAAACGATTTTATTAATTTGGACTCAGATCTTTTTTTAATAGCTCCGTTTATCACTTCCAACGCATCTATCCGGTGGATTAGGAACTCAAAAAAATTTTCGATAGTTGGAAAATCTTCAGTTGCTGATTCATGAGCCCATCTTTTTTTGGTGTCATCGTCTAGTTTCCCTAACAAGATATGAATGAGCCAGGGATCCCTCGATTCGCTCTGTAGACCAATCGCCTTTAAGCCGCGTAGCACTTCGTCCGAAGTGTCGTATAACATATGTACATTGGCAGAATTAGCTACTTTAATAACTGGTTGATGAAAAAACTCTTCTATATACTCGTGGATTGCATAGCGTTTGCGATCATATTTAGAACATAGCTTCTGAAACACTTCGATATAGTTCGAGGCGGTAGGTTTAAAATGTATTATGGTATTGAAAGCTTCACCCGTTAACAAATCCTTGAAATAAATACATTTTTGAACTGCACTAAAAGCATCATAAAACGACTACCATTCGCTGTATTGCCCATCGAATTTGGTAATGTTTAATTTCGGTAGTTTTATGGTTGTCGGGTTAAATTGTGTGGTATTAAAGCTATCGTTGCCAGTGTCGCGCCGAATCCACTTGTTTAAAGTTGATGACACGCGGTAGTAATTTTCCTCAAATTCCGTAAATTCTACTCTTCATCCGGTTTTCATAAAAACAAATTTTCCTCTAATTGGGAATAAGTGTCTAAATTTTCCTTCGCTCGGGTTAAACGAATCTGCAGCATCTCTATGTCGGTATCTTCATTAATTGATGCTGTAAACGTAACTAACCGCGTCATAGAACCCTTCAGTGACCCTAATTTCCGTTTAATTGCAGCTACTTGGGCCATAATTGCAACGATAAGAATTTATACACTTTCTTTATACACAACACTAACTTAATAAACCGTCTTTATTCCAATGTCTACGGAATCTCTTATCTTTTATTACCTTAATTTTATGCTGTATATACACTTCACCGTTGGCATTATCACTTACTAAGAACTATTGTTTTTAACTTCCCAAATTTCTTGTTAGGTTTATATTTTATAATTTGACTTTACCAACGAGTTTTGATATTTTTTGTTTTTCTCAATCAAATCGGTTTAAATTTGAGTAAAGTTGTGGTAAATTGGGGAAACAAACAAACAGATATTATAATAATTTTGTACTTATCGTGCAATGGCGGACTGGCTGGTTGGCTTCAGTTGATTTTTTTGAGCTTACTGCCTATCGATGTCGGTTTCCAATTCGCAATGCTGTGTCAGTTTGATTTCCTCGTGATTAAATAAATCTTAAATTGATATTTCTCAAGGTAACTACGCTCTGCTGCAATTAAATTTGGTTAACTTTACGATAATTTAAACAAACTTTTTTTGTTGTAATTCTGATTTTATTTAAGTAAACTGTCTCTTTATTGTTAATTGATTTTTTTATTAAACTATTTGTAAATTGATGTTGTTATCACCACAGCTCGAACAAGAAGACTTATTCCAAAAAAAATTCTCGAACATTATAGCTAGGTATCATAAAATTAATATCTACAAAAATAACTACGTTAAATACTGGAATTTAAGCGGCAATTTTAAACCAGATTTATAACATTAACAGTATAACTAAAGTGCATAATACAACCTAATATAACTATATGCCCTTGTTTGACTAAATTGACAGTTTCATAATAATGACATTTGTATTGGTAAGTTAACAAAACAATGAATTTTTATACTAAATTAACTAAATTTATATAAAAAGGGGGGGGGGCGAGTAGCGCGAGTAGCAGGGACAGAAGAGACGCAAGGATTTCAACTACAACGTCAAGCAACACTACCTACAGTTAGTACAAATTTGGGTGACCGCATGGGAACATATTTGAAATCTCACCCCCCCCCCTCACAACCGCCGATGGAAAAAATGGTGGAGGGAATAATAATATTTGTTTACAGCTTTTCAGAAAAAAAGAGTTTGCGGCACCAGGAAATTTGTGTTGTCATACTGTGTCTTCTTACAGGTTGGAGCAGTATGTAGATGAACTTTGTATTGTCTTGTGCTACATAAATTACTAAAAAATATATTACTAAAAAATTTACTAACTATCAACTACTTAGGTGTCTGAAACCGGGTTCAGTCTTTATTGCTAACATTCCTTTCCCATCCCTCGATCTTGCTATATGTAAAAAAGTGTACGACGGCGGCCTGAACGGGGGCGGATATCACACTATTAGACTTATGTGGTTATCGATGTGGCGCCTTTCTTTACGGGGTGAATATTGCTATGTTTGGCTTTATGAAGAATGGTGTCGTGTTGTAACATGGGTATAGTGGTGTGGTATTCGCATTTAAAATACGGGAGACTTGCTTAATGCTTGATCGTACATCGCAATCAATCAATCAATCAAATTAACTAAATTTATATAAATAATAATAATTTCTTATTTGTTTTTAGAAAATCAGATCTTAATCAACAATGATTCTACCAACATGCAAAGTAATTTGTCATCGTGTCGTCAGATAAGTACATCGTGTACTATAAATAATGTGCATTTGATTCTTTGTTTTTTTTCTTTTTAATCTTTTTCAGCGTGTGAACAGTTAAATAAATAAATTTAATTTTTTTTAAGATTCAGCAAAAGCAAATCTTCACAATTTGATTTCTTTTAATAAGGTTCTTCAGAATAAAGTTTTTTCTCTAAATAAACCAAAATATTTCAAAAATTCTAAATAAAACTCATCTCATCTCGTCTCAGCCAAAACACAAACAAAGCATCAAATGTTTGCAATGCCCATACTCAAACGGACTTCGACTTTGGCAATAAAAACTCTCACTCACAGTCAGAGGAATCAAAGTTTTTTCCTATTAAATTAAACTCTTAATACACTCTATAAAATAACTTTGCCAATTTATAATACTCTATAAAATAACTTTGCCAATTTAAATTGAAGTATTGGTAAACAAAAAGTAAAGTTTTATTAATAAGAATTACACTTTTCTATATCAAATCAAACATCTTCCAAATGAACTACCGCATTTTAAATAATTCATTTAAAAATACATTTAATTTTAGCTCGAAAATAGACAAAGTTTAAGTATATATTAGCAAAGGGTTATATTATTTTTTAGCTACTACAGCTTATCCTGGAAAAACCTCGAAGGTGACAAGTTACACCATACAACAATTCAGTTTAATTACCAAAATTTTATGTTATAATTATGTAGAAGTATTACAAAATTTTTTAATTTAACAGTTTTCTCTAGCCAATACACGACTCGAGAAAATGGAAAATATGTTGAAAACCAGGAAAACTGCAGATTAGTTCGTACATTTGCCACTATTCGAGCGAAGCTTTCGGAACAATTGTAAGCTAGCAACATTTTTTTTTTTTATATTTTTATTTTGAGTTTTTTTAATGAGGGCAATTACCACAACAAGAAAAAAAATTATTAAGATTACGGTGACACCTAGGGTAAAATAGAATTATTTAATAGCACAAAATTTACTGTACTAAAATAGAATATTCCATAATAAAACTGTTCTAGATGTTTCTAGACTATTCGTTTGGTTTGAGTATAAAGAGAGCGAACGAGACCGAATTGGATGATTAGTATTGGGGAAAGCGATAGTGTAAAAATTAAAAAGTGATTTAAAAAGTGTTTAGTGCGATATTAAAATTATAAGTGATCAGAAAAATTATGCGAAAATTATAAAACGAGGTTTTTTTTGAATTATTGTTAAGAAACTGTGTTCTATTAATTTTTAGTATTCAATAAATAAATTCATTGGAGATAAATTGAATTGTTTTGTTTTATTCACAATCTAGTGATTCGAACCTTGATGGACAAAACAAAAACGTAACAATAATAATTAATTAAATTCCTCACAGCATTGCCGAACGTGTGGCTCTAATAGACGAACGCTGTACTAGGAGATTTTGTTGTGTATCGCTTTAACAATACTATATGTCATACAAAAAGAATAAAAAAAAAAAAAATAGTAACAAATTTACTAACCCTCAACTGCAATGGTGCCGAAACCGGGTCGAGTCTCTAACACTAATATTCCTTTCCTATCCTTCGGCCTTCTTTTATGTAAAAGGTTGTACGGTGAACACGGCGCATTCCAGGCATTTTTCTTAGGTTTTACCGTACATCTATTTTCTATTATCAATCAATGAATATTATTTTGAGTTTTTTTATATTCTAGAATGATTACGTTAAAAGAATTCATGGTAAAGAGCAGGATTATTTCCGAATGCTGAAACACTTATTTTCGGTACTTCTTTTATTCAAGTACAATTGGCCCGGGAAAAGGCGAAAACGGAGTTTGAAGTTTTTGCTGATTTTTAGTGGAATTTTATTTAGAAAGTTGAGATGGGTACAATTTAAATTATGTCTACTATGCATACTTACATACCTAGTTGGCCAACCAAAATTATATCCGATTTTAAAAGCCATTTTCTCCAAAAACTGTTAGTCCTAGCGCCGTCACTAAAAACAAAAGTTTCATGAATTCTCTATCGCACAGCATAAAGTTATAAGGTCTTATAAGCTACCTTAACTTCGATGGCGCTATAAACTTTATTAATATATTGTATTTTGTTTAGCATTGCAAGAGCGAATTTGCATTTTTTGGGATTAAAGCAACAGTGAATTATAAAATGCCATGAATAATCAGGTACACCTTTTATTAGTCCATCCTATATAAATTAGCAGTGATGTAAGGAAAATTCACATGATATAAAAAATAAAATGATATAAAAATAAATACATTTTTATTATTGTAGATGCAATTGGGGAAGAATCGTTTGCCGAGTTTTGAAATATATTATTAGTCGTTACCTAATATTTAAAACACCTAATATTTTTATTGCATTATCATCATCCTGAAAGAAGCATTTGTTATCGAGATGAATCGCAAAGGAATCAGAAGTCATACACGATTCGCTTATGAATTGTCATAACATCGTCAGCCCTGATATGTCAGTTATTACTCGAATAAAACCTACAAAAAAAGACTTAAACATGTATTATGCATGCACGTTTAGTCTATTAATGGTCATTTTGTAATCGTATTGAATCACAGGAATATTAGCCCCGCTCTCCGATCAATTTCTATAGATGTGTCACGCAATACTAACATTGATGAATTATTGGTCTGTCTCAAGTAGTTTTATTCGTGTTGGTTTGTTCGTTGTGGCTTCTTGTTTTGGATTCTTGATGATGATTCTGCTTTCCAGTACTTCGTTATTCGGTATACTAAGATTAGTGCTTACTTATTAGAGACGCTTCTTGTGGGCGGAGTTGTTGAGCTTAGTGTTCTCTTTGGTTCTTGGTGGGAAGACTCGTCTTACTCCCTGTTCATATATTTAGAGTGGCTTGCTACTTTATATTCTCCCCCTACTTTTTCCTTTATTTATTATCTTAAAAATGCTAGAAATAAAAACTGTGGTGAATAAATAACCTCTATATAAAATATTGCAAGCTTGCTTTTACATATACTCACAATTTTATGGTAAGATAGTGAGTACGATGTATTTCACCTCGAGCTGCGTACTTATCTTTACTTATTATTTTTCGTTTGCAAAATTTGTGTTGGTTGTGGTTGTTTTCCGAAATTGCTTCTGCGCGTTTTCGACAAATGAAATTTAAATTTAATGCTTTTGGCCGTGATAATATTATAGACTTTAGAACCATTTTTAAAACCGGTCGATTTTAGTTGAATTATTAGCCCTTGGGATCAATCATTTCGTTACTAATTTAACCATTTTCTTAGGGTTTGTCCCTTGCTTGAAGTACTTCGATTAAGAAAGAATTAATTTTTCAATGCTCGTGGGAATTTATTTAACAAAAATATCTGAATAAACCAATGCCTTCATAATTATTCTAATCGAACACAACTACAGCAGTCCAAAGTCAAAGGTATTGTTCATGTTGAACCTATGGTTTTAATGTGTGTTTCTCTATCGCTTTATTAGTCTACAATGGTCATAACATTGAATATTTCTGAAATAGACTAATTTGTCAATAGAGAAAAATATTTAAAACTAGGACTTAACCAAAAGTATTTCTATCATGTTTTGGGTTTAAATGGTATCAAATGGTTTATCAGCCACAACTACTATAAGCAAAAACAATCCCGCATTCTAGCAAAAGAACAATGAAAAGTCTTATTAAAATAAAATGTAGAAAATTAGAGTTTCCAAGGCAACAAAAATAGTGAACTCTACCTTTTAATATTGCAAAATATTCTGGACGCTAAATGCCGTCTAACAAAACATTAAGGTTTTAAGTTTTCCATCAAATGATTGTTTCAAATTTTATATTAAGCTCACACTACGTTTCAAACGCAGTCTCAGTTTAATTGCAGGTCCAAATAGTTGCACTTGTTTATGACTACCGCCAGTTTTGTTTTGAATTATTTGTGAAGCGATTTGTGGCTTATTATCTATGGTATCCCGATTAAACGAACCTAAGTATCACTGATTCAGATTCACTGTAAAATCATACAACAAAAGTTCAATTTTGTTGTTGTCACTTTTTAAAAATCATTAAAGCATAAACCTTGCGACACTGCCCTAATCATTCCATTGCACTGAAATAATATGGTACTCGATGACTAATAATACTGTAAAACAAATAGAACAATTGAAAACAAAATGTTAAGTGGGTGAGGAAACCTATTCGGTTCCGTTTAATAAACTATGTACATAGACAGAATTACATAATTGCATTAATTACAAATTGAACAAAAAAAAAAACAAAAAAGATGGAAACACCTTCTTTATGTCATAATAAGCGTATAATAGTAAATCATATTTTTTTTTATAACAAAACTAAATATTTATTTTGTATAAGCATTATATCGAAGTCCTATTGTTATTCTAATAACAACAATAATAATTTCAAAAGCTAACAATTTATTAAAATTAAATAATTTTTATTTATTTCGATAATTTTATTCTTAAATCAATATTACTTTAAGTAATTCATTCATTCATTGATTCGTTTGTACATCGATTGGTATTTATTAAGGAAAATAGAATAAGATTTTTATAAAATAAAATAAGAGATTGTTGTTCTCTTATTGTTATTTTTAGGTAGGTATTTGAAAATTGAAAATCGAAATAAAAATAAAAGCTAAAAAAATCAATAATTATTTTATAAATGTTTATGAAGAGATGATGACTGGTGTATGAGGGTGTTTTTAAAGACAGCCGCATACCACAATGGTAAACAAAACTAATTTACCATGAACAATGTACATGATGATGTAACTAACAATCAATTTTTAATTTTTAAGCAACTTAAAATTTTCCAAACAATCAATTTGCAATGATTTGCGTTTTTAATTTAGTAGAAAAAAATTTATTCGTTGGCGTTAGTGGAATTTCATTTAAACACATGTATTATATATACGGATATATAATGTTACGGAAGGTTAATTCATTTACACCTTAGTATAGTATATTATGTACAATACATAAAATAAAATGATTGCTTATTCATATTGTGATGAATTTTTCTCACTCATTTTAATGCCAAGATGAAAATTTTACTTCGCATCTAAGTGGTTTCATTTATCAAATACAGATTTTTTTTTATTTTATGATTCCCGTAATAACATTATATTATAGTCGTGTCTAAATAGCCGTGTAATTAATTTAATCGGTTCACGGCAAATTACCACTGGTAATGTTATTTTCATTCATAGCATTTTTTTTTTGTTCACAATGTGCTCACAAGTAAAATGTTAAATATCATTTTTATGACAGCTCTATGTATCTGCACAATAAAACGCCTTGTTTGACGGATAAAGTTGCTTGTAATATCTTTTGGAAACAATTTCCCTTTCATTTGGAAATACCAACTGGTTTTGAAATTTAAACTTTCTACATATTTACAATAATTTTGATGTTTCTGGTTAATGTGTGCTACCGTAAATAATGGAACGTCAATTAAGGCTTATATATGATGACAACATCGCTATATACATTTTCTTTTGATTAATTATTTTCACGACTCCGTCTGTCCAATGGGCTAGTCACTTTTAATATTTTGCGTTGAAATGTATGTTCCTTTGTAGCCATGGCCGTGTGATTCTCTTTATTCCTTTTTTCTAATTTAATATTATTCATTAAAACCGTGCACTGATTTTGATACTGCTTCGCATTAATGTAGCATAATAAGGAGTTAATTATTAAAGTTTACTGGCTGACATGGGCTCAGGTGGCTGTATTAGCTCTCTATATCTAAAGAGACAAAAATCACAATTTACAGCTTTCCCTTCATTTCTTTTCAGTCATTGATTTTGGGAGCCTTCTATGTGGGTCTGAATAAAGCATAGCCATGCATCATGTACACCGGAAATTGCACACAATCCTATTATGTGTGAGTGAATGAAGAGATTGCCTAAAGCAATTAGAGTTATTAGTCAAGATCGAATTTTTCTTTGATGTAGAACACGAGCGTGGAAACTTTGATTAAACAAAAAAAGAGTCAGTCGCTATTCTAGTGCATATTACATAGTACATGTGCAATATAAAGAAATATAATAATGCTTGATTTTATTTTGTACATAAATATGTGTGATTTGAGCATTGAAAATGTGGTTGTGAAAATGGTTGTCACAGTCAATGTATTACATGCAGAAAGTGAATATAAAATTTTAAATTTACTCTAAGACCTCTACTGAACCGCAATGAAAATTATTAAAATAATTAACGAACAATAAACTACATACAAATCGATTCCCGATAACTCTAATTTCGTAAAATTTGGTCACAAGGGTTTATAAAATAAAAATTTGGTTAATGTGTTATATGCAGGAAGTGAATATAAAGTTTTAAATTTACTGCAAAACTTTTCGTGTGATCCAATTTAGATTGTTTAAATAAACCAGGAAAAATAGATTGTATTGAACACGATTCACGGCAAAACAAAGTTAGTAAAATTGGATGATTTGAGCTTAGAATGTCACAAGCGGTTATCACAGTAAATATAGTTCGCAAAAATTGGTCATTGGAACATATAATATAGAAATAGGTTATAACTGGTAATGTATTATGTGCGGGAAGTGGATATAAAGTATTAAATTTACTTCAAAACTTCTACTGAGACACATTTTAGGTAACTAATACAATCTAGGTACCATAAATTATCTTGAACATGATTTAGGGCAACGAAAAATGACTAAAATTTGATCATTGGAGCTAAGAATTATCAAATTTGAAATGTTACATGCAGGAAGTAAATATATTGGTATATATTTACTGTAAAACTTCAACTGCGACCTAGTAAAAATAATTTAAACAAATAACGATTCTTAAACTGCAATTAACAAGATTCGCGGCAACCATAATTTCATAAAATATTGTAATTTAAGCTTAGAATATTACAATTGGCTATAAAAGTTAATATATTACATACAGGAAGAGAATATATAAATTTAAGTTATAATATTGAACAATAATTTGCGTTGAACAACGATTCGCGGCAACGAATCTGTTAAACTATTTATAAATTCTTAAAATTTTGTCATTTGAGCTTAGAGAATCACAAATATTTATTAAAGTTAATGTACATACAGGAAGTGAATATAACATTTTCAATTTACTATAAAATTCCCCCTGAGACCCTATAAAAGAGTATTCAAACAAATAAGGAACAATAAACTGCACTAAACATTATTTCCGACACCAAGAAATTCGTAAAATTTGGTGATTTGAGTATGAAATATAAAAATTGGTTATAACGGTCAATTTATTATATGTATGAAGTGAATATAAAGCTTTAAATTCACTACAAAACTTCTACTTTGAACCGATTTAGATTATTTAATTAAATTAAAAACAACAAATTGCATTGAACACGATTCTCGGCAACGAAAAATTAGTGAAATTTAGTCACATAAGCTTAGAATATCACAAATAGTTTTAACGGCTAAAATATTACATGCAGGAAGTAAATATAAGAGTTAAAATATTCTCAAAAACTTCTACTGTGGCACAGTAAAAATAATTCATGTTAATTATGATCTATAAACTGTAATCAACACGATTCGCGACTTAATAAAATGTGTAAAATATAGCTATTTGAGCATAGAATACGTCAATTGGTTATCAGAGTTAATCATTTGAGCTTAGAGTATCAGAACTTGTTAAAACAGTTAATGTATTACATACAGGAATTGAATATATAATTTTAATTTAAAATATTGTATATGAAACTCTACTGACCACGATTCGCGATAATCACTAGAGCTTGAAAAATTACAATTTCTTATTACGGTTAATGGATTACATGCAGGAAGTGAATATAAAATTTTAAATTGAAATTAAAAGTTCTACTGTGACCCAATAAACATTATACATGCAAATAAATAGCAATAAACTCAACTGAACACGATTTTATAATATAAAAATTAATTATAAGTTTTTGTATTATATACAGGAAGTGAATATAAAGTGTTTAATTTAGCACAAACCTTTTACTGTGACCCAGGATAGATAATTTAAAAAAATTATAGATAATGAATAGCATTAAACACGATTCACCGCATCGAAAAATTAGCTAAATTTGATCATTTCAGCAGAGGAAATACCAATTGCTTATCACAGTTAATGTTTTACATGTGGGAAGTGAACGTAAAATTTAAAATTTACTTTAAAAGTTCTACTGAGACCCAATAAACATTATTCAAACATATAAGGAGCACTAAGCTCAACTGTACACGAATCCTGACAACACGAAACTAGTAAAATTTGTTAATTTGAGCCAATAATATAAAAATTTTTCATCACTGTTAATTTATTATATGCAGGAAGTGAATATAAAGTATTAAATTTACTACAAAACTTCGACAGAGACTTATTTTGGGTAACTCACATAAATTAGGAACAATAAAGTTTTTTGAACATGATTTAAGGCAACGAAAAATTAGTAAAATTTCATTATTTGAGTTTAGAATATATGTAACAATTGATTATCACGGTTTAATTATTACATGCTGAATGTAAATATATAGGTAACCATTTACTCTAAAACTTCAAATAAAGAAAATCCTAATTGGTTATCACAGTTAATATATTACATTTGGGAAGTGAATGTAAAATTTTAAATTTATTTTAAAAATTCTACTGCAACCCAATAAACATTATCTAAATATATAAGGAGCACTAAGCAAAACCGTACGAGAAACTCGTACACGATTCTTGGCCACCAGAAACTGAAAAAAAATTTGGTCATTTGAGCCCATAACATTAAAATTTGTTATACCTTTTATTTATTATAAGCAGGAAGTGAATATAAAGTTTTAAATTTATTACAAAACTTTTACTGTGAACCAATTTAGATTATTCAGACAAATTAGGAAAAATAAATTGCATTTAATCCAATTTATGGTAACGAAAAATTAGTTAAATTTGACCATTTGAGCTTAGAATATAACAATTGGTTATCACGGTTAATGTTTTATATGCTAGAAGAAAATGCAAAACTTTAAATTGCCTTTAATAAATCTTCTTATGCGATCAAGTAAAAAAGGATTCAAACAAATAATGATCTATAAACTGTAATAAACATATTTCGTAAGATATTGTCATTTGAACATGGAATATCACAATTAGTTATCACAGTTAATGTGTTATGTATATGCGGGAGGTGAATATAAAATTACAAATTTACTATAAAACTTCTACTGCGACCTAATAAAAAATATTCAAACAAATAAGGAAGAATAAACTGGAATAAACACGATTTCCGACAACCAGAAATTCGCAAATTTGGTGATTTTAGTTAAAATAAAGTTTGAAATTTACAACAATACTGCTACTGGGCCCCAGTTTAGGTTATTCAAACTAATTAAAAACAATAAATTCCATTGAACGCGATTCACGGCAACGAAAAATTCGTTAAATTAAGAATACAACAATTGGTTATATATAAGAATACAACAATTGGTTATCGCGGTTAAAGTATTATATGCAGGAAGTGAATATAAATGTATAAATTCATTCTAAAACTTTCATTGCTAGCCAATATAAATAATTCAACAAATAATGATAAATTCGTGAAATATTGTTGTTTGAGCTTTGAAACTCACAATTGGCTATCACATTTATAGTATTACTTCCTGCAGTGAATTTAAAATTTTAAATTAAAATATGGAAAAATTATTTGCATTGAACCCGATTTGCCACAACGATAAATATTTGAAATATTTTCATTTGAGCTTAGGAAATCACAAATGTTTATCACAGGTAATGTATTACATGCAGGAAGTAAATATAATATTTAGAATTTGCTCTAATCTTTTACTGCGACTTTAATAAACTGAACTGAAACGTATTGCTGAGAACGAAACGTTCTTAAAATTTGGTCATTTGAGCATACGATATACACATTTTTTATCATTGTAATTGTATTATATGCAAGAAGTGAATATGAAGCTATAAACATACTACAAAACTACTAATGTAACCTAATTAAGATTATTCTAACAAATTAGGAACAGTACATTGCATTGAACACGATTGACGGCAGCGATAAGTTTTTAAAATATTGTTATTACCCTTATAAAATCATAATTGTATTACATGCAGGAAGAGAATATAAAATTATAAATAAAAGCAATTAACTAAACAGAACACGATTCCCTACAACCAAGAAATTCGTGAAATATCGTGATTTGTCATAGAATGTTTGCAAAACCTTGAATATTCTGTAAAATGTGACGATGACGATTAGTCCAAATGTATGCGATTTTAAACTACAGCTACTCAATACTATTTAAATATGGAAAGTACTACTGCAGCCCAATAAACATTATTCATACAAATAAGGAGCACTAAACCCAACTGAACGCGATTTTATAATATAAAAATTGGTTATAAGTTTATGTATTATATACAGGAAGTGAATATAAAGTGTTTAATTTAGCTCAAACCTTTTACTGTGACCCAGGATAGATAATTGAAACAAATTAGGAACAATAAATTTCCTAAACACTATTCTTAGTGACAAAAAATTATTTTAATTATACCGTTTGAGCATAGAATATGACGATTGGTTATCAAGGTTAAAGTATTACATAGTATAAATTAACTCTAAAACTTTCACTGCTATTCAGTAAACTGAATTAAAACCAATATTGATCCATAAACTGCAATAAAACTCGATTCGAAACAATGATAAATTTGTAAAATATTGTCATTTGAGCTTTGAAAGTCATTATTAGTTATCACAGTTATAGTATTACTTCCTGCAGTAAATTTAAAATTTTAAATTAAAATATTGAACAATAATTTGCATTGACCACGATTCACCGAAATGATAGAAACATTTTCATTTCAACTTAAAAAATCACAAATGTTTATCACAGTTAATGTATTACATGCAGAAAGTGAATTTAAATTTTTCTAATAAAATATTAAATAATCAATTTCACTGAACACGATTCGTGACAGCTATAAAATCATAAAATATTGTCATTTTAGCTTAGAAACTTACAATTGATTATCAAAGTTAGTATTACAAGCGGGAAGTGAATTTAAAATTGTAAATGTAAGTTAAAAGTTCTACTGCGCCCCAATATACATTATTCATACAAAAAAAGAGCACTAATTCGTAAAATTTGGTTATTTGAACATATAATATAAAAATAAATAGCAATAAACACGATTCACCGCATCGGAAAATGATTTAAATTTGATCATTTCAGTTAATGTTTTACATGTGGGAAGTGAATATAAAATATATAAATTTACTTTAAAAATTCTACTGCAACCCAATAAATAGTATTCAAACATATAAGGAGCACAAAGCTCAACTGTACACGATTTTTGACAACAAGAAACTCGTAAAATTTAGTCGTTTGAGACTAAAATATTAAAATTAGTCATAACTGTTAATTTATTATATGCAGGAAGTTATTCTAAAGTTTTAAATTTACTACAAAACTTCTACTGTGACCCGATTTAGATTATTTAAACAAATTAGAAGCAACAAATTGCATTAAACACGATTCTCGGCAACGACAAATTAGTAATGCTGGAAGTGAATATACACATTTAAATTAAAATATTAAATAATAAATTGCACTGAACTTGATTCGTGGCAACTTTAAAATTGTAAAATATTGTTATTTTAGCTTTTCTTAACACGGTTATTGCAGTAAGTGAATATACAATTGTAATATAGAATATTGAACAGCAAACTGCATTGAACACGATTCGCGATAATTAACAGATCTTGAAAACCACAATTGGTTATCACAGTTAATGTATTACATGCAGGAAGTGAATATAAAATTTTAAATTTTCTTAAAAAGTTCTACTGCGACCCAATAAAGATTATTCAAACAAATAAGGAGCACTAAGTTCTACTGTACATGATTTCCGACAACGAGAAACTCGTAAAATTTGTTCATTTGAGCCTATTATATAAAAATTGGTTATCACTGTTAATTTATTATATGCAGGAAGTGAATATATAGTTTAAAGATTTTAAAAGATAATAAGATTTTTCAAACAAATTAGGAACAATAAATTGCAATAAACACAATTATTGGTAACGGAAATTTAATTAAATTAGACCGTTTGAGCATAGAATGTGACAATTGGTTATCACGGCTAATTTATTACATGCAGGAAGTGAATTTAAAAGTTTAAATTAATACTTAAACTTTAACCGCCATTCTGTAAACAGAATTCAAACAAATAGTGATCCATAAAATGCAAGGCACGGATTGGTTTTAGCTGTCTCACTTGACAGGCGACGGTGGCAAATTTTGGAAAAGGAAGATTTAATTTGTTTTTAAATTAAAATAGAAATGAAATAAAATTTACTAATGTTTATTCAATTGTGTATTATATTTGCAAATTTTGGAAAAGGAAGATTTAATTTTTTTTAATTAAATAAACATCGGTTTTTAGTTATTAATATTTCCACACCAAGAAATAAATGGCGCCACTTTGACTGAGACAGCTAAAACCAATGCTAGCCAAATGCAATACAACACGACTCGAAACAACGATAAATACGTAAAATATGGTCATTTGAGCTTTAAAAGTCAATATTGTTTATTACAGTTATAGTATTACTTCCTGCAGGGAATATAAAGTGTTAAATTAAAATATTGAACAATAATTTGCATTGAACACGATTCACGAATGATAGAAACATTTTCTTTTCAATTTGTAAAATCACAAATGTTTATCACAGTTAATGTATTACATGCAGGAAGTGAATATAAGGTTTCGAATTTACTCTATACCTTTTACTGCGACTTTAATAAACTGAACTAAAACCGATTACCGAGAATGAAGCGCTCGTGAAATTTGGTCTTTTGAGCCTACGATATACAAATTTGTTATCATTTTTAATGTGTTATATGCAAGAAGTGAATATGAAGCTATAAACATACAACAAAACTTCTAATGTGACTTAATTAAGATTATTCTAACAAATTAGGAACAGTAAATTGCATTGAACACGATTGACGGCAGTGATAAATTCTTTAATTATGGTTATTATATCTTAGAAAATCATAGATGTTTGTCAGAATTAATGTATTACATGCAGGAAGTGAATATACTATTTTAAATTTACTCTAAAACTTCTACTATGGCCCAATGAAAATTATTCAAACCAATAAAAAAATATTAAACTAAACAGAAAACGATTCCCTACAATCGAGAAATTCGTAAAATTCGTAAATATCGTCATTTGTCATGGAATGTTTGCAAAATCTTGAATATTCTTGAAAACATGACGATGACGTTATTTCAAATAATTGCGATTTTAACCTACAGCTACTCAATACTATTTAAATCTGGAAAGTTCTATTGCGAATTAATAAACATTATTCATACAAATAAGGAGTATTAAACTCAACTGAACACGATTTTATACATAATATAAAATTTGGTTATAAGTTTATGTATTCTATGAAGGAAGTGAATATAAAGTGACTCAGGTTATATGATTAAAACAAATTAAGAGAAGAGGTTGAGTCTTCGAAAAGTGTCAAGGACAAAGGGAACAGAATAAGAAAAATGAGATTTTTCAGAAAAGCTAAAATGTGAAGGATTAGATAAAGTCAGTGGAGAGTAGGATACCATTTGATTTAAACCAGTCGTCGCTGATCCAGACGATGATTCGGAATCAAAAGACTCAACGAGAGCTATCATAGCTTCGTCTGTTTTCTCACATCTGGTATCGACTTCCACTGATGAATTTATTGGTCGGTGTTGCTGCCAGCATCTTTCCTCTTGGAAAAAAAGTTGAATTGCTCTTCTCCTGGCAATACCATGCCGTCAGTTGGAACGATATCCAGTTCACTTATGATACGTTGAGGATGAAAAGAGTAATCGGTAGGAACGCGAAGTCGCTTTAAAGAATCCTCCCAGGCAGTACAACTCTTGATTAATTCACTTATGTGTGGGAAGTGCCGATCAGTTAAATGGTATTGTAACACAGGTTTCATGTTGTTAATCAGAAGTTGGATAAATTCATCATCACTGTAAAGGGTGTGACACTGCAGGGATAAGCTCCACATATGTTGTTAATAATCAAGAAAAGATTCATCCGGCAATTGTTTTCTAGATTCCAACATGCGACGTATCTCATAGGGGGTTCGCCGGTCTTTAAAACGTTCACGAAACTCTCTACGAAGATGATCCCATGAGCCTAAAGGATTATGGCGACGAACGTCCAATACCACTTCAGCGCTACATCCTTCAAATGAAGATATAAATCAAGCACAAGAGCTTCAGGTGATATTTTAAGTGACGCAACGACGGAATCCAATTGAAATAGGAACATATCGACAGTAATTCCTGCAGGTGAACCACTGTAGGAAATTCCGCATCGAAAATAGAGAGCGTCTATCATATACAGGATTACTACAAAAATGAGGAGTATGGACGCTATTTAAC
Organism: Tipula vernalis; assembly: GCA_958295665.1. Classification (NCBI taxonomy): domain Eukaryota; kingdom Metazoa; phylum Arthropoda; class Insecta; order Diptera; family Tipulidae; genus Tipula; species Tipula vernalis. The sequence continues at coordinate 360,825,970 of OY282559.1, read as the reverse complement.
GTACGGTAATGCAAATCAACAGTAGATGGTAACTGATTTGTGTAGGGAGTAGCCGACTCCAGAGATGAACGCTCTTTAGAGATCGGGGCTCCTGAAGGAATGTCAAATCGGATTAAGTCATCGGAAACCAATTGGGACTCTAATGAAGCAGGAGAAGCTTGGAACGGCAACCTGCTGATGATTTTCAGGATCTTTAGTAATTAATTTTGAGGCAGCCTGCATTGCATTCATTTGATCAGTCAACCTCTGTGCCTGATCTTCCAATGACCTCATCATTTCCGGATAACTTATTTAAAAAAAAAAAATTAAAAAAAAAATAAATAAAAAACAATTTGCGGAATGCAGATAAAAAAATTGTGTTTTAAAATAATAACCATTTTACTTGTATAAGTAATTCAAAAATTTGGAACCATTAAAACGGAAATTGAAAAAAATTTATTAATCTAATAATTCTATAGTACGTCAGCGATGTGAAATAAATTCAAGAACTGAAAAATTTAAAGTTCCTCAACCAGAAGTTAATGAATGGAATAGGCGACCCGCCTGATATAATCCGATCCTATACTCCAGCTCCTATCGATTTTTAAATTCCTATAAACTGAAATTATAGTTTCCCTTTTCCAGAATATACATTGCGAAGTGGCGGGAGCGTCAGCGACCCGCATATATAATCTGATCCTATACTTCCGCTTGTATCGATTTTTAAATGCTTATCAATTGAATTTTTTTTTTCTAACTTGGGAGCACAGTGACCCGCTTGATATTATCCGATCCTATATTTCCGATCCTATCGATTTTTAAATTCTTATAAACTGAAATTTTATTTCTAATTTGGAAGCGGAGCGACCCGCCTGATATAATCCGATCCTATATTCCCGCTCTTATCAATTTTTAAATTCGTATAAACTGAAATTTTTTTCTAACTTTGGAGCAAAGCAACGGGAGCGCAGCGACCCGCCTGATGTAATCCGATCCTATATTCCCGCTCCTGTAGATTTTTAAATTCGATTTTTTATCGATTTTTTTTTCTAATTTGCAGCAACCCGCCTGATATAATCTGATCCTATACTCCCGCTCATATCGATTTTTAAATTCCTATAAACTTCCTATAAATTTCTCTAAATTTGAGGATTTTGAATTTGAGGATTTTGAATTTGAGGATTTTAATTTTTAGGTTTTGTTTTGAGGTATTTCGTAGGCAACCCAAATTTTACCAATTTCTAAAATTCTTAATTCTCCCAAATGTCATTTTTGAATCCTTAGATGTTTCAGGTTAGCATCATGACTTAGAAAAAAGCAAACAATTCCAATGAAATTAAATCATTAACTGTTCGGCAGGCTTTGAGAAGTTTGAGAAGTTTGCTAATTAAAAATTGTTCATTAAGTTCTCTTAGGTTATGTAAAGAGTTAAGAATTTTATTTCTACTTCGTGATAAGACAATGATTTTGATTTGGAAACACAGGAATTTATTATTTCTGTAAACTGTCTAATGTAAAAGGAAATAATTCTAAATCAACTAAATTAATTAAAAAAACAAAAAAGTCTCCCACTCGTCAGCAATAATTAAAAAGAAAAGAAATCTAATTTATCATAACGGATTAAATTACTTTCGTCCGAATGATGCACCAAAAAAAATTAAAAATGTATGTCAAAACAATTAAGTTTTCTTCAAAACTATTTAAATAAAATATTAATTAATTTTTCATTTTGTACATGTATATATGTTTGTACAAACGGCGCTGTGCATATAAAAAATTCATTACACTTTTGTCGTCGTTATCGGGTCTGTTTGATCACAATTTGTGTTATGATTGTTGTTTGTGAATAATTAAACTTTGATTTATGAGAACTTTTTTAGTGTTTTCTTTTGAAAAATACCGTAACCACATAAACATTTGTAACGTTCTAATTTAATTGTTTTTTACTGATTGTTATACGGAACGATATAATTACGGAGTTTTACTTTAATTTGATTACAAAGTAAGTATGTATATTGTGTATATGGGTATTGGGATTAAATTTAAGCGTTTGATTTTAACAAATTTTTAATTTGTTCGCTGGGTTCAAATGATTATTACATGACGCCACAAAGCCTGTATTATAACGTGTGACTTTGTGTAAAAACATTGTTTGTCTTATAGTTCAAAGACAAAGCTGTATATATATAAAGTCATTAATTTGCAATGAAGAACATAAAAGAGTATATATACATAGACACACAGCCAAGATAAGGCAAGATAATGAAGAAATATGCGAATTTATATAAATGTAGCAATAATATAAATTTAGAATTTTTAGAGCATAAAATTGTGGCTGTTTCTTACAAAAACGCATAAGTACATACGAATGTACACCACAGTACGTTCCAAATAATACTCTTGACATTGTTTTGTTGCTGTTTGTTGTTGGTACTGTTTTTTTTTACAACAACATTAATTTCATAATATATTTATTTTATTTTTCAAGACGTTCTTCATGGGGTTTTTAATCTTAAAAGCATACAGCCATCTCTTGTATTTTATTATTATTGTTGTTGTTGTTGTTGTTACTGGCTATGCTATATTATTAATATTATTATTATTATACGTTTTGCAAGCGTGAAAAGCATGTGTATACATAAACAAGTGTTTTTATACTGTACAACCGCATAAGTACACATTTTCAAAAGTTACACAATTTTCTGTTTTTTTTTTAATGTATATAGTATGGTGGTGTGTATGATTTTATCAACGAAACGTTTACTTTTAATGCATTTCTTAATTGTGTTTGGTTTGCTGTTTTGAATAATGACGGCTGATTGACCGTCGTCAGTATACTAATAATAATCATTATAGTAGACACAATAACCGATAAATTAAAACTGTCACAACTCGTTAGGCGCACATATCGTTTATTGTGTACATGTGTACACCAGACCAAAAAACTGTAAAAAAAAAAGAATTACAATACTTGAATCGTCGGCCACAATTGAAATTTCAATTATAATAATTTCATTTTCCTCTGCTCATACATCTATATACGTATACAAGTTTATATACCAAAACATTTTCTTCTTCACATTGTGTTAACAAGAAGAAAATTTATTTGTTTTCTTGAAGCAACGTTGCGCGGACGGAAAATGAATTGGCGTCGTTTCAAGGATGCAGTTTAATAAAAAAAAAAAAAATTAAATGAAAAATTAAATAACAGTAACAATTATAATGTCGGTACAATTTGTATATAGGTTCTTATTTTAATTCCTTTGTAATTTCAATATTTTGCTTTTTTATTATTTTTTTATTAAGCTGAGCAATTTTATTTTCATTCTTCTGCGCTGCTTTTATCACCCAATAAATCATGAAAAATTATTATTGAAACGAATAAAAATTGGTTGTACCTATATGTATGTATGTATATATGGTATGTAATTTAATTCAGGCTCTTCATCATCATGATTATATAAGAACAACAAAATTTAATAAACGGTTTAACCTTCATCGTTATGTGTATATACGATGTGATTACGGTATGAAGATTAGGTGTAAAAATGTAATGAGAAAATTTTTCTTTTTCAACATCTTAAATTTTTATGTCGCAAGAATATTTCATAGAATTTCTTCGTATACAATGTAATTTTATGTTTGTGGTCAAGTAACAATAAAATATGTATACGTTAAATGTATGTGGGCCGAAAGAAGTGCTCTCTTCGGGTCTTATATGATCATAGTTGAAAATGTAGGAATTATTTTGCTGCTAAGATGATCGAGAGTGATTGACAGATGCTCGTAAATATGCTAAAGTTTTGTGGTCAATCACTTCACAGTCCCGAGGCAAATGGCTCAACTTACATAAATTTATGCTGTTATTATTGATTGAAGAGAAAAATGATTCAATGTTCTTGAATTGTGCTTTTTAGCAAAGTGTCTTGCAAAGTAAAGGGCGCGATTCAAAAATTGTTCAAATACAATTCCTTTGCTTTAGTGTGTAAAATAAGGGGTTGGAAAAAAATTATAGAGATGTGATAAAATCAGACATAATCTACAAAAATGATCAATGTGGTACTCGTAAATCTTCAGATGTTTTGTATTAAGATTCAAATAATGGCTTAAAGCAAAGTCTGACGCTATTTTTACTCGGGCCAGCAAATTTTATGAGATTTAAACATAAATGTTAATATTAAATATTCTCTTAAGATAGACCTAACAATTTCTTCACGGTAGCTGAAGGTGAAAAAGTTCCGAGTAAATACTCGTAATATCACTCCGGCGCAGAAATATTTAGAGTTAGAAGAAAATTTGTTAAACTCGTTTGAAATCAAATCTTTCAACAGCAAATGATAAGGATTTTAGTGTTTGCTGGGTGGGTTGACTTCGAAATTCTGTTTTATACAATAAAATTCTGGTTTACATAAATCTGTTTCACAAAATTCTGTTTCACTTAATCCTGCAAGAACTTAAGTCTGCAATTAATTTTTTTTTCGCAAAAAAATCAATTGCAGAATTAATTTTTTGAAGAATTTGAAAAGCATTATGTGTGTGCGTACGTGTGTAACTGTACGAGTGTATCTGTTTATGTACATATATATGTGTTTGTGTGTTAGTATGTGTATGTGTTTATGTGCGAGTGTGTGTTTTTTGGCGGAGGAGGGGAACCTTCGATAGGCTTCACGTGTGAACCCATGTATCAAACACGTGACAGTGTCGAATTCTTACCGACCAAACCTCACCCCCGATAATCTATGCCGTACGGCCCCGAGGAACTACCGTTAAGTATTACTTCACGACGCAGGCTCAGCCTAGGCTGCCAACTAATCGGCTAGAATTAGCTTCTTCCCGCATTTCTGTCTCTCTGGAAGCGTCTTGGCTTTCCCATTGTGTTACAGATATTTGACCTTTCGGCGTTCCACCGAACTTCGGACGCCAGCATATTGGCAGTCGATTGATTCTTTTTTGCTTGAATCTATACAGATATGTTTGAAGCATCCGTAACCGGTTAAAAACTGTGTTAGGTGGTAGTCCAACTCTCCGTGTTGCCTGTTCAACCACGTCTCTATCGAGGGAATTATGCGACGGGTTCACCTGCCTTTAGTCGACTCATTCCATCGTCTCTGCCATAGATTTATGGTCTTAGCCAGCGCAACTCTTTAGTTTTCCATTTTAGTTGACGGATTTCGACGCAAGTATATTGTTTAGCGCTCCTTAGCCAGAAGATTGGTGGCATGCAGCATCATCGGACACATTTCGAAACGCGCACAATATCCTTAAAACGCTTAGCCTTTGAACTGCTGCAACTCTTTGTTTAAAATTATTCCTTTTCTAACGAACTGGCCCAAATTGGTGCTCCATACATAATTATGGAATTAATAACGTTGCCGAGGAAAACCCTGCAACTAATCCGCGCCCCTTTTTTTCGGCATTATTCGTGATAGCGCCGCGTTAACTCTACTTGTTTTTTCGCTTGAGGTAATGAGATGTGTCTTATATGACAATCTGGAATCAATCATTACTCGTAGGTACCTGATGTATGGTTGACTCACTATTTGTTGAGCACCAGTCTCCAAAGTTATGCTTTCGATTATTTTCCTGCCAGTAGTAAGGACAGCTTCTGTTTTATGTTCTGCCAATTGCAGACCAGCAGACGATAACCACCGCTGAATCAGTCTGGACCGTCAGACATTACAAATTTCCTCCATCTTCTCTCTATATTTTGCGACAACCACAATCGCAATATCGTCCGCAATATCGTACATCATATTCCAGAGCATAGAGTCTAGCACTGATCCCTGTGGAACTCCACCTTTCACCACGTACGTTTTCTTTCCCTCATCGATGCTGTACGTCTGAATTATTTGGTCAAAGTAGCTCGCAACTACTCTCGGTAGGTATTTTGGTACTTCCATCCGGGTAACTTCATTAAATATGCAACTCCCGTTGGCAGTGTCTCTTGCCCCGTATTTACAACGTAATTTATTGCATCCACCGTTGAGCGCACCTGCCAAAAGCCATACTAGTGTTCTGCCAGGTTTCCTGCTCTGATTATAGCTTCTTGCAACCAGTCACATACAATTTTCTTCAAAATTTTACCTGCAGTATCCAAAAGACAAATTGGGCGGTAGGAGGACGGCTCTCCTGGTGGCTTATCTCCTTTAGGCAACAATACTAGTTTCTGCTCCTTCCATTTGGTAGGGAAGATCCCCTCAACTAAGCATCCACTATACACCTCTGTAAAAATGTTTGGATATGCTTTAACTGCTGACTTCAACGCAAAATTTGGAACGTTATCCGGCTCAGGGGCTTTTTTGTTACCCACTCTGGAACATTCTTTTCTCCTCATTTTCTGATATTTCCAGTACACAATCGGGTTGTTGCGGGAAAAGATGGCTTACAATATCAAACAACATTACTGGACATGTGGGTTACAGTAGTGTGATTATTTCAATTTTTTCATTACTGTTAAGTAAGGTCTACCCCAAGGATCGCTGTCATCGTCCTCACGCTATTCACGGAAGCACATTTGCTTACTTAATTTGATGGCATGTTTAAGCTTCGATCTAACTTCACAATGTCGTTGTCGCATAGTAGAGTTTCCTTGAGATCTGGCTCGCTGGTATTGCCTCCTTGCCTTGAGGCATTTTTTACGCAATTACAAAATCTCTTCATTCCACCAGAAGACTGGTTTTCTACGGTTATCGACTACTCTTCTGGGCATTGCTGCATCACAAGCTTTTGTAATATGTCTCATAAGATTAACGGTTTTACCATTTGCGGTTCCAGACAAGGTAAGATCCTCCATCATGAGATGAAATATGTTCTCGTCAAACTCTTTCGACTTCCAACCCATCGCTTCTTTATGGTACCTAGCTAAAGTCCTTCGAGGTCGCCCCTCTGTCAGCTCATATACAATGGCTTGATGGTCATTTTGTGTATATATATCGCTCACTCTCCATGCTATTAGTCTATCGTCAAGACATTTCCTCATGAATGTCAGGTCAATTGTCTAGCTCGTGTTACATCTAGAGAAGGTAGGCGCATTTCCCGTATTTACTAACACGACCGGTACACATGCAAACGCTTCTAGCAGCGTGGAACCTCTGCTGTTGGTTTCTCTACTTCCCCACTTGATTTCCCACGCATTGAAGTCACCGGCTATCAACAATGGGCTGTGGCTTTGTGCGTCATCCGTTAACCGATCTAAAAATGTTTGAAACTCTCCAATCGATGTACTAGAAGGTGCGTAGCAGCTATACATATGAACGCCGTTCACTTTTGCTCTGACAATCCCGGATACAGAAGTCTCACCAATTTCTTGCAGTGAATGGCTACCGCCAACCCAGATAGCTGCTCGATTTGATACATCTAAAACCCAATTCCTCCTATCCCCGTTCCTAAATTGTTCACACCCAATTGCCACATTCACTTTCATTTCCTGTACAGATTGTTGCAGCAGGTCCTGGGCAATCTCACAGTGGTTTAGATTTAGTTGGATGACTTTAGTTGACCAAGACCACTATTATACAAAATATTCCATAACAATGGACTCATCACCGAACAGTAAATATTTTATCTAAGTAGATAACTGATCAACAAGTTAGTGACAAAAATTATATTTAAAAATACAGAATTTTGTAAAACATAATTTTTTAAAACAGAATTATGTACCGATCCCTTGTTGGGTTCATTTATTTGTAATATACGTTTTGCACTCCAAGTCTACCCCTTTTACAAATTAAATTAAACATTTAACCAAACAAATTCAACCTTTTACGGATCAAGTTTTGATTATAAAAGGTTGCATTTGATTGCAAAAGTTTGATTGTCCTTGACAACAGAATACATTTCTTTAAGAAAGGAAGGAATTACTTATCAGCATTACTACTAAGCATCGTTCGAACTATCATATTGATGTTGATAAAAATCCAGAAGAAATTGTTAAACCTTTTTTCTTAGAGAAATTCCTAATGGCAACTGGAAACCACTTCTTGTTTCCTTCATTAAGTGCGCCCTTGCCTTAAGAAAGGGAATCAACGTATACTTGAGCCAAACCAGTTAGTCTCTTCGTCAGTTTCGTCGTCAGAAAAAAAATTAAATAAAAATATAAAAAAAAAAAAAAATTAAAAATAATTTTCTTTTGCATGGAATTTTTAGGCTGTCATCATTAACATAGACCGCCTTGTTAACAACTCCAGTTGTTAACTAATTGGTAATTTGCATATTTTAGTGATTTTTCGTTTGACCGTTGTAGATGGTGTTTTAATAGATAATACTCGTATTAGACAATTATTATCTGGATGAACCTCTATGATCCGGCCCAACGCCCATTTACATGAGGGTAAGTTATCGTCTTTGATTAATACGAGGTCATTGATTTTTAAATTGTTCATCCTTTTAGTCCATTAATGTCTTTGTTGAAGAGAATTCAATTACTCATTGCTAAATCTCTTCCAAAAATCCTCTCACTCGTTGTTGGATTTGCTGCGCCATCGGGATAATCTCGCTATCGGTACATTTTCTAAATCATATTCTGGTATCGCGGATATGGTTGAGCTGATCAGAAAATGTGCGGGAGTCGTCAAACCCTCGATAGTGGTGTCATCTTCAGATATTGCGCAAAGTAGCCTCGAATTTAAAATTGCTTCTATTTGTGTTAGTAACGTCGACATTTCCTCGAACGTTAAATTGCAAGTGCCGGTGGCTTTGTTCAAATGTGTTTTTACTGATTTTACAGACACCTCCCATAATCCCCCAAAATGAGGAGCTGCTGGTGGTTATGTATACCTTTGTATAGAATTTGACGCCATATATTCTGCAATTAAACAACTGTCTGTCTTAGATTTTAGCATTCTAAATACCTCTTTTAACTGTCGCCTCGCTCCAATTATATTTGTGCCATTATCTGTAAATATTTCATTAGGTACCCCTCTTCTCGAAGAAAATCGCTTCAACGCTGCAATGAACGCGTCACTGGTAAGGTATGTCACAGCTTCTAAATGGATAGCTTTGGTAACCATACAAACAAAAACAGCTATTTAGCCCTTTACTATTATAGCTCCTCGTCCTCTTTTGTTGGCTTTAGAAACCGGTCCGGCATAATCTATCCCACATTTACTAAATGGCCTGGCTGGTGTGGTTCTTACCGCTGGTAAATTCTCCATAAGTTGTTTCGTGGTTGTGGCTCTTTATCGGAAACATTTTACACATTTTCCTTATTTCTTCTCTGATAAGTCCTCTGCTTTTGATGATCCAGTATTTCTGTCGGATTAGATGGGATGTTAACGAAGGACCTGGATGTAAATATTTATTGTGGACATGGGAAATTATCATTCTACTCGGGATATGGGATTTGGGTAGAATGATTGGGTATTTAAAATCATATTGATTTGTTGAGTTTTGTAATCTTCCTCCAACTCTTAATATGCCATTTTCATCTATGAACGGTGTTAGTGGGAGGAGATTAGTTTTACCGTGTATTTCATTTTTCGCCCTCAATTGTTTGATTTCATCACGAAATTCGCAACTCTGGATATGTTTTATCACTTGCTTTGTTGAGTAATCTAGCTCCTTTGCTGAAAGTGGTGTGCATTGTCTCCCATCTTCTTTAACCCTTAAATTTGCTACAAATCTGTTGACGAAACTTACACTTCTTATTAGTTTACTAAAAGAAAATGTTCGTTCAATCAGATCATCAATTATATTGCTAGTAGTTTCACACTGAAGTACATGAGTTGCAGCTGGCTTTTGAGTTCGCGTCTCTAAATTTGTTGTACCATATAAATCTTCACAAAATGGGCAACAAATGTTCTGGAAATGTTGGATTATGTTCTGATTTCACGTGATTCCAGTGCTGCCTTGGTACTAAATTTAATATTTCTGCAATACGGCTGCCGAAGAAAGTTTTCCAGTTGATGGGGTGATCGGATAGCTATGCTAAAACTATCGCGGAATCGGTCCATGCATATAATTTTGTTGATGATGCCATAGTGTCTCTAACTGCAACAAGCAATCTCGCTAGAAGATAAGCTCCACATAACTTCAATCGTGGTAAACTTACTTGTTTTATTGGAGCCACTTTTGTTTTGGATGCAATTATCGTAACGTAAACAGCCCCCGTCCCATCTTGAGATCGACAATATATCACCGCAGAGTAGGCTCGTTCACTCGCGTCCAAAAATTCATGAAGTTCTGCTTCACCGGTAGGTATGTGTTTTTTAATAATTAACTTCTGAAATTCAATAAATTCATCTTTAATTTGGCCCCATACTTTAGCAATATCGACTAGTAGTTCCTCGTCCCATTCTAATTTTCGTAACCATAATGTTTGGAACAACATTTTAGCGATAATGGTAGAAGGTGATAGCCAACCTAAATCAATGTTCGCTTGGTTGATATCGCATTTTCAGGCAGTTTTGCTGTGAATGAAAAAATGTCTTTTGAAGGATTCCATTTTATATCAAGAATGTTAACGTTTTCTTCAGTTTCTTTGATTTCAAGAACACTTTCCTTTGTATCCGTTATGTCTGCTAGTTCTGTTGAGTTCGACATCCATTTCCTCAAGTTAAATTTTGATTTTCCAATAACATATTGAATTTTTTTTTTGTAGGTTTTTGTCATTTTCGGCCGAATTCGCACCTGTAAGGAGATCATCAACAAAAAAGTCATTTCTGGGCTTGCACCTGGACTATAAAAGGAAATTCCTTTTCCATATCAAACGCCGCTTGATGTAGAGCTCTTATGGCTAGAAATTCTGAGCTAACTAAACCAAACGTAACCGTGGTGAGTATATAAGATTTCAACTTTTCGTTGTCTCGTTCGCGCCATAAAACCCTTCGGTAATTTTGATCTACATCTGTGACCCTCACTTGTCTATACAAGTAATGAAATCTCGTTAAAGTTGACCACAGAGTTGGTTAAATTGTGGGTCCAACTAGTATGTTATCGTTCAAAGAGTTAGTTTTAAACTATAAGCTTTACGTGTTCATACGTACAACAAGTATTATTTAGGGGCACAAGGTGGTTTGGCGTCTATTGGAGGGAAGGGCCAAAGTTGAGTAGATTAATCTACCAGCTCCGTAACCTTCCAGTAGGGTGCGCATTACGTGAGCTGTTCTGGTCACATCATTAGGCAACTGCGTGATGGGTACAATTGTGTAAGTGGTAACATGTTCACAATTCGCAAGTGTACGTGCTGCCTCCTCGTAGCAAGCACTGGTAACTGAGGCCATTTGGCACAAGCTAAAGTACGACGCTAAAGGAGAACACCTTGTCAAAAAACTCTAATCTAAGGTGGAACAGCATATGCCGATGGATGAATGGCTGAACGGTTAATCAGTCCAAAATATGCTGACTTTGGTACCAGGTATCCTCCAGTTTTATTTAGCCTTCATGTAGTAAAGCTGGGTAACTATAGGCGATTTGCAATTCCCAGCAACTGTAAAAACAAACGGAATACGGGGCAGGAGTAAGAATATACGGGAGTGGGACAGCCCTCTCGATGTCCTTGGGCTCCAATGCTACCGTATTTCTAGTATAACTACATGCTGTAGTAAACATCTAAGAGTGAGAGCAATAAGCCCAGTAGTATTGTCAGGTTCATTAAGAACCTCTATATTGACTGGACGGATAATTAAGCAGGGTCCAGCACAATAGATCTTTTAGGCCGCAAGTAGCTGATCGCCCACATGGCCCTCCAATGATAATAATAATAATAATAATAATAATAGGGCACAAGAAAAAGTTTGCGGGGAGGCCCGGAATTTGTAGTTACGCTACTTCTTAGAAGATGTCGGCTGCGGCCCCCCAAAGCCCGTTTGACGATTTTTTAAAAATCTAAAATTCATAGAAATTGGAGGAACTCCCCAAAGCCGCTTAGCATTGGTCCTTTCCGCACAAGGATTTGATGAAATTATGTAGATTCCTTGTTTTTAGATGAGCAGTTTACTTTGTAGTCTTCGGGATTTTTTCGTTCGAGAATATGATGCTATCCCGTATTTTTTGGCCTCTGTCTCCACTTGAAACATTTATGCTTGATCCATCAGTATAAACGATACAAGCAATACAATTCCTTTGATCTGTGTCTAAAAGGTTAACGGAGCAATTTCCATTATTATAAATATTAAGAAATATTGCGGAAAAAACTCTAGTTTTATAGACATTTTATTAATTTTGATTTTAACGTTGGACATTCTTGGATAATTGTATTTCTGGATTTCTGTTTTATTTTTTGTTTCTGGATTGGTTTTCTCGATTTTATTTCGGGATTTTCAGTTTCTACTTTTTTTGCTAGATAAGGTGTAGTCAAGTCGGTTTCAAGGGATTACCATCGATTACACCAGCAAAAAATCAATTCCTCCTTCAAATTTAATTTAAGTGGGATACTGTTGTGTTCTGGCCTTATGGTTTTAATTTAGGCTATAATTTTTACGTTAAGACCTCTTAAACCGGCCACTTTTTTAATGTGTATGTGCAGAGGTGAGAGCCCCAGTATTCTCTAAAGGACAACTGTTGGACAAGTCCTCTTTGCTCCAGTTGCACCCGCACAGATTAACCTCTGGATCTTGTCCAGTATTCTACGTACATCAGTCTGCTCTGTCTTTGGCCACCACACAAACGCCGCGAAAGAGACCATAGGTCTTAAGACGGCCCGGTCAAACAACCATCATTTGTAGGCTCAGTCCCCACTTTTTGCCAATCATTCTTTGGTAGGTGAAGTAGGCCTTATTCGCCTTGTTTGTGATATGATTTAAGTGGGGATTCCATGCCAATTTCTGATCAAGTACGACACCCTCCAGGGCTATCGGCGGAAGAACAGTTTTCTCCGGTTAGTAAAGTGAGTGCAGTTGACATTGTTGGAATTTACCGTAAGGCCCACCTCCGTGCACCAATCATTTACTACCTCTAGGGCTTGTTGCATTCTTGCCCCTAGGTAATGTTTGGGATGTCTAAATTCCTCAGTCTGGTAAGTAATTGATCCATCACGATCATCCACAATAAGGGAGACAGAACATTTCCCTGGGGGCAACCCCTGGTGGCCGCTATGGTGATGGTTTTATCTCCAAAAGAGGCCGTAATCCTCCTCTTTTTTTAGCATGTTTATTATCCACCTTACGGTGGAGGGATCTATCCCCCTGATTAGTGATTGTTCCTGAATTAACTCGAAATTAGTATTATCAAAAGCTCCCTGGATATCAATGAAGGAGCATAGTAATAATACTTTATTCCAGAGCGTATCTTCGATTTCCGATGTCAGCTCGTCTAGAGCTGTTTCTGTTGATTTCCTGTTTGGTAGGCGTGCTGCCTAGAGTTCAGAGGGTATCTTGGGAGAGTGTTGGATCTAATACAAAGTCCCAGAATTTTCTCCATGGTTTTCAGTAAAAATGATGTGAGTTAGGCTCGGGTCGAGTTAGGTCTATAAAACCTAATCTCTTCTGGGGATCATTTTCCCGCTTTTGGGATAAATATCACGCGAACCTTTCTCCAGCATTTTGAACCATATTCCAAGCTGTAGCTGGCTAAAGGCGTTGTTGTAAATAGGTGGGGTATACGCAGTCTTTTGTACCAGAAACGGATGTACGCTACTTGCGTTGGATTCTTCCTGATCCCTGAGTACTACACATTCTGGGAGAGTGCCTTCTGGAGTCGAGACGACATAGGTAATTTGTCTATTTTCTTACAGAAGTCTCTCCAGCTTAAGGTTTTGCTCTGCCTAAGAGCTATTTTGTATTGGGTAAGGGAATTCTGATAGGTAGTCCAATCGTTCGTCCTATTAGCCCTGTTAAAAAGTTTGCGGACATTTCGTCTCATGTTTTCCAAGTTTTGGTTCCACCAAGGAACATCCCTTGTGCCCCTTATACGCAACAGGGGTGAGCTTGAGTGATAGGCATTAACTATTGCCTCTGTAAGGTCATTTGCTACTCTGCCGAGGTCTTCGACAGAGTTTATCCTGGTCAGTAGACCAGCTAAGTTATTCAAAATTCTGTCGTTATAGACTGGCCAATTTGTGCGTTTTGGTATCCTTAACATCAACTCTTGTCTCGAAAGGATATTGATATTAAACCTGATGTACATATGATCTGAGAGGGATGCTTCCTTCGACACATGCCAGTTGAGAATTGCACTGGAGGTGCCCATGTCAGACAGATATTTATTGTTTACTGCTAAGTTGTTACTAAGACATAATTAAAAATGTTTCTCACTATTTAAATTGGTATTGGTGCTGCCCCAGACTACGTGGTGTGCATTAGCGTGAATCGAGCAATAATTCACGAAGCTCTGTATCAATTCTGGCGATAGTAATTTTCATCCCTGGGAAAATATGCAGAAGCGATGTATATCACCCTCCTGCCTCCTTTGAGTAAGGGCATTTCAAATAAATTGCGTAATAGAGAAGATATTGTGCTTTGAGCGACCGGGAATTGCTGTCCTCGGCCTATCTGCAGCCGTGTCGTAGACTACCTTATCTATATTGGCTGCAAAACCTTTAATCTCTTCCCCTTGTTGGTCCAAGGCTCCTGTATGATCGCTATATCTAAGTCATTAATCAAAAAATACGGTTTAGGTTGTTTGTAACCGTCTTCGATCGATGCAGATTAATCTGCACGAATCTCAGTTTCGTTGTTGTTGTTGGTTTGGTGTGTATCACCATGATATGTATTTTTTTTCCTCATTTCTTAGGCTCTGGAGAGCCTCGTTTATTTGGAGGTTGTTGTTGTGACATCCTTCCTTGGGTTTGGTCGGTCTCCCTGTTCCGGAGCTGCTAGGTCTCCTGGCCTCCCTCGGCTTAGTGACTCCACAAGTGCAACCAGCGTTCTCAGCCAAAGCTTCCCTTGATGTGCCGTGCAGATTCGGCTCTCCACTTTCCCCTTGACTGCATCCACCGCCCACTCCTTCTTTGGGCGAAAGTGTACAAAACCAGACATCCAGTTGACTTTGTAGTTAGATCCCTTAAGTATCTCCGCCGATTTATGTGAAACCGCATCGTAATTTGAAGGAAGTCACCTTCTCGCTCCTTTCTCGCAATAATCCTCCAATCTGCGACTCTTAGGTCCTTATTCTGGATCGCCTTACGACGCAGAATCTTTTCGTTTGTCTCCTTACCACCTCGTGGCAGGTAGACAAACATGAGTTTTAGGCGAGGCAACTCCTCCTCTCCGACTGCCTTCAGGGAAGCTTCGTCCCATGGTTTAAGTGAAGGCAGTGTGCCCCTAAGCCACTCTGCTGTGTCTTCATCGACACACTTGACCGTGAGCCAACCGTTTCTGGTGCGACATTCCAGTAAATTTAGGCTAACATTATTTAACATTGGCCAGAATCTGGGAAATTCCCTGTTTTATTTCAGGGAAGCCTTGGTCAGTAATCTTTAACCTGATAGCCTTCACTGCATTAATATATGTTGTGGCCGTGTCGGCCCTGCTTTCGGGGCAACTCTCCTTATTGTCGCCCTCAGTTGCAGCTTTTGGGGCGGCTTCCAATGCTTTCGGTGAAGGACTGGAAACTTTCTCTCTTTTTGCTGCGATGCCTTTGGGGGTAGAGTCGTTATTAGACCTATTCTCTTACTTGTTTGGAGAATGCTGTCTCTGATCTTCTCCTTATATTGCTGCAGGGCAGCGTCGCGGATGACCCCTGACAGGATTAGATGGGACAGACGTCTCCTCGCGGCCCTACTGAGGCGTGTTCTCCTCTTTGATGTCTCCTCGAACTCCAATTCCTCAAGATCGTTGATTATTTCGGCCGTTGTCGACGTGGATTGGAAATCCATTTCAGGCAATAGAGCGCCATGTATAGGAGAGCGCACCACTAGAGATTGGTAATTTTTTCTTAGTTTATAACATCATTTAGCCAACAGGTCACTGCGAGGAGGTAGTACGTACACTTGCGAATCACGCTCAGGTTATCCCTCGCGCAGATCGTGGGTCCCCAGACAGAACTGCCTAAAACATTATCAGAACTGCCTGCTGGAGCTCACCCTAAAGTAAGGTTACGGAGCTGGTATTACTACACAGCATTATTCCCTCCTTCCAGAAGACGCCACACCTCATGCTCGAAGTATTATATCATTACAAAAAATACGGATGCAATTTATTGTTACGTCTCAAAAGGACGATGCAACACACGGTTATCTACGAGTGAAAATAGTATTGCCCAACAGCAGCGAATTTTGATAACTGATCATGTATTACATATTTCATTTTACAATAACGATTGGTGGCATCTATAGCTCGCTAGATAAAATAATTTAAAATTTGTATTTTTCTACTAAAGCTTACTTGATAATTTGATCCAATGATAACAATTAACATTGGAATATCAATTAAATAGAAACGATTAATCCAGTGATTATTATTGAAAAAGATAACTAATCTAATAATTTCTCTTATTGTAGGACACCTTGCGAAAAACTCGTCCACAACGGGCATCAATACCAAATTTCTAAACTGTTGTACGAGTATTTTAATGCCATTTTCGGAGTCAAATTAGAACAACGAGATTTTCGGAATTCTCCACTTCTTAGCCAAAATAAAAGTTTACAATTAGACCAGCTATAGGCGTCAACTTTAGCTGATGTTGGCCAAGATTCATATTAAATACAACAAGAATTCACACTAAGTCCTAAGATGATCAATCAAATCTATAATTTCGGAACCAAAAATATAAACGTGGCCGAGAATGAATCGCTTGGACATATAGAAACAACGAAAATGTTTAAAATTAAGGAAATCATTGAGCAGCGCAGGCTAGAAATCTGAAGCCAATGTGGGGTTATAAAATAGAAATAAATGATTAAAGCGGTTTTACAGCAAAACAAATAACGATTTTAAGTTCACGTGTAACAACTTTCAGTTATAGTCACGATTTTCCATTTTACCTTTTCTTCTCAAATCCACATATTTCAATTAATAAATTATTTAATTAATCCATCAATTATGAGCTAGATTACTATTTATCTTCACCTTCTTACTGTGTGATGATGATTATTATTATTACTATCATTATTACTTGTAATAATATTCATTTTATCAACGATGACAGAGTATTAAAATGTGATAATAATAATGTTATAGTTATGATAATATATAGTTTTTTTTTTTGCTGTTGCCTCACCTTTTTCTTATACATTTTCACAAACAATAAAAAATAATTTGTAATATAATTTTCAACTCACGTAAATAGGAAAAACAAAAAGAAGAAAATTAGTTTTTTTTTGCTTTTTATGCCATTATTATTATTATGCTTTATGTACATATATAGCTGAAATCATAAAAAAATATGCATATACCCGACATCATATGTAGGTATGTACAAATATGCTAAATCATTTGAAGAATATTTTATGTGATATGCTTTCCTACGCTTCAACATACATACATCTTTAGTATGTAGTGCTAGCTAGCTGTCTGTAATTATTGTGTCCAGTTTGGCAGTTTTGAGAATTTTCAATATTCTTGTTGGAAAATCAATATAAATTTGTTTTAAACTGGGCATCGAAGCTTGAAGGCAATTTGATGTTTAACAGTGATTAGTAATGTAAAGTACATCTTTTATATTAGAGATATGCTAAGAATTTCAATTGATTGATTTTTGTATACACACTTCATATTCAAGTTTGGTGTTGGGTACGTCATGTCCCCTATACGCAAGGAATACCGGTCCATAAGATATAAATATAGCTAAATAACATAAAATAATGTAACTAATTTATAAACCAGTAACGTTCACCGTTTTACATGAAAATACTGTCTTATAATTACCTCTTTTATCCACCTTGTATTATATTTTATAGACAGGTAGCTACTTAAATGGAAATTTTTCCATCTTATTTTCCAACATTGTATTTTCTAGAAAATTTGCAGAAAACCCAAAATTACTTGGGATACTCATATATATTTTTATGTGTTGTCGTTCGTCTGAAACTTTTTGTTTTATTTTTTTTTGCTTGTTCTTCCAACTTTAAATAAATTATCCAATTAAAGTGCTAATTAAACTAAATATAAAAAAATGGGAGAATGTCACGTTACACCGAAGTTAAAAAAAAAAATGTATGAAAGAAGAAAATAAGTTTTTTGTATAATACTTTATCAAAAGACGATAATAAAAAATAAAAAAAAACTTTTCAAAACGAGCAACTTGAAGAAATATATGGTAAGATGGGTAAAATACCTTAATAAGGTGTTTCTGTTTCTTTTGTAATTATCTTCTTTTCTTATAGGTATATATACTTATTTGACTTGCAACTATCTGATAATTTTATCTATTAAAATCAAATCAATGTATAAAAAGCAACAGAAGTCGTTTTTGCTGTACCTGAAGAAAGCAACAAAAAAAAAAAAAAATAAATCTTTAAGAAATATCGATTTGTATATTTCATTAAATGCGTTATCTCGTTGAGGTGGAGGTATGAAAATAAAAACAAAACTTTTTTTAATTGGATTCGCTCACCCAAAAATATAATTATTGTGTGATGTACATATATTGTGTTGCAGATATATGAAGACAGACTCTGTCTGTCGTGAGATAATTCAGTGTTAAACATGTATTATTGTATTCGTTTAATTAGAAATGATCTTAAACTGATTAGCTAAATAATAAATACAAGATACAAGATTAAGCAAGGTTGATCGCTTAAGGCGAAGGTTTAATAAATTTCGATAAATGTGCTTTAATTGGTAAAATTCCTTTTTATTTATCTATGGTAACCCTAAATGAAGATCCCTAAATAATTTAAGTAAAATCTTTTTAAGGCTGAAACCTCATAATGTGATCAGAAATTCGATCTTCATTAATTCATTTCAAAAGACATTTTAAAATGCAATTTCATCATAATCGGTTGAGTAATAGGCCAGTTCCATCATACTTGGCCATATTCCAGAACTTCTTCCAAAATTCATTTTAAAACCCCATTTTCAATGCATAAGCCGAATTTCATCATAATTGGTTGAGAAATGGGCAAGTTTCATCATACTTGGCCATATTCCAGAACATCATTCAAAAATCATTTTAGAATCCCATTTCATGCGTCAAATTTCATCAAAGTCGATTGAGAAATAGGCAAGTACCATCATACTTAATTACATAAATATAAGCGCTCGCTACTTAAAGAAACCAGGAAAGTATTGCTTGCTGAGTCGCTTAAATTTCAATTTGTTTGGGCTACTGATGGTGCCATTTTAGCTAAGAATGACTGACCCAGTAAAACATTTGAAATTACCTCTGCAGCAGATTTAATGGATTTAGATAAGTTTAAGAATAATTGTAATTGATTATTGTCTTGATTTAATTTTTTCTTTTTTTTTGTAATTTTAGTATCATTATTGTGTACTGCGGATATCTACTACCAAAATTGCCGTGGTTTGAAAACAAAATTATTATATTTTAAGCTAAATGCTTTGCAGCATAACTACGATCTAATATGTTTAACTGAAACCTGGTTTAATGACTGCATTTATAATTATAAATTCATGGATGATAGGTATTATGTAATTCGTTAAGATAGAAACCTTAGTATATCTAATAAGAATGATGGTGGTGGTGTTGCCATTCTATTAAAAAAATCTATAATGATCTTTGAGCTTGATGCGATTGAAGATATTTTTGATAACATGTGGATAAAAGTTAAAATATTTTATGGTACATTTTTGATAATTTGTCTTGTTTATTTCCCAGTTAGAACACTATAAAACATTTTGTATTAAGCTTTCTAACTTGATATTAGATTCTCCTGTTTACTCTCAATTTTTAGTCCTTGGGGATTACTTGCCTAATATACCTTGGAGTACTGATTGTGATGCTATCCCTCCAGTGCCTTCCTTTGGTGAGAACCTTTGTGAAGTTGGCTCAAAATTTTTTCCAAAAAATTATGATAGCTAACGTTGGCAACACCACTTCAAATCTTATGTAACAAAGTAAACTGTCATGAGAGAAAAATAATAGGCTATGTAATGTCACTTATTAGTTAAGTAGAAAAGATGTATATGAAAACTAAGAAAAGGTAAAAACATTTTACAGAATGCTTAATATTATGGCTTGGTAGTTTGGTGACTATTGGTGGGGAGGACCAAAGTTGAGTAGATTAATCTACCAGCTCCGTAACCTTCCAGTAGGGTGCGCATCACGTGAGCTGTTTTGGTCTTGTCAATTGGCAGCACTTTTGGCCATTAGGCACAGGCTAAAGTACGGTGCTAATGGAGAAAACCTTGACAAAAAACCCTAATCTAAGGTGGAACAGCACATGCCAATAGATGAATGGCTGATAAGTTAATCAGTTCAAAATATGCGGACTCTGGATACCAGGCACCCTCCAGTTTTATTTAGCCTTCCTGTAGTAAAGAGGGGTGACTTACAGGCAATTTTCATTACCCAGCAACTCGTAAGAGTAAAATCAAACGGAATACGGGGCAGGAGTAGGAATATATGGGAGTGGGACAACCCTCTCGAGGTCCTTGGGCTCCAATGCTACCGTCTTTCTACCGGAACTACATGCTATAGTAAACATCTAGGAGGGAGAACAATAAGCCCATAAAGTATGTATCACTTAACGGGAGGCAGTATTGTCAGATTCGTTAAGAACCTGAATATTGACTGGACGGATAATTAGGCAGGATCCAGCACAATAGATCTTTTAGGTCGCAGTGCAAAGTGGCCGATCGCCCGCATGGGAAAATTTCCATAATTCAAATGAGTATTTCCTCAAGCACTGTGTTGTTGGCACCAATCTCCTGATGATTTTTTATTAGGCCTATTAATTTTGAGTACTCTGAAACATTTTCAGAATTTTGTGATGGGGATAGCATGGTCAAATATGGCCGGAAATCCTTGTGAGTCGTATTTAATTTGATTTTCGCGGTTCAACTGAGTATTTTGTCAAGCACTGTGTTGTTGGCATGAATCTACCGATGATTTTTCATTAGGCCTTTCAATTGTAAGTACTACAAAACCAAAAATAAAAAATAAAAATATTACAAACAATATGATAAATATGACACATGTGGCTTATGCCAGAAAAAAAAATTTTGAGACGATTACCAGTTGGATTGCGAAAATGAAATTAAATACGACTCACAAGGCTTTGCGGCCTTATTTGACCAGAGTACTCACAATTGATAGGCCTAATAAAAAATTATCATTTATTATTACAACATTGTGTTGTCTACTTAGTTTTTAATTTTATTTGTTTATTATTGAACACTATTTGATAGTGGTTATTTAAGTATTGAATTACTTGCTATCTATATTTTGAATTGAAATTTCTTAATTTTATTATTATTATTATTGTTATTAATAGTACTATTGTATTTTTAGTTAAGATTTTTTTTTTTGTATACTATTTAGAGGCAGCGTGTAATTGGACTTTTGTTTGTTCGCTGTCCTATTTTGGAATAAATAAAATAAAATATTGGTCAAATTCCAGAAATTTATCCAAAAATCATTTTAAAATCCCATTTCCAATGCACAAACCGAATTTAATCATAATTGGTTGTGAAATAGACAAGCTCCATCATAATTGGTCATATTCCAGAACTTCATCCAAAAATCATTTTAGAATCCCTTTTCCAATACACATGTCAAATTTGAGCATAATCGGTCAAGATATAGACAAGTTCCATCGTACTTAGCCACATTCCAGAAAACATCCAAAAATCGTTTTAGAATCGCATTTCTTGCACACATGTCAAATTTCATTATAGCCGGTTTAGAAATAGGTAAGTTCCCTCATACTTGGCCATATTCCAGAACTTAATCTAAAAATCTTGCTGTTCTTGTATGCAAACGCTCACTTATATAGATTGCTCAACTGCTCACTGAACACTAATCCAACCACTAATCCAATCCAATCAATATTCAAACCAGCTCATATAAAAAATTGGTAAATATTTCTATAACCAGGTATTCTAGATCAATTCGTTTGGCAGGTACCCGACCCTCTTGACACAGAGGATCCAAAACTTTTCAAATCTCGGCCTTGACCATAGAAACAGATTGGGGAAAAAATTCTAAATCAAACAAGCAGTTTTCGAGATACCATAGTTACAGACATCGAGACGCCCAGACATCCAGATATCCAGATATCGAGGCAGACGGATAGACGGACGGAAATTTTTTTTTTGCGTTTATAGACTCAGGTACTTTCAAAACATCGAGAACAGTGGTTTTGGACAAACCAAATTTTTGATCATTTTTGACAAGATTTCAATACTTTGGTCTTTTTAGACCGAAGCAACTTTCTAAATTTGAAAATTAGAAAAAAATTTAAATTTGAAATTGAAAACATGTTTTAACTCAACAAAACTATAAAATTTTAAAAAATATAGCTTAAGTCTGGCCAGGTTAGTTCAACTTCAGTCATCTGAAAATAAGCGATAAATTTCCCTTTCTGCATCATCCTTCACAAATGTGTTTTAACCTATCAAGCATTAAAAATTTGGTATTGTATTATTATTGGTGTCGGGTGGTTTGTAGTCTTTTGGAGGGGGAGGGGGACCAAAGTTGAGTAGATAAATCTACCAGCTCCGTAACCTTCCAGTAGGTGCGCATCACGTGTGCTGTTCTGGTTTTGTCATTAGGCAGCTGCATGATGGGTACAATTGTTTAAGTGGTAACCTGTTCACAATTCGAAAGTATACGTGCTGCCTCCTCATGGCAACCACTGGTTACTAAGGCCATTTGGCATATTTTTGGCCATTTGGTACAGGCTGAAGTACGGCACTAAAGGAGGAAACCTTGACAAAAAACCCTAATCTAAGGTGGAACAGCATATGCCAATGGATGAATGGATGATAGGTTAATCAGTTCAAAATATGTGACTCTGGATACCAGGCACTCTCCAGTTTTATTAAGCCTTTCTGTAGTAAAGCTGGGTGGCCTACAGGCGATTTGCAATTCCCAGCAACTCGTAAGAGTAAAATCAAACGGAATACAAGGAAGGAGTATGAATATACGAGAGTGGGACAACCCTCTCGATGTCCTTGGGCTCCAATGCTACCGTCTTTCTAGCGGAACTACATGCTGTAGTAAACTTCTAGGAGGGAGAGCAATAAGCCCAGATAATATGTATCACGTACCGGGAGGCAGTATTTTCAGGTTCATTAAGAACCTGAATATTGACTGGACGGATAATTAAGCACGGTACAGCACAATAGATCTTTTATGTCGCAGTGCGAGGTGGCTGATCGCCGAATGGCCCTCCAATAATAATAATAACTATTGGTGTCAACTCCTATCGACTTTGTTATTCCTTCTCGAATTACATCATCAAAACATAGATATCATTAATTCAAAAAATTAAAAAATTCTAAATAACTGATTCTATTTCTTTCGGCCATTTCTGACCTTGCAATCGTCCCGGTTGCCACAGACAATGGTTTTATGTTAAATATATCAAAAACAATGATAGGGAATGTTCGAAAGTTTCTGTCTCAGTATGTCTTCTAGAACATATGCTTCATTCGGTAAAACTCGTCTTACGGCATATAAGGCCGTTTAAATTTCGGTACAAGTTTTTGAGTCGCATCTATACTACATGTTATCATTTTGTTTAATTTGATTTATACCAAATGTTAACGCATTTGGCAATTTAAGAATCGATAAGCACCATGAACAAATAAAACACACATTCTCAATACACATTTTTTATTTGTACCGCACTGTGCCACCGTGCTGTGAGTACAGAACGGACATTGGTGAGATTTTTATTTTTTTTGAGTTGAGCTGATGAGCACCTGAGAATAAGAAATGTCAATTGTATAGTTTAAATTTAATTAATTATATTTTTAATTGTATAACTTATCTTGTATTGTATAATTCATAGTTGTCATTAATTAATTGTTTGTCAAATTTGTAAACAACAAAAATTTTAACCACTGAACCTTAATTAATTCACGGAGCAGGTGACAGAGAGCATATAAACATAAAACTAAATATAAAGCAGGTAGCAAATAAAGAAGAGAGTCAATGTGTATAAGCTAAAGTGGCTTATGGATAATCAGGATCCTTCTGGATAAATTGGATAACGATACTCGAGAGAAATGGGCTGAAGAGGCAAGGGATGTATAGGTTTTCCATCAATAAAACAATTTTTTAATTTTTTACAAAGAAGAATCGAAGCTCTAGATGATTTAAAATCGCTGAAAGGTCAATCTAAATCAATCAATTAACTGTCCCTGTTGTAACACGGACAATTATAAATTAGCGGAGTGTAACACATTTAAATAATTAGACGTCAATTAAAGAAAGAAATTTATTCAATCTGAACAGAGCTCTTTTTAATTGTTTAAACATCAATCATCCTGTGCTCAGATGCTTAATGAGGAGTAAATGCACCCTATGTGGAAAAAAGCATCCTTCATTATTACATACAGACCAGCCTGTGGCATCCGTTGATGCCAAAAATCTAACAGTACCACCCACTAGTTAACCAAATCAATCATCGGCTGTCTCGCACTACGTTAGTTCTGAAGGTCGTACAATTCTTCCAACAGCAATTGTAAAATTTCAAACAATTGATGGACAGATTTGGGGAAGTGGCAGAGTAGTATTAGACAGCGGCTCACAAGTGTCCTTTGTGTTGGAATCGTTCGTACGACGGCATCAAATACCTATGACACAAAGGTACAGGATCAGTAAAATTAAATTTATTGAATGAAGCTCTAGAATCTATACTAACGGTGGACGCTTTTAGGTTGACAAAAGTCACAAAAAAGCTCCCACAATTCATTTTCAATGTGAATAATCATACCGGGCGAGATTGATGTGTTATTAGGTGCAGATCAGTTCTTCAATGTGCTCCAAGATGGAAAAATAAAAAATTATCAGAACGAGGTAGTGGCCCAAAACACCAAATTCCGATGGGTGGTTGCTGGAAACTTATATATGAACACAAATAACTGTCATGTAACTAGTCTGACATCTTTAGCGGAAATTGAATCATATATGAAGACCATGTAGGAAACCGAAGCAGTACCTGAGCGATCACATTTAACACAAGAAGAAGAAGCGTGCGAATCATTGTATAAGGAAACGACGACGAAAAATTTAGAAGATAGAGTTGTAGTGCGACTACCCTTTAGGGTATCTCCCAGCGTCTTAGGAAACTCATCCAATCATGCGATCTCAAGGTTCTATGCTATAGAGAAACGATTTTGTGAAGGATACAGAATTTAAGGCGTTATATCAACAATTCATGGACCAGTACTTAGAAATTAATCACTTGCGTCTTCTGGCATCTGAAGAAACTGTAGAACACGGTTATTATATTCCGCATCATAAGAAAATTAGAGTATTTGATGCGTCAGCGAAGGATTCCAGAGGCAAATTGTTAAACGAAATTCTGAGAAATGGACCAACGGTGCAATCAAAGTTGTAGTCAATCTTACTCAGATTCAGAATGCATAAATATGTATTTACCACCGACATTCAAAAGATGCACTACCAAATTCTGGTAGCAGAAGACGACCGCAAATGGCAAAGAATCGTTTGGCGGAGAAATATCAGTGGCCCGTTAAAACATTTTGAGCTGATCACGGTTACATATGGTACGAAACCAGCCCCATTCTTAGCCATAAGACTTATAAGTAGAGTTAAGTATCCATTAGCTGTACGAGAAATCGAGTGGAATATGTATGTGAATGACTTAATAACTGGTGGAAATTCGATTAGTGAATTCAATAATTTGAAACGAGATGTTCAAATAATACTAGCAAGGTACAGAATGACTTTGGGAAAATGGGTATCCAATAAGATATATATATATACCTGACACTAATCACGGAACAGCACTTAGATGATATAACTGAAAAAAGTAATATGGTAAAAATATTGGGTTTACGGTGGGATCTTGTTAATTAATTGTCATTAATTAATTGTTTGTCAAATTTGTAAACAACAAAAACTTTAACCACTGAACCTCAATTAATTCACGGAGCAGGTGACAGAGAGCATCTTGGTGCGCTATGATGATTTCAATGTACACGTCAAACTAAATATAAAGCAGGTAGCAAATAAAGAAGAGAGTCAGTGTGTGTGAGGCAAGCTAAAATCGTGTGAAAAACAGCAGCATCACAAAAATAAATATTTGTTAATAAATTAAATTCAAATAAAATTGGCTGTAAAAAATTGCATACGGTGTTTTGTGTCCGTTTGGTAATTCCCGTATTCACCAAACAATGCCATAGACGGTGTCGTCTGAATCGAACGATTCAAATAATTATTAAAAGAAAACTCACACTCTTTAAGAACTTAATCCAAATCCTTATTTGAATTAGCATCAACCATCTTCGCTAGCATAAAAAGCCCAGTCATATTCTGTTTCACGACTTGTCCATTAGATTGAGCGGAATCCGTTGCGGTCAAAACCAGATAAATATCGTGAAAACTAATGAAATGCTTGAATTCTCTGGAACAAAAACATGATCTTCGATCGGCAACTAATCTAATTGGAATAATAAAACTAACCACTCGTGAATATATTGTTTTAATAAAACACTCGACTTTCTCTTTCATTTTTCGGAAACCAATATGATCTATGTAAAATTCAATTGTTCGACTTCGAAACGTACAACAACAACTCTCGATTATATTTGCGGTATAAAACGGCGGCGAAGACGAGAAAAAATAACTTTTCACGGTTTCCCAAAACTGAAAATTGTACCGCAGAAGTGACAAATTCAATGCCAATCCTTTGTTCGAAAAATACCGATTAAAAACAAAATCATATCTTAAGCAAAAGATAATCCCCATCGCTTTTATTACCAGTGAAAAAATCCGAAAATGAATAAAGCAATGTAAAGTTGTGGAAACTATCATCAAAATCAAGGTAAGTTTGACGAATAAATTTCAAATAATATACTTATTATATTATCTGTGCATATTTAAATAGCTTAACTATCATAGAGAGGGATTCAATAATTGATCCACCAACATCAACAGATAAAATCGATCAGGCCAGTTCATCAAACGATTCAAGATTTGATTCAATGATTGATGTCGACATCGAGTTTACATATGAAGGCGCACTTACAGAACCAGAGCCAGATAGCCTTAAAGTTTGGAGTAGCAAGCAGGCGGTGTTTTTCCAAAAAACTAACACCGTAAATGAATTGAATAAATGAATCTACATACTGCGGGACCTCAAGTATATCGATTACTTTTAAAAAAACCAATACACTTACCAGCAGTGATAAGCTGAAAAAATGGTATGAAAAAATCCAAATAATGCGAAAAGTTGATATAAATGTAACTGATAAAATTTGCCGACAAAATAAAGGTTTGGGAGAAGGTTGTGTATGTCAAATCGAATGATGAAACGTTTAGAACTGCTAGGCACGTTCAAATTGCAAACTTACTTTTCCAAATTATAAATGTCATTGGTGGACGTGGATTCCATGTGTGTGCTAATAGTATGTGATCTCGGAAGCTCAATAACGATGTAAACACCATTTCTTCGAAATTCAGCTCATTATCGCTCAGAGACTATTTAATTAATCGTGCCATTTCATCAGCCATTTGAAATGAAGTGAAGACGAGAGTTTTCAGGAAAGTACATTCAGTAACAGCATATATCCCGAGACCACGACTGAGAATATCAGTGTGCCTTAACTTCGATCAATCACGTTGCACGGCAGTGTAATTGTAATTTTCTCCAAATATTGCTCATATTAACTTTGACCCATTGAAATTTCACGTAAACCATTTTACCGGTATAGATAACGGCCAGTACCACGATAGTTCAAAGGAATGCTTACGACTTTCTGGCATACTGTTAAAGTTAGCGGAAAATGAAAAGTGGAAAATGTAGATTGTGTTATCCAAGCCGAAAGTAAAATGTCGAATGCAGATTATGAAATTAACATTCCAGCCGAAAATAAAAAATCTAGTAGTTACAAGCCGAAAGGAAATAGGACAGATATATTTAAATAATTTTTTTTTGTAAATAGTCTTATGTGAAAAACTTTGTTTAACCTAGTCGCGAAATATATAGGAAAATTAGAGGAAGCCACAAAATTGGAACAAATTCAGCCTCAAGAGCGTATATCTGAAGTTGAATCGTTTTTATGTGATTTGTCAATAGCTATCGCAGGGAAAAATTCTGTTCAAGTTTCCCGTGGGAAATCTCGGAAAATTCGATTTTCCAAAATTCATTAGAAAATTTTTATAAAATCAGCCTCTAGAGTGTTATGTTTGTAGATGGATTGCATTGATGTGATTTGTCCATAGCTATCGCAGGAAAATATTCAGTTTAAGTTTCCCGTGGGAAATCTCGGAAAATTCGGTTTTCCAAAAATCATCGCTGTCGCGTTTCCCGTGGGAAATCTTATAAAATTCAAAAAAGTTTCCAGCCGAAAGGAAGAAATCGATGTATATAATCAGCCTCAAGAATGTTATGTCTGGAAATGGTTGCATTGATCTGACTTGATGCCTGAAACTGTAGAGTGTTATGTCTGGAGATGGATTGCATTGATGTGACTTGTAAATAGCTATCGTAGGAAATTTTTCAGTTTAAGTTTCCGGTGGGAAATCTCGAAAAATTCGGTTTTTTCAAAAATCATCGCTGTCGCTATTAACAAATCACAACAATGCAATTCATCTCCAGACATAACACTCTATAGGCTGATTTTATACAAATTTTCTAATGATTTTTTCACCAAAATCAATTCCACTGGCATTCGTATGAAGCTCCATTTCACTTTAATGACTATAAATTGAAACGCATCCATCTTCGACTCTTAAAACTTAAAAATCGAATCCTTCCTGAGTAAATCATCCAACGATTTAGGAACAGTAAAAAAATGTAAAATAAACCTTCGAAAGAAGCTAGCAAGCCCCACAAACCAGTGAACATCGTCAATTTTATTTTATTTATTCACTTAAAAATTTAGTCATTACGATAAAATGTTCAGCAATTAGCGGCTAATGCCATACCAACTAAACATAACTAAACAGCTCCAAAATGTACGTTTCTTCATTTACGTAATGTTCTTCCTGAAATGTTGTTTCCTTTTCATCTTCTTAGTATTGTAATTTTATTTCCAATTATTTTCGTGGGTTTCCGCGGTTGAGGCATGTAGTAGTTTCACTTAGGTTACATATATCAATCAAAATTTACGAATAATATGTTGTTTTCCTAAAACTACTTCCTAGATAAATTGTTGCTGTTGTTAAGAAAATCAGCACACAATTCATTCACCTAGTTAAGGAACACGCCTCGAGGAAATTCAATCCGATCTTCAAATAGAAGCGGCGCATATCTCACGCCATAATAATAAAAGAGTTAAGCTGCCAAATTGTTCCTAACATAATTTTTCCTATGATCCCGTAATTCGAATGGTTGTGCCTAACCTTTAAATCCAATAACATTACTTGGTACTCGGTTGTGTTTAAGGCACGCAACTTTGACTACAATGGCATAGTCCAATTCATTTTGATAGTGAAAGACATTTCCAGGTAATTCAGAAGGAGTGTTGCTAATCGTTTTCATTACTCTGTGTATATCACTGTTGACACCCGAATAGGAGAAAATGACGGACCAAGATTTTCGGTATAAACTATAAGATTTTCTAAATCGCAGTACAGCTTTTTAATGGTATTGCCGAGCTTCTCTGTAATAACTTAACTAAAATGGCTTTTTTTAACATTAATATTATTATTGCGCGGTGATAGCACAAAATCTGCTAGAAACAAAGAATGTGTTTTTAAGAATTGTGACCAGTTAATTAAAGACACAAATTGTTATTAGGGTATGTACCATATTGGAATTGTGATCCCCAAGATTTTAAGGCAAGAGAGTTCGTTGTGGATAGCTTGATATCAGCTTAAAAGTTTTCTCTATTGGTGGTGTCACTTGATGGAGCTGATCAATGTATCATATACAGCCTAAAAGGATAATTGGTGAGGATACAGTAGAATAGGTAGACTAAATCTTGAACATACACGCCGTTTGTTGGACGTGTGAAGTATCCCTAACTAGCATATAACCCTTTCGCAGAACTTGGCTATTGTAAATTCTTGGCTTAAAATGTTTCTCTCAGACACAGATTATCCTACAAGAAATTAGAACCTCCGGGGTTTTTGCCAACCAGCGACAAAAAAAATTTATTAAAATTTTAAGGTAGCGCTTTCGCAAGAGCCTTAGAAAATTGTATTTCATATGTTTCTATTACAGTTAGGTCAGCTGAATTGGTATATGTGGAAACAAATTTAATAATACCACTTCTTGTAGAATTACAAAGGAATATTTCATTGACAACAACAACAACGGTGTTTTAATTTTATTTAACCAAACCAGTTTCGCAGTAATTTATTGGATTTCTGTGGTTTAAAATCTACTTTTACTTACTTATCAACCAGCGATAAACAAAAACAAATTCAATTTTAAAATAGTGCTTTTGAGGGAGCTTTAGAAATTTGTATCACTTATTTTAAAACAACTAATAGGTTGCTGAACTGATACATCCTATCCTATTCAACTAATATCTATTACACATGTTTTATGGCCGAGATTCCGAGAGTAATATATGCTATATTTCTCATCTCTTTCTTTTGAGGGAGCAACATGTTTTTTTCAAAATCAAATTCATCAAAAACACATTTTCTTTTTCGTTATTTTGTTTTTGTTTTCAGCGCAGATAATTTAGATTTGGAGCAAAAATAAAAAAAATATTAGGTGGCGTACCTATATGAGCTAGAAAACCTATGGGGCGCATTCAATAACACAGCTTTGAGTATGATTCTGCAATATATTATGCCAGTCATAGACAGATCGCTTTGGGACGAATAATTAATGAATGCCGATTCTCTAAAGTACCAAAGTGGAATATACACATAGAATGCATTTAGTTACAAAAGAGTGTAAATCACGTTTACGTGCAATCCTCGTTAGAACGAGATTATCACTGAATTGTTGGGTGGCCAAAGAGCGACCGGCGAGAACAACCTCATTGCTCGCGTTTTTAAAATTAAAATCCAACAATTAAGTGGATATAGTCAAAAAATTAAAATTTTTGGTGAAACCTAATGTTTTCGGTATTCGATTGAAAGGTAGAAATGCGGGCTGCTTCATATGAACGTTTGCTATAGCTCAAGATCGACGATGTTATATGAGCTGATATACCGGATATTTATATCGATAAAGAGAGCGTGGTTCCTACAATACATCATCGCCATGAATGAAGATGGAAATTGCACAAAAAAGTTTCGACGGGTAATGCTTTACCTAGCACAACACAACGATATAAGGGCTCTCTTCAGTATCGACTCAGAGAACCGGAGGATAGTGGACAAACAACAACCATGAACGTTATAGATGAACAACAGCAAGTGGCCACAGTGTATACAGTTGGGTATTGCCTATCACAAATATTCGATGCTCATATAAGCGTTGAAGAGTTTATTACTGTTCATCCAATAAAGTATATTTGCAAGTATATAATTAAAAGTGACCAGGTAATATTTATAACGCGCAACAAGAAAATGTAAACATCGTCCCCTAAGATAAAGTGCAGTCATTTATAGCTGGGTACTACGTCAGTAGCAATCCTTGATTGCTTGGAGGATTATACAGTTTCCACTACACGAAAGGCATCCAGCTGTAATTCATCTGACCGGTCATTTAGAAAATGGTGAACGCATCAATTTTACAAAGCAAAACTTCAATCAAAAAATGACGATGCCCAATAGAACAACTCTCACAGCATCTTTCCAGCTGTACCAAAACGATGATTTTGCAAGGACACTTTTATATTCTGAAGTCCCACGTTGCAACACATGCGGAATGTGACAATAAAAGAATGAAAACTAGGTCAAACGTCAAAACAAGAAACGCACTTGGATGTGTGTACACCCCGCACTTAACCAATTTTGAGAGCTTTTTGTTTGTGATTACTGCTTAACCAAGCGCGTCGGCTGACAAGTTCGTGCGAGCTTAGAATGGTGACTAGGCAGGAACGTGCAGCCTACAGAGAGACTGGCATTACTGCCACGCTAATTAACGGTGGACACAAAGCGCACTTGGTTCTAAAGCTATCACTCAATTTGGCAAGCGCAGAAACACCAATACGTAATATCAGGAAAAATTGCATTCGAAACGTAATGTTGGGACAGTGTATGCTGATTGTGTGAATGAATGCACAAACGTCCATTTCAGACCCTTGTTAAAAATCTGCAGGAAATAAGCGGCAACTTAAGCCTAACAGGTGGTATGGTCGCGTTTTTGGCAGGTGAGTTCTGGTAAATATTATTAGTCACTCCCAGCGAAACCCCCGCGGACGAGATGGACGGTTGATGAATGCTTAAAGGCATCTTCAATCTAGCACAGTGTAGATAAACTGCACTTAGCTACCAATAGGCGAGTATAATTCTATGGTTCTAAAAATACGCCAAGGAGAACTCAATACAGGCGCTGGTGGTGAAATCAAATTCACAAACGACTTTTGGTAATTCAAAGGAAGAACTCATTGCAAAAGTTTTCGAAAATTTTGAAAGAAACATAGGCTCTGGGAATTACTTATGTCAAAGAATAATATTGAAACCCAAAAATGAGACGGTCGCCGAAATACCCAAAAAGTTTTGTTCTACTACAAGAAGAGGGGACAAAATATAATTGCTTCCTTGGATACGGTAATGAATGATGAATATAGCAACTCATATTCAGTTGAGTTTTTAGATTCACTGGAAATATCTCGCGTGCCCTGACACATAATTTATTTTAAAGTGGGTGTGCAGGTTTTGTAGATGCACAATATCGATGCGACAAGGCTGTATAGTGGTACAAGATTACTTATCACTCAACTTGGCAAGAATGTCGTCAGAGTCACTGAGTTATGGTTCTCATTCCAACAAGCTACAATATCAGTTCAAAAATTTACAGTTCCTCTTGAAAATGGCTTATGCGAAGACAGTAAACAAATCAAAGTACTTCATTGTTAATGAAGGTGGGCTGGTTTGCACCTACGATCGGATTATAAATTTAATAAAAATTACATTAAAATCTTTTCAGAAAGTGTGTTTGTATATTTAGGAATTTTGGAGACTATTGAATATTGTCTACTATTTATTGTAGTCAGTATTTATTAGCCGGGTATTTCTCCTAGAAATAATCAATCAATTAAATCAAGAACTGGGCTAATTGATTATAAAGATGGTCATGTAGATTACAATCTAACTCAAAAAAACAACCATGTCAACAAAAGAGTCACATTCTAAATTGAATTGCTGGAATCAACTTATCCTACAAATTCATTGACACTATTATAGAAACTACAACAAATGGTTTTGTATATTACAGAATCCTTAAATATATTAAAGCTACCTTCACCATGAAGCAATAAACTAAATAGATTAAAATAAATTTACTGCGAAATTACAGGAATTAAACGAAATTTCGTCACCCAAGCCTGTGAATCCACAAATTAGAATTAATATTTATCCGGGAAATGCCGGGATGTTTCGCTAGTGTGGAAATAAACTTAATTCCAATAGCCCTTAGATTAAATACAAGAAAATTTAGTTGACAACAAAAAAATTTCAAAAAATTGACAGCAACGAAATTCTAATCTGACTTTATTTGAATAAATTAACTTTTCGATAATTAATTAGATTTATTAGGTTAATAATTTACTTATTTTCCAACCGGTAACAAAGCAAAAAAAAATGTTAAGGTAGACCTTTCACCAAAGATTTAGGCATTTGTATTTCATTGGACATTGGACACTTGTATTTGTACCAATTTCTTGTAAACTAAATAAAGGAAAATTTAATTTATAACAACAACGTTTTGAAAGCATTGGTAACAACGGTATTTTGATTTTATTTAAAAAAATTAGTTTCGCGATAGTTTATTGGATTTATTTATTGACGAATCTGCAACCAATTTTTATTTTTTTTTTGTGGTGGAATAGATGAGAATGCATTTACGCACTGAGTGTCGGACTCCCGTTGCCGGACTACCGACTAAAAACACCTCCCCTTATTCCGATCTAGTCTGGAACTGTTTGCAACATTACTTCGGACTAGATCTTATATTTTGCAGCTCTGCTAGAGCACTTCCATCAACTAGACACTTCTATCTAGGTCAAATTTTTTAGATTTAAAGATTTCCTCCGCCAAAACCTTTATCCTCCTCCCCGGTTTTCCTCGCGAAGCAAATATTCAGCTGCAGTCTCTGGGAACTACAAGCCTCCTGCCTCCTGCACCCCTCTTCTTTTCTCGGCCCAGTTTCCACATTGGAAGAAGGTATGCTCCGCATCGTCTACTACACCTGGGCAGTAGATATACTCCTGGGAGTCTGCCTTCTCCATTGTGTGTAGGTATTTCCTAAAATAGCCATGCCCACTCAGGAATTGACTAATGTAGTAGTCGACCTCGCCGTGCTGGCGTTCGGCCCACTCACTTACTCTTGGAATAAGCCTTGCAGTCCAGCTTCCCGTGGTTTCGCGCTCCCATTTTGCCTGCCAGCTCTCCATAGTTCGAGCTTTTCCTCCAAACTCGCTAGTTTCCTTTCTACTTCAGCCTTTCGCAGGTAGACCGCTTTCCGCTCCTAGGCCAAAAGTTTGATGGGGATGCAGCCCACTATCACAAGTTTGGCTGCTTCGGACACTGTCCGGTACGCCGATGCTACTCGTAGAGCTCCCCGCCTCTGTACCTGAGCCAGTCGCTTCCGAAATACTACCTTACTCAAGGAGTCGGCCCAAATCTTCGCGCCATACTGTAGAAATGACTGGGACGCTGACATTAGAAGTCGCAGTTTGCTTGCCCTTGGGCCGCTGGTGTTAGGCATGAGCCTGCTTAGGGCTGATACTCCTCTTACCGCCTTATCCGCTGTCTGCTTGATCTGCTCGAAAAATTTAAACTTTGCGTCAATAATGATTTCCAGATATTTAACTGTTGGGGCTGTCTCTATGACTTGCTCGCCGACGCACATTGGGAAAGCAGTTTGTATCCGTTTTTTTTTCAACACAGCGATCTCCGTTTTGCTATAAGCCAGGGATAGTCCATGAGCTTCCATCAAGCGGTTTACAGTGCGCATTACCTGGTTTAATTTCCACTGTCCCTGCTGGGAACTACGAGCAGCGACCAGTACTGCAATGTCGTCTTCGTATCCTACTAATCATGTTTCATCCGGCATTTCCTATCGCAGGAGGCTGTCATAGTATGCGTTCCAGAAGTCGGGTCCTAGAATTGATCCCTGTGCAGCTCCTCCTGTAATCGTCAAACGCCTTTGATTGTCCTCGGTTTCATAAGAAGTATACGGCCCTTTAGGTAATCATTTAGGATTCTCATTTCTCCACATCGGGATGTGGAAGCTATGGTCTAGCGCGTCAAGCATATCGCTACATCTTGCTGAGTTGAAGGCATTTTTACGTCGAGCGTCACTAATAGCACATTGCGCGAAAGGTCACCAGCGGCTCGGATCGCGACAATTAGTCTTGCTCTTATTAGTTTCTCCATTACCGTCCCCGTTGTGTCGAGCATACATAATGGTCGATATGATGAGTGCAGCTTTGGATCCGATTTGCCTTTACTAATAAAAGCTAACCTCGCTCTTTTACACCACGTGCTGAACACTCTTTCACGAAGGCACAAGTTGTACATACGTAGCAGGAAGTTTGGATCTTCCCGCCATACTATATTTAGATCTCGCTGGGGATTCCATCTGGTCCGAGGGTCTTTTTGTTCTTAATTGACAGAACAGCTCTTTCCAGTTCTTGCTCCGAGAAAAACGGGGCCTCTATGTTCTGAGCAAACACAATTTTATTCCGTTGCTCCTTGTTAATTCCGCTATATCCGACGTCCACTAGTACGTGGATGGCTTACCGTGTCTGGGTTTTGTCTGCGGCAGGGCGACCTTGCAGGCTGTATCCATAAGATAAATAGTGGCCAAAACCTGTTTCTCCGTTGCGGCTCTACCGCTCCCTTTCGCTGTGTCTTCAATGTCTTGTCCCCTATTTTTTAGTTCTGCTACGAACCGCTCACCATTCAGCCTTTTTAGGTTCCACCTGCCATTACCGACTGCAAAAGTAATGTATTGATGATCACTTCCCGAATTATCTTCCATAACTTACCATCCGCGTGTCAGTGGAATTAGGGCTTCCGAGGCG
Source organism: Tipula vernalis (assembly GCA_958295665.1). NCBI lineage: Eukaryota > Metazoa > Arthropoda > Insecta > Diptera > Tipulidae > Tipula > Tipula vernalis. The sequence continues at coordinate 360,789,917 of OY282559.1, read as the reverse complement.
AGGGTGATATCAGGAATGGTCTCGGTACATCCTGCCCGTCGAAATGTGGTAGTGTAGTCTTCATTTAAAACTATAAACCCCGTCCTAGCGGCCATCTCCAAAGTAAGCCGGCCTCTGATGTCTGGGTGAGGCATTTCCCACTCAAGTGCTCTAGCTTTAAAGTCCCCAGCTACCATCACACTTCCAGCCGTATTCATATTCTCATCCTCTAGCGCGTCGTGTTTCGATTGGAATACTGCAATCGCCTCATTTGGAGTGAAATAGCAACTAAAATATGTTGCCGCTTTGAATTTCACCCACACGTATCCAACACCTGCCCCATGGTTCTGGACGTGGATCTTTCCGTTAGGAATCCAGACTGCTGCGGTTCCCAACAAGTCTAAATACCATAATGGCGACTACCTATTACAATACTGCTCACTTAGGAGAAGCAGCTCCGTTCCTTTTTTAGCTGCCAACTGCGCTAGAAGGTAGTCAGCAATTCTGCTACGATGCATGTTACCATGTTAATCTGCAACCAATAAAAATAATTGTAATTTAAAGGTAGAGCTTTGGCGAGAGCATTATTTTGGGTTTGTTAAGTTGTCGAATTGGTAAATGTGAAGCGAAAACAATTCCAATGTTAAGGTAGAGCTTTTGCGCGAATTAACAAATTTGTATTTTGTTTTAAATGTCGTTTTCAATTCCCCCAAAAAATCAATGGGCTGCCAGAAGAGTAATTTTTGTGCTGTCTAGTTGTTCAATTCGTCAAGAAAAAGCAATACGTCATAGAGTTACCCCTCTTATACTAATCCAAAAAACAAGTTCTGTTATTTTAAGCAAAATTATATTTTCAAAAACATCATAAATATTTTTTACATACAAATACTATCTATTAAACGTCCAGTTTATTTCGTATTGTTAATTAGGCAACCAATAATTAAAGCTCTTTAAACGATTTAGATTAATAAAATAATTAAACAGTTCATCAACGTTTTTGGAATAAAGCAGGTCTGTTGTAACCAGCCAACTTCTAATTAAACGCAAATGCAACTTGGATATTAAATAAAGCAATCGAGTATCTAAACCAAGGGTTAAATCGCTCGCCGCTTCAATATTAAGTGTATAAAACATCGTAAAACACAAAAATACCATAAAAAAACATTTTAACATAAAAAGCGATGAAAAATTAATAATTTAAATGAAATATTATTATAATATTCAACTCGGGCTTGTAATTTTATTGTTAAAAATCTTAAGTATACATAACTAGAATATAGTTAAGTATATTTTGCTGAGTGTGTATATTGTACATGTAGCTATATTTTCTGTACTCTATCATTATTATTTTACAAAACACAATTTTTCTTAAGGTTAGAATTCATAATTTTTTTGTTGTTTTCAAACAAGAAAATTTCTAGTTAACAAGAAAATAAATAAATTAGAAATTACATATAATTATTATGATCAATTGACAATTTATGCTCTGAAATGTTGTGTATAAATATAAAAAATTATAGTTTTTAACAATAATAAAATTATAAACTTTTAAATTGTATTATGTAAATATTATGATTTTTAATGATAGACCATTTTTATGTATGCCCTCGTCCATGAAAATTGCTTTCTTTTCCTATTTGAATGATCTTTTGTGCATTTACAATGTCAAGAGCGCAGCCCAATGTTTGCAACTCATCGATACGTAATTATGTCTGATAATAGGAGAATGATAAAATAAGAGTCTTGTTTCGATACTTAATGTTAGAAAGCCAATTAAGATTTAATCAGAACCATCTTGATATGAATAGAGCCGGTATGTAAAAAATGAACTTAAAATAAAGGACATAGAAACACTAAAAAATAATTTATTTTCATAGAGTTTGTATGAAAAAACGCGATTTCGATTGACGAAAAAATATGAATTAAAAATTAAACATAGATAAATAATTTTTTCTGAAATCACTAATAAACAACTCAATGACTAACTCATTTAAAGTACAGATTTTCAAGCTTCCCCATTTTTCAGATATAATCAAAAGAAAATAAGGGAATTAAATTAAAAAACGTTCTACAACAACAACAATATGTATTAAAAAGAGAATATTGTATTTAATGACGTCATCACTTATTCACAACTAAAATAAATGGTAAAAAAAAGACAAAACGTCCGTACAGCCAAAATTAAAATAAATCAAAGAGAGTCAAAGAGAAAAAATTATAATAATATGCATTGAGCGCGAAGAAATCAAAAACATCAAATCAACCCAGATTGTTATGCATCACAAATAAACGACAAAACCAACAAACATTAACTGTAATATAAATGCCTTATTTATTTCTCAAGTATTAAAAATATTATTGTATTTAAATTAAGACACAGCTGAAAATAAATACAACATGATTAATATTTGGCATCGATTTTTATTCCCAAAAATTAATGACCCATTCAAAATAAGTTTTTGTTTAGAATATTTGAATTGTCATACTCATAACATTTGAGAGCGGTGTACAAAATAAAATAGCTCTTACTTATTAATCCCATTCCTAGATGTCACTTAACACACAATTAAAAACAACAGGGATTCGGTCTGAGTAAACGATTTGAAAGAAAACTTTTTACGTAAAATTACCATAATTTCTTTCAAAGCAATGGTTTAATTTTAGTATATTTATAAAAAAATTATATTAAATTAATTTTTATTACAATTTAATTATTACTATAAAGGGAAGCTACAAAAATATGTTTAACCAAATCAAAAATCAAACCGATTTTAGAATCCGACCGGTTCGATCACTTATTTGATTTTTTTTATAAGTTTTTCATTGTATGCGACATCTATGGTTTAAACAAAAGTCGTTAATAAAGCATTGCCACATGATATGAATCTGTATTCGGGTAGATTTTTGTCATGTGGCAATGCTTTTAGAAGGAGACTAAAAAGAGATGGTTATAATTGTTAATAAATTTAATGTTATGACGTATTTTACAACAACAACATTCCAAAAACGTTTAGCAATAGTTTATATTCCAAGAGGATTTTCACTAAGAAATAAACATTTTCATGATTCGATTTTTCAATCAAATAAAATTACATGTTTTATGAACATTTTCGTATAAAAATAATGTAAAAGCTCATATTTCTTATAGACTAAAAATGTAAATGAAAACAATCGTTTTCCCATATAGTTTCATAGTAAAGAAAAAATTTTATGTACTTTATTTTAAGCTTAGTAAAAAATACAGTCAATGTGGAGGCTCTTATTTATAGAGATGGCTCTGATTTAATCATTTAGTTGCTTTAAATAAAAATTGTTTTATTTCTAAATTCAAGCTTTACGAAGCTTTTAAAATAAAAATTTTAAAAACGAAGCCATACATATACTGTATTAGAGAGCAGAAAATTTTCAACAGGAAAAATGAATTTTTCTACGTACCACCAGAAGCAGCACTAAAACAAAAGAGAACTTTTTAGGCTGAAATATTTATTGGCTTGGCCAGCAGAATAAATTATGAATATTGTTAATTTTTTATTGTTTTTTTTTAAATATTGTTGTATTCGTAAACGTTGAAGGGCACACTATGAATACATTCGATTTTTACTGGTTAGCCCCTTAATCTTGCAATACAAAATTATGCATTAAAAAATCTTTCATTTCAAAATCTTGCACTACATAATCTACCACCAAAAATCTTGTATATAAGGATTTTCCCTAATTAATATGAATATTTCAGTTGTAACTTCCAATAATAATGCCAACGAAGAATCAATTATCGATGGATACAGCTACCATTTAAATAGAAAAACAAAAATTTCATTTAATTGGGTTTGTAGCAATCAAAAAAATGTATCGTGTAAAGGACGTGTAGTTAATTTTAAAGTGGACGATCAGTATGAGATTTTAAAATCTTCGGCAAACCATTTGCATGAATTCTTGGCTTTGGAAGAAGCAGTATTTTATACCAATAATTTACTAAAAACTGTGAGTAAAAATTCGGATGCTGCACCAGTCGTGATAATAGGAAATATAGTATTACTAATACGCATAGTAACTAGGAAGTTTACCTACCATCCAAAAAGACCCAAAGATTAAAAATTCAGCGTATCCGAGGTAATAAAATAATTGGACCGGATAGTTTTCAGTCTATTAATATCCCAGAAAACCTCAAAAATGTTTAAGGCGAACTATTTGTTTTATGCGATGAAGAATTTGACGGCGATAAAATAATATTAATAGTAACTGTTTCATCGTTAAACTTACTTGCAGAATCAAATTGATGGATTATGGATGGAACTTTTGATGTAGTTTCATCCATCATGCGACAAATCTTTTTTTATTCATAAAAATATTGAAGGGCAAATCGTTCAATTGATATTTTGCTTAATGAACAAACAGTCTACAAGAATGGATACATTTTTTCCGGAAGCTACCTTTAAAAGTTGTCTTTTCCATTTTGGAAAAATAATATAGCAAAGAGTTCAAAAACCACGGTTGGCGACTAGGCATGCAAATTCCAAAGACATTTCAATACGAATTAGAATATGATTTTAATATGTTTCGAAGATTGTATGATAATTCAATCCAGTTTCGAACTGATGAGCATATGATTATAAAAAAATCAATCTTCTCATGAGGCCGCAGCGACTGGACTAATTATACAACAATTTACATTCTACCGCTCTCTTCTACACAGCTGTATTTCCGTTTATATACAGAATGTGCTGTTCGTTATGTAGTAGCGAATCATACTAAATTCAGATAAATTCTTTTAAATTTTTTTTTTCTTCTTCACGACATTCACACAGCTCTATTTCTATTTACGCTAATTTTTACTTTATTAATTTTTTTGTTGATTGTTAATTAATTCATGTAATTTCTAATATGCTACCGATGATTAGACCTTTTTAAATGTGTTTTTATTAACACTAGAAGTATATTAGTATTTACGAACAGTAATTCAACGAAACCGACTACTAGACTGAATTCTATTTATTTAATAATATGATTTTGTTCCGAAGATTGTAAGATAATTCAATCCGGTTTCGAACTGATGAGCTTATGATTATGAAAAAATCAATCTTCTCATCAGGCCGCGGCGACTGGACTGATGATACCACAATTTACATTCTATATATACATAATGTGCTGTGCGTTAAGTTCTAACGAATCATACTAATACAATATTAGAAATTACATTAATTAATTAACATTCATCAAAAAAATTATTAAAGTAAAAATTAGCGTACACAGAAATAGAGCCGTGTGAATATTGTGAAGAGGAAATATTGTAAGAGAGCTCATCTGTATTAGTATGATTCGCTAGTACTTAACGCACAGCACATTCTGTATATACAGAATGTAAATTGTGCAAGATATACAGAAAATAAGGTATAATATTGCGCATGCTGTTGCTATCCTTTTTTCGCAATATGACGTCACGTGAAGACAAAAATGCTGATATTTACTCGTATATGGAGTTAAGTGATATTTTTATTAATTTTTTAAATAAATGGAAAATAAATGATTTTTTTTTTTATTCTTGCCATTAATTGTTTTTCGATTTTATGTTAAAATTAAACATTTCAATTTTTATTTTAGTTATATACTGCAAAACTTTTAGAATTAAATCGCGGAAAGAGGCATGTTTTAATATTCGTGTTTCGAGAGCAGACTGTTTAAGCACATTGGATAACAAGTTTCGGAATTTATGAGTACAATTTTTTTGTTAAATGCAGAGGACGTTTAGATTTTAATTATTTAATTCAAAAATTTGGGAGTGTTCGAACACTTAAATATACTAAATTTGAATAATTCCTATTGCAACAAAACTATCAATTGTACTTCTGATAAAAACACATATAGAACACTAAACAGTGAATGGGTGTTTTGATTTATTTGTAGCGAAAACCATAAGACAATAAATGAAATAAGCCGGAGGATTTAATTTTAATTTATAGTTTTATTTAATTTTCTTTTTTCAAATTTATATTTTCTATTAATAGAGCGTTTAATAACCGAATTTTAAAAAATATTTTACACCTAAAAAACAATTTTTTTATTTTCAAATCTAATTCGACTTCTTTTGAATAAGATATTAAGTTTTTTATGTAGTTTCTTCCATCTTTTAATATCGTCGAATTACTTTTGTTGAAAATATCCTCTAATTTTTTTAAATTTTGAATATATTCGTCGCTTGGTTGTTTTAGGCCTCCTTTACTCACGGTATCCGTCCACGTCCATCTTCCACTAGGCTCTGTTTCACTGTAACGTTCTAAAATCTTTGGAACTTTAAATTTCAGGCGTTTTAATATGTAGCCGGCTATATATTCCAATCCATCATACTCCAAATCACCCATATCTTGCGTTAATTCAGGCAATTCAGAAGAAGTATCTTTCTCAGATTCAGTGAGATCGGTGAATAAACTGACTGTCAGGACATTTTCGGTCAAATCTGCTACATCAGACTCATTTAACGCTTCCCTGACATCTATTGACGACAACAGTGAATAATTTACATCCATTTTAATGTAATCTGTATTATCGCATTCCACATTTGCTGATTGTGACCAAACACTTTCGTTTTGCCCCAATATGATACTTCGAAGGCGTTATTTAAATTGTAAAGCATTTGTATGATCATAAAGGCCTCCATTCGCTCTAATAATACCAAAAAACCTTTCCAATGGGTCTTGGTTTAGACGATATGTCAGGAGGTATGAGATCTTATATTGATCTTTCAAACCCCGGAATAACATTTACTTACACATACATTTACATTTTTTTTAGGCATTGATGCTGAAAATACTCCCTTTTTGAAATGGTAAAAGGGTTTTTTATTACCAACACGCATTTTTTTGGTAGTATTCTCCATATTATCAAGTATTAAATCCTGTTCTTCTATTTCTAATCCATAGGCTGCCATTCTTAGGCGCGAATCGATTCGTGGAACCTATGCATTGAACAAATCGAACCAGTCGTTGACCTAAATAACCAGAAAATAAAATTTATCAAATAAGGAAATATACACAACAAAAATTTTAAAAATAATCTGACCTGTTTAAGCAAATTTGCTAGCTCAGCCCAATGTTTTGATTTTGCAAGACCTAAAGCACCCTTTCTATATAGCTATAGCGCATGAATTGGTATGGGAAAACAGCTGGGTTGCAAATTTTACTTTCTGTCTTTGAGCACCTTTCACCGTCAGATGAGTAGCTCCTAAACGGCTAGCTATCTTTAATTCTGATTTTGATTGATGTTCGAGAAGCTCTTCAAGTGGTTCTTTCGTCAATAAAATAATATTAAGCAAAATCCCAGAATCCAATAAATGATTCCTAAACAGCTTAATCATGTGCGGTGTGTCACTAAATACGTACATTTTTTTATTTTGATCACATGAATTCGTAAAGAAAGGCTGCCTTTCGCTTATTCCCATTTTATTCCATAGTCCTCTATTTCCCCCTCCCAGATCAGTAACAATGGCTACAACATTGTACTGAATTAAATGTAATCTTTTAATTATATTATTTACTATTATTTTAGATAGCTTTGTATCGTAGTTGTAGCACACTGGCTGTATCCAATATTCAAATAGCCCTCTTGCCATTATGACCTGCACATAATTCGCTAGAGCCAGTAAGGTGTCAGAGTTCTGATCGTACTCGTACGATTTCTGGATTTTCATTTCGTCTGCCATTAACAAGCAAACCTTTTGATAAGGAGACATATCCGCATTTTCCATCAACTTGAAAACTATATTTAAATATCCGGGGTTGATATTAATTTTCGAAGCTTATTTTCTCAAAGTTGAGACGGGGGGAAGTGGATAGTTTTTTTTTAAGTAATCGATACGCCTTTGGCCCACTGGAAAAGATGGCAATAGCTTTAGAAATATCATCAACTTCCCATTTTACACGTTTTCCTTGACTTTGTATTTTTTTCCGTTGAGCTGGTGTAAATATTTTTTTTTATGTAATTATTTTCATTTCTTAGCTTTTGGCATTCTTTCAAAAGCATCTCATTTTCTTTTAATAATGATTCTGTTGGCTGTACTATATGATGTAATTTTTTATTTAAGTTAAGTATACTCGTACTGATTGTTTTATCCAATTATAGGGGAAAGTAATTTTCGGAACTAACATCAGTATTTGCATTTTCAACATGAGGATTGTTGGTAGAATGGTCAGCAGATGAAGAACAGGAACTTTCCGTGAAATAAAAACATGAATCTTAATTTTTTTCAGAATACGTTAAATCAATGAATCGCTAATAAAACTTACTATTGGTTTGACAACCGAATAATTAATATTTATCAATAAATATAAGTATTTGAAATAATTTACAAGATGCTAGTTGCCACAGACGCCTTTAGTTGCCTTTTTTCTTGGCGCTCTTGCTGTGAATAATTTAATAATTCATGTTGAAGATTTCGGATATAGTGGGTATTAGTAAAATGTTTTGAGCATATGTAAGAGTTTTTAATATTGAATTTATTCTTTTTGCTACATTTCTGCAACCAAATTTTAGCATAACTTGCATTTTTTGGAAATCGAAAGAAACTTATATTATTTTGCGCACCCAAAGATCCACTAGAATTTCTTTTTAATTTTTTATTAATATTGCTTTTGCAATTAAACACAGCACAACCCACCATTATTTAACAGAGTTTGATTCACTTTAATTATATTAAACCGCTTTTAAAATTTTTATTGTTTTTAAATTTATTGTTTAAAAAAGATTATTTCAATTTTGAGAATCTCAAAATGCACTAAATCACTAAGTCTGTTTTTTATATCGTAAAAGGTACACAAAATAGGTACTTCTGTTTAAATAAACAAGTAATGTATACTTAACACAACGAATATTTTTGAAACTTTAAACAACAACGTTAACAATAATTTGTGAACTGAATTATTATTTAATATATTTTTTCATTTAAATTTAACGTTGAATATGGATATAATATTTGAATAGGTACGTTGATACCAATAATTTGAAGCCAAACGAAAATAGATGGCAAAAATTTGAGTACATAACGCAAACAAATTAAAAATTTTAATAATTGGTACGTACATATGGTATGTTCAAATGACCAAAAGCATTTAATAATTTAATTGTTGTATGTTAAGTACTCATAATTTTGTCTACCCTTTTTTCTATTTATATTAGACATTATATACTCGAAGGAATTATTTCTTAAATATTTGGATCATAAAAAAAAATATAAAGCATAAAAAGGGTCTCGGTAAGCTATAATTATCAATTGTAAATACGGTTTGTTAAACAAAAATTACGATTATTCTTAATTTATTTAAAAATTAATCAAAAAACTGCCAAACTTTATATAAATATTTGCTTTTTTGTTTTCACGTGACGTGATGCGCAAAGTAAGACGAAAATGAGACACGGAAATATACTACCTCTTTTTTCTGTATATCTTGTAAATTGTGGTATCAGTCCAGTCGCCGCGGCCTGATGAGAAGATTGACTTTTTCATAATCATAAGCTCATCAGTTCGAAACTGGATTCAATTCTCTTACAATCTTCAGAACATATTAAAATCATATAATTAAATAAATAAAATTCTGTCTACATATTAGTCGGTTTCGTTGAATTACTGTTCGTAAATACTAATATACTTCTAGTGTTAATAAAAACACATTTAAAAATGTCTAATCACCGGTAGCATATTAGAAATTACATGAATTAATTAACATTCAACAAAAAAATTAAGGAAATACGAATTAGAATGTTTAAAAATTTGGCTTTCGTTCCACCCAACAAAATACTAGCTTATTACCAAAAATTTATATGAAAAGTTTGATAATAGTGGAGTGGAATTAATTGGTCGGTGGTTTCAAAAAAATTATATTGCGGAAAGTAATCAGAGACCCAGATATAGTCCACAATTTTGGTTAATTGCTGATGCGGACTTATAGGTACAGAAAATTTTCCACGTATTTAAAATAATGTGGATGCTTGGCACCGGCGCCTGAAAGTTATTGTGGTCGGGCAACGGAATTTATAAGATTATAAAAAAGAATGTCAAACGAACAATAGCTTAAATCGAAAAAGTGAAATCCGAAGAACGCCTTTCAAAGAAAAGGAAAACAAAAATGAAAAATATAAAAATTAAACGAAACTTAAAATAAGGGAAAAAATCTGTAAGCTGATTTTTTAAAGAGAATCGCGCACAACTGAGAAGAGCAACTCTTCTAACCAATATATGATTGGATACCTAAAATCATCATATATCAACACAAGCTATCTTAAGAAAATTGATCGAATCTAACGAGCTACAGTGAAAAAACTGAAAAATTCACTTTGGCCGAATTAATTGAAATATTCTGTAGCTCTTTAGACCCGATCGATTTTCTTAAGATTGCTTGTGTTGATGTATTATGATCAAAAATTAAGGTCCCATATTTGTTACAAGGACGTCCGTCCATACGATACAGTGAAAATTCTGAAAAATTAAATTTGATCAAATTTATTGAAAAATTCTGTAGCTTCTTAGACTCTATCGATTTTCTTAAGATTGCTTGTGCGGTTCTGTTATGGCCCTAGGTATCCAAAAATCATGGTCCCATATCGGTTGCAAGGGGGTCCTACCATATAAGATACAATAGAAAACTGAAAAAATCTGTTTTGCCAGATTATTTGAAAAAATTTGTAGCTATATTTAGACTAGATTGATTTTCTTAAGATTGCTTGTGTCGATGTGGTATGTCCCCAGGCAACCAAAAATAAGGGTCTGAAATTGGTTACAAGGGGTCCGTTTACACGATACAGTGAAAAACTGAAAAATTCACTTTGTCGAAATTTTTTGAAAAATTCTGTAACGCTTCAGAGTCCCAAATTGGTTACAAGACCGTTTATATGATACAGTGAAAAACTGAAAAATTCACTTTGTCCAACTTTGATAAATTCTGTAGCTCTTTAGACTAGATCGATTTTCTTAATATGGCTTGTGCAGATTTATTATGACCCCAGGTATCCAAAAAATAGAGTCCTATATTGGGTACAAGAAGTCCGTCATACGATACAGTGAAAAAACTGAAAAATTCACTTTTGCCAAATTTTTTTGAAAAATTCTGTAGCTCTTTAGACTCGATAGAGTACTAACCTTTCAGTGTGTAATATTTGGCGGGAACCCACATTTATTACTAGTAACAGGCAGGAGGTTCTAGACGTGACCCTTGCCTCAAATAATATTCTTCATATGGTTAAAAATTGAAGGGTGGATAAGGAAAATTCTCTTGAGCCGCCGAGGACCGTTGGGGAGCTGGAGGATATGGTGGCTAGCGTTACTAGCGCATGCAACCAATCCTTTCGTGCTGCCTGCCCACTGGCTAAGCCTAGGGGTAGGCAAAAACCAGTATAGCTGTCCAATGAACTGGGAACCTATCGTAAGGCTTGTAGGACAGCCTTTAGTAGAGCCAAAAATACAAGGGACGCTCAGGATTGTAACTCCTATAAGAAGAAACTCGGAATTTATAAGAAATAATTAGGAAAGGCACAAAGAAGGTCTTGGAGAATCTTCTGTGATAAAATGGAAGACGTATCCGAAACCTCTCGCCTCAGGAAGATTCTTTCCAAAAGTACAGCTAGTCCCAGTTTTTTGATAAAACCGAACGGATCTTGGACAGCTTCTAATGGAAAATCTCTTGAGCTTCGTGAATTAAGCAGACGTGAATTAAGAACGGTCAAAGGAATTCTCACGGGACACTGCCTTTTTGGAGAACATGCAAGAAGACTGGGCCTAGAGGCAAATGACTTCTGCAGAAGCTGCTTGGACGAAGAGGAGGAAGAGACGTTGGTCCACTTCCTTTGCTCGGGTCCAGCATTGACACTTAAAAGGCACAAACACTTTGGTTAGTTCAGGGTGGACGGATCTCTAAAACAATAAAGTGCAGGACGGCTTACGCTACATAAGTAGCTCTATATGATTCCAATAGGGGTAAAAGTCGAGATATTCTGTGGTATCACAATGGACCGTCACCGGTCTAAGTGTGCATAAGCAGCCATTTCAACCTAATTTAACCTAACCTATCAAAATTGACATCACTAGCATTAATGCTCTTTTTGCCTTTAGCGAGTTGAACAATAGTTTCTTTTTGAATTTTAATAGGTTTAGGAAAAGTTTTGGAGTGTGTCCTGTGGATTTGTTTTGTATGTGATTTTTCTGCTGCATTAAACCAAAAGCATTTAAAAATTTCGATCGCTAATAACAGGAGATTTTTTTTTTTTTAGTTGATTTCACAATTCGGCATTTACCGCTCTAGGAGCAACAAATTCATACTGATGCTTAATAACTTTTTCTTAAATTTTTGCTAATTGATCAATTTTATTGCTTAATATCGTAAAAGAATCATTAAATGTTTGTTGTGGTTCCTTTAGTAATTGCAAAAAACTTGATGGCTGAAGTTAAATATTTTGCTTCTCACTCTTTATTGATATCTCTTAAGGTTGTCTTAACCACCCTCTAGCAGGCAGTCCTGCCTTTAGACGGGGTACAAAAAAACAACAAAAATAAATAGATACTTGTTATTTTCTCTTTTACTTTCGACATAGAGTTATGCATGTGTAAGTTCTCAATACTATAATTTAGTTGTTTATATTGTAACGGTTATCTTTTGTGTTATTCAAGCAGTAGAAGTCGAATTTGCATGTCAAAATTAGAACAAAATTGTTTTTAGTGCATTGGAATTTTAAAAAATAAATATAAAATATTTGGAGTCGTTTGATTTTGTTCAAAAAATTATTGGTAAGTTGGAAAATTTGTGTATTTTGTGATAGTGAAATTTGTTTAGTGATTCAAATATATTAGCATGCTTCTGTGCCCCATTATGTAAACACCGTCCAAAGGCGGACTTGCCGGTTGATGGATTTTTTTTATATATAAATGTTTGTTTATATTTTAATCTATTTCAAGTAGATTGGGTCTATTTTTGGTTGTTTTGTTTTCGCTATTTTATCAACTGAAGTGGACTTTTGCTTTCAGAAATGCCACGAAACATTAAACTGAAAGAGGTTAAGGTAAGCCCAACAGGTTTTCGTCGACCATACAACCTTAGCTCTATGACTGATAAGGAAATTCAGGATATGTGGAATTCAGTAAGCAGTGCATCAAGCGACACTGAAGCGGATGATGGTGACTTTGATGACGATGACTCGATTGCTGATCCAGATTTTAATTTTTCAGTTGAAGATTATCAAGAAATAGACCTTCAGGTGGCTCAGTCAGAGAGCAACACTTCAGCTGGAATTTTTACCGATAACATAAATACGAGCTTCGATTTACCTCCCATTGAATTTTCATCACAGACACCTACAAGAGAACAACATATACAACCAGTAGAATTTGAGCCACAGCGCCTTGAATTTTCATCACAAACACCAATAACAGAACAAGATATACAACCAGCAGAAGTTGAGCCACAGCCAGACACCTCGTCGATAAAATCACAAATAGAACAACAGCCACAAGCACAACCGTTATCGAAGCTCCCGAAGAAACCTGCAAAGCGGCCCCATTCTCCTTTACCTGTGTTTGAAAAATGCGGTGCTAGTTTGCAACCAAATAATGGTGGGTTTACTGGTAGTGCTGCAAACATTGACTTGAAGTAAACAGAATTCTCTAAGATAACTTGGAGAAAAAAAAATCTTGTTCTTCATGAAAACGAAATTGTGTTCAGGGGTGGCTCGAAACTTCCAGAGAGTTTTAACGATTTCAAGACTCCTTATTCCTGTTTTAATTATTTTTTTAATGATGAGTTGTTCGAAAAAATAGCAGAATAAACCAACTTAAATGCTCTCCAACAAGACATTCAAACCAATTTTTCTGTAAATTATGTTGACATCAAGAAATATATCGGTATTTTGGTATATATGTCTATTTACCGTTATCCAAATCTGGAGCGTTACTGGGGGCAACATTCATTCGAGGCAATAAGAAATACAATGACGTCAAAGAGATTTTACGAAATACGGCGCTATCTTTGTTTCAACAACATCACTTTTAGAAAGAAAAAAGGTGAAGCCGGCTACGACTCGCTATTTAAAATTCGGCCAGTTGTTGATCATTTGAATCGCAGGTTTGATTCAATTCCAAAAAATGCACGACTGTGAACAAATGTGTGGTACTAAAATGAAATCGCAATTTCGTCAGTATATGCCAAACAAGCCGCATAAGTGGGGCATAAAATTATTGGTTTTATGTGACTCGTACGGCTTTTCGTATAAGTTCGAAATTTATACTGGATCAGGAGATAATGTAGTGCTTCCAAATACACCGAATTTAGGGACTTGTGCTAACGTTATTGTTCGCTTGTCACAGTCAATCACTGACTTTAAATATCATATCCTTTATTTTGATAACTTTTATACGTCACTACCACTGCTAGTGTATCTACGAAGTCGAGGAATATATTCGTTAGGCACAATTCGCGCTAGTCGCATGAACAACTGCAAACTTCCAAATGACAGAGACAAGGAGCTTCAAAGAGAGCCTAGAGGGTACTCAGTGGAATATGTGGGACGTGCTTGTGGTGTTGATTTAACAGCTGCTTTATGGAAAGACACAAAAAATGTAAGGATAGCTTCAACTTATGTTGGAATAGTTCCATTCAAATCTGCAGTCGAACCGCGACCAGTTAAAGCGACTAGATACGATCGTAAAAAAAAATATATTTGGAGGTAGATTGCCCTAACATAATCAAGCAATATAATTATCATATGGGAGGGGTAGATTTAATGGATGGGTTGCTTGGACGTTATCACATACGCTTGAAGACGAGAAGCTATTCATTGCGACTATTTTATCATTTAATTGATATGACAATAGTAAATGCCTATCTTCTCCACCGACGCATTCACAAAGGATTCACTTCATTTGAACTTGATGATTTTCGATCGGAAATTGCTGATGTTTTGTGTCGTTTCCAACAACAACAGCAAAAAAAGGCCGTTGGAAGGCCATCTCAAAATACGCAAAAAATAAACACTGAATATGCTGCTTCGATTGATAATGTTGGCCATTGGCCTGATATGTTAGACAGAACTGGCGAAAAACTGGGTAAATTGCCTGGTTGCAAATCCGAGACACAAATTATTTGCGTGAAATGCAAACTAAATCTATGTTTGTCGCCAGCCAAAAAGTGCTTCCAAATATTCCATATTGTTATATAGATGTATCGTACACAATACATCTTTATTATTTTTTATAAGCTTACATGAATTATTTAATTTTTTTTTTGCTATAATTTTACTAATAAAGATTTGAAAATTTATGTTATAAATCTGTATTATTTCTCCCGTGTAACGGCCAACCCGCCTTTTGGCGGCCTACCTTTTATCACCCCTGACACTCGTAGTTTTTATTTGAAATAGTTTTTGACTTCGTTTTCGATTTTTTTACACTAAAAATACCCTACCATAATATTCTCAACCAAAAAAAAAATTGGCCGGCTAGAGGGTTGTTGGACAGCTAACAATCGTTGCCTTTCTGTAACACAAATAAAGTTTACCTCGAGACTCGTTATTAACACCCTCATACAACATATGATAAAGGTGTTTACATTCATCATACTGCACAATATCCTTAGCCTGCCGTTGCATAGATAATTTGCAAGAACTACAAATTTACTATGACACCAGAACTGTTTACACAAAATTATCAAGACGAACAATATTATGATGATGTACTATTAAACATGTACAGCGACTTAGACAATCCAATAAGCATCAGTTAGTCACACATGGTTAAAATAATTATTTAAAAATTAATTAACTTAGAATTATATTAATAAATTATGATTTCAATTAGAATTGAGAAACAATCTAGAACAACAGGGCTTATATTTATTTATTTATTATTCAAGTTTTAATGATTTTAATGGTTTATCACACGATGTTAACACAACGAAAGTACAAACAGGAATGTTTAAAGGAATATTTGAATTGTGTTATCCTAAAATTTATGGATTAGTGCTAAATTAAAGTATAATAATTTACTAGGGAGTTAATCGCTCCAATTTTGAGCAATACATTTTTACAGACAGTCATTATCAAATATATTTGGTTATAAATTATATGGAAAATAAATGTTCAGTTTTTTTATGTTTATAATCCAATGCGGTTCTTTTGTTTTAATCCTTTATACCTAATCCACCTTTTCCTTAATTTTCTTTAACATATACGAGATGTATACGGTCGGTTCAGAACATAAGACCAATTGATTATTTGATGTATATACGATTGATTGAGGCAATAAAGCAATCGTTATGCCAAAAGACACTATTTACACAAGCCGCACGGTTAATTTCAATAAAATTTCGATTAAAAATTGAGTAATCTTCATTATAAGAACAAACAAATAATAACAACATTTTATATTATTCCATTTGGTATAATTTGTTATGCCAATATACAGAAGAAACACCGTATCTATTCATTATTATATTTAGCTATTCACCACATCGCATCATTAAGGCAAATACAAACAAATATAATAAAAGTTATTTCGACAAGCTTTTTATTGTTGCTGTTATTTATTTAATTCAAAAGCTTTGTGTATAAAAAAAAAAATAAATAAATAAATAAAAACATTGATTTCGATATGTGTATATGTAATACATAAAATAATAGATGAAAGTAAAATGCGGAAATAATTGTATTTTATGTATTCATTCTCTCTGTCTTTATGCTTTTACATTAAGAATTTTTTTTTACAGTTTCACCCAATCATAATAACATCAATTTCATCTAAATGAAATAATAATAATAATAATACCCAACGTAATAATATTTATTTGTACAAAAGCACAAATCAATTCAGGAAATTGTTTTTAAAATAAGAAAGACTCATTAGCATAGATTATGCCAAGCAAATAACATAAAGTACCAGACATTCATTTTACGCTATGCTACGAGTATACTCACACACATTCGAATTTCATAAAACACACAACAATTTTTCAATATTCTCTCGGAATGGTAGAATTTTCTACTTGCCGGAGATACGTTTATTTTGCCCTCAAATCGATTATAGTCGTTATGTTTTTAGACCATAACATCATGTATGTACATAAATTGGTAATCCATTTGGTTTTTTTTTTTAATTCATTTCTAATAATGGCATAATACATAACCATGTGGTGTACTGTTAGAAAAGTACCAAAAACGCTATACGTTATTATCAGTAAGCTAAATTGAATAAATTACTAACTATTATTTATTTGAATTGGGTATTATAATGCAACCATATCGTACGTACATACAACGATGTGAGTGATGGATAGTTTTGCATTTCTATAACGATTTATCGTATGAATTTTAAAATACAACCAATTATATTTGCATAAATCTGACTAAAATTTTATAGAATCGTATTTATTCTAATTTATGCATGTTTTAGATTGGCTGCATTTATATTAGAAAAGTTATGTGAGATACGATATTTTATATAATTTGAGTTATTTTAAAATGATTGTAGTGTATAGTCTCAAAATTATATTTTTACTTTTAAATTTGGGTCATTTGGATGGGAGATCTATTTTAAAAATCGTGATATCTTCAATAGGTTACCAGAGATTATTCATTATAACAAGGTTACCTTTTTTTTTATTAATCACATGAAAGGGTATATTATGGTTATCTGAGTAATGATTAAAATTATTCAACAATTTTGCAATTTATTTTGAACGTTTCACAAAACATATTAAACATTAGTTAAACAAAAATTCATAACGTTTTGCAAATAGATTTGCACAAAATTTTTAAATTGAAGTCAACGCACTTTTCCGTTTAAATTAAGACGGAGGAGACGCAAACTGAAAACGGCAAATCGAAGAGAACGAAAGAGAATAAAGGAAGTTCGAGTACAAAGCGGCTAAGTGACAGCAATGCAAATATAAGCAGGCACGTAAAAAATGTAAGTGTGTTTTGCGCGATTATTCCATAGAATCGGAAGAAGCAATTGACATAATAATCGAAAATATAGTCAACGCAAATGAAGGCGGAGAGGAATATAGTCCACTGGAAGCGGGCGAGACTTAGGTCGAAGAAACAATAAACGCAAGAGATGAGATGGAGAAAGCGCTAAAAATAACAGCCACAGCACAGATTGGAGGAAATCATGACAAAGTGAGTAGTATCAGCATCTGCGGACTGATGCAAATGAAGAAGTTGAATCAGAAGATAAAGTGTCGCTAATCGACTCAACCAAAAAAAAAAGGCAAAAGAAGGAAAAAGAACCAACAAAGAGATTATGTGAGCATAAGGGCAGATATAATAAAAGTAAAAGTATCTGCAATAATAGGGAAGTAAGAACTAAACACGATGAAATTATAGCAAAAATGTTTATAGAAGATGAAATAAAGGATTTCTAAATTAAGATGCTGGCACATAGACAAAAGATGATTAATTGCAATGACAGGGAGAGCCATAAATAAAAATACCATACAGTGGGAGGACACGCTCTAAAACATGAGAAACCAAGGGTATACTTGGTCAAAGGCATGCATAAGGAATACGAAAATGAGGAGGTGCAAATGGAATTTCAGAAAAAATTGGTTTTTCTAGCCAAAGTGAGCAAATTTAGCACACCTAGGATGATTAGGGAGGAATGGGAAATAGATGCTAAAGTAGTATCGGTCGAGGGCAATACGCCAATTAATGAAATTGTAGCAGCTCACTCATGCGTGCTCCGCCACAAAGTATCACTCAGGCGTCTGAGTTAACCCAACCAATAATGCAACGTCTTCACGCCGCTCAACGTTGACATTACCATTTGGGACCACAGGCATTCAACCAATGAACTAATGTCTCTTCCACATGAAGTGACAAAAAAACAAAATATAATATTTCTTTTTCAATTCAGTCTGCTCTCATTCTATGCAGCGAAAACACATCGCTCGCGATGCTGGTCGCCCACCATATTTGATGCTGTCAGCAAAATGGTGACATACTTAATTAAATAATGTTTATAAAATAATTAAATTAAAATAAAATTTATTATAGTAAGTTCATAATTTGTTATTATTTATATGTGTACGCAAAAAAATACTAAAAATAAAAAGTCTATTCAACCACGTAATAGAATAGCAACATCTAAAAAAAAGGATATCATACACCGCATGCACTGTTTACGATATGGACATATGGCAAAGAATTGTCTGAATAGGTTCAGATGCCTAAAACGCGATGAGGACCACGAAAGAGGAGAATGCAAAAAGCTTATTTGCGACATATGTAAGATGGATCATGTAAAGGAGGAATGGAAGGCCCGCACGGAAAAAAGGACCAACAGCAGGGATACAATTTACTGGCATATACCGGCATATGCCGTAATAATGTAAAATAAAAATAAAAATAGTGTTGTTTCTAGCTGATGATCAACCAAAAAAAATGGAAGCCAAAGCATTAGCAGGAGAATCAATGCACAACACAAAAGTCAAGTAATTTATTTGTTACAAGCTTGATAAATACAATGAAGGCTAGGTTAGGTTAGGTTAGGTTGGAGTGGCTGATAGGCAAACTTACACCGATGACGGTCCATTGTGATACCACAGAATATATCCCCTTTACCCCTATTGGAACCACTTCAAGCTACTTATGTAGGGCAAGACGTCCCGCACTGTAATGTTTCCGAGATCCGAGAGGCAGTCCATCATGAACTTACCCAAGTGTTTATGCCTTGTGAGTGCCAATGCTATACACGAGCAGAGGAAGTGGACCAACGTCTCTTCCTCCTCTTCGTCCAAGCAGCTTCTGCAGAAGTCATTTGGTCCAGGCCTAGCCTTCTTGCATGTTCTTCAAAAAGGCAGTGTCCCGTGAGAATTCCTACGACCGTTCTTAATTCACGTTTGCGAAGGGATATTAATGCCCTAGTGCGCCCCAAGTCCAGCTTTGGCCAAACTGGTCTTGCAACTCTACAGGTGAGGGTGTAAGACCACCTTTCTCCCTCTGAGGATAGCGCCTCCTTCCCAAGTGCTTGTCTCAGCGCTGTGATAGGTTTCCGCAGACTTGACCTTTTCGGTTGCAGCTGGAGAGTCGTACCATGCCTAGCAAGTTCATCCGCCCTGCAGTTTCCCATGACGCCCGAGTGACCTTGGACCCAAATTACCTGGATATTGAAATGCTCACCCATCTCATTTAGAGATAAGTGACAACTCAACGTCGCCGCTTGACTGTCCACATAAATTGCGATATCATCTGAGGAAACCACATTATGCTTCAACCACGTTGGTAGCTTGATACACGCTGCAATAATCAGGGAGATGAATAGAAATGTTTACATTTAATTTGTCACAGAATATTCCAGCTCCCACTTTGCCGTCTAGCTTGGAGCCATCTGTAAAGAATTGCAACGCTTTGGTTTCCGAAAACGGTGTATCCCTCCAAGATTCCCTTAAAGGAGAGAAGGTCCGAAATCGCTTCTCGAAGCGTAGAGTAAGTTTAATTTAGTCAAGATTCGCCAGCTCATCCTTCAACGATCTAACAATAGTCGAGTGTTCTGTACTAGGACACCTCCACTAAGAGACGGCTGCAAGTCATACAGCCGTAATTGCCGCCATTTATTTGTCAAAAATATCGCTGGAAGAAGGTGCAACATAACCTCTAAGGCACTCGTCGGTGTCGACCTCAATGCCCCGCTAACAAGCATACAGGCCGTTCTTTGCACCCCTAAATCCTACTTTTATAAGTTAACTTGTCCAGAGCTGGCCACTAAAACTTACCCCGTACATTAGTACAGATCTCACTACAGCGGTGTAGAGCCAGTGTACTAGCCGGCTTTAGACCACATATATGACTAATGGCGTTCCTACAGAAGTACAAAGCTATAGTAGCTTTGTTTATTCTCTCCAACATATTGGACCTTCAACTAAGCTTACTATCTAAGATAATGCTCAGATATCTAGCTTTATCAGTAAAAGCAAGTCTCGTGCCATTTAAGGTAGGAGGGACAACTACCGGGATTTTGTATTCCTTAGTAAAGAGTACCTGCTCTGTCTTGGGTAGTTAATTAATACCAAGTTCACATTTGCCAGCCCATTTCGTAAAGATGGTAAGCGCATTCTGCATTACTTCAACAATCGTGCCAAGGAATTTCCCCGTAACCACTAAAGCTACGTCGTCTGCGTAAGCGATAACTTCAATACCCTCTCTCTCCAATTCTAGTAGTAATCCGTTTACCACTATGTTCCAGAGAAGAGGGGACATACTTCCTTCCAATGCGGGGTTCCCCTAGTTACTCGTTTTTTGATGGTGGAGTCCCCCAGCTTCAAGCTAACAATTCTGCTTCCCAGCATATAATTGATTAACCTTTTCAGAGGAACGTCCACCTCAAAATTATAATCCCTCCTTTATTGCCTCCGCTTTCACATTATTGAAGGCGGCTTCTATATCCAGGAAGGCCACCAAAGAGAATTCCTTTGAATTAATCGATTTCTCAATCGTACACAGCAAGGCGTAGAAAGCAATTTCCACAGATCTACCCTTTGTGTACGCATGCTGAGACGGTGCCCACTCCCTGCCACCTATTTTATCTCTGATGTACACATCCAGCAGCCTTTCCAAGGTTTTCAAAAGAAAGGATGATAGAGTTATTTGTCTTAAGTCCTTAGGATAGACATGTGAGCTTTACCCCGCTTTCGGTATAAGCACTATATTTACCTCCGTCCAGTACCTAGGAATATAACCCAGCTTCAAATACTCTTTGAATATAGCTTCCAGGTAGGGAAGAATAATTACTGAGTTGTTTTGAAGTTCCGCTGGTATAATTTGATCCGGACCAGCCGATTTAAATGGTTTAAAACCCCTCAGTGCCCATAGCATCCGTTTCCTGGTTACGATATCCTTTGGGATTACTGACAGTGATTCCTGATGATTGCTATGCACCAACAGGACTTCAAAGCTCCCTGGGAAGTGTGTCTCGAAGAGAAGCTACAGAGATTCTCCACTAGAAGCTGTCCAAGATCCGTCCGGTTTTATCAAAAAACTGGGACTAGCTGTATATTTGGAAAGAATCTTCCAAAGGCTGGAGGTTTCGGATACCTCTTCCATTTTATTACAGAAGATTCTCCAAGACCTCCTTTGTGTCTTTCTTAATTCTTTCTTATAAATTCCGAGTTTCTTTTACAGGAGTTCCAATCCTGAGCCTCCCTTCTATTTTTGGCTCTATTGAAGGCTGTCCTACAAGCCTTACGATAGGTTCTCAGTTCCTTGGACTACCATACTAGTTTTTGCCTACCCCTAGGCTAAGCCAGTGGGCAGGCTGCACGAAAGAATCGGTTGCATGCGCTAGTCACGCTAGCTACCACGTCCTCCAGCTCCCCAACCGTCGTCGGGGGCTCCAGAGCCCTCGACGGCAACAAATCCTCCAATAATTCCACATATTTGCTCCAGTTGATCCTTGTAGGGTTCCTGAAGGCTTTCCGGGTAGCAGGGTGAATATCGAGACTATAGGTTAAATATCGATGATCAGAAAGGATTGTTCCTTATCCACCCTCAAATTTTTAACCATATGAAGAATATTATTTGAGGCAAGGGTCACGTCTAGAACCTCCTGCCTGTTACTAGTAATAAATGTGGGTTCCCGCCCAATATTACACACTGAAAAGTTAGTACTCATCAAAAAAACAAAAAGTGGCTCACCTCTTTCATTAATGTCTGTGCTTCTCCAGATAGTGTGATGCGCATTAGCAACAACTCCCATTACCACAACTACCTTTGATTGTTCCGCTTCACGGATCAGCTCCTCCAGGTTATCCGGAGGAACCTCCTTCTCTCTGTCCATGTAAGCTAAAACTAGCCTAAATCTACAAGTGCGTACTTCCAGGCCAACTGCAGTAGTGTCACCATTGCTCTATTGAGAGAGAAGGAAAAGATTAATATTATTTTTCCCAAGAATACAAGATCTAATCTTCCCAGACTTACTAGAGGATATAATTTTGTACCCCTTGATTTTTTTTTTTTTTTTTTTTTTTTTTTTTTTTTTTTTTTTTCTTTAATATTTTTATTTTTAATTAATTAATAAATCCTATCAAAATTCTAAACTGCGGATTGCAACACATTGAAAAATTCTATTGATGGGACCTTGGGGCCATCATTAAACGAAAAAATGATAGACTTCCAGTAATTTGCGCCAATATACATCAAGCTCGAAAAATATGAAAACCCATCAGCGAGCGAATGATGAATTTGAATGTTAGTGCCGTACTTGCCTTGCAGTATTATTTTTAATTATGTTAATCCATCGTACGGTTCACAATCTATTATGAATGAGCTCATGCTCAAAATCGATTGTGTTCGCGTATTGTGGTATTAATACAAAATTTATGTACATAAAATAAACTAAATAAACTAAACTGATTCTGAGGCTACAGATCCTTTTGTTATTTATCCATGGTTGTTGGATTAGTATCACAACCTCACCCGTCCTAGTCAGCCTGAGGAGTAGAGCTGCCGAAGCCGCCTTAGAATGGTGAAGGGTTATTTGTGTTATCTTAATCATAAACTTTTAACCTCTACCTACCTCTATGGTATATTCGTTCTACCGCAGGAATATTATTTCCCGGTATTTTGGGATGCGCCGGATTCGCCCGTCTCGCTAACCCTTATACCTCTGTAGAGGACTTGTCAGTGCCCCCCGTCTGGCCGGGCTGCACACATCTTTCTCTTTTGATACACCAGCTCCTTCGCTTATGTGCCCCTCCTCATTTTCCAAGTGAATCCTTGCCAGAGCGAGGTCGCCGGATTCACTTTCCCCCTACCCTCAGCTTCTCCCCCATGCTGCTGGTACCCCCTTCAGGCCTGGGTTGCCACTATCCTCCGGTTGGCCTTCCGTACGCGCTTCCGCCCCATTATTTATATAAACTTTGAGAGTGACCAGAATCCGAAGTCAATTACTTACTTCGTTTTATGCAGGAGGGCAAGGAACTCCTTATTTATTACCATAATTGATAATTTCGAGCCTCATTCGCCTCCTTCTGCTTGACAATCTTCCAATTTCCGGTCGGAAGTTTCGAATTACTGGCCCCAATAATTTTCAAAGCCTCGTTAGGGCTAGTCGGTTTGGATTACAGCCAAACACGTGCCCTCGGCCTGCTGGGAATTTCTTTGCGCTTAACTGGCGCAAGCTTTGCGCCTGGCCTACCTCCCTTATTTTGGCTATAGCCTTTTTATAAAGATCCACAGATCTAGAGTCATCTTCACACGCCCTTGATACCATACCGCATCTCTGCAGGGTGGAGGTTGTCCCAGATTTTCTCCCAGGACCTTTAAAAAGACGAGGTTGAGTACATTATACACCAACCTCCATTTATCCGCCGTAATGCTTACATCTTTTTGACTTTCATCAATTACGGCTAGCATCAATACATGCTCCCTCAGGACATCGCTCCCTTAGGACATCGCTGAACAGCTTTGTCCTTGAGTTAGAGCTCGGCTTTGTATCAATCACAAACTTGGTCCGCTTGCTATCAACTGCTTACACCTCGTCTTGGGACCGCTGTCTTTTAAACACATGGTTCCTTGCCGAGTTTTCGCAGCCCACAGTGCTTCTTGCCTAAGCTACTGATGTCCTTTGCTCTACTGTTTGCTGCCCCTCGGTGGTCGCAGCCCACTTCTCGAGAATTCGGAATGCTGAGCGGCGATTTCTCTACCGCCTTTCCCCGAAGGAATGTCTCTCGTCCCACTCCCCTGTGCTGCATTGGTACCGCTAACTCCCGGGAGTGGTGCCCTAGACTCAGCCACCTTTGCAACCTTAGGGGCCCCACCCGTTTGGTTCGAGGTACCTCCTTTCGCTAATAGCGGCTTTTGAGGAGAGCCGGTGCCCTTGGTTTTTTGTGTTTGGATCCTTCCATTTTGTTTCCCACGAGTATCGGAGAAATAAAGGTCCGCCTGCGCAGAGATCCGTATACGCAGGTAAGGCTAATTACAACTGGAGGTCGGCAGGTATCCAGAGGGCTCCGTTAGCGACTGGGCTTTGTTAAATGGGTCCCCAGCCTAGTTGATCCTCAGCACGGGTCGCTTAACACCTTAATCCAGCCCATTCGGCTCGCTAGCACCTCGGCTTCCCAGCACCCCCTTCCCTCCGCTCCACATTCTCTCTCTCATTTACCTATTCACATAGAGAGCCCAATCCAATGGGATCTATTCTATTCACAGGGTCATCCGTTTATAGGGTACCCCACTCATCACCAGTGAAGACTCCGGAGGTGCAGAGAGAACGTGACGCACAGTCCGCCGTGGTTATTGGTCGATATTTTTCTGGCGCCATCTGTTCGCCATTCCATGCTGGGCATCATAGGCACTCAGAATTTAATAATCTGAGGTTAACCACTCCCCAGTACCCTGAGACACTCCCACCAGCTGGACTGAGGTTGGGGGCGGCTTATTTAATTCACCGCTAACCTACCTATTGACCTATCGATAGGCCGTCCACTATCCACCACCTGTGACCCCCCGATAGCTGCAGTACGCCACGGATGTGCCACAGTAAAATAGTTTAAAATTTTCATGTTAATGTTCCACTAAAATTGTTTAATTTATAATTTTTCGCTGGTTGAGCCTTTATATACCAAACAAATTTTGCAACTTGCCCAATTTACATTAAAGAATTCATAAATTTGGGAATTATTAATAATTGTAATTTTTAAATCCATTCAATTTAGGTTTAAAGGATTTATGAAGAAAACCAATTCGTATCAGTAAGTTGCTGAAAATAAGTGCAATATTGTACAAAATAGAAATTTACGAAATCTAAAATTAGGAAAGCTTAAAAGCTAACACTTTAATATAATAATACTGCTAAGTTGTTGAAAACGGTGAAGTTGAATAAATGTGTTTGAAACATTTTTTTTGAACTAAAATTTAATTGTTATTGGCCATTTTGAATCAGTCTAACGTGTTTCTGTTGAATTTGAATCTATCGAATAAAACCAAACTAAAGCGCATACCACTTGGTTTTCTTTTGAACGAAATTTTTGTCTAATCTAAAAAGGTACAGGACAAATTTGATCCGTAGCAATTTTTTAATTTTGATATTATGAATCAGCCTGAAATGATGATTTCGAAAATTCAAAATTTAATCATTTAGCTCGTTGTTATTTCTTTACACCACGGCTCCTGCTCTAAAAAGGCATGATCTGAGTAGTTTAGGTTATCTTTAAGCAACTGAAGACATAAATTTAGGGAAATCCCGCAATTTACACAAAAAAGATATACAAAATATTTGTTTATTTGCTTTAATTCAATATTTTTAATGTTTTTAATAATTTAAACAATTTTTAAGAAGTTTACAAATTTATGAAACTTTAAAAAAATTTCTGAAATTTTTAATTTGAAAAATTTTAAGGTTCTAAGTATTTGCAAAAGAAAATAATCTAATAATTGAATGACTTGCAGTATTATATAATTTATAGATTTCTTACATTTCAGTTTATGCATTTTAAGAATTTCGAAACAGTGTTTATTTAATTACATTTCAATGTTTGAATTTTCTAAATTAGCATTCGAATTCACTAAAACTTTATATAAATTTTAATCACAAATTCCTATAAGTTTCTTAAGTTCTAACTCTTTTTAAATTGTCCGCTTTCAATTATTTCTTAATTGCGAATTTCTAATTTTTCATAAACTTATTGTATGCTAAATAACTAATTTTCTAGAAAATTTCATCAACAAATTTCTTTATTTGAAAATTTTAATCTTTTTATGAGCTTACAAAACTTTAAAATTTTCCCACTCTGGGACTTTCATTACTTCTTGGAATGATTTCAAAAGATTTGCACGTTGATGCCACTCACCGCTACATATCATTGACTGATCACAAATTTATCAGAACATTTCTTTACAAAATATTAGATTTTAATTTTAAAGTATTTTGAACACTATTGAAACTTAAAGTTTTGTCATCGTAGGTATATTTGCCTTCTGACCTAATTCACTGCCCAATTGTTTTAATTTGAGTTAATTTCGGTTTAACACTGTAAAATAAACGTAATTTAAAACAGCCCAATAGATCACAGAGTATAATACTTATAGAATATAATTAAATGGTCAACAATTTGCTTATAAGTTGTCATCTACAAAAATTAAGATTTGGTGCTTTTACTAGTTTTGGACATGATATAAATTATTAATGATGGCTTGCTGTCCAAAAATAAATTAAATTTTCAAAACAATCAATATCATTAGCTTTTGTTATGAATAGACAACACAATTTTTCATTATTTTTAATGAATTCCTTTAAAATTTAATTCGTGTCTAAGTTTTACTTATTATACGATTCTAAGAAGTTTCTAATCTTCTATTGTCTTTGGCGTTCGTTGCATTCACGCTTTAATGAAATAAAATCATGTGTGTACCTACATTTCATACAATATGAAACCAAACAAAATTTGGGTATATGCATATTACGTACTATGTGTGTATCAAAACTAATTTCCTTGAGTATATTATAACGTGATTCTAACTTATAAAAACCCACCATACAAAACACAAAAAAAAATATTCAAAAACCCAGAATTCGTTTGATAAATTAGAAGGCAACAACACAAACCAGAGCAGCAGCAGCGATAACATACAAAAAAAAAAGTTTTCAAAGAAAAACTGATTTGAATTCTGCTCACGATATAAACTTAAATCAAAATTATAACGAAAAGTATTTTTTTATTTTATTTATTCTGTAGTATGTGTGTTATCTGAAACGAAGCGATATCAATTTAAAAAAAAACATAAAAATATAAAAATTTTGTACCCAATTTTGATGGAACACGAGGAAAAAAAAAAGTTTCCTCACAAAGTGGAAAAAATATTTTGAATATTTGTCACTGGATTCACCACTTTTTTGTGCACTTTTAAATTTTTATTCTTACGAGTATTATGTGTATTAAGTATTATAAACATACTTTACAATTTTGGCTTTTTTATTTATTTTTTTATGTTTGATAATCATAAAAATAAAATCTAAAAGTTATAAAATATTTTCCTTGAAAATATTTCTTTTGATCCTTTTTTTTTTTTTGTTTTGCTGTTTCAGATTTTTGCTAAAGTTTTTTAAACCTAAAATATGGATGATTAAAATTCTTTTTAATTATAAATATTTTTTTTTTAAACATATTTTGTATGTCTCCTCCTCTTCAAACAAAAAAATAAATTATAAATAAATAAAATAACTAATATCCTAAATATGTAATAATATTATCATTGTTATTTATATTTTTGGTCCAAAAGAAGTACATACATAGTACATACATACACATAAAAATTCATCTTATGTCATCCTTTTGATGTTGTGTTGAAAAAATATTTTAGTTTACAACAAT
The DNA here is from genome assembly GCA_958295665.1 of Tipula vernalis. Lineage (NCBI taxonomy): Eukaryota > Metazoa > Arthropoda > Insecta > Diptera > Tipulidae > Tipula > Tipula vernalis. The sequence goes on along the minus strand of OY282559.1, from coordinate 360,761,610 downwards.
TTCGGGTTTTTAGCTTATTATTTTATTTTTTGTTGTTACTTAAAAATATTTCTTATTTGTTTTTAATGATTTAGCAAAATAGTTTTGCTTTTACATATTATGTTTAAATAACATTCTTGAGATTATTTTTCCAAATTAAATAAAAAAAATATATTTTGTTATGCATCTAATATTTATTTGGCTTTTTATAACCAGTAGACAAAGTTTTGGTTTCTTTGAGCAAAATCATTGCACATTTTTATTACCCGTTCCTGTCGCCCTATTCTGGTAATTCCCGGGGAACGGGGAATAATTTTTTTTATAGCAGTTATTCCCAAAATATTTTTTCATAATTTTTTATTCTCAATTTCACAAAAGTGCATTCTGTCAATTGGGGAAATAGAAACGTCAATTTTTAGTTGTCAAAGTTGTCAATATAAAGTTTTTTGTGTCTCGATTTTTAATCATTTTAATTGTTGTGTTTAATTTTAATTGTTCAATAAAGCACTCGACTAAACACTACAATAATCGATTCGAAATTTTTTAAACGTCAAATGGTTTATATTACCTGTCCAAACACAAAACAACATAAATTTTTGTTTCGTCTACTTTTCACACCACAAAATTTACATTGAGTTTAATAAAATTCTATACAATTACAAAAAAATCGGGATGAAAATGTCGCGGAGAATTATGCCTAATTTTGATGACGATAATGAAGAAAGGCGTTATAATTTACGTATACAGCGACAGCGTTTGCGGTGCTCAGCTGATCCGTTTGATTTATTTGAAAAGGAATTCATTCAAATTTATCGAATGCATCAAGAACTCTCATTTATTCTTCTAAATTTGGTTGCCCCCCAATATGGAAGTCACACATATTCCAAAACCATTGCTAGCGCTAGCGGCGCTTAGCTTTTTAGCGGAAGGTATTTATTTAGCCATTAAAATTTTAATTATATTTTTTTTTAAGTAACAGGTAAAATAAATTTATAGGAACATTTCAAAAGAAAAATGGTGTCAGCTATTTGGCCTGCATATCACAATCGACGGTAAGTCGATGTATTAAAGAATTTTGTACCATCATCAACAACCACTTTATGAATAATTTCATTAAATTTCCACAAACATTGTCCGAGATGAATCAGATTAAATTACAGTGAGATTCAATTTTTACTTTGCGACGTTAATAATTGTTAATTAATTACAGATTTTATGAGAAATTTCATTGGCCTGGGATAATAGGTTGCATCGATTGCACGCACGTGTCAATGTACAGGCCGGCTAAGCGCACTGAACATATTTATTTAAATCGGCACCATTACCACTCAAAAAATGCTCAGTTGGTAAGTAATAAACACAAGGTTACTGTATTAAATACGCTTCATATGTAATTTTCATATTTACAGGTTTCTGATTATAATTTAAAATTTTTAAACCTAAATGCATCGTACGGAAGCTCTAATCATGATGCTACCATTTGGCGGAAATCATTGTTAAAAGCGTTTCTTCACAACAAGTACACTGCAAGGTAGTTATCAGACACATGGTTGTTAGGTTGGTATAACCAAATACGTTTAATTCATTTTATTATTAAAATTCACAGCCTACAATAAAATAGGATTTTAAATTCAGTCTTTGATCAAAATATTGTAATAAAGAGTAAAAATTCAAAATTAAATTAATATTGAAATGATTTCAATTAAGCTTAAAATTAAAATACTAAACTAGTAAAATTAGTCATCTTATAAATAAACCATTTCCAAATACTCTGGTGATGTATTAGAGACTGGCATTCTGCAACAGAAAACAAATAATAGTTTTATTTTTATTTTATTTATCATTTAAGGTGACAGTGGTTATCCGCTACAGTCTTGGTTGATGACACCAATTGACAATCCAACTGATGAATCGGAAGAGCGATACAACGTCGCACACAGGTCAGCCCGTAATTGCATAGAGAGATGCAATGGAGTCTTGAAATCAAGATTTAGATGTCTGGCCAAAGATAGGTGCATTAAATATTCACCTTGCATGGTGGGGCAAATTATTAATACATGTGCTACATTGCACAATTTTTTAAAAATGTACAATTACGACATGATCGACATGATTTAGTGAAACCACAAGTCAATGAATATGATGAGGATGATGTAAACGAGAAAGATGTAGCGTCGGAACGGCTACTAACAGTGCCTCGAGAAATAAGAGCTTCTATTATTCAAATATATTGTAATAATCAATAAATTCAAGAAGAAAAAAAAAATAATAAAAAATCTACCCATTTCTTATGGTTAAAAACGTCCCTTAAAATTAAATTGTTTTCCGTCATTGCTGCAGCAATGCGGTTTAAGGCAGCAACCTTCTCTTTCTCTATTCTGTTGGATAAGCAGATCCTAAAAATTCAATAATAAAGAAAATTTGGTGTTACGCATTTCTACAAATAAAATGAACATTTTTAAATTACGAACCTCTTACACCCCAATTCCCATAGTCGTATCACGTCATTTTTCATGACTATAGTCACGTCACATCAATTTTCCTATTCTCTTAGTCGTATGTTACGCCTTTAGTCACTTCTTACGACAGATGTCACTTCAAGCGACATTCTGTCACCTAGTTTTTTCAAGTGACAAATTATTTTGAAGCGACAATGGAAGGACGTAAAACGTAAGTTAGGTTTTTTATAAATATTTTTGTTAATTTATTATTATTATTATTAATATTTTTTAATGTTTATTAATTTTTTCCTAGTAATAAAATAACGAATTGTAAACAATTCGAGATGCTGGTCGGTTTGATGGAGAAAAATATTAAAGTCGCAAAAGGCTACCTAGGTTTCGGCAGTTCCAAAGACGATTTTAATAATATTTGGAACGGCTTCACCGACCAATTAAACAGTATCGGTCCTCCAGTAAGAAACAATGCAGAGTGGCAAAAGGTAATTTATAAATATGATTTTTTTTTATTTGTTATAAATATTCAGGGGGAATTTCATTTTTCGTAGGTGTGGAATGACTATAAAGCCAAAATTAAAATGAAGTTGGGCCATAATAAAAAGGAGTTGACAGCAACAGGTGGGGGGTGCAACAAACTTTATACTTTCTCCGCACAAGAGGAGAATGTAATTGATATTTTGATGTTGAGAGAAGTTGCTCAACCAGCGAGGAAGACTTTTGGGTTAAATAATTCAAATACTCAACAGTCAACCTCACAAACAAACACCAACATAAGCACACCAACCAGCTTACCTAGTACTTCAACACAAAATGGCACAGTGCAAGATGACACCAGATACGAATATGTCGACATCGAAGTCGAACAGAACTATCTCTCAACAGAATTGGACGATGTAATACCCGAGCCGGAGCCAGTAAGAAACGACAAACCAGCCCCTGAATCGTTAAATAAATTAAAAAAGCGGAATTCAAAAAAATCATTTGAAGATGAACGAAAACGTTTACTGGAATTGCAAACAACAGCGATATTGCAAACGGAAAAAAACACAAGAGAAACTGCCCGTTACACCCGAAAACTTTATGAACTGAAATCAAAAAAGTTTAAGATATATAAAGAAAATCTGTTAATTGAGAGAAAAATAAAAAAGGACAAACTCGAACTAAAACTAAGGGAAATTGAATATAAAGAAAGGAAGCTAGCGATGCAAGAAAGGAATTAGTGTACCTTGAACTAATTACTAGTATTAGTTAAGTAAAAGCACATCAGTGCAATATGAATTTGTGATCATTTTTAAAAGTCTGAAATTTTGTTTTTAATATATTTTATTTTTAAGCTATTTTTTGTTATTTTTATGAAAAGTTGAATTGAGTTATTTTATTTTTGTTTATTTATATAATAAAATTGAATTTATTACTATATATTAACAAATTGAATTCATCATTTGTTGTCTAATTCGATTTCCAGCATTTCCATGTTCATTGTTTTCTAACGTTGGTAGGTGCTCTTCTTCATCAAGGTGAACAACTAAAGGTGCTTCTGTGGCTACTTTGTACAGAAGACACAGATTATGTAAGGCACAGCAAACGTTCACAATCTGCCTCGATTTATCCGGCGAATAATGAAGTTGCCTTTCCCTAAGAATACATCGGAAACGATTTTTTAGCACTCCTATTGTCCTTTCGATGATATTTCGGGCTTTGGCGTGTTTCACATTAAACGGCTTTTCTTTTGGATCACGTTCTGGTCGTGTTGAACGAAATGGCACTATTAAATAAGGCTTAAGTGCATACCCAGCATCCCCTATAATTAAAAAAAATAAAAAATTGTTTACGACATTCACTATGATCAATTAAAGAATGTTACCTAAAAGCCAGGTATTTACGTCACTATCATCAAATTCTTGTTTAAGTCGAGTGTCCAGTTCACTTGAATTGAAAATATAAGAATCATGGCAAGATCCAGGATGATTTCCGTCAACATAAATTATTTTCATTTGGTCGTCGCATACCTGTAAGATAATTTTGTTAATTAAATATATACATACTACAGAATAAATTATAAACACTCACTATCATCACGTTTAAGCTGAAGAGTCCTTTTCGATTATAGAATAAATGACGTTCTTCTTTTGGTGGCGCCAAAATTCTAACGTGAGTGCCATCGACACATCCTATCACGCCGGGGAAACCATAATTTTCGAAAAATCCCAGCTTAATTCTTCGCTTCTCCTCTTCGCTGCTTGGGAATTTGATGATCTCTGGACAAAAATCATTTTCTAAAATATTTATGATTTGTTGCAGATTTTTCGAAAAAGTTGGTTGTGCTACTGCCGTCAAATGCTCATTACCAGCACCCGTTTGATAGCCTCCTTCCGCGAAAAAACGTAATGCGGCAGCTAGTTTAAGGGTGGGCAGAACCGATGATGAACGCACTGTTGGTTTTAATTGACGTTTTACCTTACTCAACAAATATTTGTAGGCGTATTTGTTTAAACGAAAATTTTTTATAAATCTAAAAACGGAAAAATATGTTAGATGCTATAAAAATAATGCATTTCAAAATATGTCATACTTACAGAGAATCTGGCATTTCTAGCGGATTAGATTGATCCCGCAGTAGTATACGCTGTACACCCATATTCGTTGTACTTTCGTCGTTGTCGCTTTCACTGTCATAATAAAATTCTACACTGCTCATTTTAATTACAAAATTAAAATTAAATCACAAAACTTGGTAAAAATACACACAAAATTATAAAGATACCGGCTTTGTTGACAAAACAATTTGAAATGTTTATGATTTTTGGCAATATTTGCTGTCAAATTTTAGCAAATATTTGAGCAATTTTAGTGTTACAAGATGTATTTTTAGTTCCAGTCGTGACCACTTGAATCGACTTCAAGAATACCATTTTTCTTGCGATGTGACGTGACTATAGTCACGTCGCCTCAAATGACACGACTATGGGAATTGGGGTGTTATTCTTTTAGTTCTAAGAGGTCTGCTGGTTTCACGTCCGTTGGTAACTCTTGGTTCAACGTTACTTGGTGTAGTATTAATATTGCTTGGCCCGGCTGTCAAATTACTTGGATTCACCTACATATAAATACAGTTTATTAGTTTTTATTTACAAACTTTCCTAAACGTTTCCAGTTTTACCTGTTGTGATAGTAATTCAATCCCACCTTCTAAATTTCCCGTCCCTTCGCACGCTTCTGTGGTGATTACATTTAAAATCCGCTCATCTAACGAATTTAATATTTTAGGTCTTTTTGACGGTACCTCCATTCCTAACCCGGTTCTGTTATCGTACTCCTTCAATAATGCCCATTGTCCCCGTACATATTTTCTACAAAAAATTACAACTATTTATAAATACACATAAAAGTTATTAATTGTGTAAATCTGTACTTCGATCCAGGTCCGTCGCCATTTGTCACCATCTTTCCTTGCTCCAGCAAGGGAATTTAGTTGGGCTGAAATTTCATCCCATTTTAATTTATTGGCCTCCTTGCCAATAATATCATCGAACCTGCAAATTTATATTAAGAACAAAAATATAATTATTAAGAAGTACTGAAAATGACGCATATAAATTTGAGAACTTACCGATCATTTGCCAGATTTAAATTTTCCTCCATCAAAGTGACCATTAATAATTTTTGGTCTTTAGTGACATTTGTTCCCTAAACCAATTTTTCCTTACATTTATATAATAAATTATGAAATGTAAATTTTATTTATTTAAGTTTATTTCCAGTGTATATTTTTGTTGTTGCCGTTAAACTGAATTTTACCATTGACAAAAATCACACAACGCTGTTAATTAACAATTCTCCAACAATTCTTTCTTAAATTAGGTATGGAAAAATAAAAGTCAAAACTGCAATAATTGAGAATAATATTTTCCCAACAAACAATTTTTCCCAAACACCAGAATACACTTTGGGGAATAGGGAATAAAACTACTATAAAATTTAAAATTTCTATTCCCCGGGAATTACCAGAATAGGGCCACTGGTGATAAATTTTTCCTTTTAAGATTACATTCATAAATGAATTTTATATAGAAGAAGCTCATTTACATACTACAATTTAATTACTACAGAAATACTTTAAAAATAGATTTTCTGGAACCGACCTATGATACTGTAATAATGAAATATTGGTACTTATTGAAATTTGATAAACCACTGTTTGATTTTTCTCAATTTTCTGAAAATTCAGATTCCAAGCATAAGAGAGGGAAATAGTTTTTAATTTATTTCACCCTGAGCATTGAAAACGTTTGAAAACATATAGTATTGCGTAATTATTATTATTTCTAAAAATTACAACATATTTAGAAATATTTAATTGTCAATTAAAACAAAAATTAAAATTCTTTCTAAAATCATTTTACTTAAAAAACTTATTCAAGAAATATGACTAAATAACATATGTCGGTAACGCAGAATATCTTTTCTTCTGTATTGGTTTTTCTGTTTACTTGCTTTAGAAACGTAATGCAAATATTCACACGAGTATAGCTAGCCTATTACAAAATCCCGTAATGGGCTACTTAATTATCTGGTTTTGCAAATTCTAGCGAAAATCTAGTGAATTTATATTTAAAAATAAACAAAAAATTAATTTCCTAGCTAGCAGATTTTGACTATTTTCTAGCTAATTTCCAGTAATAGTTTTAATTATACTAGAACTCTAGTGATTATCTAGCATAAAATAATACTAGAAAAATACTAGAAGGTCAGTTTTACTATATAAAACGGTATATCTAGTAAATTAAATGAAAATCACGTAAATTTTATTACCAGATTTTCAGTTAAAATAGAAACTACTTGAATTACGGTTTCATTCTTGCAACGATTTATTTTTAATGTACATAATTACATGATATCTAGTAAAATTCTAGTTAAATTAAATTAAATACAAGGCAATTCAAATAATTTAATATCACTAAATTCTAGTAAAATAAGCCGTTATATTAATTTCATTTCCGTTATCTGATAGTCAGTAATACGTTCAGTTTTGTGCTATGGCCGTGTTGTAAAGCTAGCTAAAAGAGGTGAAATAAAAAAATGTAATAAGTATGTAAAGTGAGAGTGATATATGAAGTAGAAACCTACATCATTTTCGAAAAACAGTATCGCAAATACAGTATCAAAAATATCGCAGCATAAACGTGGCATATACATACATAAATGCTTCGTCAGAAATTTATTCGCTTTTAGGTTGTAAGTAATAATTTGAGCTGTAATTGGGACTTTCTACTTTGGGGTGACGATGCATAGTAATAAGATTTTGTTGAATATTTAAGGCAATTGCTAATATCGGCAGTTTAAAATTTACGACATTTACACTGTACATATCGCAAATTGTACAGCTATGTCATTTTATTAAATAATAGGTTCTAGTAAAACTATTTTTATTTTGTAAAATTGTAAATTATAAGTATGACGCATTTACTTAAATTTTTTTAAATATATTTTCTTCTCCCTCTAAGAAGAAGAATTGTAAGAAACCATTTGCGCACCAAACATACAAAACGTCCATTTTTGCGATATTTGTCTTGTGAGGCATTTTTGTTTTGTAATATTTGTGTTTTCGATATTTTTGTTTTGCGATACACTTCCTTCCTTTAATCGTGATATTTGTTAAAAAACTTTGTAGACCGGTTTCGAGCTTCGCTCTTCGTCAATATGAATGTACAGTTAAATAATTTTTTGTAAAAATTGTGATGAAATCATTTTTCTATTTCCATAATCTTGTCATATAAATTATTCGTTTTAAAGTTGGTTTAATCATTAAGAGGTAATGGGTTGTTTCGCTGTTAATATATTTTAAATTATTTGACTCTATACATAAAGTTGCCCTTGCCAAATCTGTGTAGAATTTGTAGGTCTTGATTAGTGTATGTGGGCTTAATGTTGTGCATAATTTGATTTGTATTTATTCCGCGCCTGATTAAGTTCGTCTGTGTGCTCTTTAAATAGTACTGTAAGCGAACGTTTCGTTTGGCTAATATAAAATTTTTCACAATCATTACATGACAGTCGGTAAATTCCGCTTTCTTGTTGTTCACAGTTTTTGATTGGTTTTGAGTGCTAGGGTGTAGCCATATTGTTTCATATTTCGTTTTAGTTTGTTAAACGTGTGCGTGTGGTTCTATCCGAAATAAATATATTTGTGGTGTTGGTGTCTTCAATTTGGTTAGATAGTGTAATTCCATTTTATTTTTAATTTTGAAATTGATATGTTCTATAGTATGCCGGTGAAAAAGATACAAATTGTAAAAAAAAAGAAACAAATTTCTCGTGTTTACGTATTTATATGTAGTGGAGGTCTCTTTCGATATAGCATATTTCATTGCGGAATATGACAAAACGGCATATTTCTAAATGGGATATTTTGAAACGGCATGTGGTACACTACGGCATAAGGTACACTAAGCAATATTTCAAAACTGCATATTTTAAAACAGCATATGCTACACTACAGTATATGATACAATACGGCATAATTCAAAACAGCATCTTCCAATACGACATATGGTACACTAAGGTATAAGGTAAACTATGTCATATTTAAAAATGACATATTTTTAAATGGCATATGGTCCACTAAGGCATTTTTAAAAACGAAATATTTTAAAATTGGCCATTTCTTAACAGATTAAGATAAAAACTCTTGTTTTTTGTTGTTTAATGAATTATTACGGCTCCAAATTCCTCTAGTTAATAACTGGATAATGCTTCATTCAAAATTGAATAAAGTTCATGCACTGGTCACATTTCATCATAATCCGGTAATAAATATCTAAGTTTTAGAATATGCCATATTGCACAATATGCCATATTGAAATATGCCGTCGTGTAGTTTTTGCCATAGTGTACTATAAGCCGTACTGTGAAATATGCTATAGTGTCATATTTTCATATACCATTTTTAAATATTCCGTTTTCAAATATGCTATGTTCAACGGACCCCATAACGTGATAATAGAAATCATACGCCTGAATATGGATAAAGATAGCCATTCTCAATAGATTGTAATACAATTCATTGACGATTATTGTTCAATAAAGAAACCAAACAAGATTTTCTTCGAATATCCGTAGTATGCACTTGCGAAAAAATTATCAAATGGCCGGTTCCTGGGATGGGCCAAAAATGTAAATAACAAACCATATTTCCATCAAATGTTTGTGTGTATATTATTGATATAAATAATCATATTGTTGAGTTTGCAATGTGTTCCTTATAACAACAGCAAAATGTCATCCATTTATCGATGGCAATACAAAATGTTGTTTATGTTTTTCGTTATTTATAATAAATTCGTTTTCAGTATAATTAAGATAAATGTTGGCTAACGTTAAGGATAGTGGGCTTCCTATTGGTAAACCCTCAGTTTGATTGTAGAATTTATTGTTGTGCTGCTAATATTCTTGTAGTTATTTTAATGGTGTCATCAATAGGGATATTTCAGTTCATGCTTGTAATATAATATGTTTAACCTAGTTGTTAAAAATATCGGAAAATCAGAAGGATTCAAAAAATTGGAATAAAGTCAACCCCTAGAGTGGTCATCTGAAGTTGAATCGTTTTTATGTGATGTATCAATAGCTATCGCAGGAAAAACTTCAGATCAAGTTTCACGTGGGAAATCTCGGAAAATTTGATTTTCCAAAGTTTTAAATTTTTCGAGATTTCCTAATTGTGTTCCTCCGATAGCCATTGACAAATCACATCAATGCGATAGCTATTAACAAGTCATCTCAATGCAAACCATCTCCAGAAAAACACTCTAGAGGCTGATTTTATACAAATGTTCAAATGATTTTTTGAAAATCGGATTTTCCGATACTTCCCACGGGAATGTTGAACGGTTTTTTTTTTGCGAGAGCTATTGACGACAAATCACATTAATGCAATTCATCTCCAGACATAACAATCTAGAGGCTGATTTTATACAAATTTTCTAATGAGTTTTGAACTTGAACAGAATTTTTTTATTTGATAGCTATTGACAAATCATATAAGAAAGATTCAACTTCAGATATACACACTATAACGGCTGATTTTATTCCAATTTTGTTGATTCTTCTGATTTGTTTATTTACTTCTGCTGATAACTACAAATTTTTTTATTTTCGGCTGGAATGTTAATACCATAATCTGCATTATCGACTTTTTTACTTTCGACTGGGATTACACAATCTCAATTACCATTTCTTTACTTTCTGCTGAACTAAGACAATCTGCATTATCGATTTTTCACTTTCGGCTGGCAACTTTTGGCTAACTTTAACAGTATACTAAACAAACAGGTAGTTATAATACCCAAAGGCTGTGACAGTTTCTGTAACTATACCACCAAGAAAAATAATTGGAATGTTGGTTTTACGATAGTACCGACAAAATGCGAACATCTCTAAGACAAATTATCTATCACAAGACTTGGACATGATTTTGTTAGACACTAATTTTAAAAGCAAGCAGGATACTTTTTATACACCAATATTGTTTTCTCGCTGTATGATTTTTAATTTTATAAAGCTTCTAGTTTGCTTTATGTTTCAGTCGCCGACCTGTCTATGGGCAAAAAAAAAAAAAACAAAAGTCTCATCGATTTTTTTTTTATAATTGGTTCATCGACATACGTATCATACCACACAAGAAAATTAATTGGAAAATGTACCACTATAACTGTGAATTTATGCACATATATAAATAACACGAGTAGCGTAAGAACATGAAATATGTTATTGTAGTAAGACTATATGTAGCGAAATTATCTGTGCAAAAAAATAAAAATGTTCACTATAAACACTGTTATTTTCAAATCATATAATTATCTTATTATTGCCACTTCTATAGATAACTCAATATCTCTCCAGCTGGGATTATACATTTTAACCAGATAAAAGAGATACAAACAAAGTTTGTCGTCTTTCATGCTTAATATTAAATTAACTTCAAATACCAATTAATTATTATTTTATTACTTCTTGATAGTTTTTCTACTTGTATTCATAACTCTTGTGACGTACACAATTTTCTCTCGCCTTAGAAATATAGCGCCACAGAAAAAAACACAAAATACAAAATATTCAACTGAGTACTAATGAAAGCGAAGATACCAATAATTATCTATAATTAAATAATATTTTTATTTTTAATAGAGCGAACAATTTTTTTTTTTAGTTTTGTTTTGTATTTAATTTCTCACTATAATTTAATTTATCTGTCTGTATGTAGTAGGAAATATGATTATTACTGTGCAGATTGTTTATGCTCTCTATATTGATTTAATCCCATTTATATTGTCCCCATATTTTTTGCACACAAGTTATACACAATTTATCACTTTGGCTTGTTAGTTTTGGGTAGGTTCGCAGCCAATAAATAAAATAATTAAGTTGTACAAATTCTCACGATAATAAAAAACTTGATATAATCTGGGACAGTTTAAAGATTAAGTAAAAGATGCGAATAAGGAAATGGGTTGTAATCAAGTGATTTATATGTTATTAGTAAAATTCCAGTAATAATCTCTTAAAGATGACGCCAAAGAATTTTATGAAATTTAGCGGGCCAACAAATATTGTTTTGTATTTCACATCGATAATATGGGTTGAAAATTTGATTCGTTTCAAAATTGTTCAGAAGGATACCACGCGTCTCCTTTTTTTCATTTCGGTAAGAGTTTCAGAAAAGCAACAAATGCGTTTTTAATTGGTAAAATTAACCGATGCCATAGAATAAATATTTGTATAGATATCAGCACGAATTACTAAGGAGTTTGACACCGCTCGTGATAGAAAATCGCTGGCTGGATACACCTCCGATTTTTTACTATTGGTGATTTTGTAATTAATAATTGAGGAAGAGTCTTTCAACTCCGAGATATTAGTTGTGCAAGTAGAAACTCGGCTCCATAGTTGGTTGCATTAAAAACATACTTGAACGCATCTAAATCACCTGCCAATTTGGATATATGAAGCTCAGTCATTGCTGTTTTTATGAGAGTGTTTTACAAGCTGTCATTCCGTGGGCACAAATTTTAAGAGATGGATGTCGATTAGCAACATTTACGCCATTGCACTCTAATCTGTTTACGAATAAAACAATTGCTGCTCTAGCTATGAATTTGATTAATTCGACTATGGGTGCGCATTCTGTGAGTCATCCAAAAGTAAAAAAGTTATTTCAAACTCTAAAAAACTCTTGCAGAAGAGTTAGGGTTACCCACTTCGATTGCATGCATCGGGAAAGATCTAGAAGAAAGGAAAACGGATTCCTCATAAACAGACCGAAACAAACGAAAACCGAAGAGTTGACATCTGCATGAATTTGCTTTCTCGGTACAAAAGAAAACATTTTTTGCACAAAATCAGTACGAGTGATGAAACGTGGATTATGGACGACAATCCGAAATGCCAGCCATCAACATCAGTTGCAAAAATGAATATTCATGCCAAGAAAATATTACTGTCTGTGTGGTGGGATTGTAAAGGAGTTATTTACTATCAGTTTCTGGAACCAAGTCAAACTGTTGCAGCTGAACGTTACCAGGCCGGATTGATCAAATTAATTGATGCTCTGAAGGAAAAAAAATGCCATTTACGGGTCAAGGAAGGCGGATGGTCATGTTACTGTATGACAACGCTTGTCCACATACGGCAAAATACACCCAGGAACTTGTTTTCTCCTTAGGGTGAGAAGTTGTATAGCATGTGGCATATTCTTCAGACTTGGCTCCATACCACTTATTCTCATCGATGTCGTTATATTTGAAATGGCAGTGGTTTACGCAAGTTGAAGCAAGTTTCTATCGCGATGGCGTTCATCATCTACCGGATAACTAACAAAAGACCATTGTAATGGCACAAGTATATTTTCAATAAAGTTGAATTTGACAAAAAAAAAGCCAAGTTTCTATTTGGACACCTAATATTATCGGTTTTTCATGTGTTAAATCCCCAATTACCTTTTCGCAGGCTAATAAATAATACATTTAGGAAGCTAAATCAAAGAAAACAAAAGTAACCACCTTCCCATAGATATGGTTTCTGATACCCACTTATACACCTGTCAAATCTGAAGATTAGTATGAGGTTCAAAATAATGTGTAAAATAGACTTAGATTCATACTGTTAAAGTTAGCCGCTAGCCGAAAGTGAAAAGTCGATAATGTAGATTGTGTTAGTACATACTATAGTAAAAAAATGGTAATGCAGTTTGTGTTATCACCCCCGAAAGTAAAAAGTCGATAATGCAGATTATGATATTAACATTCCAGCTTAAAATAAAAAAATTAGTAGTTATCAGCCGAAAGTAAATAGGATACATGGATTTAAATAAAAAATTGTATAAATAGTTTTACGTATAAAACTTTTCTTAACGTATTCGTAAAAAATATCGAAAAATCAGAATAATCCACAAAATTGGAATTAAATCAGCCTCTAGAGTGTATATCTGAAGTTGAATCGTTTTATGTGATTTGTCAAAAGCTATCGAATAAAAAAATTCAGTTCTATTTTCCCGTGGGAAATCTCGGAAAATTTGATTTTTCAAAAATTGTTAGAAAATTGGTATAAAATCAGCCTTTATAGTGTTACAGATGGATTGCATTGATGCGATTTGTCAATAACTATTGCAGGAAAAAAATTCAGTTCAAGTTTCTCGTGGAAAATCTCGGAAAATTCGATTTTCAAAAATTTTAAATACTGAGATTTCCCACAGGAAACTTGAACTGAATTTTTTCCTGCGATAACTATTGACAAGTCACATCAATGCAATCCATCTCCAGACATAACACTCTAGAGGCTGATTTTATACCATTTTTCTAATGATTTTTGTAAAATCAGGACTGGGATGTCACAGGAATCTTGAACTGAATTATTATCCTGATGTTGTTTTAATCACAGGAATAACTGTTGATGAAAACAATAAAGATGACATCATAGCCAAAATTTGTGAAATATGTAATATCAACTCAACTGAGATTATGTCATCCTACATCAAAAAAATCAGTGTCGGAAGGATTGGAAGAAGTGGTACACACACTCAACTTTTTTTAAAATTTATTAGTGTTCAATCCAAAGATAAATTTGTTACGGCCACCGTAATGAATATCAACCTAAAAGCATTTTTGTATTTTGAATATTAACCTAAAAGCATTTTGTATTTTGAATTTATATTTTATTATTGTTAACGTAAATCTAGTATACCGAATTAATACACTGTAAAATATTATATGAAAAGGAAAACATAACGTAAAGAAACGCACCTAATAGATGCACATATAAAGAGAATAAAAGAAGATGAGTCAGTTGAATTGTAACTACTAAACGAGACGGTTGTTTTATTTATAACGTGAAGCATATTCATCAACAATATATACGTAGGAAGCGTATTCAAAATTATTGGAGCACATTTGAGCTTCTGGGCCGATGTATACTAAACAACTATACTCCAACATTAAAAATGGCCAAATTTTCGTACATGATACATTAATTCCACTAAATAACTCCATAAATAAAGGTATAACTTAGTCAAATAGTTGATGTAGTTATTATTACTAAAACATTTCTGAGCACTTCTGATATTCAATACATGTATTTAAAAGATTATAAGTCGTTTCATAGTGTTCGTAAAACTACATGACAAATTTTTTCGAGTAATACGTTTTTTTCAGACACTTTTAAGTCTTTAAATAAACAGTTTAAAACAGAAATTAATAAATCAAAAAGAATTACTATTGTGAGAAATTTAACTCTAATCTCTCTAACCCTAAAAATATATATCAATTGATCAATGAAATATTAACTAATAATTCTCTTCTTAGCAAGACTACGATTTACGAATTAAAAATAAATGGACACACCGTTTCGGACCTCCAGTTAATAGTAAATGAATTAAATAAATATTTTGAAAATGTAGTGAATTCCAGGTATGAATTAATTCCAGATAATATTCTTAACTTAGTTACTTCACCTTGGTGGAGCAAAACGAGATTACTGAAATAATTACAAATTTGAAATCGTCTTCTGCGAAAGGTGTTGATAATGTTCCACCCAAATTAGTTAAAGAATTGACTATTTCGTTATGTCCTCTACTTACCGAAACTTTGAATTTTTTGATAAACGATTGCATATTCCCCAATTTCCTAAAAGTAGCTAGGGTTACACTAATTTTTAAATCAAGTGACCCTTCTTGTTTAAGTACCTATAGACCTATCTCTGTTTTACCGGTATTCAGCAAAATATTTGAGCGTGTAATTTATAACCGCCTCATATAGTATTTGGAGTCTAACAAAATTATTCGTAAAAGCCAATACGGCTTTTGGAAATCAACAAGTACTCTCTCAGCTATATTAAATTTAATGAAAAATGTCTACATTTATATATGGAAGAGAAGAATATACCATCTTGCTTGTTCCTAGATATCATGAAGGCTTTTGATTGTGTTGATCACAAATTGCTCCTAATGAAACTTAAACATTACGGAATAAATTGTAGCGCCATTACGTTACTTCAAGATTATTTAGCCGATAGAAAACAAATATTAAAGATTGGCAGATATAAGTCAGATGAAATCATAGTAAAGCGTGGTGTCCCACAGGGCTCTATCTTGGTCCTGTATATTGTTTTTAGTTTACATTAATGACATCCAAAATTTAAAACTTTAGGGAGCCCTTCAATTATTTGCTGATGATGCGGTTATCATGTATAGCTCAAAATCGTACGATCAACAAAAAATTAATATGAAACATGACCTTTCTTTGATTCACAATTGGTTATATGATAATAAATTTAAGCTGAATGTTCTAAAATTACATTTTATGACGTTTTACTTAAAATGTAAGCCGACGATTCCAATAAATGGAATTGCCTTTAATAATACGATGATAAAACCACTTACGACAGACTATCTAATTTAGTTATATTAATTTAAACTTAATATATCTAATTAAAATTTGGGGAGCAGCGAATATTACACATATCAATCAATTACAAATTGTGCAAAATAAAGCTAGGAAAGCTGTACAGCAATTACCTATACTAACGCCAACTTACCTTCTCTATAATAATAAAGTACTGTCACTTATATACCTGATTGATTACGAGTATTTAGTTACGATCTATAAAATTAGAAGTGAGCTGATTAGATGCAATTTAAATTTTGAAACTATCTTTTCAGTTAGACCGGCAAACTCGTACTGCTTCTAACTATCGACTTCCTAATTTTAAATATAAGGCTGCTCAGAATTGTATCTTATATAAAGATGTGTAGAATGACAAAGCCAACAGAATTTCGAATTTTAAATCCATTCTGAAACATAAGTTATATAATACATTCATTACCAATTATAACTTAACTCATTAAATTTTAAATTTTAAATGCAATTCCAATTTGAATTCTAATTAAATTTTGTTTGTTAATTGCCGATATTAACTTTTATCTTTATCTTAGGTTATTTGAAATGTAATTTTTATATAAAAAATGTTTTCTTGTATAAAAAAGTGTCTACTGCACATTAATTTCACAGCAAGTTGCGCAGTTACATATATCCATCTAGATGTCAATTTTATCTGCTACAGTTACCTCTGGATGTCGATAATGTTGTATCTCTCGTATTTTAATTTACTAGTTTTTGAGAAGTCACAAATGTTTAAGCACACACCACTTAGAAAAAACTCTCGAAATTTATAAAATGTATAATGCTTATAAAGGGTGGTCCATCTAACATTTGCAATTCAATTTGGCTGTAAGTTGGAAGACAAATTAATATTTTTCAAAGCGGGTTGTTTTGTTAGAAAGAGTATACATTGCCATTAAGTATGGAACATAATTTCATTTAAATTATTTCCACGGCTGGCTTTTAAGTACCCCATTCTCGGCTCTTATCTCATCAATGGCTACTTCGATTTGATCTTTCAAGTCTTAGATAGTCTCTGGATGGTTTCGTTTGCTGTGTGGCAAGTTGCGTCGTCCTGTTGAAACAAAATGTCGTGTGTGTCGTCCTTCTGAATTCTTGGTAATAAAAACTCGTTTATCGTGGCTCGGTAACGCTCCCCATTGACTGTAACGGCTGAATTCTTGACCGCACCCCAATTGTTAAACTGATTTTAAGCGATTCTTTTAATGTACGACTTTGAGCAAAGATAAATTTCGCATTTTACTTTACGTTGCTTAAACTTGTTTTTTTCATTTTGTGTGGTAATAGTGACGAACAGTTACAAACGAGTGACGAAAAGAACGTTACAAAGCAAACGAAATGCTTGGATTAGCTATTCATAATGAAGAATTTCTGTTTAGAGAAGAAATAAAAAGGTATGTGAAGTATTCTCAAATAAAAACCAAAGATTTAAATGTAGAGGACGATCAGGATAGTTTCGATGAAGCAAATGACAGAGTTAAAGACCCAGATTTTATTCTATTGAATTATGGTGTTTCAGATTCCTCGGTAACAGATAACAACGACGATACATTAGGAGTAACTGTGGCGAACCGGTTCTTCCTTGTTCTATACCTCTACTGCAGTTGAAGTTGGAAACAAATAGCTGATTACTACATTTTTCTTGTGCATCACACAAGCAAAAAAAAATTTGTAAAGCACGAATTACACGAACTTCCAACTTTTCTAAAAAATATCTTTAGTCGAAAATTCGCTTTCTGACCCTTTCTGACAATGTTTTCGTTTGATTTGCAGCAATCAAACCAACGTAAATGGTGTAGGACGTGTGGATATTGCAAATTATCCGTTGTTGGAGCACAAGCTTTTTTGTGCTGTTGTTCCCTTTTTTTTTGCAATTTAAATAAAAAACTAGAATTTAATTGTTTGATGTTTTCTATTTGATTTTCAAAACGTATCTGATCTTTATTAATTATTTTTCGTTGTTAACACATATTTGAGACTAATACATGTATAGCCAAAAATAATGAAGTTGGCAATGATTTTCTTGTTATACAACATAAGGTAAATGGTATAATATAATTCTTACATGAAATCGACTATACTTAATTTGTACTGTCAAATATATGTCAACAAACAGTACGTGATTAAAGAAAATATTGGTAATTAATTATTAAATTTAGGTAATAATAATTTTACAATGTTTAGTTTCGTTACAGAACTACAACAATAGATATTTGAATGGCTAAAATAATAAATATACTGGGTGGTTAATATATGTGTAATAATAAAGATGCTAAATTAAATTGTATGTGTTTTCTGTTTTGTTCATGAGACATCTGGAGCTGGTGGTCGATGCATGAACATCCGCTAAGGTATGATGGCCCACTATCCGTAAACCCGGCTTATAAAAGGGTCTCAGTCCAACACAACACATCTAATTAAAATAAAACCTAAAAGTTAGCTTAAATTTAAACAATTTAAAATTTCGCTTTGTAAAAATTGATTAAAAACGTTTTGTTTTATATTTTAATTTAAATTTTAATTATTTCAAAATCGGCTAAATCCTCTTAAGCGATTTCTCCTTTTTGGCACGAATTGTTTCATTATAAATATTGGAAACCTTGAGAGGTGTCAGAACTCAAGACTGTTGGTCTTAATATGTGATTACTTTGTATAAGGCTGGGAATGGTTTAAATCATTGGATATGTTTAGTATAGCGCAGCAATGCTCAATTTCCTGATTGCTGTAAAGAAAACACGCTACTGTACAATTTTGTGTTCCATCGCTCAATTTTCTCAATACGCGTTTGTATATGTAAATATTAATTGGATTTTAATTTTAAGTTGATATTTAAGACATTGCGGATTAGTCTATATCTTTAAATATTGTGGAAATAGTGGATATCGTAAGTGATATTTTTGAAGAAGATATGCAGATAGTAGTGCAGCTGTAGTAAGCCGGTACCAAATAGTCATTTTATGAAAAAATATTACCGTCGTACTCGTTTGATAAATTTCAAGATCGATCATTTAAGAATGATTCGAAGTCAACTTACGGTCAAAACCATTATTTGAAGAGATATGAAGAGATATGAAGAGAAAGAATCGTTTCAACATTTCTAATGAAAGAGGACATAGTTTGTAATATGACCTTGTATGAAACCGGTTTCACTAGGTAGATTAACTAGGTGAAATTTTATCTGTGTTACTTAGTTTAATTAATCATTTCGACCTGTCGACAAGACTGAAGAGAATTTTCAATTTCGACGCTACTTGAATCAAGAAACTCTAATTAGCAACAGCTCAAATTTACCAAAAATGGTTTTAAAAATGTGGTTTGGGTAGTGGTTGCGAATCTAACATTAACTGTGATAGATGTCGCGGCTGCAAGATTGTATGTCATCAGAAAACTGCTTCTAACATTAATAAATTAAAATATAAGAAAAATATATTTTGGACTGAAGGTTCTACCAAATTCATACTATGGGAAAGACGCTTATCGTATGAATTTTTTTCATGAAAAATTGGTAAGCATTTCCTTTAAAATTGCTAAACATTTCATGTTAAATTTCTAAGCATTACATGTAAAATCGCCTAACAGTTCCTCGAAAATCCCAAAGCATTTCCTGTTTAATCTCCAAAAATTTAATAAAAAATTGGCTAAAATTACATAATATAGCCAGATTTATCTAAAATAGTTGAGCATTCCTTGTAAAATTCCTAATCATTTACTGTAAAATCATTAAGCATTTACTGTGAAATTGCTAAGCATTTCATGTCCCATTTCATCTATAATTGCTAAGTTATTATTGAAAAATTGCTAAGCATGATATATGTATTTCATCAAAAATCGCTTAAATTTGTCTGTTAAATTGCTAAGCATTTCATGAAACCGCTAATCATTTCACATGTTCACAGTAAAATCACTAACCATTACCTCAAAAAAGGCTGAGCATTTCATGTAAAATTGCACATAATTTTTTGTAAAATCACAACAAGAATTTAATGTAAAACTGCAAGGCATTCAACAAAAAATCGCAAATCATTTCATAAAAAATCATCCAAGCACTTTAAGTAAAATTGACAAACATTTGTTGAAAAAATGCTTTGTATTACACCTTCCCCCGAAAATCGCCCAACATTTTATGTAAAATCACTAAGCATTTCATCTCAAGTAGTCAAATATTTTATCGAAAATCGTTAAGCATTTCCTGCAAGATTGCTAAGCATTCCACGTAAAATCTGAATGAAACTAAGCGTTTCTGGTAAAAGCGTTTCATGTAAAATTGCTAATTGGTAGTGCCATTTAAAGATGCCAATTATTTCGTCATAAATCGTTAACCATTTCCTGTAAAATTGCTAACCATTTCATCTAAAGCCGTCAAACATTTGATCGAAAGTCGTTAAGCATTTCCTGAAAAATTGCTAAGCCTTTCATGCATTTCTCATATTGTAATATTTCTTGGCATTTTATGTAAAATCCTTACGCATTTCGTTAAAAATTGTTAAGCATTTCAAAAATTTTTTTTGGTATTTCAAGTAAACTTGCCAGGCATTTCATAGAAATGCGCCTAGCATTTTATCAAAAATTGTTAAGCATTTCCTATAAAATCACTAAGCATTTCTTGTGATATTGCTAAGAATTTACTGTATAATTGCAAGTTATTTCATATAAAATAATTAAGGATTCCTTAAAAATTCGGAAAGCATTTTATATATAACCGCTTAGCATTTGTAGAATCTCTAAGCATCTAAACATTTTCTATAAAATTGCAAAACATGTTATATAAAATCATTGAGCATTTATATAAAATGGTTAAGCATAAAAATAGTTAAATCGAAAAGCATATCATGTACAACCCCTAAGCTTTCCATATGAAATTGCTTACCAAATTTGGTAAAATTGCTCAGCATTTCCTGTTAAATAACTAAGTATTTGTTGTAAAACCGCTTAAAATTTCAAATAAAATTGCTAGGCCTTTCATGTAAAATTGTTAAGCATTTCCTGAAAAAACGCAAAGCATTCATTCCATGTGAAATTGCAAATCATTTCAAGTAAAACCAGTAATCAATTCATGTCAAAGATAATTCCAATAATCCGAACATAATAATATCTTTCAAGGTCCATAAGGCTCGATGTTTGTAGTTTTACATAATATCACTAAAGGCCATAATAAATTTGGATGGAAAAAATAACTCTTCAATGGCAAACAGAACATTATCTGGAGTTCTCTGAGCGAAGACCTAAATTTCTAGATATGTTAAGAAACATGTATAGAAACGGTTTACTATAAGAAAAATCCAAAATTAACAAATTATCTATAAATGCTACAGTTTATAAATAACTCGAGAGAACTATTCTCTAACTTATTTTATATGTACAGTGTTCACGTGGTGCTTTTTTACAAATTGTCTGTAGCATATCTGTTCGGCGAAATTTTACATCTCACAGATTTGACATTCTACATTCGATAGCTCCTACGCACATTTCATTTTTACTTTTCCTACTGTAACGAAAGTTATATTGAAAGTTTAAATATTAAAAAAATTGAAATTAATTAAAGAATTATAAAGTCATCAAGCTTTAAGTTTTGAAACTTTAAAATCCAGACGAAAATTTTTAAAAAAATATTTTTTTTTGTATTTCTTCATAATTTTAAACAGAAGTTTCTTAGATTGATTGATCAGAATGTACGACAAAGCCAAAGCTAGACTTCTGAATGACGCCGGGCCTTCCGTACACACTTTACACATAACAAGACCGAAGGAAATGTATGTATTAGTATGAAAGACTCGACCCGGTTCTAGACACCTAAGTAGTCGATAGTCAGTAAGTTTTTGTTATTATAATTCTTTTTTTTAATGACAAGCATTAGTCCAAGCAAACACAATCTCCTAGTCAGCTTTCCGCAGTGGTGCCACAAGCTTGTCTGAAAATCCGTAAGGACTTTTTTTTGTTTTTTAATGACAAGCTTTACACTAAGCAGACACAATCTCCTAGCCGGCGTTCCGCAGTGGTGCCGCTAGCTTGTCTGAAAAACTGTAGGGATTTTTTTTTTTTTAATGACAAGCCGGTAGTCATAAACAAGACAAACACAATCTCCTAGTCAGCGTTCCGTAGTTGTGCCGCAATTGTCTGAAAAGTCGTAAGGCTTTTTTCATAATGACAAGGTTTAGTGCAAGCAAACACAATCTCCTAGTCAGCGTTCCGCAATGATGCCGCAAGTTTTACGGAAAAGTTGTAAGTTTTTTTTTTTTTTTTTTTTTTATGACAAGCTGTTAGTGATAAAGAAGTCAAACAAAATCTCCTAGTCAGCATTCCGCAGTGGTGCAGCAAGCTTGTCTGAAAAGCTGTAAGGATTTTTTTTTTTAATTACGTGTTTTGGTCGAAGCAAACACAATCCCCTAGTCAGCATTCCACAGTGGTGCCGCAAGCTTTTCTGAAAAGCCGGAATGATTTTTTTTTTATGACAAGCTTTAATCCAAGCAAACACCATTTCCTCATCAGAGTTCCGCAGTGGTGCCGCAAGCTTGTCTGAAAAGCTGTAAGGATTTCGTTTTTATGACAAGCTTTAGTCCAAGCAAACACAATCTCCTAGTCTGCGTTCCGCAGTGCTGCTGAAAGTTTGTCTAAAAAGCTGTAAGGATTTTTTTTTTTTGAATGACAAGCTTTAGTCCAAGCAAACACAATCTTCTAGTCAGCGTTCCGCAGTGGTGCTGCAATTGTCTGGAAAGCTGTAAGGATTTTTTTTTTCTTTTTAATGACAAGTGTTAGTCCAAGCAAATACCATCTCCAAGTCAGGGATCCGGATGTTTCTAAAACTTCGAAAGTTTATTATAAATATTTCAACGAGTATTTTCCATTTCTAATCACTAATATGTCAGTAATATGCCAATTGTAGCGCCGTGAAAATTGATCTAAAACAAAAGGGCAAAAAGATGTAGTCGGTTATGCCCGTGATCGGGGGAATTTATTTATTACCAACTTCATACTTATGAAGGGGGATTTATTTATTACCTACTTCATATTTATTACCAACTTCATACTTATATGCAATCTGGTTACAATTTCAATAATACATTAATAGATACTAAGAATTTAATTAAAAAAAAACAGTAAAATTAAACAGACATGAAAAATTACCAATAATTTAAAAGAACATTAAACATTAAATTCTTAAATGCATTCCTAGATAGATTAAAGTCGAAAGCCGATCGAACTTTATTAAAAAAAACAGTAGATTCATATTAACAGTAGGTTCATATTTACCATAGTTATGCCTAATATAAGGCAGCTTAAATTGGAAATCTCTAACGCGAAGGGTCCGTAACGGAGTATATATATATATGGTATATCGTATAACACCAAAATCTGAGAACAGTCAATTTTAGACACCAACAAGTCTCTAACCAATAACGCGCCAATTTCGATTCTGCGGATAAAGAGCGGCTCAATATTTATTAATATTCATCTACCTCGATACGGTGGGAGTATAATAGAGGGTAGGTTCCCATCTCTGGGCAACATTAGCAGAGAAAACCTTAAAAAGCGCTTTTGAACACTTTCTATTCGGGCTGAACAGTAACCATAAAACGGATTCCAAATTGCGGCACCATATTCCAACAACGAACGCACAAACGATATATCTATTAAATATTTTAATAGAATTAGGATCTTGAAAATCTCTCGAAAACCTTTTGATAAACCCAAGCATGGAATTCGCTTTAGAAATGCTAATATATATGTGCTTATTGAACGATAAGTTCGACGTAAATGTTATACCTAGATCCATAAACGTATCAACATTATCAATAATACAGCCATCCAGGAAAAAATAAAAATTAGCGGGCGTGATTGCACGCATAAAACGGATTGTTTTACATTTGGAAATGTTTAGGGTCAAATTCTGAGCTGTGCACCAAACACTGAAATTATTTAAGTCAGATTGGAAGGCTCTTGCGTCATTGGTGCATGAAATGGTTTTAAAAATTTTAATGTCGTCCTAATAAATAGTATGAAAAGCATAGGACCCAAATGACGACCATGAGGCACTTCCGAAGAGACATTAATAACTCTGGATGTGAAACCACCAATCTTAACTATTTGAGTTCTGGAATCAAAATAAGATCTGATCCAGTTCAGTGGGAGGAAACTACAATGCAAGGAATCAAGTTTCTTAAACAGCAAGTCATGATCAATCTTATCAAAAGCCTTGTAGAAATCCGTGTACACAACCTGCACAATTTTACCTCTGTGTAAGGCATTAGAGACACAATTTGTTAAGCAAGAGTAAATTAGTAACAGTTGATCTGCCTGGAAAGAAACCATGCTATTTAGGAGAGATAAAAGTTTTCACGTAAAAGAATAATTGATCTTTAACAAGTTTCTCAAACAACTTGGGTAAGACTGAAATTATACAAATACCTCTATAGTTCTCAATATTACCACGAATCCCGGATTTGAAAATAAGTTTATTAAGCGATCGCTTCCAAAGAGTGGGGAACTACCTCTCTTAGACTTCTATTAAATAGAAAGCACAAGGGAGCGGCAATTGCATTACCGGTCAGTTTTAAAAATAAAGGCGGTAACGAATCAAAGCCGGCACTTTGGTTAATATCAAGATTTGACAATTCCGATAACATTGTATCAGTTTCCAAACGAAACATTGAAAATTTCTTATTACTCGTGACACTATTCAAGCTGCAGAGATTAGAACCTGAATCTGGATTATAAACGCTTTCAAAGAAATCCGCAAACCAATTAACCTTATCTAGATTGTTATCACGGAATCGGTCTTTCAAATACATTGTGGATTGGTAACCATCAGATTTTCTTTTATAGTTAACAAAATGCCAAAATTGATTGGATTTCGATTTAATTTATGATTCCGCCTCCAAAACATAATTACTGAAAAGAAATCGGTTAAGAAATATATACTTTTTACGTAAAACCTTAAATGAGTTGTAATTTACTGTATTCGGAGATAGTTTTTAACGTTTATGAGCATTATCTTTTCTATTTTTTAAATTTATCAATTCATTGTTATACCACGGTTCCTTCTTGGCGCCTGAAACTATCTAGGAATGAATGTTTCAATGCATATTTGAACAATTTCATAAAATTCGTTCAACATATCGTCTATATTATTACTATTATAAAATGAAGACCAATTATACCCATCAAGAAATGCACTTAAAGAAACATAATCACCCATTTTAAAGTTATAGAAAACAGAGTCGGTATTATTTTCGATTAATTCACTGTATTTAAACAAGACTGAAATATTTAGCGGCAAATGATGAATACTTGAAGATCCAGCTAAATCATCACAGGTTGTGACGGTCATCTCATGATCAATTGGCACAAAAGCTAGGTCTAACACGTTGTTACTGCAATTCTTCACATTGATACATCGTTTCAGTCCCAACGAAAATATTTCAGATACGAACTTTTCCACATCATCGTTCATGTTTATGAGAGTTAAATTGTTATCCATATACTCCCATACAATACCTGGCAAGTTAAAATCACTAAAGATAAATAAGCGGTCCTCAGGTTGAAGAAGTGTATAGTAATATTAAATTTCACGGTGTCCAAAAACATATCATAAACCACGACGCTTGAGAGATATGGTATATATGTGACAACAACTTCAGTACCGCAGTTGGTTAACGTTATCGGCATAGATGAGTATTTGTTAGAGACGGCTATTATAATACCAACCACCACGGCATAAGTGTCCTGCTGTAGATGTCTGGTGGAAAATACTCCTCGGTTAACCGAAATAGAATATTCTGCTTGAATAGTTCAGTTTGTAAAGCTGTGTAACTTTTTATTTGCTGCCCAAGGAAAACTAAACGAGGCAGTATCCACATTAATTGATGCTCGATGTTTATGTAATAATAAAAATATTTCCAATATTATCAAATTAGGATAAAAGTGTACTAATTTGGACATAAAGCAGTTCTTCTTAGATCAAAGAGCTTATCTTATAATGTCCTTCACGTTTCATTTGCTGACGGTAGATCATATTCCGTTTGTATGTATGCCTTTTAACTACAACTGTTTAAGGACTAGTCAGTCTTCAATTTGCTCTTCAGCACAATAATGCTCCCATACATAAGAAAAGTCATTGCCACGAAATTATACAAAAATCTTCAACATAATTATTTATCTTGGCCAGGGCACGTTTTCGATTTAAACTTGCTGAGGTTTAAATTAAAGTGTAAGATATTCATGATCTAAAAATACCAAACATTTGTAGCAGGGTGCCCAGAAAACTGAGCGGGAGAAGATTCTAGATTATATAAACAAAAAAATTTTGAACCACTTGCTAGATCTTATAGAGGCTAAATAAAAACTGACCAGCTGCGTACAAAATATGAGTGACTATATATATCATTATTTAATTAGCAAAAATAATCTTAAATTTATTTGATTTACTATTTTATTTTGATTTTTTCCATATTGCACAAATAGTATTGAGAACAAATTTGTAAGTACAAATAATTTTGGCAAAAACAAAATTAACTGTAACTTCTCCTAGAACTAAAATTTAAGAAAAATTTGGATAGAAATGTAAAGCAGGGTAATTAGATTTATTGAATTAAAATTAATGTTTTCAAAAAGTTTATTATTTATATTATTTTTAAGGTTGTTTGCGTTACGTTGCAACAAAAATTTAGCAGGTACAAATAATTTTGGTTCGGACTGTATATTTTATATTTTGCTATGTTCCCGTTTCGTTTTGCACAATGGTCACGTTGTTATTAAATATTATTTTACTGATATTTAAGGCTTGTAATCCTTGTATTTAGTTCGAGAAATGATTACATATTATATTAATTATATTAAGATAAATTAATAACACAACACAAAATAATAAACACTATTATACTCGTATATGCATACAAAACAGTCTAAACATCAAATAATTAAATTAAATTAAACATATTTCAATAAAATCACAACCACACAGTACGAAAGTCAGGTGTTGAATGACTGGGTGGATTGGAGAAATGGCAGAATAAAATCAAAAAAATTAATTTTTTCGATGATTTTCTTCTTCTTCGTTCAAAAAAACTTTTTAATTTTGAGAAATCTAAATGATGTTTAGGTTCATCAAGTGGTCTTATACGTTACGAAAACGTAAGCAAAAATTGATGCCTTATCGGTTCAATAGCCTCTGAATAATCTTTGGCACCGAAAAAAACATCCCGTTGCACTTTAGTTCGAATACCTGTGTTCGGCTCTCGGAGTAGAATGAAAGGGAATCTCGGAAATTGGCTCTATTTACAAGAGCTTTGAGTTTTGGCTCAAGTCATGAAGTTTTTAGAATTCTACACTTATTTAAGTAACTTTTAAAGCAAAAAAATAAAAAAATCGATTTTTTAATGATTCTAATTGGTTGGTCCCCCCTTAAAGCAAAAAGTTGAAAACTTATAGGAAAATGAAAATTAATAAAATTGGATATTGATTGGATATTTTCGAAATTTAAATTGAAAATGGCAGGTTTACAATGTTTGCTTACTTCGAAAATTGATAGTTGAAAAACTCTGAAAGAAAAAAAAAATTCAATAACTCTGAATATTGTAAGAAACAAATTTAAGTATATTAAGTAAAATTCGGCAAAGTATTTTGAGACTTAAATTTCAAATGAATCAATTACTAATTAATTATTTTTTGTAGTTTACTCCAAAGTACGGGTTTACTCTGACCACTAGGGGATTCATTGCGGAATGAACACATATTTAATTTTTAGATTAATACTTCAACAAACACTTAAAATCATTTCAAATAAATGTCAGACTCTTTATTCTCAACCATTCGAACGCAACAAATTTAATAATATCATAATCATATTTAAAATTACAACGTAATATTAAATCTATTTTCTCGAGGAACAACTGTCACAATAATTTATCTCAAAAATTAGCCAAATATGTATAAGCAAAATCTCATCTATAAAGACGCCGTCTACACTTATTTAATACAAAAAAAAAAAAAAATTGAAAAATGTACGATATTCAAAATAATATCCTGCGGGAGATTTTTTTTTTTTTTTAACAAAAGATTCTCGAGATAACCGTATAAAGTATATATCTAGTGATGCGATAAGAAAATAATGGAAATTAAACAATTTCTACAAGCAGACATGTATTACAATACTTGAATACAAAAAAAGTAGCATATTGTCATTCTCTTATACTTAATCAAATTGATTTAAATCGAAAATCCTTTTGTTCGTATTGTTTGAAAATTAGAAATTTTTTAAATTAAAAAAAAAATCCTTGAATCCTTTTTTATTTATTTCTACTGTGTTTTAGTTAACATTTAGTTGAATGCACATCAAAGGGATTGTGGTTATTTCTAAATACAGTAAATCCTTTTTTATTTTATTTAACAACTTATGGTATAGATGAAACGGAGATAGAGGGCATACACCCGTAAGATGGGTTTGATGGTTCTATTAAACTAAAATATTCTTTTTTCCCCAAAAAATTATGATGCTACATTACGTAACAAAAAAAAAATTTTAATCTATTCAAATCAAACTAAGGTGTTTGATTTACTATGTACATGCAAAATATGTGTAGTGCAATTGCTAAGCTTCCGATTATAAACGTTTTTAAGTTTTACGCAATTAATATGCCTCAATATTCGACATACTTTCGAACTGTATTCAATATTTTTCACACTGGTAAAGCAAAACAAATTTTCGATTGATGTTTTTAAATCGATCAAAACTACAACAAAAACTCAAATATAATTAACAAAATAAATAAATAGAAAAGTAAAAATCATTTTTTTGATGATAGATTACATTAAAGCATAAATCATAAAATATTTTAGACAACCAAATTTATTTTTATTTATAGCTATCCCAAAAAAAAAAAATCTTTGTGAAATTTAATTTAGAAGTTTTAATTTTGGGTTATTATCAATCATTTATATCTGTTGAATTTTAATTTAATTTGTTTGTTTAAACAACATCGTAATATTGGAGAGAGTTGCATTCAAGTTCATTTGTATACACATAATATTATTTCAAGTGTAAAATTTTTGGTTACGATTGATTAACAATAAAAAGTGTTTTAAGGTCATGGTGATGGTTTGTTTTGAAGTTCAATTTATGTTTGGCATCATTATGTTTGCTTTAAAATAAATAATAATTGATTTGAGATACCGGGAAATATTTTTATTATGTGTCACTGACAAATATTTTTATTATGTTTGATTTTCTAAAAATCCATTTCCAATCAATTAGTTTACATCGCTTCGAAAGTGGATGAAGAAAAATACGTGAAATCACCGGAATGGGACCAGAAGTCATGTTTTAATTTTATGATTTTTATGTTTTGAATGTATAGCACTTAGTAAAACATACAATTTATGCAATAATTGTTTTTGTTGTTGTTATTTTAATATCCATGCATGATTTTGTCATCATTTTTTTTTTCTTTTTCAAAATGGCCGCCGAAACGTTCTTTTTGAATTTTCTCAGTATTTTGATTGTATCCGGAATTATATTCAGCAACTGTACAAAATTCAAAAGTCGTGTCAGCCCTCAAGGTTTTCGCTCATTTGTATAATTCTTCCGCATTAGTTATTATACCATGACAATAATTGGTAAGACTGGATCTGGACGCCATTCTTTTCATAGCTCATTTCACACCCTCGTATGGCCCTTTTCCATAAGTTGTTGCCTGGAAATGCCACTCATATTCGACGCCAAAACCTTTTTGGTACCTATTAAACTAAAGTTAAATTCACTCACTGGTAGATTAACACGCTACTTCAAAAAATAATTTTGTCACCAATTTATACCTGTTTTTAAATTACATTATACCTTTTATTATACATTTTATCAGAAGGGTTGGAAATCTGGTCGCGTTTTTTTTTAATTAGTGCTACAGATCCAAAACATAAAGATCATAAAATTAAAACATGACTTCCAAAAAAATGTTATTTGACATTTCGTTATTTACCCTATAGATAGATAGTTTTAAAGTGAAAGAATATAACACCAATTTTTGCGCCCACAACTTTATTTTATAATAATTATTCTCGTGACGTTTTGGCACCATCTGCGTTATTATTGTACGATGTATCTACTGCACCAAAAGGCATTTTTTTTATCTTTGGTATTTTTTTTTGTTATTATATAACACAAAATAAAGCCAATAAAAATTTACAGACATAATAATAGAAGTTAATAAAATTAAAATTAAAAAACCAAAAAAATGTATTCCTCATCCCTCTATATATACATATATAGATAAATTTTCTTATAATATTCTGCTACCTCATTTTAAACCTCATCTTTTGTTACCAAACTCTATACGATACTTTTATTGCCGAAAATTTTGAAATAAAATCTAAATTTAAACTGAAAAAAGGGTTTAATAAAATAAAATGTGGGATAGATCAGGATTTTGTACAAAACAATTTATTTGTAGATTACACATATGTGTGTGTGCCTCTGATTTAAATTTAAGGATTTATTTTTATTTTTTTAGGATGCCAAAAAATGTTTTTTTTGCCATTGTAACATTTATATTGAATAAACATTTATGTACGCACATTTATACAATAAAATAAAAATAAGAGTTCTATCCGTAATTGCGAATATATAAAGGGGGCTTGAAGGATTAGATGGTACATGTGTATGACTATGAATTTCACAAATACCAGAATGAAGTCAAAAAGGTGAAATAATTTAAACAATATGATGAAAACCAGATTTAAAGTCATTGAATAGAAAAGATTTTTTCTTTTTTTTTTTTTGGTGTGTATCGGGTTTGTTATGTGGTTTGGTTATTTATAGGAAAGAAGCGAAATGAATAACAAGATGGGGTTAATATGAATTGATTTTAGAATTTATGTAAAACATAACCAACGATTAGCGATTTTCTTGTAAATGCCATTGATTTAAACAACTGAAGCTCAACACACTTTGCTTTACAAGGTTTATTCGAGAAGCTCTATCATGAAAACGTTGAAACCGTAAGCACCTCCGCAGCGGTGGTAGTTTTTGACAGCAAGGACAATTTGCTTTTATTGTAACAGTGTAGCAATACCTAAATGTACTATTGAACAAATGTTTCCTTCCGTTTCTCTGGTATACATAGCATGAGTGAAATAGCAGCATTAAGAGAAGAGTTAGCCCCTCTGACGCGAGCAAACGAAGAACTTTGAAAGAGTGATTCCACTACCATTCCAAATGGGTCAGTTGATCACATTGGGGATACTACTCAACGGTACGAAACCAATAATGACGGAAAAGATGATGACGATAACTGTCCGGAGCAAAGCGGAATTCACCACATTGAAATTTTGGGATCAATCGTAGAATTTGATGGTAACGGTCCACAGGCAGTGGAAGACTGGCTTAAGGAGTTTGAAGCGATAGCCAGATTGTTTAAACTTAACCCCTTGCAAAAATTAGTGTATGCAAAGAAGGCACTTACGGGGTCGGCAAAAAAGGGCTTAGCAACCAGTAGCAAACTGAACACGTGAGATAGATTGAAGCAATTTATGATCGATGAGTTTTGTAAACAGGTGTCCAGCGCTGACGTTCATAAACAATTGGCTGCTCGTAAAAAGCGAATAGGGGAAACTTTTCGAGATTATGTGTTTGCAATGCGGGAAATCGGAAAACTGGGCAAAGTTGAGGATGTCTTTAAAACGATTCTCCAAATAACAAAATATTACTATATGGTGCTTCAGATATGGCGGGATTTAGAAACAAGTTGAATATAATTCTCAGCCAGCAACAGACAAGGACAATAAGGTGATTAGCAATTCAAGGCCACCGAGAAGATCAGAACCCTGTTTCAACTGTGGGAAGCAAGGACATTTACCTAAACATTGCAGGATTCATGATGAAGGCCCTAAATGTTTCCGATGTTCACAATTTGGGCATACCGCACTTAAGTGTCCAATGCGTGCCGAAGTCAAGCCAAAAAGCGGGCCCGGAGTAAAAGTAGGCGAAACAGAATGTCCACCAATAAGGCATAATCACAAGCTTATTGAGGTTACTCAACAGCAGATATTTGCGTTGATCGATACAGGTAGCGACCTCACGCTTTTAGATGAAACCACATACAGGGAGCTAGGCTCACCATTATTAAATAACATGAAAATTCGAATCAAAGGCATTAGCGATAATTCAATTGAAATCGTTGGTTGTTTTCCGGCAAAGATTACCTTGGACGGAGAAGAATATAGCAGCTATATTCACGTTATTCCTGAACAGAAACTGAAGGCAAGATGCATTATTGGAAGTGATACTCTGCAGGGAACGGAAATAACGGTTTCGAAAGTGGGGATTAGCGATCGAAAAATCAGAGCCGAAGAAAATTTACCATCGTGGAACGTTATCGATAGCGAAGAAACACTAGAAGTAGGAAGCTCGACACACCTAGATATCATTAAGCAGTTAGTAGCTGAATATACTCCAAATAAGAAGAAGGGTTCACCGGTTAAACTAAAACTAATTTTGAAGGACGCAATTCCAATTTGGCAACCCCCGAGACTGTTGGCTTAAGTCGAAAAGCTGGAAGTAAGGAGACAATTAAATGATTGGTTGACAAAAGGATTTATCTCCGAATTCGCAAGCCCGATAGTGTTGACAAAAACAAAAAGTTAAATAAGAAAATCGTGATGGATAGATATTCACTACCATTAATAGAGGATTTGGTGGATCAACTCTACAGCTTTAAAGTTTTCTCGTCGCTCGATTTAGAAAATGGATTTTTCCACGTCCTAATAGAACAGGCAAGTCAAAAGTAAACTGCTTTTATCACACCAGAGGGACACTATGACTTTCTAGTTGTAACATTTGGTCTATGCGCATCTCCAGCTACGTTTGCGAGATTCACAAATTATGTATTCAAAGACTTGGCTGCTCAAGGACAGGTACATGGATGATTTAATTTACCCGGAAAAAAATGAAGAAGAAAATTTGCAAAAAAATTACAGAAGTTTTTCACGTGGCGAGCGAGTTTGGACGGCAGTTTAAATGGAAGAAATGTAGATTCCTATATTATGAGATATACTATCTTGGCTACATTATATCATAAGAAAAAATCCAACCATCACGTCAAAAAACTAATGCCGTTTCGAAATTTCCAGTCCCAAGGAACATCAAGATGCTTCAAAGTTTTTTGAGTTTAACTGGCTATTTTCGACGATTTATCCCAAACTATTCCATTACACCAGTGCCATTGACAAATTTGTTGAAGAAAGGTGTTGACTTCAAACTGCAAGCTAAGCAAATCGACGTTTTTGAAAAACTTAGGCAGCAACTGATTAAAAACCTTGTTTTGAACATCAATATGCTTCAAAAGATGGATATGGAGCAATTTTGATGCAGAAAGATGGAGTCGATAGGAAACTCCATCCCGTTTATTACCACAGTAAAAAGACAACTTTAGCGCAGACTAAATACTGTAGTATTTACTGTATATTTAATTTCTATACCTTTTAAAATAATTACAGATTGCGCTGCGTTTAAAATGACCGCGGCCAAAATAGTGATCGCACCGAGAATTGCGAGGTGGGCGCTAGCCTTAGAGGAGTTCGATTACCAAATTGAACATCGAAGTGGCTCAAAGATAAAACACGTCGACGGACTTAGTAGAAACCCGGTGGCAATGGTAATTCAAGACGATACTCTACACAAAATAAGAAATGCGCAAGAGAAGAACGATAAGATACAACCGATCACCAGACTGCTAAAATATGGACCACATGACAACTATTTGCTGATCAGAAGAGTCCTGTATAAATAATAATTCGATGGCATGTAACGGTGGCATGTTCTGCCAAGCTCGACCAGCCGTTAACATAAATTTTCTGGAGAAAAAAAATAATTTTTGGCAGGATACAAATTGCCACTGGCCATCCTTAACCTGTAGCTCAGTTGGTGGAGGTATATTTATCGTGGGGTTGTAGCAATTATTCGGCATCCATGCCTGTGGCCTAAAACTATATCTTATGACCACATCATCACTATGTCCGCCAACTACCTACCTCCCTTCACACTCCAAGGTTGTTATATTTTAATGACTCATAATAAAAACCCAAACACAAGGCTTTAAACTCATATAAAAACTTTTATTTAATGTGATAAACGAAAAACTCGAAAAAACTACTTTAATAAACAAATGATTTCTCAAATAAATTCATCATCAATATTGTCGAGCAGACCAATTGATCAAAAAAAAAAAAATGTTTTGGTTACCTATTACCCGGACGATCGCAATCGTACTCTTCCGCTTAGTTGATCCGCCGCAAGCGCTCGCAGAGAATCCGTTCACGGCCAGCACGTGTGCGTGCGTTAAACTAAAAACAAATTTATTATTGCTATTGGATGAGAAGACACAAAAATATTAGCTCTTGACAAAAAATTAACAATGAATTATTATTCTAAAAAAATTAATGGTTTATATAAAAAAAAAAAACAACAAACGAAATCAAATGTTCTTGCCCATATCACAAAAATAAATACTTTACAAAATTGATCCAAAACGCTTCATTGAGAGAACCAAAAAAATATATATAACAGTTGCCGTTTTGTTTTCCGTTATCCTGCCGCACCCTATTCGTCCTCCATACAGTTGCCGATACAAAATTCCGCCAAAATCCGTGCATCAAATCTGGTATACGCTCAAACTGGAGTTTAACTTGTTTATTTGTCTTTCTAAATGCTTCGTTTCACTCGTAATGATGCCTATTTCTAATTAGGTTCAAAGAAATCACTAGGCCTCTTTATTACCACTCATACGATAATAATGATTTTAAAAAAAAATTTTATTTATTACGTTCAATAATAGTTCATACAAAAATTATCACTTATTGGATGGTCGACATAGAAAAGCATAATTCGATCTTATCAAAAGTATATTTGATTCTTTATACACGCACTATTATTTATATATATATATAAATATATGTATATACATATATATATTAAATACACAACAAAACTTTCGTTTGGATTCCTTTTTCGATTAATATAATACGTAGGAAATGATGATGGCCACTTAATTTGGTGAACAATTAAGAACAAAATTAGTTTCTTTTTAATTTTTTTGTTAAAACCATGGATCAACTACCATGGTTGAAAATTCAAGATCGACTGTCCATCATGAAATTACAAAATTTTTTACATTATGTATCGAAATGTTATTGTTGTAAATATTATCAAAATGTAGTACCGACGGAAAGTATTTTACAATCCAAAACACAAAATTATTTTCATATGGTTGTAACATGAGATGTTACAAATCGTGGGGACGTTGCCTACGAACCCTGAGGTCTCATTTTAACGCCGGGCATTCAATAACGATATGATGATAAGAAAATTCGCTAACTGGAGATATCGCGGGCGTGATAAACTCCTATACTTTTTCCATCTCTTTCCAATTCATACGCAACCTTGCCTATTCTTTTCCGAATTTTTGCCACCACGAATTTTCGAGCAAACTTAGCCGAAAATTTCTTTGTAGCGTCGCTTAACACATGATTCTTTACGAAGACCTTTTGTCCATCGACAAATTCACGGTTTATACTTCGGAGGTTATAAGTGTGGGCTGCTCGATCATATGCAGCTTTGAGATTTAGGAGAATAGCTTCACTACATTTGTTCATCCGGTTGGCCTTACACTGTGGCGAAATATCACGTTCTCCCGTTAAATTCAACTCTCGAAGCAATCGGTATTCAGTCGCGTGCGATATAATATGTTGGCCAAATAAAACGAAATGGGGAGAGTATTTGGTTGATTCATGAACGACATTTCGTAATGCATGTTCAATTTCCGACAGATGTGTATCCCAATAACGATGGTCGTCCGTGATGTAAGCTCTGATTGCAGCAAGAATGGAGCGATTCACTCGTTCAGATAAATTTGACTGCGGGCTATACCTAGGAGTGTAAATGTGATTTATACCATATTTTCCGAGTAAGTCCTTTAGAGCATTGGAATTGAATTGTTGCGCATTATCTGATATAATGGTTTCGGGTACTGAATATGAACGAAAAATAGTGTGTTCCAAATAATTACAGACATCTTTTGCTGTGGCGCTGCGCATAGCCTTAAGAAACACGTATTTACTAAAATGATCCAGGACAATAAATATGTAACAATTTCCGTTAACAGAACGCGGATAAGGGCCAAGGAAATCGATATATAACCGCTGCATGGACCGTTCTACTTGTGCTTGATTCCCCATCATGGGCTGAGTTATATGGTTTAATGGTTTGGAAGTTTTGCAAATATCGCTTCCCGTAACATACTGCTGAACATCAAGAGGCATTTTAGGCCAATAGAAGTACCGCTGGAGCAAATACAGGGTTTTCTTAATTCCCGGATGACTGGAAGATGGTGGGTTATGGACAGCATATAGTAGTTCCTTTCTGAGTGGTGTTGGTATATAAACCTTCCATGGCGATATATCAGAATCATCATTTGCCTGTCGCCGAGACGTGTTTACCAAAATCTTTCCATCTTGAACAACAAAATTTTCTAATGGTTTTCGCGCATTCTGTATGCTTTGTATAAGATGTTGATATTCGTTTGATTCAAACGCCGGAGAAGTCCAATCCAACTGAGGGCTATCCGGTAATGGAATCTTGTATGCGTCACTGGTATTGACTTCCTCCATGTACATTCTGGATAAGCAGTCCGGAACGACGTTCGATGTGCCTTTACGATGACTTATGGAGAAGTCAAATGCTTGGAGCTTCAAACTCCATCTCGCCAATCGTCCATCCAAATCCTTGTTGTTCATTAACCATTTCAGTGATGCATGATCTGTAATGATACTAAAGTGGCTTCCTTCGATATAAAGACGAAAATGTTTTACACTTAAAACGGCGGCGTAGCATTCCAGCTCAGTTATTGAGTAGTTCTGTTGGGCCCGATTTAACTTTTTGGACATGAACGCTATGGGGTGTTCCTCACCGTCCTCACCGATCTGCGTCAGTACACTTCCTACCCCTACTCTACTTGCATCGCATTGAATGCAAAAAGGTTTGCCGAAATTTGGATACGCCAATACTGGTGCTGTACACAAGGTGTGTTTCAACGCTTCAAAAGCTCGCTGTGCCTCTGGAGTCCAAATAAATTTTTTTTCTTTCTTCAGAAGATTTGATAGCGGTGCTGCGATGGTGGCGTAGTGTGGGATAAAGCGGCGATACCACCCTGTCAAACCAAGAAAACCGCGAACCTTCTTTACCGTATTCGGCACAGGAAAATCAGTAACAGCCTTGACCTTTAGTGGATCCACCTTCAAATTGCCGTCTGTAACAATATAGCCGAGGTACCGAATGCTCTTCAGCAAAAACTTACTCTTTCCTAAATTTACGGTCAGTCCTGCTTCTTCTAATAGGGCGGCGACTCGTTTAAGTAGAATGATGTGTTCGTCGAATGTCCCGGAGGTGATGAGGAGATCATCCAGGTATACAAATACCTGGTCCTCTAACTCATTAGGGATCACCTTGTGCATTAGTCTGCACATTGTCTGGGGTGCATTACATAGGCCAAACGGCATTGCGGCAAACTGGTAAAGCGGACGACCAGGAACGGTAAACGCGGTCTTATCTCGGGACTCCTGCTCCAGAGGAATCTGCCAGAATGCATCTTTCAGATCTATGCTGGAGATGAATCTGGTATGATCCAATCGGCTCAGGAGTCCTTCGATATGAGGCAGAGGATACGCGTCCCGGACCGTCACTTCGTTCAGCTTGCGAGCATCCAAACATAGCCGCACTTTGCCGTTGGGTTTCCGGACCAATGTCACAGGTGAACTCCAAGAGCTTTCTGACTCCTCAATCACACCCAGGATCAACATGCGATCCAGTTCCTCGTACAATTTAGCCTGGATCGGTGGGCTAACAGGATAGTAACGCTGCTTGATAGGCGCTGCTCCATCTATAATCTTAATGGTGTGTGATAATTTATTAGTTTTTCCCAGGCCTCGTTCCTCGAATGATGGAAATCGTTTAATTGTTTTTTCTAACATAATCTGTTGTTCCGGTGTTAAAACGTGCTTATTTTCCTCGTTATCCAGGTCGCCAATACCGGAGGGCGCTAACTCAACTTCTGAGATAGCTAGAAAATCTGACGGCAACATAGCAGGGACGATTTGGAATGCCTTCCAGAAATCCATGCCGAGGTACAACTTCTGTTTTAAGCTAGGAATAATAAAAATTTTAATTAAATGTTGTTGAGTTCCGTAATTAATGGTGGTATAAACATAACCGAAAATCCTCTTCACTTCTCCTCCGGCCGTTTTAACATTAGCAGGAATATAATGAACTTTACAGCTTGGATCATCTAGAAAAGATTCACTGCCTGCTCCAAAAGCGGTAATAGTTGATCCACTGTCCATAAGACCGCGATATAGCTTCCCAAATATTTCCACCTCTGCATACGGACGTTTGTCATCGCCGTCTGATAGGCTTGTTTCGCTTATTTCGGCTCGCATCTCTCTCTTACGTCTCCAGTAACTCCTTACGCGCATTTTCTGTTTTGCTGATTGTCGCTTTGACGATAGGTGATTATAATTTTGAGAGAAATGATGAGAAAATTGGAGGTTAGGTGAATTCGGATGGTTGACTAAGACTACTTCGTCTCCCCACCGGAATGGTTGTCTGTCTTGGGCTGCTGGTTTCTGAGAAGTATTTGTCGAGGGGCCACATTCCCAGCGTATCGGTTCCTCCCTTCTCCGTTTCCCGGACTGCAACGGAAACAATTAGGTTTAAAAATATCGGCCCGTCCACATCCATAGCAAAAAATTGTCCGCGCCTGCATACACACATCAAAAGTGTGCCCGATATCCCGGCAATTCCAACATATGGTGTTAGATAAACTATGATGTTTATCCACCTGATTTGGTTTGGAAGTATTCGGTATTTGACCTCTGGTCGGCGGAGCAAATGCCTGAGTGCGTGCTGATTCCAAAGCCTCGATTTTTTTATCCTCATCAGGGTTATCTCTTGACTTTTCTACATACTTGATCTCACTCACGAATCTGCGATTACATAGAAGCTCGGGTTCACAGTGTGTCCTTTTCCAAGTATCTTCTAGCCCGATGCAATTTTGTAACAACTCATCCATGGTGGGAATATTACGTGCTGCTAGAGCATTTTGAAGACCAGGTCTCATGTTGCGCTTCAGCATATGCAGTGTTTCTGTCTCGGGTGGAGGTATAGAGTACTGTAAATTCAAGGTTTGAACAGCATTATAGAACTCTATGAACGGCTCTCTGGGACGTTGTTTGCGCGCTTCGACGAGTCTCCGGATGTCATAATCCGTACGGTGATCCTTAAATCGGCTCTCAAAATCTCGCTTTAACTGATTCCAATTTATCTGAGGGTGCAGTCTCACATGTAACCAATACCAATCCGCGGCTGCTCCCTTGAGTAGTGTACAAATTTCGTTTCGTAATTGGTCGTCTGAAACATTGTAAGTAGCTGCTAAATGACTAACTCGGAATAAAAAATCATTTACTGATAACTGCTCGGCACTACCATAAAAAAAAACATTCCATTTAGAAACTGGACTACTAGACTGACACCGTGTTGTACTATCCGTATGATTAATTGATCGTGATGCGATTTGTTTAACTACTTGCGAATCGGATTCGAGTTTATCTCTGACATCGTCAGCACGTGTAACCACGTTCTCCGAACCTAGATTGATTAAATTAGTGTTTTCTTCCAATTTGTTGGTCTTCGGATTCGGGATCGATTGATGAACATCTTTATTATCTATCCCACTACCACCGGGTTGCATATTATTCTCAATTTCCTCGGGGCCTTTTAATTGTTTCCTTTGAACTGTTGGCGGAATGTCGGATTCATCTTCTGACGTGACTACCTCTTCATCTGGCAGCTTAATATCAGTATTTATTTCTGCGAGTGTTTTGTCTAGGTCTACCACATCTCCCCGCAATGTCTTTATTATACCTAGGAGATTTTCACCGGTTCCGATCAGCTCCAAACAAGGTTGTTTATAATGTCGACTGGTACTACACAGTCTTTTTAGTCTTCCGGTGACATGCAATATTCGGGTTAAGATTCGATCGAGTGGTTCACCTTTCACTTTATCGACATCCGTGACACTAGCGAGAGACCGCCGATGCTCAATCAGCTTATTAGTATATAATTTGATTTCATCCTGTGGACGTTTCTTGGCCGCAATATGAGCGTGCGCTGGTTTCAAAGGGGGATGTTTATCCTCAACTTGGAATGCGTTATGGAGATACTTGAAATTTTCAATAGGAGATCCTTGAAGCTGCCGAACCACACACTCAATCTCAAACTCATCAGGCTCTAAATAATTAACGCCCATGATTAAATTAGAATCTATTACGGTTACCTAGGCAATAGCATAAATTGTATACCGATATAGGTTGATTAAATAAATATGATAAATTAAATAGGAAAATATAATTATAGTAAATAAATAATGTTAATAATTAATATAATGAATGAATAAATATAGTGTTATATTTATAGAAAAAAAAATAAATAAATAAATATATTAGAATAAATATAGTGTAATAATAGATAAATAATTAAATATAATAAATAATTAATAAAAATAAATAATATATAATATAAGAATTTAATTCGTAATTGTGAAACCTTGGATTGTGAAGTTCAATAGGCAATTGTTGAGCATAGCGTGAATGATGTGAAAAAAAAAATAATTACAAATTCGGAATTTTTAATACAACGTAATCGATCTACAACTGTTTTGGCGATTACTATAAAACCGAATATACGACAAGTAAGGACATCACCAACTGTATTCTATAGTGCTGTGAGTCATAGGTCGTCTACTATTTTGCCTCACATGCCTCACGTTCAATACCACAAGGTAGCGTGATGGACGACTGACACAAGGAGACCCACGCTCACACACCAGACTAACAGCGGTAAAATGATGTATTTACTAAAAGAAAAAAAAATTAAATATGAGTTAAAAATAAAATTGTTAACCATGAATTCAAGTACTTAAATAAATTCTGTTGACCTTCAAAATGCGAGAATGTGATATTCCACCATATTCTACGGTAAGACCCAACCACGCGGTAACACGTGTTACATTGAACCGGTACTTTAACACAAAGCGGTGAAATTACCTCGTTTCTCGATCCGAAGAAAAAAAAATCCATAGTCCCTTATAAAATTTGGGCGCCATTATGTAACGGTGGCATGTTCTGCCAAGCTCGACCAGCCGTTAACATAAATTTTCTGGAGAAAAAAAATAATTTTTGGCAGGATACAAATTGCCACTGGCCATCCTTAACCTGTAGCTCAGTTGGTGGAGGTATATTTATCGTGGGGTTGTAGCTATTATTCGGCATCCATGCCTGTGGCCTAAAACTATATCTTATGACCACATCATCACTATGTCCGCCAACTACCTACCTCCCTTCACACTCCAAGGTTGTTATATTTTAATGACTCATAATAAAAACCCAAACACAAGGCTTTAAACTCATATAAAAACTTTTATTTAATGTGATAAACGAAAAACTCGAAAAAACTACTTTAATAAACAAATGATTTCTCAAATAAATTCATCATCAATTGTCGAGCAGACCAATTGATCAAAAAAAAAAAAATGTTTTGGTTACCTATTACCCGGACGATCGCAATCGTACTCTTCCGCTTAGTTGATCCGCCGCAAGCGCTCGCAGAGAATCCGTTCACGGCCAGCACGTGTGCGTGCGTTAAACTAAAAACAAATTTATTATTGCTATTGGATGAGAAGACACAAAAATATTAGCTCTTGACAAAAAATTAACAATGAATTATTATTCTAAAAAAATTAATGGTTTATATAAAAAAAAAAAACAACAAACGAAATCAAATGTTCTTGCCCATATCACAAAAATAAATACTTTACAAAATTGATCCAAAACGCTTCATTGAGAGAACCAAAAAAATATATATAACAGTTGCCGTTTTGTTTTCCGTTATCCTGCCGCACCCTATTCGTCCTCCATACAGTTGCCGATACAAAATTCCGCCAAAATCCGTGCATCAAATCTGGTATACGCTCAAACTGGAGTTTAACTTGTTTATTTGTCTTTCTAAATGCTTCGTTTCACTCGTAATGATGCCTATTTCTAATTAGGTTCAAAGAAATCACTAGGCCTCTTTATTACCACTCATACGATAGTAATGATTTTAAAAAAAAATTTTATTTATTACGTTCAATAATAGTTCATACAAAAATTATCACTTATTGGATGGTCGACATAGAAAAGCATAATTCGATCTTATCAAAAGTATATTTGATTCTTTATACACGCACTATTATTTATATATATATATATAAATATATGTATATACATATATATATTAAATACACAACAAAACTTTCGTTTGGATTCCTTTTTCGATTAATATAATACGTAGGAAATGATGATGGCCACTTAATTTGGTGAACAATTAAGAACAAAATTAGTTTCTTTTTAATTTTTTGTTAAAACCATGGATCAACTACCATGGTTGAAAATTCAAGATCGACTGTCCATCATGAAATTACAAAATTTTTTTCATTATGTATCGAAATGTTATTGTTGTAAATATTATCAAAATGTAGTACCGACGGAAAGTATTTTACAATCCAAAACACAAAATTATTTTCATATGGTTGTAACATGAGATGTTACAGGCAGAAGGGTCTTGTGCGTACCGAAAACTATGCAACACGATGTCATAAAGGCAGAGCATGAGAAGGTTCATTTTGCTAGCAGAAAGATGATGCAGTTAATCGAAAGGGACTACTATATTCCAAATCTGAAATAGAAAAACTGGAAAACAGGAAGGATATCTACATCCGATTCCAAAAGATGAACATCCACTTTGTACTTATCATGTCGACCATTTGGGTTCTTTAACTACCACTGCAAAGAGCTATAAATACGTGTTTGCTGTAGTGGATGCTTTTAGTAAGTTTACTTGGTTGTACACTGTCAAGTCAACAACATCAGTTCAAACCATCGCCAAATTAGAAATACAAAAAGTAACATTTGCTGATCCATAAAGAAATATATCGGATAGGGGGACAGCATTTACATCTATTTCATTTGCAAAGTACTGCCAACAACACCAAATACAACATATAACCATCACTACAGGGGTACCCAAAAGCAATGGGCAGGTATAGCGAATAAACAGCATTATTATACCTGCGCTAACGAAGCTGGCAATTTCTAAACCCGAAGACTGGTATAAGCATGTTGATAAGCTCCAACGGTTTTTGAACGGGACTTGGCAGATGATCATTCAAAGCACCCCATTCGAAATAATTTTCGGGACCAGAATGCGAAACCAAGAAGAGGTTAGAATAGCAGAGGTTATCACTGAGCAGTTTATGGGCTGTTTTATGGAGGAAAGAGACCAGCTAAGATTTGAGGCCAGGATTAGTATCTTAAATGTTCAGGAAGGCAACAAGAAGTAGTACAACCGAAGAAGAAAAAAGGCCAATATCTATAAGGTTGGCGATAAAGAGAACTCAGTTTGCAACGGGTGCTTATATCCTTCCAAAATATTTGGGTCCCTACAAGGTTACTGAAGTCAACAGCGATGAAAGGTACCTAGTAGAGAAGGTAGGAGAATTTACTGGACCCAACGGAACTCCAACCAGCGCGGACATGATGAAAATTTGGCATCGAATAGATTCAAACATTACGAGCGACGAGTCCTGATTTAAATTCTGCCAACTACAACACAAGAAGAAATTGACCAAAAGAAGACGATATTCAATTTAAGAC
The DNA here is from genome assembly GCA_958295665.1 of Tipula vernalis. Lineage (NCBI taxonomy): Eukaryota > Metazoa > Arthropoda > Insecta > Diptera > Tipulidae > Tipula > Tipula vernalis. The sequence continues at coordinate 360,717,440 of OY282559.1, read as the reverse complement.
GATAAAGACGAATAAATAAAGACGAAAAAACTCAAGAAGTATGTTCCCAAGAGGAAAAGGACGAACAATAGTAACAATAGCCGAAGTGCAGCTTAATGAAGTATTGATGGCCTGATTTGCAATAAGAAATAAAGATGTTCAATTCAAAAATATTTGAACACTGCTGACATGACTGTACCACCTCTCTGGTCGCTCGATAGCTAATTTAGCCAATACGCGTATGATGATTGAATTTGTCCGTTTCCTCGTGGGACGCCTGTTGTTATCACCGTGTGGTCAACATTGTTCCCCTTACAATATTCGTCGAAACTGCGTGATGTAAATACTGTACCGCGATCGGTTACAACACATTTCGGATTTTCAAATATCGTCCTCTGTGCTTCCAACTTCTGAACGACTTCTTCGGTAGATTTTGTCTTCACTGGGTAAATCCATATGAACTTGGAAAACCCAGCTACAACAGTAAAAATTAATTTGTAGTTTTTGGCTGTACTGGCTAATGGACCTAAATGGTCTAAATGATAGTAATGGAACGGTGACTTATATTTGGGCAGGGGGTGTAAAAACTCCTCCTCACTCAATGCAATTATCTCGTATATTTGACACTTCTCGGACAGTCCCGGAATATAATAATCTTTTTGTATCATCTCAGTCATTTTCTTGGTCCCAAAATGCCCGATTCTATGAACTCTTGTAATGATTTCATCTTGCAGTGTTTTAGGTACGTAAATCAGCTGGGTTCCCTTTTCGTAATCTTTAAATAGTAATCCTCTGTTGATAGAAAAGTTCTTGTATGGTCCATGCTCCAACAGGTTCTTAATAAGCTGAATTTTCTCGTCTTTTTTCTGCAGTTCCTCTATTTGATTTATACATTCATTCTCGAGTATGAGGGTGCTTCCTATTTTTATTCGAATTCTTCTAATGTAAGAGCCCATCCAGCTATATGTGGTGATATGTTTTTTTTTGGACATTGTCATCTTAAATGCTGCGCAATCAGTCACAATAGTAAAGTTTTTTCCCAATAGATACAACCTGAGTTTTTTTAATGCTCCTACTATAGCAAGGACTTCTAGTTCGTATGAGCTGTATCTTTCTTCGGCTGGTTGAGTGTTATTGTTGAAATAGTAGACGGTAACTCTGTTTGCACGTTAGGCCTGAAAATACTTAATATAGGAGCACTAATTAGCAACTTCTTTAATGAGTCAAACGCATTTTGTTGGGACGCTCCCAAATCGAACTTTTTATTTTTCCTCAAAAGGTCGGTTACACCATTAATGTTTTATTCTGAACTAAATGTCTAAATATGTAAATTACTTATCTTTGAAATACAGCTGGGGAGGTGCACAATCCAAACGGAACACGATTAAACTCAAAATGTCCCATGTGTGCCACAAAAGCTGTAAATTTTCGACCCTCTTCCTTAATTAACACATGAAAAAATCCGTTTTCTAAATCTAGCGTTGAATATACTTCGGATGAGGGTAATTGATATCTTATATATATTAGAGGTAGTGCATACCGATCCATTACCACTTCTCTGTTTAATCTTCTGTAATCTATACACAAGCGCTTGGATCCATCTTTTTTATTCACTAGCACGACTGGACTTCAGTATTCGGAACAGCTAGGTCTTATTATATCTTTTTGAAGCCATTTGTTAATTTGACGTTCTATTTCCTCCTTTTCTTTAGATGCTACTCTTCTTGGCGGCTGGAAAATAGGACGCTCAGTCTTTAGGTTTAATTTCATGGATATTGGAGATTCTCGTGATCGTGTTGACACGTAGTTTTGGATCAGTTATTCTACCTCCTTTCGATATTCAGCATTATGGATTTTAGTTTTTTCTTTTTCTTCGTTTAACTGGAAAGCACTTAGAAAATTATCGTTTGGTAGTTTTTTAATGAGTATACCATTTTCGCTTAGAACTATCCCGCTTTTATGCAACATATCCGTTCCGATTATATAACTGACTTGCATTGAATTTTGCGGAACGACGTGTATTTTCCCACTAAATTCATCGCTATCGATAATAATATTTCCTAGGAAGTAGCCTATTGTTTCAATTAAACAGTCTCCAATCCCTCTTAATTTTGTTCGGGTGCCGTATATTGATGGAGATCCCATCACAGTGTATACATTTTCCAATAAAAGTGTTAAATCACTTCCCGTGTCAACAAGAGCTTCGATTACATGTCCAAAAATTGTAACTAACTTGTGATTGTGTCTTAAATTTTTGTTAGTTTCTTCTACCACCTTCCTCAATGTTTTCGCTTGTGGTTGCTTAGTTGATTATCTACCAGGATAGTCTGGAGCTTTGTGACCAAATTTCAAACAATGAAACATTTTGGTCCCTTATCCCTCATCCGGCACTTATTTGATGTATGATCTTTTTTACCGCAATAAAAGCATACAATGATATTTTGTGGTGTGCGAACACGTGGGATAAACTGAAACAGTTTTTAAACAAGGAGTGGCAGAGCGAAAAAAGATGCCAGAAGAATCCTTTAGTCAGTATTTATTTGAGTTGCGTGAGCTGGCAGTATTGGGCAACGTTGAAGATTTTGCAATCTTTCAGTATTGCATTGATGGGATACCGGATCAACAAGTTAACAAACAAATTCTATATGGTGCTTCAAGTATGGAAGAATTTAAATTGATGCTTAATGACTATGAAAGGATTTATGCAAGAGTAGGCCAAAAATCCACTCCAATGTCGAAGCCCTGTTTTAAGCCAGCTGATAATTCTCAATATTGTAGTAAAAATAATCGAAGGTCGAATTTCACCGTATGTTACGAATGTGGAGATAGTGGACACACCGCAAGTAGCTGCACGAATAAGGGAAAAGGAAGAAAGTGTTATAATTGCGGAGAATTCGGACACATTTCGCCATCATGTCCACAAAAGAAGAGCAAAGATGTCACCGCAGTTCAAAATAACATATCTCGTTTTGGCAACGATTTAAAGGAGTTTACAATTAATGGTAAAAATTGGGTGGCCATGGTAGACAGTGGAAGTGATCTGAATCTAATATCTGAGTTTAAATTTAAAGAATTAGAAGTAGAAAATTTTGAATATCAGGTTACCGTATTTAATGGAGTTGGTTCGAACGGGTTGATGACTAAAGGAAGATTCCAGGCAAATGTGAGTATAGATGGAGACTATTATAACACTGTTTTTCACGTTGTAGATGAAGGCCTGCTTCCCGTACAGATACTCTTTGGGAAGGAGTTAATCAACCAAACGGTCACGATCCTCACGCCTGAGGCTATTATTATGCGTAAATGGATTCCGGAAAATAACATTTTTGTCATCGAAAGGGATGATACGCTAGATTTAAGTCATGTAAACGATGTAGATATTGCCGAGGAGATCAAGAATCTGTTAGTTAGTTATTCACCGCAAAAATCAGAATCAGCGAGCATTATAAACATGACCATAGTTCTCAGTGATGACAGACCAATTTTTCAAAGGCCGAGACGGTTATCGCCGCTAGAATCCACCATTGTCCGGCAGCAAATAGATGAATGGATAAATGAGGGAATTATTCGTCGGAGGGCGTCAAATTTTGCAAGTGCTATTGTGCTATCGAACATAAAACATGGGTCGAAAAGACTTTGTGTCGACTTTCGGAAATTAAACAAGGTAGTGATTAGGGATCATCGACGACCAAATTGACCAACCACGAGGTGCGAAATATTTCACGACGTTAGATCTACGTAATGGATTTTTCCACGTACCAATCTCTGAGGAATTGATAAAATATATGGCTTTTGTGACGCCGTTCGACCATTACGAAATTATGAAAGTCCCATTCGGCTTGTGTAATTCACCAGCAGTGTTCCAACGTTTCATAAACACCATTTTCCAAGAACTATGTATGGCGAAAATCATATACATGGACGACTTAATTGTTCCTGCGGAAAATGTTGGAGACGGATTGGAACGATTGACGAAAGTTCTCAAGGTCGCAGCTCGGAATGGTTTACAGATGAATTGGAAAAATGTCAGTTTCTAAGAATTCGTACCGAATACCTTGGCTATGATATTGAAGAGGGGTGCGTTAGGCCTGGGAGGGCGAAACTGAAGGCCATCGAGAAGTTTCCAGTGCCGGATACTCCTAAAAAATTACAAAGTTCCTTGGGTTTAACTGGATCTTTTCGCAGATTCGTGGAGGGTTACGCACTGATCGCAATACCATTATCCGACCTATTAAGAAAAATCGTGAAGTTCAAAATTAAAGGGGTGGAAGAGGAGGCAGTTCGAAAGCTGAAAGAAGTTTTGATTTGTCAACCAGTTTTGCAGTTATACGATGTTGTTTCAGAAACAGAATAACATACCGATGCATGCAAAATTGGGTTAAGGGCCATTTTGTTACAGCGGTCTGAATCGGATGGACAATTTCATCCAGTATTTTACCTCAGTAAGAAGACGTCACCAAACGAGAAACGCTACAGTAGTTATGAGCTGGAAGTATTGGCGATTGTCGTTGCTCGAAAAAAATTAAGGGTGTATTTGCTAGGTCTCGATTTCAAAATAGTGACTGACTGTGCTGCATTTAAGGCCACAATGAATAAGAAAGGGGTCTCCGGTTGGGCACTACAACTTCAAGAGTTCAATTATAAGCTCGAGCATCGACCTGGAAGTAAGTTGAGGCATGTTATGCCTTGAGTAGGGTGTAGTGGTTATGGTGATTTAAGATGGTGTAAGTACTAGAATGATGGCAGCCCAGAGAACTGATCGAGATTTACATCCCATATTCGAGTTACTCAAAAAAGATGCGTATGACAATTTTATAGTTAATAACGGAATTCTTTTTAAATCAGTTCAAGGCTCTTTGTCCATTGTTGTTCCGAGGCAAATGCAAATGGAGGTTGTCAAGCATTATCACAATCAAGGTCATTTTGGGAATCAAAAGACAGAAGAACTGATATCGAGGCCATTATACATCCCAAAGTTGAGCTAGAAGATATGTAGCTGCATAAACAATTGCACACGATGCATCTTAGCGGAGAAGAAAATGGGTAAACAACAAGGGTTATTGCATCCGATACCGAAAGGTGATACTCCATTGAATACCTACCATCTGGACCATCTTGGGAATCTTGTAGCAACCAATAAGCAGTAAAACACATCCTTTGTGTTGTGGATGTGTTCTCAAAGTTTGTGTGGTTATATCCGTCAAATCCACAACAACCAAAGAAGTTCTCCAAAAGTTGGAACTGCAGAAGTCGGTGTTCGGAAATCCTAGGTACATTATCTCGGATCAAGGTACTGCATTTACGTCGTCAGAATTCCAGGAATACTGTAGAAACCAGTCGATTGAACATATTGCCATTACGACGGGTGTACCAACCGGTAATTGGCAGGCTTTACGTGTTAACAGAATTTGAATACCGGTGTTAACGAAGATAAGTTTGGAGAAACCTTATGAATGGTACAAGCACACCGATACTTTGCAACGATTTCTAAATAACACTTACCAACGAAGTATTGGGATGACGCCGTTCGAGTTGCTGATGGGGGTAAAGATGCGCTGTCCCGAGGATCATTAACTAAAGAAGATCATAAAAAAAGAGGAAGCAAAGAGTTTCAGTGAAAGTCGTAGTAATCTAAGAGATGAGGCTAGAAAACAAATTTTTAAAGTTCAAGAGGAAAATCGCAAGACCTATAATAAAAGGAGAAAACATGCTTCATTATATAGCGTCGGCGAAATAGTGGCAATCAAAAAGACCCAGTTTAGTAGGGGGCATAAAATTGGTCCGAAATATCTTGGACATGAGGTAATACGATATGAGGTAATACGATGTCGAGATAACGACCGGTATGACGTTGAAAAGGTTGGTAGAACAGAGGGTCCGAGGACAACATCGACCAGCGCAGAATTCATGAAACGTTACTACGATAGGTTGAACGAAGATACAGATCAATAATATGAATGCATGGAACGAGAAACAGAGGAAGTCGGTAGAGGGGACCGTGAGGTGGCAGCTGCGTAAAAGTCATCTTGGCCGGATGACTCGCAGGATGGCCGTGTAGAATGATTTGTGTGTCACCCTATTGATACACAGAAGATGCAAATGTAGTTGTAAAAAATTTGGTTTATAATTAGCTTTACAAAAAATGTACAGTGGTATGGGCAGACTGATGACATATCTCGAAAAGAGGAGTCAAAAACATTTTGTGTTTTAATTATATTTTTATTTTTTTTCGAGAAATGTTTGGTTTATTCGATTTGTGTTTTATTTTTCTTGGTGAATCAATACTTTTCCTACATATATATATATATATATATATATATATATATATATATATATATATATATATATATATATATATATATATATATATATATATATATATATATATATATATATATATATATTATATATATATATATATATATATATATATATATATATATATATATATATATATATATATATATATATATATATATATATATATATATATATATATATATATATTTTTATATATATATATATATATATATATATATATATATATATATATATATATATATATATATATATATATATATATATATATATATATATATTGAAACCGCGCTGATCACATGCCTCGATATGTTTGACTAACCCTCTGCTCTATACAGGTTGGACAGTATCAAAACGGCACCTGCCTTATGTTCGATGTGATGCCGACGCCGAATTGTTGAAGTTTAATTAAAAAATTTAAACAGCATACTCAAAGTATTTATAAGGCGTTTTGTTAAGGCGGAACGACATAAAAATCATGCAGCAAAGCCGGGAAAAATACGATTATTGTGGGATGCAGCAGTATTAGCTCCAGCAGCCAAGATTTATTAGCTCCATTGCTGTACATTTTAATGAGATTTCGTCAACGACCCTTGGAACTAACGTGTGATATAAAAGAGAAGTTACATCAAATTGAAACATTAGAGGAAGGCCAGGGAGAATTTGAGCAATTATCGGACAAGAATATTAATAATAGTGGAGAATCCGACAAACCGAAAGTGTTCGGAATGTTGTGGTCAGTTACAGATGATATGTTCTACTATCGTGTAAATTTCAATCGAATCGACAGTGAGATCATGAATGGTGTAAAAATTATACAAAACGGGAGGTTATATGAATATTTATGATGGTTTTAAATCCATAGTCTCGAGTTTTTATATGAAAAACAGATTGGCCCATCTTTAAGCTTCCAAATGAAAACAGCTAAATAGATGAGGAATTAAATAAATACATCGAAAAGTTTTCTTAGTGGCCAAGGCTGGTATGGACAATTGCATGGGCGCTGAGAGTCACCAATAATATGAAGACTGATCAACAGTTCAAGACTTCTTGTGACAAGTCACAAGAAGCTGATAATGAGTTGTTACGATAGATACAACGAAAAGTGTGCTGCTATTGAATTACATGATTAACGTGTAATCCAGCAAGACCCTTAGATAAAACAAGTACTCCCTTTCAACTAACATCATTTTTGGATGAAAATTCAGTTTTTCGAGTTCGCGGTAGAAATCGCTTTTTATACAAAAAATCGAATTATTCTACCGATTAAATATCATGTAACCTGTTTGATTTTTGGTAATTCGGAAATTTTGATTTGAGCGTCACACAGGGGAATATTATAAATATTTTCCAGCTTATTACGCAAAAAATAGAACTGAACTTGGAAACATTATGGGATTAAACTGAGAAACTAATTTTTTTTTTAGTTTAATTTCACTTGTTCGACGAATTAAAATCGCAAGCTCCATAAAAATTTTGTGAGTTTAGTTCATGGGACTTTATTGCTTGGATCCGTTTTGAGCACCGAAAAAAGGTGTGAAAATAGGAAGGCTTCTTAGGCTTCGAATACTCGTCCAAATATGGTAATTAGGTTTTCTTTAACCTATACCTATTTGCATGAAAATAAATGTGTTATCAATTATAAATGACCTTGAAACAATTACCAAACTTCTGCATACAATATTTTAAGTTTATTTGGCTAAAAAACTATTCTTCAAAACTAACACTGAAGCATAAAACAAATATATACATACATAATTGTTATGCTCGTACAAATATCAAAAAATTTGCATAATGAACGAACGAATGAACAAAAAAAATAAAAAATTTGTGTTTATCTTGATATTATTGTTGTGTGTGCATGATATGCTTAAATAACTAGAGAATAATAACAATAATATTTAAATAAATAGAAAATTTATAATTTTATTAGAAGTTTTGTTGGAAATGAGATTCTAGAATTCTAATTTGCCATGTTCTTTATGTGTTTTTATCTATTTTGTAACACAACAGAAGCATGATAAAACATACATACTGTAGTTGTTGTTTTCATATCTTGCTGTTGTAAAAACAACAAATTATCTTATCTAATGGGTTCTATTAATTATTCATTTATATAAGGATATTATTTTTAAGATTCGTATTATTCATGTTCTATTTCTGTCCGAAAGAGGGTCCGATATTTTTATTTATTTATATATTTTTACAAATTTCTTGTGTACACCAATTGGGAATTTTATTACAACTCCATGAAAGTAAATACAAAAAGCAACACGGTACTAGGAAATCACAAATTTTTTGAATGGAGAAATACAAAGATTATATCATAGTATGGAAGGCAATAACTGATAGAATGAAAGCTTTTAAAGAGCTTTTATATTTTTTTTTTTTGGCTGTTGTTTATCACAAAACATCTATTCGAAATAATTGTGTTGTTTTTGTTGTTGTCGGTTTGTTATTATTAAATTAAATTTATACAAATTAAGTTGTACTCGAATTTGTTATATTTGCTTTTTTGTTCCTTCTTTGTTGAGGCCTTATTCTATGTTTTGGGTTTTTATTTTATTTTAAGATAATGTGTAGCTGATAGCCCTAATTGTTTTATTATATTAATATAACTTGTGTGTCCGTAATGGCGTCAAAAAGTTTTTTTTTGTTTGTTTTGTTTTGTGTTGGGTTGGAATTTTTGGTAATTTTATTCACTAAACACAACAATGACAATACGAAAAAGTGTTAATTGGGTTTTAATTAATTTGTATTATTTTGGACTAAAGCTATACGATATGGGATTTGTATAGTTTAAGATTATTGTGGTTTGGGATTTAGTTTTATGATTTGAAAAGTGTCATTATTTGGTTATATAAAATCATTTATCTTATACCCAGAATACCAGCAGGCTATCTGTTCTTTTCCATATCAATTCGATTTTTGCTTTGGGCGCAAATCTAACTATTTATTAGGACGTGTATATTTTTCTAAATCTAGTGTTAAATGTATGTCGAAAACTTTTCCCTTAAGGTTTTACTGTAAATTGCCATATTTCAAATTTCATCAATACTCAAATATTAGTGATCCAAAGTAACTCAACAAAATGATGTTTCAGAAATTGCGATATATAGACATATCAATGTTGAACACCGTAATATTTTGTTAGACCGTCTTCATTTTTAATTACTTCTGCAATCAATTCTTTTAAATTTTCCACAAAAATGGTAATTCGGCCTTCGAATAGGCAATCGATGTTCATTTTCTTGTCCAATATCTGCTCCAACATCCAGGTGTACGTTGATGAGTTCGTTTGATTAGAGCGTTTAAAAGGAATTCCGGTTACTACTAACGATATATACCCCCTAAACACAATGCTGCTGCCGCCATGCCTAACAGTATTAGCTAAGCGTTTCAACGACGTACATGTTTAGTCCCAGATGTCCCAAAACTTGAACAAATTGAATTAATTGATTTTCTCAGCTTATTTATAACTGACCTAAACATTACATTCGCCCGACCCTTTAGCCCAGTTAGGTCAATATTTCGTGTTGCCATTAGATATTGACGGATCTTTTCTAGTTTTTCGGCATTTTGGGCCAAATACGTCAGGCCCTCGGGCAACCGTTTTGATAAAAAAGGCGCGAAGTCTAATAATTTTTTGAATATGTATATAATATGATCGCCCTTAACAGATTCAAACATTTTTGTCTTATAAAGAATATTGACAACAAAAACCTTTCCTATAAGTAAACCCTTAAAAATTAAATTTAATGTAGGAATTTGTGAAATTCTATGATCTGAAACCGAATTACATACTTTATTACTTAACATAATTAAATCGTTGTTAGATTTTAGTGTGTTTCAAACTTAAAAGCTCAAAAAGCTTTGTGCAATTTTCTAAAATTACATTGATATTTCATTTAATGCCAAAGATGATACCAAAATAAAGTTTATCCATTAAAATCACAAGTATTTTAAAACAGAATTGACAAGCACATTGTCTTACAATGAATTTTGACAACAACAACATTTCTTTAGGGAATTATTAAAAATTGGTTGTAATACAGGATTATTACTTATCAATTTATTCTTTGATGGATTTTAGCAGAGCCTTCTGGAATATAGAGTCACAATCATCATGACGTATTTTTTAGAAGCTTTTTAGTGGTATAACTTTTCACTGATTTTCATATGAATCCATAGTAAAAATGCTGTTTAGCTCCAAGTTTTTCAATGAAATAATTTCTACATACCTTTAACAATAATATACAAGAAGGATGTGGTATTAAAATTAAATTATTTCTAAAATATATTTGTCGAACATTTATTTTGAAAAATACATCAGAGTCGGCCCTGACGAATTAAAATAATACTTGTTAAATTAATTTTTAGTTTTACTAGTATACGTCAGATGTCTAAGATGTTTACAGAAAAATACGAAAAAAGCACGATTTAATCCCAAAATTGTCACACGTTCTTAATATTTAGTGAAGTTGTTTTGCTTTTCCTTCAATTTTTTTACTTGAAATTTCCCAATGTGGTAATTTTTAGTACGATTATAACCAAATTTTTACTGCCATTACTGCCATCTATGTAATGTATATTGACTTAATGACCAAACGAATTGTAGTAAGCTTTTATTTCAATTTTTTTTTTTAAACTTTAGTTAAATAAATCAATTACTACATCGTAATGAAATTGATTTACTTTAACGAAATTCATTTCAAGTGTTTTACCAAAAGTTTGGTTTTTTTCTCGTTTCTGATTTCTTTATAAAAGTTTCGTTTTTAGATTGTGGATTTGTATAATCTAGGTTGTTTTGATATGTCTCAAATATTTCAGATACAATTTTTTAAACAATTGTAAATTTGCATAAATTTTTGGTGACTTATAATATAAATTATTGATGTAATAGTATTGTTAAATATATCGCGAAAAAACTAGTGCTACAATACGAAAAAATTCGTATTTTTTCGGGATGTTTTGGGCCAATTTTGCCCTTTGCCTGTCTAAATATTTACTATATGTGTGTACAAAATAGTGCGGACGGTTGAGATGTTGATGTATGTCTAATTCAAAAAATTGCTATAATGTGGGCAGCATTTCACCTTGTAATTCATTTGGTTAGAAATGACAGTCAATATCTTAAATCTCAAGTTTTTTAATAATTAAGCTGATTGAGTTTAATCTACATAATATTGCGATTTACAACAGGCTACAGTAAAGCTTGGTTTGTTAAGAAAATACCAGATTTCAATTTTGAGGGCGATTTAAATATTAATTTTCGCGATTGGATCGGCGCTAATTCCATAAGACTTCAGTCAACGATATATCGAATGGATTTTTAATATTAAATTCTGTTAAGGAAGAGTTTTGATTGCTTATGCAATAACTGATTTAGTCCGCTTAAAATGTAAACTTACTTTTCTGGAAATATCTAATTCTAATCATCAAAGGTTAGTGCTTGACTGTAACATGAATTTAAAATCCAAACCTCCTTACGATAAATTAACTTTTTCAGTTTTTGATTACTCAAATATATCTATCATAGATTTCGTCCGTGATCATGATAACTTGAGTTTTGCTGGATTATTACAGTTCTTAACTAACCTTATACGTATTGACACAAAGATTGTACATAAACTGTTTGGTAGCGCCAAACCCTACATTGTGTAGGGTTTGGTAGCGCCAAACCCTACACAATGATCACAATTCGGTTGACGTTTTATTCCTGTAAGAAAAGTTTATTAAAAACAAAATTGTTCATATTATTTAATACATTATATACTTATCTTATAATTAGTCTAACGCCAATTGAATATTGCTATAATGGTGTAATACCTATAAGTAAATCATAAATTATAAATTTAATTTAATATTTATTAGATCAATTATATAAGCACTTACTCTGACATGATTATTTATGCTAAACGTCAAAGTTCATTGTAAACAATAAAGTTGGCAACGATTGTTTTTCTATGTTATTCTAGTCCAAAGTTATAACAAAACGAATTTGTTAGTACTTTACAAATATTATTACGAAATAAATTGTTTAGTACTTAAAATAAAATAAGTTGGAGAATTTCATACAGTCCACTGCGCTCATACTAGTCGGATCAATTTAAGATAATATGATAAAACAATTTGTTTCAATAAATCAGAATATAGTATAGTAAAATTAAATATAATCAATCTTTGTGTTTTATTTATTTTATTAAATTCTTTTGTGAGTTTTCGTAAAAAAAAAAATACAAGAGCCGCTAACAAATATAAATTTTTGGTCCTTCGAGCCGGATCTACTCCAAATTTCGCCATTTTGCTAGCCGGCTATTTAATAAAAATATAAAACCGCATGTTGGCAATTCGAACCAGTATAATCGAAAATTAGGTTAAATACAACGTTAGGCGAATTTACCAATTGAAGGTTAATATCTGTGTAAATGTATACAAATTCGTGATAATATTGTGCAAGTAAAATTAAGTGAATAAATTCGTGTTCCCGTCATTAAGAATTTTCTTAAAGGAACACGTTTTTGTTTCAAAATCAAAGTGTTTCCGTTATTAAGAAGTTTCCAGTATAAGCTAAAATTAGTTGAATTGCAACGTGACAAATATACCAAGTGGAAACAATATCCGGTAAGCCGTACGACATCAAAACAAATTATCACCATTAAGAATATTTTACGAAAAAATTAGTTTAAGTGAATAAGTTAGTGTTTCCATAATTTAGAATCCCCTCAAAGGAAACAAGTTTGCGGTATAAATTCGGATTGGCAGATAAAACGGCTCAAATTAAGGAGCTGACCGCGAAACGTGGTCAAGCCAAAAACAACATTACTCGTATTGTATCCTATATCGAGCAGGCAGAAGCATCCAAGGATACGAAAATTAGTGAAGTGTAGTAGTGATATTAGTGATTTGCTCGAACGGGCTTTTCAAGACTTTAAGTAGGCTGACTCAAAGGTAGCAGCGCTGGATTGTGCAACAGAAATGATTGACATCGAAGACAAATACTTACAAATGAAGGTCAAAATAAAGGATTTCTTGGCAGATAGCAGCGGTAATACAACGGTTCCCTTAATCGAGCAATTTTCAAAAATGATGTCACAAACAGTAGAACAACAGAACCAATTATTATATAAATTTACTAGTTCTTTGTCCACGTCATTAAATCAGTAATTCTTAAATACTTCATCCGAAGAGCCGCTTGCAGTTTACTGCAAGATTGCCAAGATTGAGTGTACCAATATTTAGAGGAGAATATAAAGAATTTCCTAGTTTTAAGGACCTTTTTTCTGCTGCAGTCCATAATAAAAATTATTTATCGCAGGCAGAAAAAATTCAATATTTAAGAGGGTGCCTTAATGGTGAACCAGCCGAATTAATTAAGCATTTTGCGATATCGGACGCGAATTATCAGAAAGCTTGGGTCAAAGTATGCGAACGCTACGAAAAACAAAAATACATAACCAATGAATATATAAAGACATTTGTGGACTTGCCACATATGAAAGAAAAATCAGCAAGAACTTTAAGAAGCTTAGCAAACGTCGCAGATCAAGTAACAAGAGGTCTTAAAGCCCTAGGTGATAATGCTATCAAACGAGATCCGTGGCTCATTTATATTTTGTTCGCCAAAATCGATTTGGATACTCAACAGGCATGGGCATTACAAGCGGCCGAAATAAATTATCCATTATGAGAGTTACTCAAAATTTCTCAACACTCGATGCGATGGTTTAGAACCATGCGAAGCATTAAAACCACAACAATTAAAATACCGGTTCGTAGTTAAATCACACAACGCCATTGATTAATCGTTTACCAATTGCCCATCTTGTTCCATGGATCATAGATTATATAAATGTGACAAATTCAGTAAATTAGATATTATTGCAGGGCGTGAGGAGCAATGAAATTAAATAAATCTTTGTTTTAATTGTTAGAGCGCAACGCACAAAGTGAATAAATGTAAACCAAAAAGATCATGTTATAGCATCTGATATGAACAGTTCACCAGAAAATGAATCATCCACAGAAAATATTAGTTCAACCCTAACCACTACAGCTTTATCAAACATGGTACTGTGCAGCCATGCAATTTTGCCAACAGCTTTGGTTAAGCTTCGTGATTAATTTGGAAATTTTCTTTATTGCAATTCATTACTCGATTCAGGTTCACAAATTTCATTGGTATCTGAATAGCTGAGAAATCGGGTCTTCAAAGGCGAATACAGATTTATTAATTGGAGGACTAGACACATCTAAAGTTTCTGCAGTTGGTAAGACAACCATTGAAATATCTCCAAGGTTTGATGAATCAAATTGGCTAAAAATGGATGTTTTTATCTTAAAGCAAATCACCACCACAGCAAGTTATGATGAACGCTGTCTTTTAGCTAAATTTCACGAATTGAAGTTGGCGGATCCAATGTATTTGAAGGGTCAACCAATTGATTTCTTAATGGGTGCCGATAACTTTTTCCAAGTTTTAAAGAGAGGCAAATTATTCGTCGCAAAGGATGCTCCCATTGCACAAGAAACATCATTTGTTTGGGGTTGTATCAGGAAAAACCGGCCACATCAATTTATACAGACAAAGCGATTTGAAATCAACACATGCTAGGTTGTTAGAGGACCGATCTCTGGAAAAGGCATTGAAGCGATTCTGGGAGCAAGAAGAAATTAAGGACCTACGAAGAATATCGGAAGAGGAAGAACAATGCGAGAGTCATTTTAGAACAACAGTCCGACGCACTGAATTTGGAAGATACATAGTACAGCTTCCGTTTAAGCAAATATAACCGAAGCTCGGAGATACATTCAAAATGGCAAAACGGCGATTAATCACAATGGAATGCAAGATGAATTCTAAAAGTGAATTTGGGCAATTGTATCGCACATTCATTAAGGAGCACATCGATCTAAATCGCATGATCAGAATATCACCTGAAAGTTTGGAAGCAGAACAGAGAGAAATTTGCTATCTGCCACACCACGGCATTTGGAAGACAAGTAGTGATACTACTAAACTGCGTGTGCTATTCATGCGTGTCATCAAGTGGCATCTCCTTAAATAACAAACTTCAGGTTGGGCCAAATGAACAGTCTACACTCTCCACAATTTTATTAAGGTTTAGAACATTTCCGATCGCTATCACCGCCGATATCGAAAAAATGTATCGGCAAATATTGTTCGATCCTACAGAAACTCGGTATCAACGAATACTGTGGCGTTTTTGAAGTAAGTAAAGGGACCAAAGTGGCTAAAAGGGAGTGAAAATCATTGGCAGCAACCGATAAATGTATTAGATACACAAGAGGAACAGCGTCCTAACGTGCTCGGCTTATTCACAATATTGAACGACAATTGTGTTCAAGTATTACTCGATAAGATATCAGAGTGGACACGAATCACCCACATTATGGCACGAGTAAAACGATTCATTTATAACATAAACCTTTTAGGAAGCCCTGGATTAGCCATATTTTAGTTAAGTTAATAAAATTGCATGATAGTTTTAATGCCTTGTTAAGAAAATTCCCTGAAAATAGACATTTCAAGTTAAAGTCGGAATACTTTTCTAGTGAACTTCAAAACAATCGGAACAATTTAAAGAATACATGGCGTATTTTAAATGGCCTAATTCTTAATAAAAGTGACTGCAAAATTTCAAATCGTTTAACAATTATGAAAAATCACTTAAATATAGTGGACAAGCACCAAGTTGCTAATTGTTTTAATTGATACTTTTTAAGTGTTGTGCTGCAGTTCAACAGATTTTCTAATCCAGCGTCTGCACTTTTGAAGCTACTAACGAGCAAGATATTTTAAAGATTATTTCGAAATTAAACAAAAATTATGCTTGTAGCTACGATTTTATATCAATGAGTTTTATTAACAGATTTAAGTCCTACTAAGAATCAATTGCTAATAGACGGAGTTTTTCAAAATTCCCTGAAAGTAGCTAAAGTGATTCCTCAACATAAACAGTATGATAAAACCAGTTTTGAGAATTATCGACCATCTATCACCTTATGCAAAAATAAAGTACTCATCATTTATACAGCGTTGGAGGAAAAAATATTTTGTGCCAATTCTTTTCATAGATTTTAGAAAAGTATTTGACTGTGTTGATCCAATTATTTTAATAGAGAAATTTAAAACGCTTAATCCATCTAAATCAGCATTATCTATGATTACATCATATTTTTCTGGAAGAACGCAATTCGTGTTTGTAAATGAGACTCAAAGTGATTATGGAACAACCCTCTCTGGCGTGCCTTAAGGGTCAATCCTTGGCCCTTTATTTTTTAAATTTAACGTCAATGATCTGCTACATTAAGCGGAATATCGCTCAACATTGATTGAAAACATGAAATATGATTATATGAAATCGTCTCAATATAAATGCTACGAAAACAAACTACATCTTATTCCAAACTAAAGCAAAGATTCTAGAGGAGCAACATTTAAGCCCGGAGTTTTTTTTTACTTTTTATTATGATGTACAAATAAAGCAGGTTGACCATGCTAAGTATCTTGGTCTTATTATTGATTCTAAACTATCATGGAGTATAACATATTTGAAAAATAAGATTTGCACCATAATATTTGCATTGAAAACAATACGACCGTTCATTAATTTAAAGTGTCCGTATATATGTTGTATTTTGCTCATATTCATTCCCATTTATGCTATTTGAATGCTATCTGGTCAACCTGTGCCGATTATATTATAAAACGATTAAAAATTCTCCAAATTAGGGCTTTAAAAATTATTCTTCGATTACCTCGGCTTACTCTATCCAAAGAATTTTACAGAGTAAAAGTACTTTCCTAAATTTTGTTATTGAAGTGTGAAATGTTTCATTTTATTAAAAAAGTTAAACTCTATCTAATAAAATGCAATTTAGTTCTACCTCGCAAGTTAGTCAAATTTATTCGCATGCCATACGTAGACAATCTCACTTTTATGTTGCTTCGTCGTCTCACAACTCCATTGAGCCTTCTTTATGATAGAGGTTGATTATCGGTATATTAACAATTTAAATTGGATTGACTCTTTATTTAAAGAGTTAATGTCAAAAATATTAATAATTTAGATTTTGGTACAAGAAACTTATTGCTTTGGTATTTCATTTAAAGGAATTTTTTTAAAGTTTATTGATATTTTTCCTACAATGTAGGCAATTGTAGAGTTTTTTGTTTAATTGGAAAAAAATGCTTGTTGTGGCAAAATTCTTGCTGACGTGGTGCACCATGTTCTTTTTTGGTTGATTTTTCCTAATTAGTTTTGTGCATTAAATATTAAGTTTCAGAAGATTTAAAATTTAATAAACAAATATTTAAATTAATTAAAATCAAGACCTCGCGAACAGTCAAGATAATCACTTGGACTTGAAATTTAACTAAATTTAGTCATATTTTTCAATTTTATATACAAAGCATGGTTCCGATTTCAATAACTGTGCTTATATATTTTACTGCCTTGCCTAATTTTCTACATTTTAATGTACGAGTATAACCTCACCACTTTCCTTTTTAATTTTTTTTGTTTGCTCCACTACTTCTTTGCCGATGAAGAAAAAGCTGCCGGCTCATTTGTTATATGATACAAAACTCGTTTGTTATAATATGCTAATAAAGCGGATCCCAGAGCAAAGTTCTTGAACTTTTTTCAGCAAAATTTGGGAGGAAAGTAATACTGGTAAGGACGGTTTGCGCACTGATTTTCTTTCCATAAAAACGAAATGTATAAATAAAATATTTTAACCTTACGTTTTAGTTTTTGTAGTTTATCTCACATATAACAGTGACATCATCGGAAGAAAGCAGTTCTAATATGGTTAGTTGTCACTATTCTCTATACCGGCTGAACTTTTATGCAACTTAAGTGAAACGATATTTCTTGAAGTCATTTGTACGCCTATAAACAGCGATTATTAATTTACTACGATAAGAATATTGAAATATATCTTAACATACAGTTAAATGATATAAATTTGGGATGAAAAATTTGATTCATATGGTTTTATTAATTAAGTGTGAAGGGGTTTTTGTATTTGGTTCAAGTTAGTTTAATAAGACTATAATAATAAAATAAATGATTTTAGCTTTAATTTAAACATAATTGAGAAAGAAATGTGTGCCTGCCTCTATAGGTAATCATTCAAAAGTATTAGCATACTATCTATAATATTCTTAAGATTATAGTAATTCCACCGTTTTATCGAAGCTGACTTTCTATATTATCTGGATCATTCCGTAGTAATATAGCGATTTTTCCAAATTGGATGGTAAATATGGACAGAAGTTATAAACAAAAAATTGTTAGGTCACCGATATTAATGTGCAATGTTCCTATTTTTGTATTGTAAGACAAGACCTGGATGTAGCTTTATTGCTCAAATATATGAGAAATTGCTATTTATAAGGCGGTTTCAATTATATAATTGGTAGTTTCTTCTAAGTACACTAGTTAAACTAGTTTAGTTAAAATTCCCGAAAACGTGTTAAAATTCATTTTTGCCGGTAGTTTAATTTGCTAAACAATTAAGAATTTCGCCCAATCGATTAACTTGCCTGGTACATTTCAGTTTCCTATTAAAAACAAGTAACTTTCAGTAGGTTTGTATGTCTCGCAGATACAATCAAGTGCTACAACGACATAATCAAGTTAACATTTTTCCCACCTAAAATCTTCCAGCGAAACAAATAGATTTTGCACATGAACTCAGGTCAAAACATACCTATTACTTGATCTTTCAAAGGAAATTATAAAAGATAAAGGCACAACAACTTCAACTCTCTTCGTTTTTTGTAATTAATACTATAGCATTATTGAGTTTTAGTGATACTATTAAAGTTAGCCGAAAGTTGCCTGCCGAAAGTAAAAAGTCGAAATTGCAGATGGTGTTGGATGAAAATAAATTCTGAAGTTCTAGGTCAGCTTTTTGTATGTTTACAATATTGTGCAAATCGATATGAGTCTCGACTCTGGCCGTTTCGTAATTTGTCGCGCCGTTGGTATACCTGTTATAAAAGGTACTTTCTTTAGCTTTTTTAACCCTATTACTACCACGCTATTTTAGTAACGTAAACTACCTAGCTGTGACTCTGAGACACACGGTCAAATTGCTCATTACATATGGCGAATTCATTAATTTTATTTAAATATTGTACATTTACAAATAATTCAAGAACAACATTTAGGATTATACATTTTTGATTATTTTTTAAAATTAAATAGTGACTCAGATACACAGCTCAGTAGAAATAGGGTTAAATGTGTTCGAGATGTGTTCGAGGTTAATGTGTGTGAACTGATTGTGATGGTGAGTGAATGTGAAATGTAATTACACATATGTTTGGGTTTTTAATCGGTTGTTAGCAAACGTGGCTTCTAGTCAATTTCGCTCTGCGGTCAACCATTTCTGGTCTAATTTTTTCATCTGGGCGTCTTTAGCCATCAGCAAAACTTGTGCTTGTGTGACCGCAAAGAATTTAATAAAATTGTTTTGAAAGATTTATATAATTGATAAATAACTGAAATCATGATTAGTTTGTGGCGCCAACTGGTAACCATTTACCCGATTTGTCATTTCGCCATTAACTCCCCACTTTTTGGTTTTATATTTCTGAATCATTTTTTATTTTTTTATTCAGAATACTTTCCGGATAACATCCATATTGCAACAACAAACGTTTGCCAATCTTTTGCTTGTTTTATCAGAACCTCATTCACTCATGTTCTATACTCAGTGGCGTAACTACAAATTTCGGGACCCCCTGCACCATTTTTATGGGCCCCTAAACATGATTCTTGTACCTATAAACAAGTGAAACTTTCAGTGAAAAACTTATTTCTTTCTATTGTCTAGTCTCGCATTAATCAAGATCATCTGATTTCGAGAGTAGATGACACGAATCGTCTTGCAACTCAATGCTTGGACAATTTATAACTATTTATATTGGAAAAGCATCACAAATATCGAATATATTTTTAAAAATATCAGGAATTTCGAAATAATCTCAGAAATGTCGAATTTTCAAATTATCTTAAAAATTCTTGAAAGTTCCCAAATATTTCCAAAAACTGTAAATTATTTTAAGTTTGATAATTAATTTAGACAAGTTTGGGTTTGAACTTAACTTTTAACGTTGGGCCTTTTTTAAGATTTTAGGTTTTTGATAAAATATTTTATGTGTTTTCAAAAAATCAAAAACTTTTAATTATCAAAGCTTTTTAAACCATACCATTTTACTCAGAAATTCGATTTTAGAAAGGGTAATGGAATTTAGGAAACTTGGTATTACAATATAAGCTTTCGTTAATCAAAGCTTTTTGAATCGAATCATTTTACTCAGAAATTTGTTACTAAAAAGGGCGACGGAATTTTGAGATAAATTTTGAATATTGGTTAACAATGAGCTTTATGGGTGATAATTAATTTATACTATGTATTTGGGTTTAAACTTAACATTTCTGAGCCTTTTAATTATTTCAGGTTATTGTAGAAATGTTTTATGAGTATTTGGAATAGAAGTCGAACTTTTAGTTTTAGGAGCTTTCACGTTCATTTACTTTTTATTCTGAAATTTGATTTAAACTATTGGGAAGGTGCCATTTTGGGAAAAATTAAGAATATTTGTTCTCAGTGTAAATATCCTTGATCCAAAACGTATTTTCATTTACGAGCGTTCCATGTGCAAGAAAAGCTATTGATTTACTCAGATTTAATTTTGTGGACATATTCCGGCCATCGTTGAAAAGTAGATGAAACAGATCGTGATTCATTTAAATGGCCTCAAATAAAACGAAAATCTTGCAACGCTTTGCTTATAACGAGCTCTAAATATATCGATGAAGCATCACAAAATTTCAAATATAATTTGAAAAATATCAAGAATTTCAAAATAGTCTCAAAAATGTCGAATTTTCAAAGCATCGTTATAACAAAGAAAACCCTATATACATGCTAATCACTATCATGTACAACTTAAATAGCATTGACATTCTTGAATAATTTTAAATAACCTGCTACAGGAGATCGGAAAAATATTGAAATTTTGGCATAATCTGAAAAAATGTTTTAAATATCACCAGTTAGATTTAAATGTGTAACTCTGCCAATTCTTACAACTCAAAGCTAAGTGTAGAAAATTGCCTTACAAATTCGATCAATTTTAATAAATCTCGAATAATCCTGGGAATGTCGAAAAACTTAAGAAATCGAGTATAAACCGCGTAACAATCTCGATTACCCATTAAAAATCGAAAAATCCATGTAAATGAAAATATTATGTAATATTATGTGAATGTTGGTTGATCTCGAAAAATTTTTATATTATCAAAAAATCTGAATATTAATGAATAATATCGAAAAGACTGTAAAAATCTAGAACACCCACAAAAATTTGAAAAATTCAGATAATTCGTGTAAATATGGAATTATTTCTCAAGTAGCTTAATATTACTAATACTACTAAGCAAGCTAAGGCTAAGCTGAACAAAACGATATGCAATAATAATGGAACCCTAAAATAGTATCGGATAATTTCGTAAATATCCAACAATCATTTTCTTCGAATAGGCTCTAAAATTCTCGAGTAACATCGAACTATATCAAGTACAACAGACAATCTCAAACATATTTGAATAATTTTTAAAAATTTCGAAAAACCTGACTGTTTCGAAACACCAAATCACCAATTAAGTATCAAACATCACGCATTTCATTTCCATGATAAACTCCAAAAATCTCGAGATCAAAAGATGAAACCAAAAAAAGATGAGAATTTCCAAAATCAGGAGAACCTCAGCTAAAACTACTAAAAAAAACACCATCACTGTTGGAATTTGCATTTTCCTTATATTTAAAATAATTTACTGGTAATCAAAAGATCCACTACATGAGAAACTAGAAGTCGAACGAACGCTAATTGATTTTAAAGACTTATTGGTTTGGCTCAAGTGAGGGAAACAGGAACTTATTTTCAGTCACGGTTATGTATATTTCTAGTTTCTTCTTGATTTTTATGAACATCACATTGAATTTGTTTGCATAAAGGCTCAGTTTGATTTGTCAAAGATTGAATTTTGAAAGATGTAAAAGGGGTAAACTTGGAGTTACGCAAAACGTATAATACAAATAAATCAACCCATAGCAAATACAAAAATCGTTGTCGTTTGCTGTCAAAAATCGTTATCTTTTTCTAAAAATTAGACCACCCCCTTTTCTTAAAAAATTTCTTGAAATGTACCGTTCTGCAAATTTGCACTTTAAGCAATTTAAACTAATAAAGGAATACTCGTGGACTCAATAGCCATGCCCCTCCCCCTCGCCGCTGCATGTGCTGCAGGTACCTAGTTACCCCGCTGCTTATACTGAAACAAATCAGGATATATTTATCGCCTTATAAACGTAAACGCTTCGGATGTAAGCAAAAATTGTAATTTTATACCAACTACAATATATAAAAATAGGTGATTCAACTTTTTATAATCGTGTTCATTATATCATCAGTAATCTAGATCTATTTGCCATCTGGGCTCCGAAACGTTCCACAATATTTCTTATTAAATCAATTTAAAGTTGCAAAAAGTCAACAAAATGTAAAACCAAAGTTCAGGCGACAATTGCAAATTATTTCAATCTAAAGAGAATCTTTTAATATTTTTATTCAAATATTTTCACTTGCCAAATTTTGTTTTCTGTTTATTTCTTATCATGATATGAATATTAATCATATTAAAACATCTGTTGAAACAAAACAAAAAACCAAAAAAAAAAAAAAAAAATTAATGAATTTTAATAAAAAATTTTGTAAGCAAAATATTTAAATTATTCCTTATTTATATTCACCTCAGGTCGTTTCTCAAACACCGGGACAACACAATAAATATTGTTTGATCGATATTTTCCATTGGACAATAATTTGTGGTATGCAAACTATTTACAAATCGCACAAAATAATGAATGGATATCTAAATAGAAATTTGCATCATCTATACGAGTTTAGAACGTGGCCTGACTACTTACTAGTAGATATATTCATTCATAAAAAGTTTTTTTGTAATACAATGATTTCGTGGGAATATATGTACTGTGATTTAAAATTGTTATAAATGAGTTAATAAACCTTACCAGTCAGTCACATTTTTGCACAAATAGTTAAACCACCCCCAAACACAATCACACAGGCAATACAATGTGTCAATTTTACACACAAAAAAGACAAAACAGATATGCTATTAAAAATACATTTTACCATTGTGTAAATTGTCAAATAATTGAACAGACAAAAATCAAAATCAAAGAATTTTTTTGTGAAAAATTATTATAAATGTACAGTGTTTTGTCTGTTTTGTTCGTTTCTCCGTGTTGTGTGTGTGATTGACAATAAGGGTAACACGCAGTGCAAACAATATGAATACGCTATGACAAAATGAAAAATCAAATTTTCAAATTACAAAACATAAAATAGACGAAGTTGGTGATTGACATTGATTTAAAAATAATAACACTGAATAAAAGACATTTGAAATTCTAGCACATTTTCCGCATTTTCGGTGTATCTCTTTCTCTCTCTCTCTCTCAGTCAGTTGTAGTAAGTACTTGTACATTTTCATTTTTGTTTTCCTAATAATTTTGATTGAAGGGATGACTTGATTTTTGTTACATTTAATCAGAGTTTTTTGTTTTCCTCTCTGTGTGTAATAGATTATATTTCCATCAAATAGGGATGGTGCCGAGGTTGGGGTGACTATATACCGATGGTTTTTATATTGAAAACAAAAGTTTTGCTTTTGAGTAATCAAATTCATCTGTTCCACTGATGTGATGTGTAAAGTGAAACTAATACAATTTGGAGGATGTTTTTATGTCTTATCAAAGTTATTAAAATGAACAATGTACGATATTAAAGGATGTATTAAACAGTTCAAGTGGTTATCATTTTTCGAATGTTTTAAATTTAGTAATAGCAAAAAAATAATTAATAAATGTAAGCGATGATTTAAGGTCAAAAAACAAAGAAGAGTAGAATCGGTTCTATTATTACCACTGAGCATAATACTAATAGAGGAGTAATTTGTATGAACGACAAATGTCCACTAAAAATAAAATCGATTTTTCCTCGATTTCAATTTCGAGCTCAACGAAACAATCATATAAATTTCTAATATTTCCGAATGCCTCTTTCTATCTTTCGTATTTTCTATAAGCAAAAATTAAAAGGGGAATTTAAAGGCGTTACTAAATTTTACGTTAAAACAAATCCAACCACCAAGCAGGCCATGGAAAACACTATAGGCTTTGAATACATAGGGATGGATCAAATTTTAATTAAACTGATTTCTAAGATCTTTACTCATTTTAATATTTAATGTGATTCCACGACGAACACGAATAACTAAATTTATTTCCCTGTATATTTATTCACCAATTGACAGAAAGCACTTTCGGAAATGGGGAATAAAAAGAGTTGGAAAAATTTATTTGGGGAATAACTGCTGTAAAAACAAAATATTGCCCATTCGCCGGGAATTATTAGAATAGAGCCACTGGCAAAGTTTTTATTAAATACTGAATTCTATGTTTTTTACCACTTTTTAATTGTTTTGAATCAAATCTATTATTTAAGTGTTTTTTTGAAGTTAAATTTTCTCTTTTCCAGAATTTAAACACGACTTATGCAACGCCAGATTTTAAAAATCTTTATTTTGAAATTGGACTTTAGAAAACGAGAGATAAAAACAGACATTCATACCTAACTCGCTCATTCTTTTCATTTTATATCTCAAAAATTTATTTAATACCAATTGGTTCCAAATGTTAGAGAGAGAAGCCTATGAATCCAAAAAATAATGCAAACTATATGAAAATATTTCAGTAAATAGTTTCTTAAAGTTTTTAATTTTTTTCGACTAATTTTTTGGATTTTACTCTGACACGGATCTTGTTGGCTACATTTGAACTGATTATGGTGAATCTCGCCATACCCGATCAACTTGGTGTCGCCCCTAATTTTTTAAAATGGATTGGTTCTTATCTGGTGGGAAGAAGACAATTTGTTTTATTGAATCAAGTCAAATCGGATTATATATATTGCCATTCTGAGGTTCCGCAGGGATCACATTTGGGCCCAATCATTTTTCTTTTATTTGTGAATGACATTCCGAATATTTTCAAATTTTGTAACTGCTTATTGTTTGCAGACGATTTGAAGGTTTTTAAACATATTCAATCTTTAAATGACGCAGAAGTATTTCAATCAGAAATTAATTCATTATCTCGTTGGTGCTCTACGAATAAATTGTTGATCAATATTAATAAATGCAACATCATGGCGTTCTATAGAACATCCAATCCGATTGTTTTCAATTATCAGTTGGAGGGTAATGAACTTTGTAGAGTAACTTCGATTGTTGACTAAGGTGTAGTCTTTGATCAAAAATTAACTTTTGCTTTACATCTAGACAAAATAATATTAAAAGTCAATTCTATGTTGGGTTTTATTTTTAGAATGACAAAAGAGTTTGCTGATATTTTTTCATGTGCACGGAAAAAAAAGTACGTATGAATCAATATCATGTACATCAGAAAGAAAATTTAGCAATTCCTCATAAAAACCAAAAGACCCATTCCTAAATTATTACAGACAATATATTTTATAAGACACCCAATAATAAAATGTATAGCAATGTTTGTTATTTTTATAGCATATAAAATTTAATAATAAGTCTCTTGAATAAAAGATGGTTCATCATTTTAAAATTAACCGATCTATTAAAACTTTAGAGGAATTATCATATGATTTAATATTTTTGTCTGATCCAGTTTAGTATAGTTTCTTATGCATGCTTACTTAATTTTAACAAATTATTGAGACCGTTCATGAACTATATGATAAGATTTATAATACAGAAATTGATACGTTCTTCTGTGATATAACAATTTTTACGAATATCGTTAAAAAACAAAAAAAAAGTTTTTCGGCTCAATATCGGCATTGCTTCTATCAATATTGTCAGTGTCTTATTATTTTTAATGTGACTATTTAATAAATATATGGTAAACATTATCAATCTGAAATACATAGAATTTTAATTCTTTGTTCTACCAACTATGACATATCACGGCTTGTATTTTATGTTAATATCAATCGATCTCGAACATTGGTTGTGTGCATTTAGGAAGTGATTTTTTAGTTAAAATTTTACAAAAGTGTTTGTTAAATTACAGTTTTAAAAATAAAATTTGTTAATTTTAGAACTATTCGGTGTTTCCTTCTAGCTGTTTGAAAAATTGAATGGGTAAGTTTTTTTCTTTTGTGGTTATGTTTATTTTTTGTGGTGGATTACATTATGATTATTTATTTGGTGTTTGAGTTTTTGGTGTACTGTGTCTAAATAGTTTTTAAAATATAAGAACAATTTATTTATGCAAATCAAACGGCTTTCATATTTTTATATCATTTGGTTTGAAATAGATCATTCATTTTTTAAAGGAAATGCATTTTTAAAATGAGTGTTCAGATATTGGCTAATCTTTGCAATCTAGAAACCAAACTCTTATACACTTATAAGTGGCAGTTAAAAAAATGATTTATCAATGTAAATTGCCTTTATTTTTCAATAAGGACATCAATGTATCTAATGCACAATAATGACATCAATAAATCTAATGCATTGATGTCAACAAAACAATCATTTACTGTACAATTTTATGAATTTAATTTTTTTTTTCTCTGTGTAATAGGTTATTATCCATATACCAAAGGCTGAAACGAAACATTGAATTCAGAATTGGTTTGAAAATCGTAGGTATTTATTCATATTACGTGAATTAACTTCTAATTCATGTTATTATATATTTTAATTTCCCAATTTTACTTTCAGACGAATTATTGAAGTACGCTTTGTTGGGCAAAAGATTCAGCAGCATTTCATCAACCTTATATTCCTCGACAAAGTGTAATTATTTACTGGTTTAGTCAAACTTTAAATAAACGAAATTAATAAATGAAGTTCAACAATTAAAAATTAACAAAAAAGATGTTTTATTTAAAAGCACTAACAAGAATTTACGAAATTTTATTAAAATATTTTGCAACGGTTTTCTTATAATTCACATAAGCTTTGTAAAAGATACGTGAAGAAATGCTTAAAATTGGATAGACATTCCACTCAGCAATAGCATTGTTTAATATGAATTTTATTATTTAAATAAGAAAGATCCCTATAAAAGCTACATATTTTGTTATGGTTAATAAGAAAATGTATCATAAAGCAATGGTACGGTTTGATACAAATGTGATACTCTTTGTAATTAGAATAAGAAACTTTCATATCACATATGATAAATTTTCTTAATATAATAAGAATATTTGTTAAACTATGTTGTATACAGTTTCTTATATTAATTTGGAAATCCATTGTTTAGCCTACAACTATTCATATAGAAATATGAACCTTCGAAATATAAATGATGACAATTACCAATTAATTTTATAAAACCTTTATTGTGCTACATATGAAAGGTTCTCATAAATTGGCACGGGGGCAAATATTCTCATGTAAATGACAACGAATGTACATAAAATACCACACTGCTTATTAAAGTGTTTTTTCCGTGTGTTAGTTTATATACTTCTCTAGTTAGATCTCACCTGGAATATGCGGCGGTTGTTTGGTATCCTCACCATGAAGTACAGATTAAAAGATTGGAATCAATTCAGAAACGTTTTACCATTTACATTTATAGAAAGCTTGGTTATCTTTCAGATCGTAATCAGCCTATGTAAGCAAGTGCGTAATCTTCCAGGGTATGAAAATCGGTGTCAAAGCCTTCGAATTGATACTTTAGCGAAGCGTCGAAAAATTGCGTCAGCAATGTTTGTCGGGGATTCTTTGAACGGTCGTATAAGATGCCCTAATCTTATTTCTGCCTGGAACATTTATGTGCCGGGTAGAAGTTTGCGGCAAAGGGAATTTCTATTTATCGAATTTCATAGAACTAATTATGGCTATAACGAACCGATGGCCTCTATGGCCAGAATTTTCAATGATTATTATCATTTGTTTCATTTTGAAAAATCGAGAAAATGCTTTCGGTACGAAATTCGTAGTTGCAATTGCAATTTTTGATTTTGGATTTTATAATATTTTTGACATATATTCCGTATTGTACAAATTTTAATTATTATAATATACTATGTAGTTACTATTCATTAAGTTGTTTTTTAAACTGTAGATGGGATTTTTTTTTTGTAAATAGGATACTAAAATGATTTTTAGATGAAATTCTGGAATAGAAAAACAAAAAAATATTGTTTCCCAAAAGGCAATAAAATATATGAACTATTATTCACTGAAGTCTGTGATTTCACGAATACTAATATTTTCGAGGTTAATGCCGGATACCCCTTCTTGTAGCTATATGAAATATACTGTCCTTATTTCCCTTTTGGGTACAATTTTTAGGAAGCATGAATACTCGCAGGCGTGATCTTATGCCAAACACATGCAACACAAAAACTATGTGCGAACGGTGTTGAAGTGTCAATCAACACAATTCGATGAAGGCTTGGAGAATTTGACGTTAAAAATAGGTACACGTAGTATAAACCTTTGTTGAAAGAGTGGCACATCGGAAAAAAACTAATTTGGGCAAAAAAAACTGGGGTCTTTTGAAGGCAAGGCTTAGAGGAAATATAATAATAAATACACAGCAGTTTGTTCGCATTCTCAAAAACATTCGAAAATACCCTACTCCAGAATATGCGGCCAAATTAAGTGAAAGTTCCACTAGGAGATGTCAGTTTTTAATATACAAAAAAGCGCAACTGGACTACATACTAAAGTATTTGCGAAATTAGTTTTAATATCTATTATATATATATAAAAATGAAGGGTTGCTGTGTGTTAGTCTCGCTAAAACTCAAAAACGGCTGGACCGATTTTCAAAATTTTTTGTTTGTTTTGTTTGCTATAGTTCAGGGATGGTTTAGAAAAAAAAAAATTTGAAAAACCCCCAAGTTCAGCGAAAAAAAATATATATATAGAGAATAGAGAATAATATTGTGCCAAATGATTAATTTTCACTAAGCAGGCTATGGGAAACACTATATATTATTATCTTCTCTATATATGCGAAAAAAAAACAAAAAATAAAAAATTTTCATTTAACCTCAAAGAAGAAATTTTGTGATTACTTTGTTGTGATTGTGTGTCCGTGATGACATCATATTTGTGTATCTTGAAAAACTTTGTTATTGTTTTGTAATTTGTGTATCTTTTAATAACATGCCAAAGAGAAAAACGGCTAACATTGGTCGTCGAAGTCAGTCAAATGTTCGCAGAGCTACCTCACGAGCTAATCGCACCAACGACCAGCGAGCGACAGATAATGATAATAGTCGTATCGGTATGTCTGAATTACGTTTGAGCCAACAGCGAGCGCGACAAAATGAACATGAGCGATCGCGCCGACGTATCGCTCCTGTAAATCTGGAACGAGCAGCGTACCGTTACAATCCGGAAATCGATTACAGTGATGAAAAATCAGTAAAAATGGGAGAAATGTCAGTCGTTTGTCGGTACTGTAAGGCAATAAAATACAGCGGCGAATCTTCTGGGTTGTGTTGTGCCAGTGGAAAAGTGAAATTGCCACAATTGGTTTCACCACCAGATCCATTACGATCATTAATCTCTGGAACGAGTAGTGAATTTACACATTTTTTGACCAATATTCAAAAATACAATAATTGTTTTCAAATGACGTCCTTTGGTGCAACGCATATTGTGCAAGGGAATTTTATGCCCACTTTCAAGGTAATTGTTACAACATAATCCTTATCTTTCATTCAACATTTAACATATTCAAAAAAAAAAAAAAGATCCAGGGACAAATATATCACTTACTTGGAGCACTGTTGCCAGTACCAGGTGCGGACTATCAATTTTTACAAATTTATTTCATGGGAAATTCAGATGCAGAAGTTGATCAGCGTTGTGCTCACAATCCAACGACAAAGCGAGATATTGTGAAACGATTGCAAACGTTTCTTCATCAGAACAATGAATTAATTAAAACTTTCAAAATGGCGTTAGATCGAATGCCATCTGACAGCCAT
This sequence comes from Tipula vernalis, assembly GCA_958295665.1. Lineage (NCBI taxonomy): Eukaryota > Metazoa > Arthropoda > Insecta > Diptera > Tipulidae > Tipula > Tipula vernalis. The sequence continues at coordinate 360,687,013 of OY282559.1, read as the reverse complement.
AATATTGTCATACGGGCTGATAAAACGCCTGCGGGTGAGCACGCAAGGAGATTTAATTCGCCTACAATTGATGAAGTGGCTGTTGTTATTGTCGGAGAAAATTTGCAATCTAGAGATATTGTGCTTCATCGTCGAGATAATAAATTAAAACGTGTATCCGAAACGCACAGGACTTACGACGCGCTACAATACCCATTAATTTTTTGGCAAGGTGAAGATGGATACCACTTCCACATTAAAATGGTTAATCATGAAACAGGTAATTGTGTTATGTCCGAAAGAATATAACAACCCGGATATAACAATTGACATTGATTTTAATACATCTAATCGTACCTCCATTATGATTGCAGGCGTTGAAACCAATAAAAAAGTTAGTGCTATGAATTTTTATTCATACAGACTCATGATCCGGGAAGGTGAAATGAATCACATTCTGATGTATCGCCGTCTTTTCCATCAGTTCGCGGTTGACATGTATGTCAAAATTGAAACTGAACGATTGACATACATTCGCTTAAACCAACAGCAACTCCGATCTGAAGAATAAATTCATCTCCGCGATGCTATCAATGCTGACAGAGATGCAAACAACGTCGGAAGAATGACAATTTTGCCGGCAACTTACATTGGAAGCCCGCGCCATATGCACGAGTACGCGCAAGATGCAATGTCGTATGTTAGACAGTATAGCCGACCAGACCTATTCATTACATTTACCTGTAATCCCCAATGGATTGAAATTAAGAAGGAACTATTACCAGGTCAAACACCAGTCGATAGGCATGACATCATCGCCAGAGTTTTTAAACAAAAATTGAAATCTCTCATGGATTTTATTATAAAGCAACGTGTGTATGGCAAAGTCCGTTGCTGGATGTATTCCGTTGAATGGCAAAAGCGTGGTCTACCTCATGCGCACATTTTGATATGGTTAGTTGATAAAATCAGACCAGATGAAATCGATTATATTATTTCAGCTGAAATCCCCGATGAAACTGTTGATCCAAAATTGCATGCAGTAGTAACTAAAAACATGATCCATGGGCCTTGCGGTGTTTTCAATACCACTTCTCCCTGTATGATCGACGGTAAATGTTCCAAAAGATACCCGAGAGACTTGCATGCTGATACCATCACAGGTAATGACGGATACCCATTGTATCGTAGACGATCAGTTGAAGATAATGGACGATTTGTTGTTGTGAAGGCTAAAGGACAACATTTATATGTAGACAATCGTTGGATTGTCCCATACTCACCAATATTGTCTAAAGCTTTTGACGCTCACATCAATGTAGAATACTGCAATTCCGTCAAATCAATCAAGTACATATGTAAATATGTAAATAAAGGCAGTGATATGGCCGTTTTCGCCGTAACAGATAAAAATGACGAAGTATCTCAGTATCAGATGGATCGCTATGTCAGTAGCAACGAGGCGATTTGGCGTATCTTTTCATTTGCAATCCACGAAAGACACCCTACAGTAGTCCATTTGGCAGTACATCTGGAAAATGGACAACGGGTGTATTTCAATCCAGACAACGCGGCATTCAGAGCACTACAGCCTCCATCAACGACACTAACGAGCTTCTTCTCAATTTGCGAAACAGACAATTTTGCTCGCACTTTACTGTATGCTGAAATTCCACGCTACTATACATGGAACGCATCATCGAAATCGTTTCAACGTCGGAAAAAAGGAGTACCAGTTGAAGGACATCCCAATGTTTTTGCTTCAGATGCTCTGGGACGGATCTACGCTGTGCATCCAAATAACGACGAATGTTATTATCTTCGATTGTTGTTGGTGAATGTTCGTGGTCCAACGTCGTTTCAACAACTAAAAACCGTTAATGGACATTTGTGTGCGACTTACCGTGAGGCGTGTCAACTATTACAGTTGCTCGAGAACGATTCACATTGGGATAACACGCTTAAGGATTCCGTCATCTCTTCATCACCGCATCAAATTCGCACATTATTTGCGATCATTATATCTACATGTTTCCCCTCAAATGTAAACGATTTATGGCTTAAATATAAGGCCGACATGTCTGAGGATATTTTACATCATATACGCTGTCAAACTTCAAATCCAACACTACAAATAACTGAAGAGATTTACAATGAGACATTAATTATGATAGAAGACATTTGTCTATTGATGGCAAATAAAGGGTTATCGTCTTTAGGTATGACATCGCCCAATCGTCCGATGCATGATGCATTTAACCATGAGTTACAAAGGGAACGCCAATACGATACCGAAGCACTAGCTGAAGCAGTTCGTACGAATGTTCCGCGATTGAATCAACAACAAAAAATTGTTTACAACACTTTGATAGAAGTTGTGAGCAATGGAACTGGTGGAATTTACTTCCTGGATGCTCCTGGAGGAACTGGAAAAACTTTCTTGATATCATTGCTTTTGGCGAAGATTAGATCGCAGAATGAAGTTGTCCTAGCGTTAGCTTCATCTGGAATAGCTGCGACTTTGTTAGAAGGCGGACGAACCGCACATTCTGCGTTGAAATTACCACTAAATATGCAAATCAATGAGACACCAGCTTGCAACTTAGCCAAAAATTGTGGAATGGCGACGATTCTACGGGCGTGTAAATTGATCGTTTGGGATGAATGCACGATGGCGCACAAGAGGTCACTGGAGGCGCTGGACAGAACTTTGAAAGATCTTCGTGATAACCAGAACATTTTCGGTGGAGCCATGATTCTGTTGTCCGGTGATTTTCGTCAGATTCTTCCAGTTATTCCACGATCAACTGCAGCTGACGAACTAAACGCGTGCTTAAAATCATCTAATTTGTGGCGATATGTGAAAACACTTCGATTGACAACTAATATGAGAGTATTTTTACAACAAGATCAAAGTGCGGACGTGTTCTCGAAACAGTTGTTAGATATTGGTGATGGGAAACTCGCAGTTGACACCTCGACCGGATTCATTACATTCCCCAACGATTTTTGTCTATTGACAGATTCGAAAAAGGAGCTGATTCAGCGTGTTTTTCCAGATGTAGCGCAACAATTTAAAAACCATAATTGGTTGAGCGAAAGAGCAATATTAGCGGCGAAAAACAAAGACGTCGATGACCTCAACGTGACCATTCAAAATTTAGTTCCAGGACAGCTGTTTTCCTTTAAATCTGTCGATACAATTATCAATCAGGATGACGTAGTTAACTATCCAACAGAATTTCTGAATTCACTGGAACTGCCTGGCTTACCACTTCACAACTTACAATTGAAAATTGGTTCAGTTATCATTATGTTACGTAACATTAATCAACCTCGATTATGTAATGGAACGAGATTGGCTGTGAAAAAATTAATGAATAATGTCATCGAAGCAACGATTATCAAAGGAAAATATAAAGGAGAAGATGTTTTGATTCCACGTATCCCAATGATTCCAACGGACTTGCCGTTCGATTTTAAGCGACTACAATTCCCAGTGCGCCTGGCCTTTGCGATGACCATAAACAAGTCGCAAGGCCAGTCGTTGGAAGTTTGCGGGATTAATTTAGAATTTCCATGCTTCTCGCATGGACAACTATATGTCGCATGCTCACGTGTAGGGAAGCCATCGTCTTTATATATTTATGCTCCGGAAAACCAAACCAAAAATGTTGTTTATCAAAACGCTTTAAATTGAACAGATATATTTATTATGTTTTGTTATGTATTTTTTATGTTAATAAACCAGAGAATAAACCAGAGAATAAGCGAGGAATAGTAGTGATTGAAAGTTTCATTTAAGCGGATTGAAAACACTTAAATCTAGGTAGCCGTCTTAGAAAGCCCCTATGCCAAACCGAGACACCCCTACTTGAGCACCCTCAGAGATCTATTCACCCTGTGATCTGCCCGGGCGAGGCCGGGTAACCTACTAGTAATATATAAAAGCTTTTGGTTGTAAGTAAATTAAATAATTCTCTCTAAAATTATTTTGAGTCGTAAATGAGTACTGATTAAAAATATTGATGGTGAAAAAAATTTCCGCCGTTTTTACAATAGGTGTCAGTAAAATTAATATTTTATTTGTTTAAAGGCTGACAAGTCATTTTTGATATGTCATTTTAAAGGTGACATTTCCTAAATCATTATAAAAAAAAATTTGAAATTTGTTTATTCCGTGGAAAGCTATTCCGTGTAAAATATGAGTGAAATTATAGAAGAAATTAGATATATTTTAAAATTCTATTTCAAAAAAAGAAAGACAACGCAGGCTGCTAAAAAAAATGTATGCGGTTTATTAAGCCGATAGAATCATGCAAACAGTGGTGCAAGACAAGCACCTAGGTTAGAGAAAACTACGTTGAGAAGTTGTAATGCCTCCACCGTATAGTCCTGATTTTACACAGATTGTCATTTGTGTCGTTCACTGCAGAACATTTTTTCGCCTAAAGAGCACAGAAATATTACTGTGATGAGATTATGGTTTTACCAGAAACATAGCAGTAAGTTGTCAACCAGAATAGTACATATTTAGTTTAATAAAGTTAAAAAGAAAATAAATACAGGCATTTGTAATTTTAGACAAAAATGGCGGAAACGTTTTAGACTAACTACTATTAATGATCATCCATTCTTAGATAACTACTATCCAATAAATGATCATCAATTCTTAGATAAAAAGTTGTAATCCAAACTTTTTATAAAATTTCGATGAAACCGTTAATACGCTAATTTTCACTAATGGAAATGTCTCGTACTTAATTGTACCTGAAAAGGTCCCGACTTTAATTAAACGATCACGTAATAAAAAAAATAGTGGTTGCCAATTACATTTTCACGATGACCCTTACGAATCTTTTAAAGGTCAATCTATAAAATTTTTTAAACCTTAACAATTTTGTAAGTACATTTTTTACCAAAAACTCAATCCCCTCGAAATACTTGATCTTACCTATCGATAACTTTCGATAACCTCACGTTGCACCGCTACCTCATACAACGGTAAAACTAAAAGTGTGTTTGAATTCCCACTGAGTTCACTTGATAAACCTAATATTTTAATAATAAGTTATGAATTGGAGAAATGGCAAACATAAAATTAAAAAAAAAATATTTTCGAGAAATTTAAAATATGTTTTGCTTTGAGTTTTGGCCTAAGTTATGAAGTTTTTCATATTCTACACATATTAAAGTAACTTTTAAAGCACAAAAAAAGAAATCGATTTTTTGAAACTTCTAAATGGTTGTCCCACTCATTATGTGCAACATTATTAGAGTTTATGTGAAATACTATTTCGAATAAAGCTTTATATTAGATTGTTATTCATTTTTAATTAACAAATTAAGGATATTGTGTAAAATTCATATTCAAATACAATCGAGTAAGAAACTTTACATTATGCAATATGTAATTCAAAATATTTAAAAATTCTTACCTAATAAAACTTTAAATGCGATTTCGATATATTTTGTTTTTTGGGGTTTCATAATTTTCTATTTCTAAACAAGCAACTAAAAATAATACCAACACTGTAAAGTGGTTATTTGGTTTATTTTTAACGAAAACTGACAACATTGTCAGTTCATTGATAAATTTACGGTTGTATATATTTTTAATTCTTTATTTTCAGCGTAAAATTTAGTAACGCCCCTAAATTCTCCTTTTAATTTTTGCTTATAGAAAATACGAAAGATAGCAAGAGGCATTCGGAAATATTGGAAATTTATATGATTGTTTCGCTCAGCTCGAAATTGAAATCGAGGAAAAATCGACTTTATTTTTAGTGGACATTTTTCGTTCATACAAATTACTCCTCTATTAATATTATGCTCAGTGTTATTACTACAAAAACTGTGGTGTGACTTGCAAACTGACTTCAACGTTTAAAAAATTTTTACATTTTTTAAAAGCTCTGCTATAGAGTCAATTTTCATTGTCGTATACTGTTTTAGATCTAATCGGAAATATTACGGTTACAGAGAAAATTGGTACAATTTGAGAATCTAGTCTAACTGTCGCCCCATAACAAATAATACAACTTCCTACCCAATCCAGCACAAATAATTAATTTAAACTTTTCCAAAAGCTTAATTTCCATTTTAACAAGGCATATTTCAACAAAAATAGAATGGTGCGCGCAATCAATTTCAAACATAATTAAACATGCACGATATTTATTAATGTGTTAATAATTTTCACATACCTACGTCCCACATATTAAATAATAAATAAGATAAATCTAACAACATTTGTTTTAAGACCCAAGATGATCCAAACAAAACCATATTAATGTACATTGAAATTCCCTTGAGGGCAACAGGTGAACTCATTTCACTGTCGAGTAATTTTTCATTGTGAGCTGAAAAAATTTTGTGTAGGTATATGTACCATGGCACAAAATATTCAGAATTAAATTATTTATGTCCAAAAATACTTTCAGAAAATAAATTTGTAAATTGTAAAAGTTGCAGCTATATATATAGATGAAACGCTTACAAAATAAGAACAACAACAACATGAAAACTGTTAAATATAATCTTAACTCATGTTCATCCATCATAATTTTATTTTTCTAATTTTAAACCAATAACTTAAGGCAAAAACTAATTGAAGTATTCGTAACAAAAAACTAATAAATAAAATGTAATGATGGTTAAAACAAGAACGTGGCCACAAAATTCTGTTTATTCAATTGGTGGATATATCAATAAAATTCTGATAATATCTGCGTTTATTTCTCTATAGATGTATGTATACGCACATAGGTAATAAGTTGTCGCCTCTTTTCTTTTATCGATCGTTAATTTTTAGTCCTAATTAGTAAATATAAAAATCGCGCGATAATCAAGAACGACTACTTGATATACATACATATTGATTTAAATTCCAACACGACATAAACAATTGTTGAAGGCGTTTTTAAAGTTGTAGGCGATTTATGTATAAATAAACATGTTGAGAATCAACTTGTACTATGTGCTTTAATAATAATTAGAGAAGTAAAATTTAATTAATACCAATTGACAAGGAATTAATTTTTTTTTACACGTTTTAGTTGTTTATTCGATATATAGAACTTAAATGTAATGATTTGGAAATAACATTAACAGCAGGCGCTTAATTGAATTTTCGTTTTTTTTTATAGGAGTTATTAGGATTTGCCTATAAAGCTTCTGATCTCGTAGGTGGTTGCGGTTATTTTGATCTTTTTGTACATACACGCTATTATAAAGTAATAGACACTCCATTTATGTAATAAAACTGATTCATATCTCGGTTTAGGTGATTTTATATTACAAGCAAGCTGTGTCTATTTAAAATGGGCTTAAAGTAATATGTATCCAGGAGATGAGTTTGTGGTTTTTGTGGTTTAAGAAATTAGTTATGTCGCACATCCCGTACAAGCATTGATTGATTTTTGAAATCAAGATAAAAACCACACTTCACCTTAAAATTCCAAGCATAATTTAACCCCTCAAAAAAAAAAAACTTTAAGTTAAACTTCATTCATTAATTTCAAGAATGATAAAATCCGTAATAAATAAACTAAAATAAAAATTAAATGACTTAAGCCACAAAATAAAGCTTCTCGTATTAAAAAAAAAAAAAAAATGGTTAATGATGTGAATCAATGGAACAAATTAAAATTTATTTGACAGTTTTGTGAGATTCTCTCAAGTTTATTCGTTATAGCATAAATTTATATGCGTTTATACTCGCAGAAGGGACACACAAATTTAATGTTAAAATTACATCTTTAATCCTATCACAATATAATATCAAGTTACACATTATATAGGTACGTACATACATTCCCAAATAGATTAGGATCAAGTTTTTTTTTTTTTTTTTGTATCAAAATGATGAGAGAGTATAAAAAAAAACTATCAACAGTCACTTGAATCTCGAAATATAACAAATTTAAATCTATCCAAAATGATAAATTTATTCCATGTCCCACAATCCCAATGGTGGTGACTTCTTGTATTTCTGTTTGATATATTTTCATTTTATGTTGCCTTCTTCCTATACAAAAAAAAAAAAAAAAAACAACAATAAACTTAACTTTAGAGTTGAGAGATCAATGATGTTATTTTGTATTATACATACATATTCCTAAAAATAGTTTTTTGTCGTTACGATGCTCTTGTTGTTTTTATTTTTCTAAATAAATCTAAATCAACCTGGATTAGATAAATGGGATGCATATTATTTTATCTTCGTATATCTCGTATACTAAGATGTCTAGATTTGTATATAAATATTTGTTTATCTTAAAAAGAATCATCATCAACACCATTACGTTCTAATAAAGATTTATTAAGATGATAATTGAAATTATTTTGTGATAATAAAGTTTTGTTTTTTTATTTCTCCACTATATAACTATAAATGTTAATAGTTATGTAGATTCCTTTGTTGCTATATGTATAACTTTACGGTAAATATCATTCATAAAATTTATATAATTAGCACTTAGCGGACAGTGAAAATTTATTTGGCTAAAAATTATTATGAATTCTATAAAGTTCAATGCGAGTGTGATGTGACATATACTGCACAAATAATATAAAAAGGAAGCTTGAAAGTAACTTTTAGTTATATGAAACAATTTCAATATTCGTCTGTCGACAGGTTACAACACCTCCACCCGTCCGAGCGTCCATTTTCCCCGGTAAAATAATTAAATAAAATTTTTAACAAAATCAACCTCTAGAGTAAATATTTATGGTGAGATAATCTCGTAAACAGCTATAGTTGGTGAAAAGTCAGTTGTGAGTGTTCCTTAGGAAATTGGGAAATATTGTTTTTTGCAAAAATTATTATAAATATTTTATAAAATAATCCTCTAGGGTCTGGAAAAGTCTTCATGTCATAGATATGATTTCTCAACAGCTATCGTGAAAAAAATCGGTTCCATTTTTAAATGGGAAATCTGAGAAGGATTTTGTAATGGTCCAGGATTTTTTTTTTGTGCGACTTATTTTGTTTTGGTGTGCTTCAATGAACCTCGCTAGCCGAATTGAGCAAGCCTGAATAATTTCCTGGAAATTAGCACACTTGGGTCATTACAAAATTGGCGCCGAAACAAGGATCTGATGGGTCACTTCATATGATTAATTTCAGAATAAAGTGAACAATTTTTTTGTTTGTTCATGAGGGAGCTCTGATAAAGCATCCATGGAGCTTCACTCCTCAGTTACAGTTGTTTGATAAACCGCCTATAAATATCTATTTAATGCGGTTCAAACTTCTTACTTTTCTGCACGTATCTTAAATTTCATAAAATCTTTTTGTTCACAGTTTTAGTCATGTAGAGTTCTGTCCGAGGATAAAATTGATTGTCCGCTTGAAAATTTCACGTTTGATTGACTGATCATGATTTGATTACCTCCAAGTAATTTTAAAGTAAGATCCTCTTGTTGATCAGGATATGCTAATCTAGGATGGCTTTGTAATTAATTTAAAATTTTTCCTGTTAATTCAAATAGTTGAGGGCTTTCGGCTGCTATCTGATTTGTTTGAGGATCAATCAAATTGTGTAGTGGTTGAATAGTGGTGATACCATGGATTCCGCTCTATGGTGGTTTGATTACGCTGAAAAAATGGTCGGTAGATTGCGTTTCAACCTTGGTTTTTTTTCCACTTAACTTTCAATAGACTCGTTCAGCTCCTATTTTCGTTCACACCAATAGTTCGCACTATCAACTTAATCAAGAAACTACCAGAGTAGAGTATACTCTTATTTAATTCTTAAATTTTTTTTTGTTTATTTCATATTTTTCTGTCTTCTCGATCACTTTGTATATTATTTGAAATTTGATTGATTTTACGAATCAATCGGTACGACAATATTATAACCTTTTCAATTTCGGAATTTTATTGATGGAACATTGATGTTAATAAAACTGGCTGGCTTGACAAAATGAAAGCTGACATTGAATTCGAAAACCAGGATCCTTCCTTACAGGCATCAGCAACGCATGGAACAAATGCTAAGGAAGAATTTAAACTATGTGAGGAAAGGGCTATTTTCTTTGAAAGTAAGCTCCTAGAGGAAATCCCTTAGAAGATATGCGGATAATATATGCACTAGTTTCTCATTGGTTCAGACGAACATCGAGACTCAAGGGTTGCTTCCATTCAGATAGTCCGGTAGATCGGTTAATTTCCATCTGGAGAAAACATCGAGTTGCAATAGACCGACAGATAGACTAGCACCTATCGACATCGACAGGCGATCTATTTCTGACCAACCAGGATAAATTAGGACAGGTTCCGCAATTATTCGCATTAATAAATCCTTCAGACCAAACAAAACCCGAGCCTTTGAGTTCACCGATTAAGGGAGATTCTTCGACTTCTCAACGAGAAACCTTCGCGGACGTAAATATTTAACTACGGAAGTTCAGGTGACGTTTAAATATAATCAACCTATTTCTAACCCGAGAGAGAAACGACACCTTCCTATAACCGATATGTTACTCGATATGAACCGAAATGAAACCTGGCGTTTACCGGGTCATCATCGGGGTTGGATATACTTGATTTTTTGTTTAGACTAGTATCATACGCCAGAAGGGATAAATTACTTGTCAATGAATTGGAGGGACTCCTAAGTTTCTGGAATTCAACGTCGGATCGTGAAACTGGTAGGATTATTGAATCAAAAAAGCAAAAGCCAAACGAGTCCTTTGATAAGTTTTTACTGGAAATGGAATACTTAAATAATCGCTTGGAATCGGGGTTTTCAGATTCTGAACTACTGGAAATAATACGAAAAAAATATGGATCCCGCTTTGCAAAGTGCTACTTTGTCCTCATTAATTAGTTCAACGGATAACTTGCGAGAAATATGTGAACGCTACAAAAAATTATGAGCCAAATCTGGTCATTATCCTCGCCAGTTGACCGAAATAAAACATCGCAAGCATCTATGTGAGATACAATCATCATTGGGAGATAAAGTCCACTTTAAAGAGCGATATAGAGTACTTGAACCAGCTACAAGAAGCACAGGAGAAGTCGAACCATATTCGTATCTAGAAGCTTATGCTACACCGAAGACCGTACCTGTATTTCGAAATTCCATAGGGACGAGCAGTTCCAGTATTCTAATATGTTGGAATTGTAAGGACTTGGGCCACAGACAACAAGACTGTTCTCAGTCAATTAAAGCTGTTTTCTGTTTTGGGTGTGGGAAACCAGAAGTAATCAAACCTCAGTGTCCAGTTTGCCAGTCGAGAAACTCAGGAAATGTCAACCCGGACGCGATCAAGTCGGGGGTATTGCGTTCGGTAACGGCAGTTGCCATCCCGGCTACGAGCTTTATGACGCAGAGCACTCCAACCAAATCAACCAAATCAACCAACTCCTACTACATCGACTCGTAACTCCACGAAAAACATTAATAATGTATAAACCCAAACTGAAAATGATTTAGCGGCACAAATACCACGTTTCAACTGAAGAAACGTAAATTAAACACCAAAATCTGTTCTTCAACCACCTTGTGCACCGTAACAGATCCAAGACCTTCAGTAGATTTCTTAAGTTCTTGCTATATGTATAGCTTTACGGTAAATATCATTCATAAAATTTGTATAATTAGCACTTAGCAGATATTGAAAATTTATTTGGCTAAAAATCGTTATGAATTCTATAAAGTTCAATGCGTGTGTGATGTGACATGTACTGCACAAATAATATAAAAAGAAAGCTCGAAAGTAACTTTTAGTTATATGAAACTATATTGAAATATTGAAATTATATTCGCCTGTCAACAGGGTACAACAACTCCACCAGAGCGCCCATTTTTCCCCGTTAAAATAATTAAATAAAAATTTTAACAAAATCAGCCTCTAGAGTATATATTTGTGGTGAGATAATCTCGTAAACAGACGGAAAAAAATATTTTACTGCAAACGAGAAAACGACTTTCCTATTTCTAGTAAAGCAAGATTTAGGCTTATTTTGCTTAATTTAAATATAATACAAACAATTTTAGCAACTAATTTGCAAAATAAGCAAATTGAGGCATCATTTAAGAATAGATGAATAAACTAAAATCGAGAAAAAAATACTCAACACAACTGATTTTTTTATGAATATTTGTTTCATAAATTAAGCATTTCTTGCAAGAATAATGAATTAGTGGTAAACAACTTAAACAAGTAAATAGTTCTTGAGATTATGAAGATAAATGCTAAAAAGGTCTGAAATATATATATTCTGCAACCCCTTTTGTTTTAGATGCAAATGGACTCAAAAGTTGACACAAACTGCTTATTACTAAAATCTACCTTTGTGCAATATTTCGGCCAGAACTATCAAGATTTGGTAAAATGGGAGGAAAAACAATAAAGCAAAAATGTATGGAAATGTATGAGTGATTGAAGGACGGACACGACATTTTTTTATTCGCTGTTTCTGGGTAACTTAATTTCATATACGAGCCAAAGACTTTGTATACAAATAAGCGTTATAATTATTGAGTTAGTTATTCTCTGGGATCGGTATGAATAGCTCCCAAAATTTTAAGAACTTTTTTGAATTTTAAAAAAATAGGGAATTATCCAATTTTCTCGTGTTAACCGTTAGTTGTTGGAAGACAACCAGTTACTACTTATATTTATTTTATAAATTAATCATTTTCAGATCTAACCAGCAACCAAATATTTGAGTAATTTTGAATCAGAAAGCTATAATTTAAGGGGAAAATTAGTATATTAATTATACTGGGCCCTATTTTTTATTTTTTTTTTTTATAAAATAATGAGAATTATCCAGAAATAAAAAAGGAGAAATCAGAAACCTATGTATATCTGTATGTTAGTAAAAAAAGGATAATGCCCATAAATCTAATTTAAATTACAAAAACAATGCAAATGTTTTTATTACCCAATTTATCACTCATCCAAAATTGACGTTGATCAATCAGATATTGGAAAATATTAATTGCAAATCATTCGATTTGTTTTCTTTTATAGAAATGGAGGAGTCTACAGTACAAGAGTATAAGTGTAAAATGCAAGAATTTTTTATATAATTGTAAAAAATAAGGATATGAGACTCAAAACTCTTTGGAGCAAGGAACACAGGTCGCAGTGTAAAACTAATGTGACCCTTTCGCTTCACATAGCCCAGAGTCTCACATCGTGTCATTTACACTTAACTCAACATTCCAACATTTTGCATGGACGCCTCTTGCGCTCTAGAACTCTCAAATAAGGTTTCTATCTGATTTACGTACGACTAATTTTAAGTTTTTGGACATTGACCAATTTTCTATACCAAGATACAGATAAATAGTTATAAACAAGCTATTGTCTTTCATCATTTCAATCTGTTTAGGGGAATAAAACTTCAAACATAAATAAGCCTATGTAAGATCATTGAATTTCCCAGTAAGCCCATCAGTTTTAATTCAGAGTGGCACATAACTAATTTTGGTAACAATTTAAGGTAACATCGTTCCTTTTGATAATTTTGCACAAAAAAAATTATTGTATTTCAAAATTCTTACAAAATCCTAAAAACTAGTCATATATATATATATATATGTACATAATTAGCTATTCAGCATTCTATCTATATCAAATACTAAATGAAATTAATTAAAATTTTCGATAAAAAAGATAATTTATGATTTTTAACAACTGCTATAAGGTCATTGTGTTAACTTCTTTATTTTATTACGAATATTTCCCAAAATAATGCCTAATTTGTTTAACATCGAGTGTTAATTTTCTCAATTTATTGCATATTACCTTAAATCGAGCACAATCTGCTGAAGTTCAAGTAAACAATGCGCATAATGTGGATAAAATAGTCCGCGAATAATCTGCGTTTTGAATGAATCAAATCATTGGAAAGGAACAGAAAAAACAATTTCCCCAATGTAAATTTCTCCTCCTGAGTTGAATATCCCAAGTATTTTTAAATCCAACTATTTTATAATATTCCATAATATATCCATAACTTAGTTCTGGGTTAACCTTTGTTTGAGTTACGAATTATTATAAGAAAACATATGCACCGTGTCGCAATTATTGGGAACTCACAGAACTCACTATATAAAAATTGTATACATGTGTGTGTGTAAAAATAATATTGGCGGGAATATTTTTTAATGTGTATGTGTGGAAATGTCAAGCTCGAAATTTGACGGGTAAATCAAATTATTCATTAATGAAACAAAATTTATATTTTTGTATTTTTATTTTACATGTATTTATTTAAATTTATTTGTATATAATATAGCTATGTATTTATTTAAAATAATTTATCGAATGGCGTCGAGCGTCCATAAAAATAATTATCACAATTTCACAAACCCTAAAGCACTGAACCGATCAACCTATTATTACAAGCCACAAAAACAAACTGATAAACTACGTAAGTAAAAAAAAAATTATTATATAAAATGTATACATATACACACCAATACTATGTTGTATTTTTAATGAATTCGAGTTGTGTGAGTTTCGGATATTTTGTCAAAATCCAAAGGAAAATACAGTAGCTCAATTTTGAGTTCTGTGTTGTTATACTTGGGATATTTTATCTTTTGAGCAATTATCTGCAAGCGACCAACCTAACAAAAAAAAAATTAATAATTTATGAGCAATAGTTTTGCCCATTATTGTATTTGTTTTTCTAATTTATGACATTTCTCATTTTTCAATGTCATATTCAAAATTTTGTGTATTGTGTTCCTTTATGTTTTAAAAGTAAACGAAATATTTTAAATTGTTTAAATTTAAAAAAATATTTATAAAGTTAAAAGTTTAAAACGGTAAGTATATACATATTATTTTTTTCAGCAACAATTTTAATTATGTGCATATATATGTGTTATGAAAAAAGTGAGGTTATAACCCAAATGTTTATATATCTTCATGCAATACGAATTTTGTTTTCTGTTGTGTGAAAATATAAACCAATTTTAGCATAATTCTGTAAACAAATCACATTTCTAATAGAATAAATTTTTTTGTCATTTTAGAAATGACCCGTGAGTTTGAGTTCAAACTTATAGAAGAGGTGCGCAAGGAAGGGAGGGAATTCTTTTATAGAATGTCCCACTACAATTATAAAAATATTCCGCTGAAACGAGTTGTGTGGACCGAAATAGCGGAAAGCTTGGGATCCACTAGTGACGAGTGCATGAGGAAGTGGAAGCTACTCAGAGCTAAATATGTTCGTTAAACGAAACCGGGGAAAAGTGGGAATCCAGGTGGTCCACTTTAGAACAAGGATGCATCATTGCTTAGAGAGCTGGACTTCCTTACAGATGTAGTAATTCAGGTGTAAGTAATGTGATATAATTAGATTCTTTGTATATCGTATGAAATCAGCTGATTTTCAACTCGCTGCCACAGTATGATATATATATATATATATATATATATATATATATATATATATATATATATATATATATATATATATATATATATATATATATATATATATATATATATATATATATATATATGTATACGTATATACTCGTAAACAAAAATAGATTTGATCACAGATCAAATGCAAAGTTTTCACATCTAAGGTGTCTTAGAGTGGACTTGTATAAACAAATGGCTGATTATTTTCAAGCGTTTAAAGTTTACGAAACTGTTTATTCACTTACACTATATAACACGTTAGTTCATATAACATCTGCATTGGATTGGTCATCAAAGAGATTGGGCTGCTTAAACGTAAAGTACAAAATATCTTTAACTTATATATGTTTACTTGACTAAATTATGTTAACCGAAATTATTTAAAATTTAAGCCTATGGAAGCAGTTATGGTGGTGAATCATCAAATGCAGAAAGGTACCAGATGTTATTTGCTGATTTTGACACTAGTTTAGATGACAACATCGGTTCATCACCAAAACCATCTATAAGTGTTGAGCCGACACCGGAAACATCGGTTGAAATAACGTCAATAAATACGGATCACGAACCAACATCTGGACCTTCAACTTTAGTTGCAGCAATACGCAAGGAATCTCATAACAAACGCAAAAGGAAAAATGATGATCCCTCAGTGGACTCCTTGCTTAAAACTGCGTTGGAAAATATGAAGGAGAACCGACAGCTAATCAAAGAACTGAAAAATCAGCCAAGCGAACTTACCGTATTTTCTGACTCGGTCAACTCAGATTTTTTAAAGTGGCCGAAAACAGAGCAGACGAAATTTGTGCACAGGATTAGTTTGCAATTTGCTCAAAAACAAAGCGAATTAAAAAAATTAAATTTAATTTAACTTTCATTTTTATTATTTAGTTTTTAAATAAAGGGTTTTTAATTTTAAGCTTTTAAATAAAAGTTTTATTTTTATTATTTAGTTTTTAAATAAAAACCATTTCTTTAAATTAATGTTTTTCAATGCAAAGTCGTATTCTGCCAGGATAGCGTATCAATTTCATTAAAATATTTGGAAAATTGGTCCCTGATTTGGACAGCACTCCTAGCAGCATTATTCGATCCAACACGTTGAACTCCTACCATTCCGATGCTGTCTTCGTCACGCTATCTACCAGGTCGGTAAGTTCCGCCAACATGGCTATCTACTAAATCGGCAGACATATATTCACGATTTTTTTTTTCGCGAAGCCAATTATGCAGCACCACAGTGGCTTTTATTATGGCTAGCACAGTAATATTACTAGCAAGAATTGGTCTGCGATATATTTGCCAGCTACTGGCTAGAATGCCAAAAGCATTCTCGACTACCCTTCGAGCTCGGGATAGTCGATAATTGAACACATTCTTTTCTAAAGGTAGTACCGAAGTGTTCCGGCCAGGATAGGGGCGCATGACATTTGGGAGCAAAGGAAATGCCTCATCCCAAACAAAAACATATGGATATTCTTTGTTATCACTTAGTGTTTCTGGTAGCGGCAATTTCAAAGCACCACCACCGCTAATAATATCTCTCCCAAATCGACATGTTCTAAAGATGGTGCTATCTCCATATGACCTGGGGCCCCGATCTCTACCATTGTAAATTTGTAGTTAGCATCGGCAATGGCGAAGAGGACAACACTATGACTGTGTTTATAGTTGTAGTGGGTAGAACCTGAATTTCCAAACGCCTAAAAATAACCATTGTCATAATATAAACTATAATTTAACTGTTATAACTTACTTGTATATTGACATGCTTGCCGTCCATTGCTCCAAGACAGTGCGGGAAATTCCATTGTTCTTCGAAATTAGTGGCAATTGCCTTCCACATCATAGAAGTGGGCTTAGGGAAAACGGTATCTTTTAAAACTTCCCACAACTTTGTACACGTTTCTCTTATTATTTGGGACGTAGTACTTTGCCCCACGCGATATGCATATCTTCCAATAGAGATCATGCTTTCCCCACTAGCGAGATATCTGAAAAAAAAATTTTCAATTAGTGTTAAATAAAACAAAAATATGTACATTTTATAATATTTACCGAAGAGTTAACGATAACCGTTGACTGGCAGTGATTGACCTTTCTCCAACATCTAATCTTTGTATTGATGGACCCACAATTGCCAGTAACTCATCAAACACCGTAGGAGTCATTCGATGAAAGTTAACGAAAGTTTCACTATCGTTTAATCTCATTTCATTTACAAGGTTTTGATAGTAATCTTGTAGCTTCCTATTGCGGTTGATATGATTAACACCAAATCGACGGCCAGTACGACGCTGTTTTTGTAATAAATACGCCGTAAGCAAAGCATTGACAATATCCAGATCCCGAATCAAAATATTAATGGCGTTTTGTCTTGAAAAAGACATTTAGTTCCGATTAATTAAATGTAAAATAAGTTACTCTACGCTTGAATTTTAAAACTAATAATAAAAAGAAAAACGCAAAATGAAAACCGATTTTAAGAAAACAAAAATGAAATAAATATTTTAAATATGAATTGAATCTAAATTGAAATATAACAAAAACACATTAAAAAATCGCACTATAATTTATCGGAAAATGTTGGTTTCAAGCACAAATTGAAAATAAACAAAAATGACAAATTTGACAAGTGAAATAGACGAAATTTTGAGCAAAAATCAATTAGTACCTAACTTCATCTTATATACAAAAATATTTTGATAAATAATTTGCGTACGTGCAGCGGCCTTAAGGGCGCATGTATGCTCATTTTTAAAAATGAAATCGTATTATTACTCGCTTATTTCATCACTTATTTCCTTAAATCGAGCAAAGTCTGCTTAAAACTGATATATTCAAGTAAATGTTAGTAAATTCATGTCATGATTTGCTCATTTTAACACATACTTCCTAAAATTATGCATAACTTGCTTAAAACACATATAAGAGTATATGTAATCAAGTAAATTTTACCGTTAAGACAAATCGATGGCGAAACACGTGCATAATGGCATCATTTTCAAAGCGTTATTCATCGTAGCAGGATTGTTTCACTTTGTGTAAGCCATTCTGAATATTGTGTGTTTTTTTTAATTTTAGAAAATTTTAATCTTAATTGATATAACAGTTAGTGTTAAACCTGTGCGTTAAACGTTGAAAGGTGAAGTGTGTTATTTTTAATTTCGTACAATACGAGAGTGCTTTTTAGTTTGGATTGAAATGACGCATTATTTGAATTTGGACAACACGCCAGCTCAAACGTTTATGAAAGAGCTCCTCAAATCATGGCAGTTGGGAGAATTATTTAATTATTTTAAAGGTAAATTTAAATATTGTACACATTTGTTGTATTTGTGCGAATAATAAATGAAAAAACCCGGGCGTATTTTAAATTCATACTAAATTGTAAACATCAAACAAAGTGCATCTGAATAAATTTGTTAAGTAATTGTCTAGCCCGAGTTGAAATGCAAAACAGTGTACAGGTGATAGTTTAATTTTATTTAATGAACAGGATGAGCCAATTTAAAGTGCGCCGTTTTTTCAAGGCTTTTTCTAAAAAAATAACGATCCTACAGCAACCTGCAAAAAATGTAAATGAAAAATCAATTAAACGCCTACCGCATGGTATGTGATGATAATGCCTTAGTTGCTATAACATAGTGGTCATGGCTGTTTAAAAAAGTGCTCGTATCTGCCCCAAAATCGTTGAATGAAGAAGAAATTTTATTTGAATGAATTTTACTATTTATTAAACTTTATTACTACTTTGTAAGGCCAGCTTTGTAAGAAAATATATTAGCCAAGGTCTAACAATTTGAAACGTGAAAGTAAATTTGTATTACTTGAACTGGCAAGCCGCATAAATCCCTAATGAGGAACGGCAGAAATGATTTAGTTAAATAAAGGTTTTTCAGTTAAAATATTAATCTTGGTTCAATTTTTGGGAGGTATTCACATTTTTAAATGGCCATGGCTACGGTTTTAAGATAATTGTGGCCTTATAATCACATACGAAGAGGAGATGATTGCAGTTTGCTTGCATTTTTTTCAGTTTGCTAGGATTAATAGTTATTCAGAAAATAGCGTTAAAACAACTGTATTTTTTATTCGGCCAACCTGATATGCGTCATAAATCTTGTATATCTGATCATTGTATTGATCATTTCCTATCTCTTTTTAACTAAGTGTGTGTTTTAAAAAATGTTGAAGATAAAACTGCATCTTATTTATTTCAGATTGCACCATGGATATCGATTCGTTCCCATTATTAATGGAAGCGGATTTATACCATTTATTTCCCACCGAAAAAATGGGAATTATGTTAAAATTTCGAAAAAGCCTAAAAGAATGGAAGATTTTCAATGTTCGGGCAATATTTTATTACCAATTTAATTAAAAAAATTTGCCGAACCAAGTTTATTTGTTTAGTGGAATTTGAATTTTGAGGTCCTACTATGGGAATCCGCTAGTTATTTTTGTTTATTTTCGACTGATGTTCATTTCAGTTTTTTATTGATCCAAATAAGCTTGACCAAGGTTGTTGGGGGAGTAGTTTTAGGTTTTCCTAGTGTAGTTACGCCTCCTCGTGGCGACAACCGGGCAATGCATCCTAGAATGTAGCCAAGTAACTTACACGACCGTGCAATGGCGGTAAATCTATTGCCCCAAGCTTTGGTGGGACAAAATACGCTGAGAGCTGCGTGGCTAAGGGGGAGCTTAGTCTTTAGTATGTGAACTCCGGGTACCAGGCGACCCCCGGTTTAAAGTAGCCTTCCTACAGTATACCGATCTCTGCTGTGGGTGACCTTCATTTCTCGGATTATCGTGGGATTCAAATGGAAACCGAATTTAAAAAAAACATAGAGGGTGATGCCTCTTTAAAACCATCAACTTCACGAGCTGTTGAGCTGGGTCTCCTAAGTTATGATGGAATGGTAGATGCCACAAGGGCCACCACTCTTGATTATCTTAACGTCCGGACCAAGGAAAAGGTGGAACAGTCCACCTCTTCTACTACGGACACCTTCTGTGATGACAACATAAGTGTAATCTCACAGTTATCGGGCACCTCAACCATTGGTGTTGATATTGGGAACATGTCCCTCAACGCCGGGGAATGGGTTAAGCTCAACTCCTTCGAAAGAAGGCGTTTTAAAAAGGGGTTCAAGGAAGGCAAAACTAGAGAAGAGGCTCTAGCTGCTGCTAAGTCCTCGACCCCTCTGAAAGCACCCTCGGGGCCTGTTGCTCCTACCCTAGACAAGAGGTCTGGTGGTAAGCGTGAGAGGTCTTTCGAGGTTGCTCCGGAACTAAACCAACCACCTGCCAAAAAAGCAAAAGAAGGGCCTTCTCCGGTAAAGCCCTCTTTCAGCCAGGTAGCAGGCAGTGTTAAACTGGGCATCTTACCAGGTAATCTCAGTGGCAATCCTCTTAGTATGGAGCAAATGGCAAACATACAGGAGTGTGTCATTGACCTCATTATTGGGATGCAAGGCTCAAACCACAAGCCGCAATTCCTTGGCTGTTTCCGGAGAACAGGTTGGCTATTTTTTATATGTTCCGATCATTCCACAGCGGAATGGATGAGGAACAGTTTTGTAAGCCTAAGGGAAAAAATTGGTCTGAACATAACTTTGGTGGAAGAGGATGATTTTCCTCGGCCAAACATCGTTAGGGGGTTCTTTCCATAGA
The DNA here is from genome assembly GCA_958295665.1 of Tipula vernalis. Lineage (NCBI taxonomy): Eukaryota > Metazoa > Arthropoda > Insecta > Diptera > Tipulidae > Tipula > Tipula vernalis. The sequence continues at coordinate 360,665,950 of OY282559.1, read as the reverse complement.
GCCTTAGCTTAACAAGCGAGAAGATTCTCGCTACCATGGCCGCGCAGAACGATGGTCTCGCAACCAACTCATGGAAGATACTGCAACGGACGACAACTGGCGCACTCGTCCATTTGGTTATGGTCATAGGCGAGACTTCCATGAAAAAACTGCGCGAATCCAACGGGAACATCGCATACCGCTTTGGTAGGATAAAACCCCTTCTCAAGAAGGATTCCCCTCTACCAACCCAACCACTGGAGTCAGCTCCAGTAAGGAGGGTACTTTACCAGCCCCAGTAGTAGCCACAATCACAGACGAGGAGGCATCCAGGAACAGCAGCGCTATTGAGCATTCTGTTCCTGCTGCCTCTTCGTCGGGAGCACGATCAACGGATCTCTCCGCAACTCCTACTGTTAAATCGAGTAAATCAGCACTCACCCCGAAAATTAAGCATATGGGCGGTCGGGGTGTTACTGGGAAAAGTGACAGAAACAGGCCAAATCCCGCAAAGCAGACGGCTGGCAAGCAGCTAGGAGCGTAGAGCTCCTATACCCTAATCATCCAGTATGGCTGGTACTATTAGGGTACTACAAGCGAATCTGCATCACGCAAAAGAAGCTTCGGATACCTTTTGCAACAGGTTCGCGAAACAACACTTAACCCTTGGCCTTATCCAGGAACCTTGGGTTAATGGAGGAAAAATCAGAGGCCTCCACCTAAAGTCATGTAAGTTGATTTACGATCGAAGGGAGGAAGTTCCCCGAGCAGCAATATTTGTTTCATATAATATTAACGTTCTTCCAATTCCAGAGTTCACCACTAAGGATTTGGTTGCAGTAATCCTGGAGGTTCCGACTAGCAGGGGAATGCAGGAGACAATATGTGCCTCTGCGTACTTCCTTGGTGAGTCGGTTAGTGCTCCACCTGTAGTTGTACAGGATCTGGTGGATTACTGCAACCTAAAAACAAGCATTTCATCATAGGCTGCGATGCTAATGCACACCATATCATTTGGGGCAGCAGTGATACAAATGACAGAGGTGAGTCCCTTTTAAAATATCTTATGAGTAGTCATATAGACATTTTAAATAAAGGTTCGAACCCCACTTTCATAAACTCGACTCGGCCAGAGGTGTTGGACCTCACTTTGTCAAGTCAGTTTATTTCCAACTCTGTTGCAAACTGGCATGTTTCAAGCGAAGCTTCTTTGTCGGACCACATGCACATCAGGTTCGATATACCGGGAGTGATCATACAGGCAACAGAGCGTCGTATCCCTTGTTTTACAAATTGGAAAACATATAGGGATATTTTATTTATCAAAGCAGACATGCTGCCAACATCTTTGAGTTCAATTAGTGACCTAGAAACCGCAGCTGGTCTGCTTAATGACGTGCTCCTATCTTCCTACGAAAGCAGCTGTGTGGTGCGTAACGTTGTGGTTAATCGCAAAGTTCCATGGTGAAACGAACAGCTGGCTAAACTTCGTAAGAAGGTTAGGAAATTATTTATTAGGGCAAAGCATTCCAATGAGTGGAATGAATATAGGCAAGCCCTAACCAGTTACAACACAGAACTAAGGCGTTCCAAACGCCTCACGTGGAGGAAAAACTGTGGAAATATCGAGGATATACCTACAGCTGCTCGACTCCATAAAGTTCTAGCTAAAGATCAGTCCAACGGGATTGGGCTTCTTCTGAAATCCGATGGTAGTTATACATCAGGTCGCAAAGAGTCACTCGAAACCCTGCTTCAAGTGCACTTTCCGGGCTGCACTGTTTGCGACACAAATACAATCACTAACTCCATATCTGGTACACACATGGGTGTAAATATGGGTTGGGTTAATAGTTTATCCGGTAAGCTTTTTACTCCGGATAAAGTCAAATGGGCCATTAACTCTTTTCAGCCTTTCAAGGCTCCAGGAGGGGATGGAATCTTCCCAGCCCTCCTTCAAAGGGGCCTGGACTTGATTACCCCTGCTCTGGTGGCCTTGTTTAGAACTAGCTTCAATTGGGGTCACATACCACAGGCTTGGAGTCAAGTAAACGTGGTTTTTATCCCAAAGCCTGGCAATCGGCCATGTGAACTTCCTAAGTCCTTTCGACCTATCAGTCTTACATCGTTTATTCTTAAAACCATGGAACGACTTATAGATCTTCATATCAGAGACTGGTTAACGGCAACCAGACCTCTAAATCCAAATCAATTCGCCTATAGGAAAGGCAAATCCACAGAGGGTGTGCTGCATCTACTTGGCACCAAGATTGAAGCAGCCTATCGCTCGAAAGAAATTGCTCTGTGTGCATTTCTGGATATTGAGGGAGCTTTTGACAATAATGGATACGACTCAATTGCTAGGGCAATCAAGCGTAGAGGTATTGACGATCCGACTAACCACTGGATTAGTTCCATGTTGGTTAGTAGGAAGATTACATCTAAATTATGTAATGAGTCAGTCACGATTACGGCAGCAAGAGGGTGTCCGCAGGGCGGTGTCCTGTCCCCTTTGCTGTGGTCACTCGTGATCGACGAGTTTCTTGATAATTTACATCTACTTGGGTACGATGCCATTGGTTATGCGGACGATTTGGTTATCATAGTCTCTGGAGGGCATGAACGTACGATGTCCGCCAGCATGCAACAGGCTTTGCTTGTTATTTCGAATTGGTGCACTGATGAGGGCCTTTCGATTAACCCTAGCAAAACAGTCCTGGTGCCCTTCACCAAAAGACGTAATTTGAACCTTGGTTCAATTAGTCTTAATAATATAAATATCGGATACTCCAATGAAGTCAAATATCTGGGTGTTGTCCTAGATAAGAAACTAACTTGGAACTCTCATATTACTTCAACTACCGAACGCGCGGCCAGGGCCATCTGGGCCTGCCGGCGTATGTTCGGCAGGACCTGGGGCCTGAACTCAAAAATGATTTACTGGATGTACATCATGATAGTGAGGCCAATTGTAACATATGGGGCAATAGTTTGGTGGCCTATGGTACAGCAAAAAGTTATTATGAACAAGCTGACCTCATTACAGAGACAAGCATGTCTCGGAATTACAGGTGCTATGCGCACCTGCCCTACGGCGGCAATCGCAGCTCTCATCGGGCTCACTCCACTTCACATCCACGTCAAAAAATCAGCTGCTACCTGTGCAGCTAGATTGAAGCTAGTGAATCAATACAGTCATGATGACCATATGGGTCACCTGGACATTTTGAATGAACTTTCAAACCTGAATATGTTCTTTAGTGTCCCGGACGTTATGCCGAAAGAACTCTGCTTTGGCAGGAATTTCGTAGTAACAATCCCTGATAGAACAGACTGAGATACTGGGTTACCTCAGATGGAACCTAACAGCCTAGTCTGGTACACTGATGGATCAAAAATGGATAGTGGAGTCGGCATTGGTGTCTTTGGACCCAATCACAAAATATCGAAATCACTGGGTACTTACCCCAGTGTTTTTCTAGCCGAAATTCACGCCATCGAAATCTGCGCCTCTACTATTATGACCAAAGGTCTTAAAGGCGCATCCATCCACATTTTGTCTGACAGCCAAGCAGCACTGAAAGCATTGGCTTCTAACTGCCTGGATTCCAAGTCGTTTCAAAGTTGTTATAAACTGCTACAATCTCTCTCTTGTCAACACAAAGTAAGGTTGTGGTGGGTGCCTGGTCACATGGGCATAACTGGAAATGAGATAGCCGACGAACTTGCACGGGCAGGCTCGTCGACTACACTCATTGGCCCTGAGCCTTTTTGTGGTATCCCGTGGGCTTCTGCAACCTACACAATCAGTAAATGGGAAAAAATACAGTGCTTGACTTACTGGAACTGTATTCCCGGCCTTAGACAAGCCAAATCTTTGATCAGACCATTTCACCACAAAAATTTGGCGATCAATTTCAGCAAAGAAAATATTAGGAAACTTGTGAGTTTTCTCTCAGGTCACTGTAACCTGAGATATCATTTGAACAAAATGAACCTGTCCACAGAGACGGAGTGCCGACTCTGTTTGGAAGAGACAGAAACCGCAGAACACATACTATGTGAGTGTGTTGCTTTGTGCACACGGATGTGGGTTCATTTTGAAGAGAGGTATCTGACCCCGGAGAAATGTAAATTGGCCTCTATAAACAGCATTCTCGCCTTTATTAGAAAGGTGGAGAAGCTCCTGGAGTAACAGTACCCAACAGCACAAAAGATCTTTTAGGTCGTAGTGCTAGCCGCTTTTGGGCAGGGTCAAAAAAAAAAAAAAAAAAAAACTTGACCAAGTCGTACAACATGGTCGAGAATAAAAGACCTACATTTTGTGTCGTTTAATTTCACTCCATTGTTCAACGCTTCAATTGATAGACAAAATTTAACTGAAATGAAGAATATTTTCTTTTCCTTCTTAAGGCGATGCCCTATGCACAAACAGAAACCAGCAATTAAAACGATCAAATCCAATTTTTGGCACATTTGTTTCACGTTGCAATATCAAATTCATTAAAAAAATAATTCAAATCTCACTGGTACTTTCATAACCACGTAATATTATAAAATTTTATTGCAGTTGATTTAATTTCGATAAAAAAAAAAAAATTTATATTTTCATGGACGGACTTTAGCTTCAGCAATATATGAAATTGAGTTTTTTTGAGTGAGATTAAACCAATTTTAATAAAAAAAAAAAAAATTAAGAGGTGGTACTTATAGATTTGATTTTCTGTTCAAAATTGGATTTGACTGTTTATTCTGGTTTGCCGTTTGCGTGCTTGGCTCTTTATGCATTAAACAAACTGTACATCGAAAATAGCTGACGGATTCCATAGTATTGCCGCTGTTTTAATGATAATTAAAAATACTCTTGATTGTAAAAAGTTTTCAATCAGAACCTTAGAAACCAACAATTTTCTAGACTAAACTGTCAATCAAAACTATTACAATATTTTTTTTAATTTTTTACTCGGGGTGGAAAAGGGGGCTTAAGCAATTGGTCTACAAATAGTCCAAATGTCATCCTCACCTGCACGTGGTGCACCCTGCTAGATAACTAACGAGGCTCTGGCGACCGAGACACGGCGGTATAACTTACTACCGAGAATTTAGTAAATGATTTTCTCGAACCGGACCCACTACCAACTCGTACTGGTCAGAGTAGTAGATGCTTTATGACCAGTAAAATAAACAATGAGTACATACCCTCTAACGAGGCTGGCTCAAAGGATTCTGGGGTGAGCCAATCATTGTTTAACAGCCCTTTTGGGCAACCCAACCCATTTAAACAACAATCCAGGCTGGGTAGATCACCACCACCGATAGCGAACACCTCAGAAAGGGATAAGGCAGAACTGCGCAATAAGATTTACGAAATAGAAAAGTTAACGTTAAATCTAAACAAGGAAAGATGCTCTAAATGCAGTAATGTCTGAGAAAGAAACCACTTAGATAAACAACACCAATGATCATATAGAGGTTATGTATGAAACAGACGAGGAAGAACTCAATAGGGAAACGGGATGGATTCTGAACCGTAGCAAAAACAATTAGAAACGTAAGATGAGTAAATCACCACAGATTTCACCCGATTCGAAACAATCAGTTGAGCAGTTTCCAACCGGAAGTAGGCACGTGCAACAGGAGGATAAAGCTCAGGTTCCGTCGGAACAGAAACGGCCAAGTAATGAACTCCCAACCGGAAGTAAGAATGTACAACTAGAGAAAAAAGTGCCACGGCCACTTCCAGTAATAATATCTAATTGCAATAATTATCAGAGTATTAGAAACATCATGGACAACAATCATATAATGTTTCAAGCTACAGAGTTAAATAGTGGTGATATCAAAATAAATGTCACAGACGGTGATAGCTATAGAAAGTTAACAGGAGCTCTTAACGAAGAAAAGACAGCGTGGTATTCCTACGAAGATAAGCAGACAAGGCAAACCAAAGTCATTGCTAAGAAGCTATACACGATTCATGCAAACCAGAAGAGATAAAAGAGTATCTTTTGGAGAAAAAATACACTATTAAAGAAGTTACACAGCTGCTAAAAAAAGGTGACAAAACACCTCTTCCATTATATATGTTGTCTTTTGAAAAACAGAAGACATTAAAAATATTTATGCAATCAGCGAAATACTCCATATGAAGGTGCAAATAGAAGCAGTTAAAAAATCTAAACTGATCCCCCAGTGCAAAAAGTGCCAAGTCTACGGACACACGCAAAACTTTTGTAATACGGAGCCCAGATGCATGAATTGTGTAGGAAAACACCGTACGGCTGAATGTACGAAACCAAAAGACACCCCGTCAAAATGTGTCAACTGTGGAGAGACACACCCAGCCAACTACAGAGGTTGCATTGTTATAAAAGAGCTGCAAAAAATTCGCAACAAAACAAGGGAAACTTCAATAATTACCAGGCCAGAAATTAACTCAGCCTCAACAAGAATACCTACACATTTAAGGCCACACCAAACATTAAACCAGCCATCAAGAACTAATCCAAATGTAACATTTGCTGATGTACTATCTACTGGAAGTTCGAGAAGACAACATAGTTCTCTTTTATTAAATGATTCAAATAACAACACCAAACTAAGAGAATGCTACAAGATATTCTCGACAGACTTAATAATTTAAAAATTCTTGCATGGAACTGCAATGGTATATTGCAACGACAAAATGAAATACAACTATTTCTTGATATATAAAAAATAGATATATGTTAATTATCTGAAACACACCTTACTACTCAAAGTCATATAAAAATCCGCGGCTACGAAGTTCACTCAGCAGTTCATCCTAACAATAATGCACGACGGGGCAGTGCCGTGATTATAAAAAAGATATTAAATACCATATGCAACAAAAACTTGCAAGTGATGAAATACAAGCAAATAGCGTTAGCATTAATACCCGCAACCACAAGTTAGTGGTATCCGCAATATATTGCCCACCAAGATAAAACATCGAAGAGAATCCTTATACTCAGTTCTTCAAGCAGCTCGGTGAAAAATTCATAATCGGGAGTGACTTCAACGCTAAACATACTGACTGGGGATCAAGACTAACCACATCTAAAGGGAAAGAGCTTCATCAAGCAATAATTTAATACAACTGCAACTGCTAGCATTCTACTGAAAAACCAACTTATTGGCCCAGTGATCAAAATAAAACACCAGACTTAATTGACTTCTTTATAACAAGAAAAATCCCGGTTGATTATATACAAGTGCAGGAAGGATTGGACTCCACATCTGATCACTCCTCTATTTTAATGAAAATAAGTGATACATTAATTACTAATGATAAACAGCCACTGTTAACAAATAAATATACTGATTGGAAAAAGTTCAGGAATGAACTAAACAATAGCATCATTTTAAACACACAACTTTCATCAGAAGAAACATTAGAACAAGAGGTGGAGAAGCTCGTCAAGGACATACAGCGAGCGGCGTGGAAAAGTAATAACACAAAAAACAAAAAAATATCTGGCAAATGCTATCCAATGGAAATTAAATCACTAGTTATAGAGAAGGGAAGTGCCCGTAGGGAATGGCAACGTACGCACGAGACCCAACCGTCAAAAATAGATTAAATAATTTAACACAACGAATACGTAGAGAAATACGGGAATTTAAAAATAAATCAATAAATTCGTACCTACAATCTCTCACCTATGATAAAGGTAGTGATTATTCATTGTGGAAAGCAACCAAATATTTGAAAAGGCCAGTTATGCATATACCACCAATAAGAACAAATAATGGTAACCTGGCTAAAAGCAAAGAAGAAAAAGCAGAAAAATTCGCGGATCATCTCGAGCGTACCTTTTAGCCAAATTTAACAACACTTAACCAACAGGATATATTGTTCAAAAACCAAACAACTATCCTGAGACAGGAAATTCCATTAACTAATGCTAAAGAAGTAAAACAAGTAATAAAGAACCATGTAGTACTTAAAAAATCACCAGGATATGACCTGATAACTGGAGAGATTCTAAAACGACTACCTAATAAAGCTATTAAAAAAATATCGGACATAATTAATGCTTCCTTCAGACTCCGTTATGTCCCTCTATCTTGGAAAAATGCGGAAGTGATAATAATACCTAAGCCAGGTAAGCCACTAAGTGAACTGGCCTCGTACATGCCAATATCACTTCTTCCAACTATGTCAAAACTATTTGAGAGATTGTTATTAAAACGAATTAAACCAGAAGTTGTAAAATCAGGAGCTGTTCCGTCCCATCAGTTTGGATTTAGAGAGGAACACTCCACAATCGACAAAGTCCATAGAATAACAGATATAATTGAAAAATTACTTAGAGGAAAAAAAGATTTGCTCAGCCATATTTCTTGACATAGCGCAGACATTTCACAATGTCTGGCTAGATGGTTTAATATTTAAATTGGAGAAAACTCGGCCGTTTGAGTATTGCGAACTGCTAAAGTCATACCTGAAAAGGAGATATTTTAGAGTTAAACAGGAAGGAGTTTACTCAAGTATTAAAAAAGCTAGAGCAATAGTCCCGCAGGGGAGTGGCCTAGGGCCTTTCCTTTTTGTACTATTAACTAGCGACATACCGCAGACGAGCAATACAACTAACGCCACGTTTGCAGATGACACTGCAATTCTTGCTGTTGGTGACACAATCGGTGAAGTCACATTCAAACTACAAATAGCCGTAAACAATATACAAGATTGACTAGCTAAGTGGAGAATTAAAATGAATGAATCGAAGTCTACTCACATTAACTTCACTAATAGATCAATAGAACCACTACCTGTGACTCTCAATAATATCTCTGTACCACATGCCAATCAAGCAAAATACCTTGGTATGAACCTTGATGCAAAGTTAAAGTGGAAAGTACACGTGAAAAAGAAAGCAGAAGAGCTTCAGTTAAAATATAGAAAAATGTACTGGTTAATTGGAAGAAACTCTCATTTATCCATTCATAATAAACTTATGCTTTATAAACAAGTACTCAAGCCGGTCTGGACATATGGTATTCAACTATGGGGATGCACCAAAATCAGCAATCAACAGATAGTTCAACGATTTCAAAATAAAGCCCTCAGAGGAATTGTAAATGCCCCTTGGTACACTCGTAATAGTGACCTTCATAGAGATCTCGGAATAGACACAGTCGCAAGTGAAATAAAGAAATGTGCTCAAAAACACCAGGAGAGGCTCCATCATCACCTTAACATCGTAGCTGCAAGACTACTTCATTAAGAGGGTATAATAAGAAGACTCAAAAGTCTAAAACCTTTTGAGTTAACTGAATAGTCCGCACAATGCAACATCAACCAAAACAACACTTTATGGAAAGAACACATATGAGTGCTTTATTATTATATTGTCAGAGTCAAACGCTGTTAGTCAAAAATGACTAATTACTTTGTAAAAAAATTTTATTGTTATCATAAATAAAATTATTAAAAAAAAAAAAAATTTGATGGAGGCTCATAACTGGTTTATATGTGGCCTATTACTGGAAAAAAGGGGGCTCGTAGCTGGCAATGAGTTCATTTTTTAATAATTTTGAAATTACGAAAAATTCTTTTATTTAAAAATGAAACTGATTATTTAATTGTGTGTACAAAAATGTTATCTAAATTATTTGAAGCAAAATACTGTGATCGATTTAAAGCTATAATTTCTCTTAAGGCGGCTCAAGACTGGGTAGTATACAAAGTAGTTTATTGTATAGCATGTTGTTGTTAAGCCAAACTAAATTAATCCAGTTGTAAAAATAAACCACACACAACATGGTCAAAAATCAAAACATAAACAGCAACAATGTATACAAATTAAAATAAACCTTTTCTTTTAGAAACCACGGAAGAACTGTTAAAATAAAAACCGCATCCATACAAAAACTTTACGTACATCTTTAAAGGTTAAATAATATGTCCATTCATAGAATCAAAGAGTTATATATTTTCTCAATTCTGGTATACACAGAAAACGAAAACATATCATTATACAAAACCTGAACTAGATCTTATAAGATATAAAGGTATATTACAATACAGTGTCGTTCTTGTTAAAAAGAAACCAAACCCAAAAAGCCACTTGTTATTCTAAATAAGAAACTCACATATAGATTTATGAGTTTTTCGGAGTTTTTTTTTCGTTGTTGGTTTGTTTCTATATAAATCCAAAAGGTTAAGATGTTTATTTTTGTTGCTTCCTCGTCTTACATTTTTGTTGAATTAAAACTAAAACAAACCAAATAAAAGTAACGTGATGTTAATATATGATTAAGAGGAAACAAAACAACAAGAAAACCAAAAAAAATGTAATGATAATTGTTGTGCGTCGTCTCTTCTATAATATTAAAGTCTAAACACAATGTGCATGTTGTCAGTTAAGTTAAATATGTAAAGATTGTATTGTCAATATAACATGTCAGCCGCGATACCTTTTAAAGGTGGTATCGAATGTGTATGTAACCTACAATATAAATGTTTGTGGAGGGCAATTTGCATCAACATAATTTTAATTATCAAAAGCATTACCGCGCATATAATCCCATGTTTGTTTACTTCAAATAAAAAAAATTTTTAATTACAAACTTTTCAGGTTAAGGTATATAGTATGTATTTAACTTTAAATATGTACACATTTTTGAATTATTTTATTTATATAATCTAAATGCCCTCATCAAAGTATTCAACGGCAACAACAAAATATGTAATCCCAACATCCCAAGAGCATAATATTATTCAACCCAAAATACAAAAAATTCGAAACATTTATTTATTCTTCATCCGCGAGCGTACACCGACGAACTATAGTTTTAACATCTGAATTTTGATTGCATGTTGAATTATGAGCCCGCATTTGTATATACCATATAATGTTATGTATTTAAAAGGTATTTTATATACAGCAAACTATCAATAAACAACAAGTTGAGAACATAATCATTATAATATATATTTATGTACATATACTTATAATAGCTATCATACATATTATTATTATTTTGTTATTGACATAAGAAAAATTAGGGTTCAATAGGTTAATCTATTTTAAAAGAACTGAACAGAAATTGTGCATTGAAAACAAAAAAAAAATAAATCGATGTGAATTTTAATAGGAAAATGGTAATTCTGCAGACTAGAGTTTACAGTTTATCATTATCTCCCACAAAAGCACATTGGAGTGGAAGACAAAATGTAAATGGATTCGATTTTGTTGCATGGTGTATAATGTAGGTGGAATATTTTACCATGAAAGGTATTTTTATGAAACAATTTTCATTAAATTTTGAAATTACAATTTTAAATTTCTAATTTAATTTACTTAGTTAGTTCAATTATCATATGTTCACAAAATGTAATTATTAAAATGTGTTATTAAATTGGCTGGAATCACCCAAGGTTCCGGACTCAGTGCCAGGAAGGGCCCATGGTGCAAACAAGTGATTCTATTCTAAATTGCGAACGGGTGCTGCACCCTTAATAAACATACTATTAAAGTTAGCTGAAAGTTGAGAGCCGAAAAAAGGTTAGGTAGATTGTGTAATCCCAGCCGAAAATTTCCTACCGAAAGTAAAAAAGTCGATAATGCAGATCATGATATTAACATTACAGCCGAAAATAAAAATTTTGTAGTTATCAGCCGAAAGTAAATAGGATACATGGATTGCAATAAAAACTTTTGTTAATAATCTTACGTGGACTTTGTTTAACTTAGGTATTCGTAGAAAATATCGGAAAATCAGTAGAATCCACAAAATTGGAATAAAATCAGCCTCTAGAGTGTATATCTGAAGTTGATTCGTTTTTATGTGATTTGTAGATAGCTAACGAATGAAAAAATTCTGTTCAAGTTTCCCGTGCGAAATTTCGGAAAATTCGATTTTCCAAAAATTATTAAAAAATTTGTATAAAATCAGCCTCTAGAGTGTTATGTTTGGAGACGGATTGCATTGATGTGATTTTTCAATAGCTACCGCAGAGAAAAAACTCAGTTCAAGTTTCCCGTGGGAAATCTTGGAAAATTCAAAAAAGTTTCCAGCCGAAAGTAAGAAATGAATGAATAAAATCAGCATCGAGAGTGTTATGTCTGGAGTTGGATTTCATTGATGTGAATGTCAATAGTTATCGCAGGAAAAGAAATTCAGTTTATGTTTCGAGTGGGAAATTTCGGAAAATTCAAAAAAGTTTCCAGCCGAAAGTAAGAAATGGATAAATAAAATCAGCCTCTAGAGTGTTATGTCTGGAGATGGATTGAATTGATGTGACTTGTCAATATCTAACGCAGGAAGAAAATTCATTTCAAGTTTCTCGTGGGATATCGATAGCTATTGACAAGTCGCATCAATGCAATCCATCTCCAGACATAACACTTCAGAGGCTGATTATATTCATCCATTTTTTACTTTCGGTTTGAAACTTTTTTGAATTTGCCAAGATCTCCTACGGGAAACTTGAACTGAATTTTTTCCTGCGATAGATATTGACAAGTTACATCAAAAAAATTCTTCTCTAAACCTTACGCTCTAGAGGCTGATTTATTTTCGGCTGGAACGTTAATAACATAATCTGCAATATCGACTTTTTACTTTCGGCTGCAACATTAAGAGGGTTTAATAAGCTGAAATAGTACAGGGCAAGGCATGGAAAACAGGTAATTTGCCGCAATAGACCTAGATACAGAGAGACTTTGATTCTAGACAATAGAAAGCTGAATATCTGCGAAAAAGAAATAAAAGTTGCGCTAAATACTCAACTGTTCTTGCTTAGAGAAAGCAAACCTTGTGGCCCTCAAAGTTACGTCAACTAATAAAAGGTTTCTCAATGCGGCAGCTACCAGTAGCAAGCCATTGCTACTAGCCTTCTCAACAAAGTTAAATACGGCAAGGAAGCAACTGGTTCGGGACTAATAAATTTAGGCCCAGCCCCACCTTTTCAGCCACAGAAACCCACATGATCGTTTAAATTTTGACACAGTCAAGGAATTATCGAGCGAATTCAGCACGGATAAGCCAGAAAACAAAATTTTTATTTGTAACAGCGAGATTCAATGCCTCAATTAGAAAGAGCCTGAGAGCAATTGCTTCCGCTTGAAAAACTGTGCAGTACCAACCCAGGCAACCTAAAAAATTCAGATCAAACGTAGGACGGTACATTTCATAAGCTGAACTATTATCGGAGCGAGAGCCATCAGAAAAAAGACTATCGACTCTTATCTCTCGTGAACCACCAAATATAATTTAGTGAAATTGAATTCAGACATGAGTAATCAGTTTAATTTATTCTACGGCCCACGACTGAACCAAGAATGTTCCACATCGCTGTGCTTCTCAGGCTATAAACGCAACAGAACAGGATGTGATAAGAATGAAGGAATGTTGCTCTGGAAAGATTAAAATTGATTTCATGGCAGGAAGGAGAGATGAGGCCATAGCTCCTGTAATGCTCCTACAAGCAATAATTTGTAGACTTTAAAGTTTAATAATTGAAGCCTTTACCTTTAAAGGACGCATATGATAACATTGGTAGAACCAGCTATTTATAGATGAAACACAGCATTTTGGGAGTTAAACACAGATTTTTGAAGTGTATACTCTAGGTGAATTCGATGCTTGGTAAATAACTAAATCAGTTTTAGAAGGACTGACGTGTACATTTTTTTCACCACACGTCAGCGTAGCTTTGAGCAACAAAGCTCGACTGCTGAAGTTCCATAGGTACGTAGATAATTAATCACTTAAACGAAAACAGGGGTGAAAGCACATCTCCCTGACCGATATTAAGGTACTATCTGCAATCGATCTTACAATAGAGGCATTAATACAGAAATTAAACCAGGCGTTAATAATCGACGATAACGATGTACTATCAAAGGCTCTCGCAATGGCCATGATAGTGCCTACAAGAAACTCTTTATTATTGAGGTATCTTTCGATCTTATAATGACAATTTCATGTAGAGCTGTTTCACAGGACTTACCTACTCTATAAGCATATTGCATCTGTCGGCAATCCTCTGATGGACAGACTTATGGCCCTAATTGTTTTTGGGTCGGTGTAATTTGATTTGCCAGTATTCGTTAAAAAACCATGTTGCTCTTGCACTAGAATGAGGAACAATGCTAAAAGCAACGCACGCTTTGAAAATATGGAACTAATAAACAAAATGATGTGCATAATAATAAGAAAACCATACTGCAATTCAGCCGGTGAAACCATATCAGGACCATCTGATTTGTATGATTTAAAGGAGAAAATACTAAAACTAAGAACTTCGAACCCAGTCGGGAGATTAAAGAGTGAGTGAAATCAGAGTTAACGATGGCACACTCCGAAAAATGAACAGACATAGGCAACTCGTACGTTTTTTTTCCCAAGAATTAAATTTAATATTCGATAGACAAAGAGCATCAAGTCTAAAGGCATCATTTTTAGCTAACGCTATATTAAGTCTAGCGTACGCAGAGAGACTATTCTCTTCCGAAAGTGCAAGCCTTACCATACTCGCTGAGAGATCAGTCGAACTGCATTCGTGAATTAGAGATACACTGACATTATTAGAAATATAAATGCCAGCTCTAGTTTTATTGGCAGAATTCTTTAAAAAAATTTACACATTAGGAATGTTAAGTCCACAAACAGAACGAATTCAAATGATGCCGATTTGCTGTAGTACAAGTTTATCTGTTAAATAGCCAAGTTATATTCTAATTGGCCACGTTTCAGAACTACGGCCATTTACAACGCACATATCATAACCGGTTTAGAATCCCATTTCCAACGCACATGTCAAATTTCATGGTAATCGGTTGAAAAATATACAAGTTCCGTCCTAATTGGCCATTTTCCAGAACCTTCATCTAAAAATCATTTTAGAATCCCAGTTCCACTGGAAATGATGGATTTTATCGAAATCACTTGAGATATAGTATCCCAATAAAATTTAAAAAAAATAAAAAATCACAAATCCTTCAGTTTAACGGACAACTTTTTGGTTCCGTCCATTTCCGTTCCAGTGAGGTTTCATTGCCTGCTCACTAAACCTTAATCCTACCCCAACTAAACCGCAACTCAACCCTAATTCAACTTGCAAACGAAATCCAACCCTACCTAAACTTCAACTCAACCCGCAAATTAACCCCTAACTTAACCTTAAAATCAACCCTAAATTCAATGCCTAATTCAATATTGATACCAGCATATACAAAAAATTTCGTATATATTTTTATATCCAACCCCACCTCTACTCCAACTCAACTTCAACTCAACCCGAAAATTGGCCAGCATGTATAAAAAATTCGGAAATATTTTCATATAACCAGGTGTTTCGGTTCAATTCGTAATGCAGGTACTTCACACTCTTGACGTACAGTTTTCAAAAGCTTTTCAAATCTCCGCCTTGACCATAGAAACTAATTGACGAAAAAAAATTCCAAATCGTTCAAGCCGTTGTCGAGGTAGCATGGGTACAGACATCCAGACATCCAGACATCCAGACAGACAGACGGACACACATTTTTTTTTTTGCTTTTTCAGACACAGGGGCTTTCAAAACGTCAATAAAAATGGTTTTGGACCAACCAAATTTTTCCTCATTTTTCACACTATTTGAATACTTTGGTCCTTTTACACCGAATTAAATTACTTTACATAATAAGCATCCGTATGCTTAAATAGAGGAAAGCTTAATATTAAATTTATATGTTTATAGTGTACTTATAAAATGCATTGCTCCCGAAAACATTTAGATTTTTTTTTTTTTAAATATAGAAGATGTTCAAAGAACTTTATTAATTTCCGGTGATGCGATTTTTATTTGCAATTTATGTGACTTTCGCCAAAATTTGTTTCTGACGTAACATCTCATATAAGAAAGCATTCAAAGGCTGGCGATAGTATTAAGTGTCTTGTAAAATTGGTAAATATCAGTGAAACAATTCTTTAACTTTCGACTTGTATTATTTCAGACAGTCCAAATGGCCAGAATCTTAAATTTTGATGGGATTCCAACTGGAATTTTACAAGGGCCAACGGAAATACAATTCAATAACATATGATTTTTAATATGTTCCGAAGATTGTAAGAGAATTCAATCCAGTTTCATACTGATGAGCTTATGGTTATGAAAAAATTAATCTTCTCATCAGGCCGCGACGACTGGACTGATTATACCACAATTTACATTCTATATATACAAAATGTGCTGTGCGTTAAGTACTAGCGAATCACAACTAATACAGATGAATTCTCTTACAATTTTTCTTCTTCACGATATTCACACAGGTCTTTGTGTAAGTTAATTTTGCTTTATTCCTTTTTTGTTGAATGTTAATTAATTCATGTAATTTTCAATATGCTACCGGTGATTAGACCATTTTAATTGTGATTTTTTTTTTATTAACACGAGAAGCATATTAGTAATTACGAACGGTAATTCAACGAAAACAACTAATAGACAGAATTCTATTTATTTAATTATATGATTTTTAATATGTTCCGAAGATTGTAAGAGAATTCAATCCAGTTTCGAACTGATGAGCTTATGATTATGATAAAATCAATTTTCTCATCGAGCACTCTGTACTTCATTCCTTTCGCAAGACTTTCTCGGTACATTCAGTCTCCCAGTACTCGATATTAAAATATCATTTTAATAAATATTAGCTTAAAGAGCTTTTAAATTTAGAGTAAGCTAGAAATAAACAACGATTTGATTATAATGAGTAATAGTATGAGTGATTCAGTTTCAGATTTAGGAATTCTCTTTATATATCTATTATATATGCAATTTTTCAAAACTAAAATGAGACGTTGTTGTTGTCAAATCTGTTAAAATTTCAAATTATTTCATTTTTGTGATTTTAATGGGTGGGTGTGTGTCATTTTAAGATATATTTGGTGTAAAATAATAAGAACATTTTAGTTATAGAAAATTGTATTGAGCTTTGCGCACTTTTAAAGTTTAGAATGAGCCAAGATTAAACAACTATTAAATGATCTTAAGCAACATTATAAAAAATTCGTCTTTATAATCTAAAAATTTCTTTAAATTCTCTTATGCACCAATATTTGCACTAGGCCAGTTTTATATATGTGTTGTTCGACATATTTATTATAAATAAATAATAATATCATTTACAAAAATATATATTGTTACAGAAAATTTTGTATGTAATTGGGTAATTGTATAACAATATATATTGCTCTGCTCATTGTCATGTAAAATGTTTGCTTTGCTGCTTTTTGCCATATAATTAACATTTAGGTAGCGGTTAAGGTAGCAGCCTTAAAACTAGGTACTTTTCCGAATTCAAGTTGTCTATTCTTTAACATTTTTATTTATACTTGTTGCATCATTTGCTCAAATTGTTTACTATATGTCTGTAACATTGGTTTATTCTGTGCTTCATTTTAAATATTAAGTAAATACTAGTTTTAAAAAATTGGCTGTACTCTAAAATTAATAATAAATAGTTTGCGATTGCTTACCGATAAAATATGAACTTTTAATTTTATTAGACGCCTACAGTAAGTAACATAGTTTCACGAATGCTTTCTAGCGTAGCCGTTCCGAACCGTTACATATTTAATTTTTTCGTGTTAACATTGTATAAAGACAAATATACGAGTAGTTGCATCTTCAAGATTAACTCAAAAATTTTACAAGAGCGCCTGGTGAAATGATTTTTAGCAGTCTATGGAACTAGACGATTTAAATTGAGAAAACAAATATCTTGGATAAAATTTTGCGGAAAACGATCGTCTTAGTATGGAATTAGTCTACATTCCACCATAACCTAATTAGAGTACAAATATTTGAAGATGCATCATTATTTATCAAATAATATCCACGTATTTTAACCAGTGTTGAAAACTCACTACAAAATTAAGCGGGCACGATTAACTCGGGTAAATATTCCCGCATACAGATGGCAATTAATCACTTTATCGTCTCACTTCAAGTTACAATAGCTTCACCAGATATACTTTATTATACGTACGAAACACTTTTAGTGAAGAAAGATATAGCGATGACGTATTACTACAATCACGATGACTGTATCTATACAATTGTAACGTTTACAACAATAATTAAAAAAATTTATATCGGCTTTCCTTTATCCTATTGAGGGTCATTTTTGTATCAAGTGTGTCAAGTCATTTTACCGTAAATAATTTTGTTTAGATTCTACAATTTTATGTTAAGTATATATTATGTGTTTGCGATTTTGTAGGTTAAGATTTATTTTTGGTATCCATACTTGGTGTTGACATGCCACTGAGCTTTAAGAGCTTTTAAGTTAAGAACAAGCTAGAAACAAACAACCATTAAATCAACATGAGTAATATTTTATGTATAGTTTGGTTTCAGATTCAGGAATTTTCTTTCAATACCAATTTTATATGAAATTTTTAATTAAAACATTTTGATGAGTTGTTATTGTCAAAATCGAAAATCAGATATTGTTGTTGTCAAATCTATTAAAATTTTAAATACCTGTGATTTGCGCCATTTTTGAGCGATACCTTTGGTCTTAAAAATAATATCAATATGATTTTAGAAAATTGTATTGAGCTTTACGAGCTTTAAAGTTACGTTAATTTTTTTCATATATGGTATTAATAAAAATAACAATTACTGAAATTTACGTTGTTATAAAAAATTGTTTATTGAGTTAAAAGTTTTATTAAGGGTCTGTTTGATAATTCGCACGGTACGATGTAGTGTCAACCACTGCTTTTTATTACCCAACCGGTGCATATTCACCCTACACACTGTGTTTTATATTAACCCTATTCAAATTCACATACGGCGTTTTTGAGGAATGAACACTAGATGACAAGTAAGAGCAAGCAGTGCAAATTATGAAAAACGTTGGAAAGGGGATCCTGAACTGATTTTTATTTGAATTTTTGGAACATAAAAAATTAAGATGAAACTTGGCTATTCTCAACCGATTTCGATGAAAATTGACAGATACAATGGAAATGGGATCCTAAAATGATATTGAAATGAAGTTCTGGAATTTGACCAATTTGGATTAAACTTGGCTGTTTCTTAAACGATATTAGGGAAATTTGATATGTGCGATGAAAATGAAATTCTAAAATGATTTTTGGGTCAAATTATGGAATATGGGCATGTTGGATGGAACATGACTTGTCTTTAACTGATTCTAGTGAAATTTGACAAATGCCTTCGAAATGGGATTCTAAAATTATTGTTTAGTAAAGTTCTGGGATATGGCCAATGCCATGGGGACGTGACTATTCCTTAAAAGATTTTAGTGAAATTTGACATGTGCCTTGGAAATGGGATTCTGAAATAATTTTTTGATAAAGTTCGGGAATGTGGCCAATTATGATGGAACGTGCCTATTCCTTCGAAAATAAAGTTAAGTTCCATCCTAATAGGCGATATCTTAGGATGGAACTTAGCAATTTTTAAATCGATTTTAGCGAAATTTGACATTTGATATTGAAAAGAGATCCTCAATTTATTTTAGATATAGTCCTGGAATATCGCCGATTAGGATAGGATTTGGCTATTCTATAACTGATTATGATGAAATTCGACATGCTCTACGGAAATGAAATTCTAAAATGATTTTTCTAATCCGGAACCCTACACTACCTACCCAAGTAACATTGTGCGAGCTATTTTTTCTGACATTGCTATATAGAAAAGTTCTAAAACAGCAAACGGGGGGCTAATCATCACAGTACATCATGAATGCACACTTATAGCGTTAGTGTAAAAAACAGTGGATCTTTAAAACCGTTACAACCGTTAAATTTAATCATCAGGCAACAAAAGCTTTAATAGTTTTTGTATTAGAGTTAATCAAGTAATACAGCTACTGAATTTATCAGAGTAATACAGTAGCAATTACTGCTGTAACAGCTCACTAAAAACAGCTAGCTTTTTACATTAATAGGCTATAAACTTTTATAAATTTTGTTTTATTAGGAACTTGTTATTTTATTTAAATTAAAAGTTAAACAATTATAAAGCTTTTAGATCCAAAATTGATTTAATTTAAAGTCGATTCATTGCTTCATAATTAATAAATAACTCGTAGCTTTCTGGATCTATTTCCAGTGCCGTTTCTAAATATGCTTATAAAATAAGCTGGGTTGCAAGGCACTGTATAATGTTCTTTAAAGGCAGGAATGCGAAATTTCCATCATCTTTGCTCGTTGCTGCGCCTGTCCACCAGCATTATACTTGTTGTAACTAAATTTTGAAGTTGCTGTATGTCAATAGATGGCACTGCGAACAGTATATGTAGTATGTATTAAAAACCTATAAGAAAAATAATAAATGCTAGTATTGGTGTGTCATGTAAAAAGAATGGACGTAAAAGTCTTTGTGAATAAATTGTTTTTTTTTTTTTAAAATTAAATTCGTTTTTATTTATCGCCCACAACAAATCAGATGTGGGATCTCAGTGATTCAATAAATATTTTTAGTGAACGTATTGTAGTTTTGTGCTACTACACGCAGAACGAAAATGAGTTACGTAAATGATATGGGTAAATCAATAGTGAGCCCCAGAGGGTATTTTCAACCGAGGTCTCTAACGCCAATGTATCCGGGATTGCAGTTAACAGTTCTAGATGATTCAGTAATTTTGGACATGCCGACAATGGTATTCAATCAAAATCATAACCCCCAACAACCACGTGTGAACAGTCTACCAGACAGTATACATCCAGCAAAGATATTCTCTACAGTAATGGATAACCCATTGCTGCAAGTGCCTTCAAATCACCAAACACTACATCCAGTTCAGACATCACCGAATTACCAGTCATCGAATGTGCCACTACAACAAGCACATCAGTTCGCACAACCTAACCTCATTTATTATGGGCAACACGTGCCGATACACGGTACTCAGAATTTAGTGCCGTTACCACATACTACCCATTAATGGTTGATCATGGCAGTACTCAACAGAATATTTCAACTGCAGATATTCAACGACAAATTTTGCTGCAACAACTCGAAATCACCCAGTTGCAAAAAGAAGTGTTAGTTCAGTGAGTCAGCAATGAAAATCGGCATGGTATTACACCACATTACTTATATCCGTCAGAAGTAGAGAATATAGTACCAGAGTGGTGGTAAAAATGGAATGAACGCTGAAACGTATCGAATATTTAAGAGCTGTATATGGCTGGGGTGACACCGAAACGGTTCATTATTCTACTTTCCGTCTTAAAGGACCAGCCAAGGCATGGTTTCATGATCTGGAAACTCCCTTAAAATCTTTTCGAGATTTTTCTGATAGTTTAATCAAGTCATTCGGATGCTACATAGACGAAGCAGATCTTCATTCGAAGATGTCGTCGCGGTTTAAACAACCGGATGAAACGTACGAGCAATATTTTTATGAGATGAGGCAGCTTGGACGAACGGGTAACCTGAAGGATTCTTCCATAATTAAATATGTGGTATCTGGGCCCTATTGCACCAACTACTTATTACTTATTACTTATCAACTTATCATAATTTTTGATAATTTTCTGTTGTACCAAAATGAAATTTGATAAGTATTTAATTGAGTTATAATACGTAATAAGCACTCACTTATCACAATTAAGTTGCACCAATTTGCGAAATGATAAATGATAAGTAATATTTTGATAAGCGATAAGTTTGAGGTTTTTGATAATTTTTTCGTAGTTCTGTTGCACCAAAAGTTTTAACTTATCAATAATCGACTACTTTAATGATAACTTGTCCAAAATATCAATAAGAAAAATTTCACTACTCAAATAAATTGATAAGAGCTACAAATTGTAGTGGTATGACGGAAGTCTGTTAAAAACGTTTTTTTGTTTGCGGTTATTGTAAGATGAGTACTTTTGTTCAATTTTAAAAGAGTACAAACACATTTTTCAATAAAATTATTTATTATTTATAGAGGTAATTTATCATAGAGGTAAGACAGTTGTTTTTCGATATTTTAAAATTAATATAAAATTATCAAATATAGGTATTATATCAACTTTAGTGAACAAAAACAGAAATTTATTAAACGAAAAAATATTTTTTTTAAATAAATTCGTCGGTCCGAAAGATTATTCAAGGATGAAAACGAAAGAAGAAATCGTGTAGTGAAAGCCAGAACCAAATATTGTCTGGACTCGGGAGTGATACAAATTTTTCGTTTGTCACATGAACATAATTGAGCACGTATTATTAAAAATCGGAGCAATTGCACTATGGAAGCGACCGAAACTGCCCAATAAATTCTCTACAGCAGCTACTAACAACACTGCATTGCTTAGGAATGTCTAAGATAGAAGTTTCTTGAGATGGGGGCTATTTAGCAATTTTGAGTCTTGTTTGCGTCCGTTCCCCGATGATGTGATTTTGGGTGACAGTGCTTCCCCTTAAAGATTGGCTTATCCCACCAATGCGAAGAAATCCGGATGATGCAATAGAGCAAAGATTTATTCGTGCTCATAAACGGACGAGTCGAATAGTGGAAAATCATTTTGGTTTGTATATGGCGATTGCAATTTACGAGTATGTATAATGTAGTTAAATTCAATTTATTTGTTAATAGGAATTCTCTTAATTCATTTGTTATGAAAATAAATTGTTTACGTTTAAGTACTGCTAAACAATTATTTACAGTTAGAAAAGAGAATTTGTTTTAAAAGCAACAAAAGAAAAGTTTTACAATTGATACTAAACACTGAAATAAGAACTCTCAATTGAGAAAGTTTTCTCTTTATGTATTATTATATACATGCAAAAATATATGAACATGTAAATTACAGAATAACAATTTTTTAATTGTTTTGCTATATAGTTACAAAACCATTGTTTAACATATAAAATCTGCGGAAAGCATATTATTTTGCAAACACTATCACATTTATAGTATTTTTGTATAGATCATTACAACTTATCATACAAATTTGATAATTAGGCAATTGATAAGTTATAGACAATCTGATGTGCAATGCATATCACTTATCATTATCGAAATTTGATAAGTTTTCAGATTGATAAGTGAGTGAGATTTTGTTACTTTTGGTGAAACACTTATCAATTATCATTATCAAAAAAACTAACTTATGATAAGTTGACAAGAAATAAGTGCAATAGGTCCCTGGTCTAAATAACCCTGAAATGGCAAAAATATTAGCTCTTAATAGATTTACAAGTTCAGATCATCTATTGCATGTCCTTCGTGAACATGATGGATATTCGGCAACGGCTCGACTTGGTAACCCCACAATAGTACCCACACAAAAGCATCAAACTCCAAATAGATCAATATCTACTGAATCGGAAATCAAAAAGTGACAGATGTATAATTCTCCTTCCGAAAAAACACAACAGAAGCCAGCATTTGTGTCAAAATTAAGATGCTATAATTGCAACGAGTACGGTCACATCGCTACAAAATGTCCTAATCCATCAAAACGGTTTTGTGATTATTGTCAGCAACCGGGACACACATCATCGTACTGTGTACGCGTTCGATGAAAAGAAGTAGGACTGATTGACACAAAACTTGAAAAGTTCACCGCTAACATCGAATTTTAGTTCGCAGATAGTTGTAGGGTTACGACCGCATTAATTGATAAAGACAGCCCTAGTAATTTGCTAAATATCACCTTTTCCACAAAATTTAACGTTGGCTCCGTATCAAAACGTTATAAGCTACACAGGGATTAACGAAGCTAAATTAAATATTTTAGGTTATTTAAATATTAATTGTCAAATTGGAAATGTATTGTATAATTGCAGATTTCATATCGTACCTGACGAAACCATGAGTCCTGATTGCATTATTGGACGTGAATTTTTACAAGAATCAGAGAAGCTAACATTGAACGGTTCAAGTGTTTTGAAGCTTTTGTTCGAAACAAATGGCAACATTCAAACAAAATATTATGAGGATTTCATCGACGCGACAACGGTAGCTTTGTTTAAAGAAATTTTGCGAGTTCAATCAGAGCACCCTGTATTTTATAGAGCCATAATCAAAAAATCTGAGCTTTTATAAGGGAATTAGAAACGAGGAAAAAACGAAACTTTTCATAGTAAAACACACAAAACATATAGGAAATCACTTTTTTTCCTAAGACAAATTTTTAAATGAAAACGTTACAAATTCTTAATTATGATTTCTGAAATACTTTCATAAATGTTTGAATTTCAACATATTTGAATGCCGTTGAAGTAAATCGTTTTCATTTTCTTGTAATAATTAATTTCTTTACACCAAAACATAAGAAAAATTTCATAACAACAGCATTCTGGTCAAATTAAAATAAAAGCTTACTACGATTCGGTGGCCATTAAGTCAATATACATTACATAGATGGCAGTGATGGCCGTAAAAATTTGGAAAAATCGTACCAAAAATTACCACCTGGGGAAATTTCAAGTTCAAAAATTGTAGGAAAAGCAAAACAAATTCACAAAATATAGGAACGTTTGTTAATTTTGGGATTAAATACCTTTTTTTCGTATTTTTCTGTAACCATTTAGACATCTTACGTACACTAGTAGAACTAAAGATAAATTTAGCAAGTGTTATTTTAATTTGTCAGAGCCAACTTTGATGTATTTTTCAAAATGAAAGTTCGAAAAAATATATTTTAGAAATAATTTAATTTTAATATTTCTGCAATTAATATTCACTTAATACCAATATGGCCTTCTTGTATATTGTTCTTTAAGATATGTAGAAAACTTCTATATAAACATTTTAAAATATTTTTGCTTTTTTCATTGAAAAACTTGATGCTAAAACACACCATTTTTACTATGGATTCCTATGGAAATCAGTGAAAAGTTGTACCACTAAAAAAGCTTCTAAAAAATACGTCATTAAGATTATGGCTCTATACTCTAGAAGGCTCTGGTTCAATTCGAATCGCAGATTCGCAGGTATATGAAAATTATACTTATGATATAGGCCCATTTTCCAACAAGTCGAAATATAACTTTGAGATTGAGAAGCCATTAGTACAAATGCTAGACAATCACTTTTCCAAACCAAAACAGCATACACCTGGAATCAAGCACGAATTAAAAATTGTATTGACGTTCGATCGACCAGTTCGTATCAAGTCGTACGAAGCATGGTAACAGACTTGCAAAAGCAAGGTGTCGTGAGGGAAAGTAAGAGAGATTACGCAAGTCCGATAGTCTTGATAGCTAAGAAAAACGGTACACATAGACTGTGTGTCGACTACAGACAATGAAATAAAATCACATTGAAGGATCCTTTTCCTTTGCCTGTAATGGACGATTGTCTTGAGAAATTGAGAGAAAATAAAATGTGTTCAGTTTACTGGACTTAAAAAGTGGATTTCATCACATTCCTGTAGAAAAAAATTCGATTCGTTACACCTCTTTTGTCACACCGGACGGACAATTTGAATACGTTAGGACTCCTTTCGGATTGTGTGTGTGATGTAAAAAGATTGGACGTAAAAGTCTTTGTGAATAAATTTGTTTTTTTTTTCGCCCACAACATACTAAAAACTACTTTTGAAAAATACTATCGATAAGCTCGTAACAGCATGTCCACTGCACTTCACCATCATTTTACCAACGACATATGAAATATTTGAGCAACCTAAAATAACACAGAACAGTTAAAAAGATTTATTAAAACCGCAGTCATTTTCTTACTAAAAAATTAAAGATTGTGTTTCATAACGTTGAAACTTTTTGAAAAATTTTCATAGAAAATTGGTGATCATCAGTAGTTTTTGCAACGCTGCTTTTCACCGTATTTCCAATATGCGTGAATGTTTTTAGAAAGCCATTATTCAAATCTTCTTTTTTAAAATCGGTCGTTGGTTTTCTAGAAGCTGAAACATCTGTATTTTGGTTTGTTTACTCGCTGGCGACTCAACTTTGAGTTGGACCTCCTCTTCTAAAGGTGGTTTACATCAAACCTACCTATAAGTGACCTCTGAATTATTCAAATGTACTGATACAACTATTGGCAATGATATGTTTGCAGCAATTATGTGGAAATCCGATTGAGGCCATCGTGTAACTTTAGCAATTCTCTGGTTGTGTTAAAATTTTGTCGTTTAAAATTTGTCTAAAATCGAATAATACTTATTTCGTAAATTTTCGAATAATTGACTAATAGTCTCCGATTAATCGCATAATCGATTAATTTAGCCACGCCCTACTTTACATAAGCAAAAAAAAAAAAAAAAAACCTAGTACGCATGTACCATAGCACAGTGTATCGCAATGCGAATGTTCCCCAAATATAAACCGTGCATGAGGGTTAACTCGCTCCGTACGATGTACACTGATAAGCACTGCTCGCTTCATGCCAATTATCAGACAGACCCTAAACCAAACTAAACGTGAGTAACGTAAAGTTGTTGTTGTCAAGTCAACTAGAATCTGAAATAAAATGTGATTTTGTGATTTTGAAGGTTAAGCTTCATTTCTGTGCAATATTTGGTGTTAATAGCTAATAACACGAATTTAATTATTAAATGTTTTATGAAGCTTTAGGAACTTTTAATTCGTTGTTTTTTATTTTATATCAGATCTTTAATGTTTAGATCAAGCCCGAAAGAACAATGATTAAATTATCTTATGTAACACATTAAGTATGATTCAGTTTGAGATCTAAGAATTTCGTTAAAATTCCAAATCTTGTAATTTTCGATGTTGAGCTTCATTTATTACCCTTAAAAAAGCCACAAACCAATAAAGACTAAACTAATGATGAATACAACTTTAAGTTAATTGGTCCTATATTCTAGAATTTTCTTAAAATATGCATTTTACATTTAATTCTCAAGGTTGCTCCTGTTAAAAGTCTACTATAAAATATGAAATACATTTGATTTTGAAGATTAAGATTTAATTTTGTGCGACACGTTATTTTAAAAATAATAACTGCTTTTTCTTTATGTTTGGTCCGGTACAGATCTGGAAGTGCTCATTCGGTGAAAATTCGTCATCGCTCTAAGTCGATAGTAATGAAAATCGAAACTGATGTGGGTCTTTAAACGCTGAAAAGTTAGAGTCTGTATCAGTATTATCCTGTCCCATTGAAACTCGTTCAACCTCGCGACTGTAGTGAGCTGGCCTACTAATGGACGTCTCTGGTGAATACCATACGGTGTGCTTTGATTTTAAGGAAAATTCAGGTATTTCTCTCGTTATAGATTTGCGATTAGCTTTTTTAGAAGTCACTATACACATAACAAAAACTATATCTAATATATGTCATTGTAACAGTTTCGAGGCATTTTAAGATCAAGTTTTTTAGCTGATTTATACAAACTGAGGCTGGTTTGAGGCGTACATGCTGAAATTTTGCGGTAATTAAGCTTAATCAAAAATTTAAATTAAATCAAACAGTTCTAATTTATTAAACGATGGATTGTAAAATTTTTTTTTTGGGGATTTTAAAAATGACTTTAGGTGACAGAAAAACGTCACATTTAATGTATCACCTTTATGAAACAAAAAATATGTCTGTGTATATCAGTGTTATCTTAAGGCGCATTTGCGAAATACTTATTTCCAAAATTCTTTTAAAATTGACTATTCCACTGTGCTAGATGTTCTTGAAGTAGTAGTAGCAACAATGTAATTTATAGACCAACTTTTCGTAAAAACTTAACCAGGTCATGAATTTTATAATCACCCAGTACAATTTTAAAATTAATTTATTAAAATACACCATCATTACTTCAAATCGTGATTTAAATCATTTGAGAGATTTTAAAATGATAATACGATAAAAATGATGATGATGAAAAACGGAAATGCAATCCCATAAGAAACTGAAAATGTACAAAATATAAATAGACAAAATGTGATGTACAAAAACAAAAACATGAGGATTAAAATGGTGGATGGATATAATCTATGGTATTACACGAAGATATATTACAGATACTCTTATTCACCACACTAATTTTGGGTTTGCTTGGTATTAGAAAAAAAAAATAACAAAAATCAACTAAGATTTAGTATTTAAGAAAATATATAAAACGATCTTAATGTCGACAGGATTATTTTTTATTTTGTATTTATATGTATCGTTCATGATTGAAGATAAATAAACTGTAGGATAAAATCTTATTTCTTAATTGTTGCAACTGCGCTAAAGCTTCTTAGACTTGTTACATGTTTTTATTTGAAGAAATAACTTATAAATGAGAATAACACACGCACAATCATATTAAATCAATATTGTGGGGTGTTTAAGTAAAAATATTTGGGATTAAGTAATTAATTTAGATTGAATGGAACACAACATAATTTTTTTTTTATTATGAAATCTCGACGGAATTAAATTAAGATGTATGTACATGAAAATTTACATAAAATGTAGAGAAATGCTACATTCACAATAAATAAATCAATTTTTTTTTTTATTCTCAAGCCGCTTCAAATTAAAGATCGCTCTAATAAATAGAAATAAAAATTATTTCTTCCACTTTGGAATACAATTTTTAATTTTTTTTTTTTTTTTGGATGGTCAAATTAGATTAAAATATTTGAAATTTAAAGAAGGTTCTTAACGGTGTTTCACTATTTCAGTTTGTCTTATAAAATACAAACATAATTTTTTTTTTTTTTGTAGTTTGGTTTGGTTTGGTTCAATTTTAATTAGAATGGATGAGAAATAACGTAAAAATACGACACGAAACAAATCTTTATCATATATTTTGTTGTTGGTGTTGTCTTGAAATTAAGAAAAGCAGAAAATATCCATCGAGTTTTTTTTTGTTATTTAGCTACAATGTACATAGTATATAGGGTTTACTTTCTCAAACATAAATGATGGATTTTAAAATTAAAAAGAACATAACAAAAGTATAAGTGTCATTTATGTAATATGTTAAGTTTTCGGTTGTTGTTTTTGTTGGATTATATTATTACGTATTTATTGTAATATTATTTAGATCGAAAAACGTGTTATAAATAACTAAAAACAACAACAATCATTAGACAAGAACATGTACTGATTCTAAAATTGAGATTGTGGAGCAATAAACTTGAACGAAACATATATGACCACCCAACTAGGGTAACTATTTTAGAATGGTGTTTTAGTTTTTAGATTATAGCTATATTTTATTAGAACGTTATGTTTGTAGAAGATTGTTTTGCCGCACCAATAAATTCCAGGAAGTTATAAAGCTTTATTTAACATCTAACTGAAACATTATTATTTAACCCTCCTCAAGTAATTTTTTTTTTACTAGCTGCTCATTAGAATATGCAGACTATTATTTTTTCTCCGGCTGTAAATTTTTTGACCGGGAATGCGGTTTTACAAATAAAACTGAAGTATCTTTTGTTTATTTTGTTAACATGATTCCCTCTTTTTAAATTTGTTACGTTATTTATAAGATAATTACGTACAAGCACATAAGTAGTTTTAACTTGTTAAATTTAGCCGAAAGTGTCCAGCCTATAGTAAACAAATGTCGATAATGCAAATTGTGTCTTTACAACCACAGCTGAAATAAAAATTATATAACTTCCAATTAGAGTACTTCAGTCGAAAGTACAGTAACAAACTACCGAGTAAATTTAATTAATAGCGTGGAAAGTGGTTCAACTAGAGTACATACTTATACCTAGAAAAATTATCAAGTCAAGTTTCTTGTGCGGGTAGCGCGTGAAAATTCCTTTGAACGAAATGCCCATGTGGTACAGTTAGAGTGCCTTGTCGATACACGTCCTAGGGAAAATTAGCAGGTTAAGTTTCATGTGGGAGCACGGTAGTTATGACCTCTATTAGAGGGGAAGGATAAAGTTAAGTAGTAGGCACTACCACCCTAACCTCTTAGGAGCGTGTACACCCGGAAGACCGTTCTACTCATGTTTTAGGTTGCACTCCGCGTATGCGCGGTTATGTGAGGTGCAACCCAAGTGCTGCCTCCTCGTAGAGACCACCGAAATCTATTTATCTTTTGAAAACAGGCTAAAGTACAGCGCTATAGGAGCAAACGTTGAGAAAACACTTTAATCAATGGTGGAACAGCGTACGAAGGTAGATGAATGGCTGTTAGAATAAGCAGTTTCTAATATGCGGACTTTCACGGGCGACTTTCCCATCCCAGCAACTCGTGGGAATGAAAAGCGAAGAATTAATTATAAATAAAGCTGGTGACGCACAAGAGCACTATAGCTCCCTCGGAAATCTTTGCGAACAAGATAATCCGATTTGAAGAGGACACGTTACTGGCATTGAAAAAATGTAGGAAGAACAAAATGGTCTCGATGACACACTCGGTTTTTACTGCTAAATCTTTAGTTACATTCGGACAAGCAGCGACATCGGAGACCATCAGTATGTGACCCTTTGAGTTTCGAAAAGTGGAACTGACATTGGTCCAGGAGGGCATTGTTGGGGCATAATCTTAATTAGTTGCTATGATTTAGCAAGACTGTAATCACTTTCCCCAAGCGGTTGACTGTACAATGGATTTCATAATTTTTAATATGATGTATTATTATTCCAAATTTTAAATTTGATGTGGAAAAAAGTGGGCTAACTGTCAAAAAAAAATGGTTGAATATTTATTTTCTGCCGTAATTTTTTTTTTTTTTGATTTGTGTAAATTTTTAAATTAAATATTTTTTTTTTTTTTTTAAATGCCTATGTGGTTCTAATAACCTGTAAGGTCCACCGGTATCTGTTATGGATAACAAAATATTACCAAATTATACACCGAACCTGTTCAATTCTGAACCTCCCGGTGAAACAAATATTGATAATGAAGTTGGAGAAGAAGATTATCAACCACAATGTCGTACCGTCGGCGGTGTTATTAAAATATGTCAATTAAATGTTGAAGGATTAACGAAGGCGAAAGTTGAATATTTGAAAGTTAAATGTGATGTTTTGCTTCTACAGGAAACCCATATGAAAGATGATCTTCAACTTTTGAATTGCGGATTAATAAATGAATTTTCGTGCATTGCTTCTATTCATAATGAACATTCTGGAATTGCGACATTTATAAGAAGTGATTTATGTGACGATTGTTCCGTTTTAATAAAATCAAACATCAATAATATTGAAATTCTGGTTATCAAATTAAATGACATCATTACCAGAATTTAATCATCCCGCAGTTTATATGGGCGATTTCAATAGTCATTATTGTCTGTGGAGTTACAACCAAGAAGATTTGAATGGAGAATTTATACTTGATTGGGCAAATAGAAACCGTTTACACTTATTATTTGATGCTAAAGATAAATCAACATTTCATTCTGGTAGATGGAACAGAGGATATAACTCGGCTCTATTTTTTTGTTTCAACAGACGATTCGTGCAATGTCTTATCTGCTGTAAGAACTGTAAGTAATAAATTTCCAAGAAGTCAACATCGATGTGTTTTTCTAGAATTCGGAATAAAAATTCCAATAACAAAATCGTTGCCGAAACCGAGATGGAACTTTAAAAAAGGTGATTGGACAGAATTTGCCAAAGCGATAGATTCAACATCAGATGGATTCCTCCGGTTGTTGAAAATTATAATAGATTTTTGGGACTTCTTACATCCACGCCTAAACGATTTATTCCAAGAGGGTTTCGAAGAACATACATTCTAAATTTGTCCAATGAATGTGAAAGATTATGGTTGTTGTATCAAGAGAACGAATCTAAAGAAATTTCAGATTAATTAATTAATGAATTAAATCAGGAACGTACTGTGAAATGGATAAATTTAGTTGAAACAATGGATTTTTCACGTTCAAGTAGAAAAGCATGGCATTTACTACAGAAAAGTGGTGATTCTAATAATAAGAATAGTGTTAACATTACAACAGTACATCCGAAGGATGTTTCGTCAAGATTAGTCAAAAATTCAAAATGTCGTATACCCAAAAAAAAAAATTCGAAACTTTAAAAATAATTGGAGAAGATCAAAGAAATTAATTACGGATTCTCCGTTGGCTTCGTCAGTATCTATTGATGAAATTAATAGTGTACTAACATATCTAAAACCAAGAAAAACTAGTGGAGTGGATGTGGTGTTTCCCTAATTTTTTTTTAATTTTTCAAAAAACGCCTGTAATTGGTTGGCGAAATTTTATTCTGATTGTTATAATCGTGGCAAAATTCCTCCGATTTGGAATTTATCAAAAGTTCGTGCCATTTTAAAACCTGGAAAGAACAAACATCTACCTGAAAATTATAGACCGACATCTTTGTTGTGCATTGGTTATAAAATTTTCGAAAAAATTGATGAAAATATTTCAAATTATCAAGCCGGTTTTAAAATTGTTTTAAAGATTTTAAAATGTTAAAAGATTTTAAAATGTTCAAAAACTTTAAACATGATCCCTGCTTTGTTATCGAATCGAAAATTTATTGTACATTTAGAAAATAAAGTTTCCAGAAAAGTGGAATTCGATGTGTAAATAATGGATTGCCTCCAGGTTCAGTTTTTGCTCCTGTTTTGTTCAATGTACTTACATCTAATTTGCCAGAAACAAAATTTAGAAAGTTTCTATACGCTGATGATTTGGCAATAGCTTACCAATTTTCATACAATGACAGAGAGGTGGTTGATGCAGACCGTACTTTGACATTGGATTTGGATTTACTAAATGATTATTGCAAGAATTGGCGACTAAAGGCGAATTCCAGCAAAACCGAAGTTGCATTTTTTCATTTATCAAATCCACATTCGAATACTAGTTTAAATGTTTACATCGATGGAATTTTAATCAAATTTAATCAGAATCCGATGTTTTTGGGAGTTACTTTGGATCGAGCTTTAACTTTTAGAATTCATTGTTTAAAACTTGGACAAAAGATTAAATCAAGAGTAAACATTATCTAAAAACTATCTGGAACTCGATGGGGTGCGAATGCTAAAACGTTACGTATATCAGCAATTTCATTGGTGTATTCAACGGCTGAATATTGTCCACCTGTCTAGGAACACAGTGCCCATACAAATCATGTAGATACAAAACTCAATAGTTGCATGTGAATTATTTCGGGTACAATTCGGGTGAATAAAACCACACCATTAACATGGCTGCCGATATGTCCAATATTAAACCACCTCATATCGGTGGTCGTGGCGTATATTAGGAGGGAAGGATAAAGTTAAGTAGTAGGCACTAGCTCCCTGACCTCTTAGGAGCGTGTATACCCGGAGGGCCATTCTGGTAATGTTTTAGGTAGCACTCCGGGTATGCGCGGTTATATGAGGTGCAACCCAAGTGCTTCCTCCTTGTAGAGACCACCGAAATCTATTTATCTTTTGAAACCAGGCTAAAGTACAGCGCTATAGGAGCAAACGTTGAGAAAAGACTCTAATCAATGGTGGAACAGCGTACGAAGATAGATGAATGGCTGTTAGAATAAGCAGTCTCTAATATGCGGACTCTCGATACGAGGTTCCAACCTGTTTGATCTGAGCCTTCCTGTGGTAGAACTAGTTGCCTCACGGGCGACTTTCCCATCCCAGCAACTCGTGGGAATGAAAAGCGAAGAATTAATTATAAATAAAGGTGGTGACGCACAAGAGCAATATAGCTCCCTCGGAGATCTTTGCGAACAACATAATCCGATTTGAAGATGACACATCACTGGTATTGAAAAAATGTAGGAAGAGGGATAGCGTCTCGACGACACACTCGGTTTTTACTGCTAAATCTTTAGTTACATTGGGACAAGCAGCGGAATCGGAGACCATCAGTATGTGACCCTTTGGGTATCAAAAAGTGGACTTGACGTGGGTCCAAGAGGGCATTGTTGGGGCACAATCTAAATTATGTGATATGATTTACATAAACTGTGATCATTTTCCCCAAGCTGAACGACGTGGACTGTAACATGTATGGTTTGGACAAAAAAACTCTATTTTTTACTATTCACCGTATGACTTTTTATTTTATTCTTTTTGTTCAGCTGTGGTTAGGTTACTGATATGACAAGACAAAAAAAGCTGTACGGAGTCGAAAATTATGTTCGAACGTTTAATATGATATTTTCATCACAGATGTCGCGTCGCTGTTTATAATTTTCGACACTGCACTGCAAATTAAACATTATAATTCTATTACAATTCTGTCATTATAAATTAAATAGTAGAATTCGACTACCATTTTGACATTACATATGTCAAATGGAATTTTACAGATAATTATTTTGATAACAATTAATTATTGGTATTTAAAGTTTATTATAACCAATTTTACAAATACAGAATATATAAAAATGATAATACAATTTTATGTTGTTTCAGCGTATGAATGTATGGAGTCTTATGTTTTAAGCATTGATATTATTTTAGTACCGAACAGGCATCCTGGAAAAGGTTCGGGGGTAGGAGAATGAGGAGCTAAAATCTAAGTTCTTTGGAAGACAATTCAGAATAGGATGGCTAAAGGTGGCTTAAAGCCTTAATCGAAAATATTGTTTCGTGGGAAGGAGCATAGTTAAAGGCTATTGGGGCAAATAACCTGCCGCAGGCTAAAATTATTTATTTTTTATACAATTAATGTTTAGAAACCTATCCTAACAGCGTCAAAGTACCGACTGATCAGCTTTTTGTTTTCATAAAGAGCCCAAAATGGAAATATGAATGTGAATAAATGGTAGCATTTCATTATTCTACACAATCTCGGTAGATAGCTCATTAATACACAAGTTTAGTTATGTCCAGCTACAAGCCGTCTTCAAGGAAAAGGAATGCAATGGTTCAGCCTGAGAGAAGCCCGGCTGTGGTTCCTGCGGAGAAGAATTCAATGGTTAAAGTCCTATCCAAAAGCAGCAAAACGGATTTAAAGAAATAAGGAGGAGGGCGTTGGTGGGTTCATTATTAGCTGCCTCACAGAAAAAATTCGCGGAAGTTCCGAAGGGTAGAGGTCAACAGGTGTAGGAAAAAATTCAGCCACTTGCCACAAGTCAGCGTGGAGGGCTAGGCAATAAGAGACCAAATCCGCGCCTTAGTCGAACGAAAATCATTCAGATTAACCTGCACCCTCTGGATGAGGCTAGGCGGATCATAACCCATAGCGGTTTTGACATATAGGACAAAAACCTAATTATCATTTGAAATGTATTTGAAAGAGCCTCTTTTTATGATCACTAGCACATTCGATTTGATATAGCGGCCAAAAACCATGCAGAGGCAGCAAATAAAAGTTCCGAAACTGATCGACTGGGGCTTATATAAGGAACTTCTCATAAAATCCACTAAGGGGTTAAAGTACAAGAAGAGTTTCCAAAAACAATTGTCCCTTAGCGAAGCGGAATGCTGGAAAATCCAGGAAAAAATCAAGAAAGTTATTTACCAAGGCATACCGCACCACCGAATGGGGCGAGCACAAATTGGCTGGGGTTGAATATAATAACAAACTATGGAGATCCAAAAGGGCAACTTGGAGAATTTTTTGTAAAGGAATCGATGAATTGGCTTTCTGCAGCGCAGCTCTAAAAATTCCTGCTTGGAGATCATTTTAAATGATAAAGGACTACCCAGAGAGCAGATGGAACTT
Source organism: Tipula vernalis (assembly GCA_958295665.1). Classification (NCBI taxonomy): domain Eukaryota; kingdom Metazoa; phylum Arthropoda; class Insecta; order Diptera; family Tipulidae; genus Tipula; species Tipula vernalis. The sequence goes on along the minus strand of OY282559.1, from coordinate 360,630,447 downwards.
TTACTGGGAGACGAAAGAAGCAATTAGGGTACTTTTAGAGACCGACTTTCCGAACTGTGTATAGTGACGAACTTTGTGAGGTAGCTTACGCACCACACACCAATATCTGGAAGGTGTCTTTCTCGAAGCATTTCTACGGCTCTTTTAAACTGTTAAATTATGCTGGATGAGATGGTATTTTGCCAGCTTTGCTGCAGAAAGTTATTTAGAAAATTTTCCCCAGTCTGGTTTAGTTTTTCCAGGCAAGCTATGCATTTAGCTAAAATCAAAAAAATTGGAGTAGAGTTAATGTGATTTTTATACCTGGGGGAGGCGCCCAAGAGGAAAAGGCTTTCTGAGGGTCTCTTAAAAATATTTCATGTGAGTTGTTCGAGTGTGTTCAAGATTACAGGTAAATTAGCTAGCGAATCGGAAACATTGGTAATTGATAGACTACAAACACTTCTGATTAGCCACGTATATGATGTCCAGAATAATCTGGATGATTTGGCGATTATAATTTGGAGAAATTTGATGAAAGCATCTCCTGTTTTACTCAGGATACACTCAATATAGTACGGAATTGGTATATATAGGAAGGACTTCACATCAACCCGAACAAAACGTTTACTGTGCCCTTTACGATGGTGACAAAATTTACCAAAAGGACTGGTTAGGCCTGAGAGTCTAACAGTAATTTTTAATAATCATTAGGCCTATGGTCGCATACGCATCGCTAGTATGGTGGGAGAAAAGAGCGAAAACAGCACATAGCCAGCCTCGGTCTTACCGTCTGAATGAAAATATGCTATACTGGCACCTCTACGACTGACTCCATTGCACCTTTATAGTGAAAATAATGCTGCAAATAGGGCCTAGGTATTCAGGCTAGATAATATGGTAGGTCATCTGAGAACAATTACCAACAAGATGCCTTCCGATTGTATGCCAACTAAACTGGACTTCTTCAAACACTTCTGTGTTATGAAAAACACAGAATAAATCACCCACAAAAATAACGAACTGCATATAAATCACCCACAAAAATAACGAACTGCATTACGGCCATTTACGATCCAAAATCTTTGTTTCAGAAGACTTGGCAATAAAGATTGCCCAGCATGTAGGTTGAGCAAGTGAGTTTCGTAGATTATCAGCCAAGTAAGTCTATGGCTTTTGGGTAATATGATTAGGTGTTTCATGTCAAATTGGCAGTCAAGATTCGACAGACGTCCTCCCTGACGTCCTCAATATTCCATCCTTGTCAATGAATGGTGACAATGAAATAATCTGACTTTTACGATCAATAGGTTCTCCGTTGATAAGTGTTTGGATGTCGAACCACCACAGATTTGAATATTCATCGAAAAAGTGTTGCTGATCATTTTGATTTTGTTAAATAATGAAAAATTCTTCAACAAAACTGAAGCATTTTCACTGCTTTCAATATGAAGATGTGCTACGACTGGTGATATTTGACATTCTTCGCACATTGTCTCGAATTTTAGTGGGTTGCTCGATGTCCAATTTTGTTTTCGACAAATCAACCACTTAGGACCGGGCCACCATTGATCGAAATCTTGAAGTAGTTCTGGACTAATCCCTCGTGATTCAATGTCAACAAGATTTTCCTTAGATGGTACATAGTGCCACTGACTTCTATAGGCACTACTTCCATGATTTGAAACGTGCGATTATCAATAAAAGTGTTCCATCTTCGCGGATGATCTGATAACCAAGCCAATACAATTTTTGAGTCAGTCCAAGCAAATACTTGAAACTGGTGGGCTCGGAAAATTTTAGAAGAGAATTTCATTAGCTTAAGGCTCCACATAGCTCAAGTCGTGGAATTGAGACTTGTTTGATTGATACCACGCGAGTTTTGGCGATGATTAGTGATGTTTTAATATTGCCTGCTGCATCTTCAATATGTAGATAAACTACGGCTGCATACGCCAGCCGGATCGATTTCGTGGTTGAAGAAATAAAAAAATGACGAGGAATTTGGATGGTTTCAAGTTTAGGCAAATTCAATTTTATACCCTTCCATTCTTGACTGAGACATCTGCCGAGATTCATCCCATTAAATGTTTCGAATTCATAATTTTTGGAAAAGTATCTTAATAGCTATAACCGATGGAGATACCCAGCCCAAGGGATCAAAACTTTTGAAAATCTCAGAGTGTAAATGCCGCTTGGATTACGTCGTGCTGCAAGTTATGTTGATTACGAATGAAAAAACATCTCTCACAGGATTCCATTGAACACCGAGAGTTTTGATGGTCGCGGTATCGTCGTCAAAAGTTAACATGGTAGGTTCCTTAAGATCATCAGGAATTCTAGATAAAAAATCTGATGAGTTCGATTTCCATTTCCTTAGACAGAAGCCAGCTTCCTCTATATGTGACATAGTTCTTCAAACAAGTTGATCGCGTTATTAGGGTTTTCACATCCCGAAAGTAGATCATCGATATAAAAATCTCGTTTTATGATTATGTCAGTCGTACAATGTATCTTCTAGCTTTGTTCCGTTGGACTGACTGGTTGAAATATTATTCGCACAATTGATCATCTGGCTTGTGTTTCCATGTTGTTGGAGGTTCCTCAAGCTCCCAAAACCATTGAATGGTTTTGTTCACATCATCAACAGTGATAGTTGCTGGAACCGACGTGGTTGAAGGGTCATCATGTACTTGTGGCCCTAGAAGAATCCATCCAAAAATGGTTGACTATGCATCTGTATGTCCTGTTAAGACGATTTTTTCCGGCTGCATTAAATCGAAATATAAATCAACACCAAATAAAATATCAATTTCTCTTGAAGTGCCGAGATATAAATCAGCCAGTTCCAGTGAGGGCAATTGTTCCCCAAATAAATTAGCATGATCGACTGGATGAAGGGTAAGTAGCTTCGGTAACACATAAGCGCTGAAATTCAGGGTATTTGACGATGAAAACCTTGACGACCCGTTGATTTTAAATACACCTCTGGTCTTAGCAGCTTGTATATCAGCCATGCCGTTTACAGCGATTGATGATGAATATGAACGTCCAAGTCGCAGGCGCTGAACTAATGTTTCCGATACGAATGTACATTGCGAACCAGAGTCGAGCAATGCATTGGCAAAATGTATGTGAACTTTCATTCACGTATGTGAATGAGAGCGGGCGGTAATGACGGAAGCCGCGGATTTGAAACGATGCTTTATTTAATTGTAGAAAACGACTTTGTGGTTAAAGTGGCCATGTCTTGAATTTGCGGTGGTTCCATTTTAATTCATTTAGTTTTAATTCATTCAGTGAGATTAATTCTTGATAGTTTGGATCACAATTAATAATTTAATTCATCGACAGTGTGAGATCATGAAGTGTGACCTAGTGTTCGTGAACGCGTATATAATAATTCGATGCATGAGGCTTAATGGTTGATTGTTGTTGTTGTGGATAATTAAACAGGTATTGAAAGTTCATTGGTTCGGACCCATGAAGCAATGAAACATGCCGTTTATTGAAGGTACGACAATTTGACAAATCAGGGCATTCATTTACTGAATGATTCATGCGCAGACAATTGTAACAAGCTCCCGATTGATTGACTAAATTTCGTCTAAGTCTGACATCGAAACTGCGAAATTTCATACAATGAAGCATGGGCACAAGGTCAAATTTGAATTTAACGTCATTGTTTTGAAGAACTGTTTACCCCTGGAATGTTGGTTTTGCTGTGAAAATGTTTGGTTTCGTAACCCCGATTGTCAATTTCTTCATCTGGTATTTAAAAATTTAAAAAATCGGCAAGTATTGGAAAATCCCTTTCGGTTGTTTCCGTTGACCATAACTGTTTTGTCTCACTATCCAGCTTACGTAAAATAATTTGTATCAACCATGTATCTCGATAATCAGCTTCGCTACCAATGGTTCGAATTCCGATTAAAATTTCGTCACACTTGTCAAAAAGTGAACGAATATCAGATACCTTCCCACTCATTGCTGATGATAAATCGAGAAATGTGGTGATGTATGATGTCAAGATTTTTCTTGATCCAATTGAAGTCTATTATCAATAACTTAATGGACCTCTTCACTTGCAAGTTGACCTTATACTTTTTCTATAGGGATAACTATTGGCAATACTGTCAAATATCCTTCATCTAAGTCCATAATCATGTGAGCCGGCCAGCTAAAATTTTCTAACGTCGAGGGAATTTATTACGGCTTTAGTTAACAACAAATATATTAAACAATCCTCTACATAATTCCAACGTCAGCTGACGTATGGTACCTGGTTTTTTAAACCTTAAACAACTCAAAAAGCCGATATTCACTTTTTCTTAACCCCGTGATTTCTTAACGTGGTTCGGGTTTTCAACTATCTAAGGGTTAAATGAATTCGGGTACTGTAATCAATTTTAGAGAGACGTACTTCAGGACAAGACATTTCGAAAATTTCATTTTAAGTATTATAAATATAAGGTGCTGCTGTTAATTTGTATCCTTAATCTACGTGATTTCCTAACGAAGCCCGCACATTCTTCATTACATACGACGTTTAATCCCTGTGACATCAAAATGAGACTTGGCTTTTAAATGTATTTGAGGTTAAGAAGTTGGGTACCATAGGTCATTTTATATGCCTAAACCTTAAGGTTTACGATTCCTTGCAATTAGTGAGGCTTGGCTTATAAAGTATCAAGGGTTAACAAATCGAGCAGCGTTTGCAAGTTCCGGGAGACATGTCAAAAATCAGCGCAAAAATTTTCAAAATCACTGTGTATCATTGTAAGTATTATATACGGTTAAAGTTAGCCAAAAGTTGCCAGCCGAAACTGAAAAATCGATAATGCAGATGGGGTTAGTCCAGCCGAAAGTAAATAAATGGTTATGTAGATTATGTAATCCCGCAGCCAAAAGTTCCCAGTCGATAGTATAAAGTCGATAATGTAGATTATATTATTAACATTCCAGCCGAAAATATAAAATTTTGTGGTTGTCAACCGAAAGTAAATAGGATACATGAGTGAGAGAGAGTGTTATGTCTATAGATAAATTCCATTGATGTGACTTGTCAATATCTATCGCAGGAAAAAAGTTCAGTTCAAGTTTCCTGTGGGAAAACTCGAAAAATTGGATTTTCCAAAAACATTAGAAAATTTGTATAAAATCAGCTTCTAGAGTGATGTTATGTCTAGAGATGGATAACATTAGTATGACTTGTCAATAGCTAACGCAGCAAAAAAATTCAGTTCAAGTTTCCCGTGGGAAATCTCGGAAAATACGATTTTCCAAAAATCATTAGAAAATTTGTATAAAATCAGCGTTAAGAGTGGTGTTATGTCTAGAGATTGACTACATTGGTGTGAATTGTCAATAGCTATCTCAGGAAAAAAATTCAGTTTAAGTTTCCTGTGGGAAATCTCGGAAAATTCGATTTTCCGAAAAACATTGGAAAATTTTTATGAAATCAGCCTTTAGGGTGTTATGTCTGAAGGTGAATTGCATTGATGTGACTTGTCAATAGCTAATGCAGGAGAAAAATTCAGTTCAAATTTCCTGTGGGAAATCTCGAAAAATTCGATTTTCCAAAAATCATTAGAAATTCTGTATAAAATCGGCCTTTTAAGTGTCATGTCTGGAAATGAATTGCATTGATGTGATTTGTCAATAGTTCCAAGTTTCCTGTGGGAAATCTCGGAAAATTCGATTTTCCAAAAATCATTAAAAAATTTGTATGAAACGAGCCTTTCGAGTGTTATGTCTGGTAATGAATTGCATTGATGTGACTTGTCAATAGCTAATGCAGGAAAAAAATTCAGTTCAAGTTTCCTGTGGGAAATCTCTGAAAAGTCCATTTTCCAAAAATCATTAGAAAATTTGTATAAAATCAGCCTCTAAAGTGTCATGTCTGGAGATGAATTGCATTAATGTGATTTGTCAATTGTTCCAAGTTTCCCGTGCGAAATCTCGGAAAATACGATTTTCCAAAAATCATTAGAATATTTGTATAAAATTAGCGTTTAGAATAGTGTTATGTCTAGAGATGGATTACATTGATGTGACTTGTCAATATCTATCTCAGAAAAAAAATTCAGTTTAAGTTTCCCGTGGGAAATCTCGGAAAATTCGATTTTCCGAAAAACATTTGAAAATTTTTATGAAATCAGCCTTTAGGGTGTTATGTCTGAAGGTGAATTGCATTGATGTGACTTGTGAATAGCTAATGCAGGAGAAAAATTCAGTTCAAATTTCCCGTGCGAAATCTCGGAAAATTCGATTTTCCAAAAATCATTAGAAAATTTGTATAAAATCAGCCTCTAAAACGTTAGGTCTTGAGATGAATTGCATTGATGTGATTTGTCAATAGCTAGGTTAGGTTAGGTTAGGTTGGAGTGGCTGCTTACGCACACTTAGACCGGTGACGGTCCATTGTGATACCACAGGATGTATCCCCTTTTACCCCTATTGGAACCATTTCGAGCTACTTATGTAGCGTAAGACGTCCCGCACTTTAATGTTTTCGGGATCCGGGAGGCAGTCCATCCTGAACTTACCTAAATGTGTGTGCCTTCTGAGAGCCAATGCTGGACACGAGCAAAGGAAGTGGACCAACGTCTCTTCCTCCTCTTCGTCCAAGCAGCTTCTGCAGAAGTCATTAGCCTCCAGACCCAGCCTTCTTGCATGTTCTCCAAAAAGGCAGTGTCCCGTGAGAATTCCTACTCTTAATTCACGTCTTCGTAAGGATATTAATGCCCTAGTGCGCCCCAAGTCCAACTTTGGCCAAACATGTCTTGCAACTCTACAGGTGAGGGCGTTAGACCACCTTTCCCCCGCTGAGTATAGCGCCTGCTTCCCAAGTTCTTGTCTCAGCGCTGTTATAGGCCTCCCCAGACTTGCCCTTTCCGGTTGCAGCTGGAGAGTCGTACCATGCCTAGCAAGTTCATCTGCCCTGCAGTTCCCCATGACGCCCGAGTGACCTGGGACCCAGACTACCTGGATATTGAAATGCTCACCCATCTCATTTAGAGATGAGTGACAACTCAACGCCACCCGTGACGCCAAAGACACCGATTCTAACGACCGGATCGCCGCTTGACTGTCCACATAGATTGTGATATCGTCTGAGGATAACACATTATGCCTCAACCACGTCATGACCTCCTCAATCGCTACGACTTCAGCTTGGTACACGCTGCAGTAATCAGAGAGACGAACAGAAATATTTACATTTAATTTGTCACAGAATACTCCAGCTCCTACTTTGCCGTCTAGCTTGGAGCCATCTGTGAAGAATTGCAACGCTTCGGTTTCCAATAACGGTCTATCCCTCCAGGATTCCCTTGAAGGGAAGGAGGTCCGAAATCGCTTCTCGAAGCGTAGAGTAGGTTTAATGTAGTCAAGATTCGCCAGCTCATCCTTCAACGATCTGACTATAGTAGAGTGTCCTATACTAAGACACCTCCACTGAGAGACGGCTGCAAGTCGTACAGCCGTATTTGCCGCCATCTGTTTGCAAAAAATGTCGACCGGAAGAAGGTGCAACATAACCTCTAAGGCACTTGTCGGTGTCGACCTCAATGCCCCGCTAACAAGCATACAGGCCGTTCTTTGCACTCTCTCAATCTTGCTTTTGTAAGTTACCTTATCCAGAGCTGGCCACCAAACACCCACCCCGTACATGAGTACAGGTCTCACTACGGCGGTGTAGAGCCAGTGTACCAGCTCCGGCTTCAGACCCCATCTATGACCAATGGCGTTCCTACAGGAGTACAAAGCAATAGTAGCTTTGTTTATTCTCTCCAACATGTTGGGCTTCCAACTAAGCTTACTGTCCAAGATAATGCCCAGATATCTAGCTCTATCAGTAAAAGCAAGTCTCGTGCCATTTAAGGTAGGAGGGACAACTACCGGGATTTTGTATTTCTTAGTAAAGAGTACCAGCTCTGTCTTGGACGGGTTAATACCAAGTCCACATTTGCCAGCCCATTTCGTAACGATGGTAAGCGCATTCTGCATTACGTCTACAATCGTGCCCAGGAATTTCCCGGTAACAGCTAAAGCTACGTCATCTGCGTACGCGATAACTCCAATACTCTCTCTCTCCAATTCAAGTAGTAACCCGTTTACCACTATGTTCCAGAAAAGAGGGGACAGAACCCCCCCCCCCCCTGCGGAGTTCCCCTAGTTACTCGCCTCTTGAAGGTGGAGTCCCCCAACTTCGAGCTAACAATCCTGCTTCCCAGCATATAATTGAATAACCCTATCAGAGGAACGTCCACCTCCAAAAATGACAATCCCTCCTTGATTGCCTCCGCTTTCACATTATTAAAGGCGCCTTCTATATCCAGGAAGGCCACCAAACAGAATTCCTTCGAATTAATCGATTTCTCAATCGTAGACACCAAGGCGTGCAGAGCCGTGTCCACAGATCTACCCTTTGTGTACGCATGCTGAGACGATGCCCACTTCCTGGCACCTATTTTATCTCTGATGTATACATCCAGCAGCCTTTCCAAAGTTTTCAAAAGAAAGGATGATAGAGTTATTGGTCTTAGGTCCTTAGGATAGACATGTGAGCTTTTCCCCGCTTTCGGTATGAACACCACATTGACCTCCGTCCAGTACCTAGGAATATAGCCCAGCTTCAAACACCCTTTGAATATAGCTTCCAGGTAAGGAAGAATAATTACTGAGTTGTTTTGAAGTTCCGCTGGTATAATTTGATCCGGACCAGCCGATTTAAATGGTTTAAAACCCCTCAGTGCCCATAGGATCCGTTTTCTGGTTACGATATCCTCTGTGGTTACTGACAGTGATTCCTGATGATTAAAACGCACCAACAGGTCTTCAAAGCTCCCTGGGAAGTGTGTCTCGAAGAGAAGCTCCAGAGATTCTCCACTAGAAGCTGTCCAAGATTCGTCCGGTTTTATCAAAAAACTAGGACTAGATGTACTTTTGGAAAGAATCTTCCTAAGGCGGGAGGTTTCGGATACCGCTTCCATATTATCACAGAAGATTCTCCAAGACCTCCTTTGTGCCTTTCATAATTCTTTCTTATAAGTTCCGAGTTTCTCCTTATAGGAGTCCCAATCCTGAGCCTCGCTTGTATTTTTGGCTCTATTAAAGGCTATCCTACAAGCCTTTCGATAGGTTCCCAGTTCCCTGGACCACCATACCGGTTTTTGCCTACCCCTAGGCTTAGCTAGTGGGCAGGCAGCGCGAAAGGATCGGTTGCATGCGCTAGTAACGCTAGCCACCATGTCCTCCAGCTCCCCAACGGTCGTCGGGGGCTCCATAGCCCTCGTCGGTAACATTTCCTCCAATAATTCCCCATATTTGCTCCAGTTGGTCCTTCTAGGGTTCCTGAAGGCTTCCCGGGTAGCAGGGTGAATATCGAGGCTATAGGTTAAATATCGATGATCAGAAAAGGAGTGTTCCTTATCCACCCTCCAATTTTTAACCATATGAAAAATATTATTTGAGGCAAGGGTCACGTCTAGAACCTCCTGCCTGTTACTAGTAATAAATGTGGGTTCCCGCCCAATATTACACACTGAAAGGTTAGTACTCATCAAATAATCAAAAAGCGACTCACCTCTTTCATTAATGTCTGTGCTTCCCCAGATAGTGTGATGCGCATTAGCATCCACTCCCAGTACCACACCTACCTTTGATTGTTCCGCTTAACGGATCAGCTCCTCTAGGTTATCCGGAGGAACCTCCTTCTCCCGGTCCATGTAGGCTGAAACTAGCCATAATCTGGAAGTGCCTACTTCCAGGCTAACTGCAGTAGTGTCACCATTGCTGTATTGAGAGAGAAGGAAAAGATTAATATTATTTTTTCCAAGAATACAAGATCTGATCTTCCCAGAGTTACAAGAGGATATAGTTTTATACCCCTTGGTTCTGAGGCCACAGATCCTGTTGTTGTTAATCCAAGGTTCTTGGATTAGGATCACATCCTCACCCGAACTAGTCAGCCTGAGGAGTAGAGCTGCCGAAGCAGCCTTAGAATGGTGAAGGTTAATTTGAGTTATCTTAATCATAACCATTTCACCTCTACCTACCTTTATGATAAATTCCTGCTACCGCAGGAATATTAATTCCCGGTAATTTGGGATGCGCCGGATACGCCCGTCTCGCCACCCCTCGTACCCTCTATAGAGGACTTGTCAGTGCCCCCCTGTCTGGCCGGGCTGTCGACATCCTCCTCCATCGGAACACCAGCTCCTTCGCTTATGTGCACCACCTCATCCTTCGAGAGAGTCCTTGCCCTAGCGAGGTCATCGGATTCACTCTCCCCCCTACCCTCAGCTTCTTCCCCCATGCTGCTGGTACCCCCTTCAGGCCTGGGCGGGTTGCCACCGTCCTCCGGTTGGCCTCCCGTACGCGCTTCCGCCCCATCTTTCTTATAAACGTTGAGCGTAATTGACCCGAAACCGAAGTCAATTACTCCCTTCGTTTTGTGAAGGAGGGCAAGGGACTCCTTATTTATCACCATGATTGATAATTTCGAGCCCCCCTTGGCCTCCTCCTGCTTGACGATCTTCCAATTTCCTGTCGGAAGATTCGGGTTACTGGCCTAAATGATTTTCAAAGCCCCGTCTGGGCTAGCCGGTTCGGATGGCAGCCATACACGTGCCCGCGGCCTGCTGGGAATTTCCTCCCGGCTAACTGCCGCAAGCTTTGCGCCTGGCCACACCTCCCCTACTTTGGCTATAGCCTTTTTGTACAGATCCACAGATCTAGAGTCCGAGCATGCAGTCATCTTTACACGCCCTTGATACCATCCCGCATCTCTGCAGGATGGGGGTGGTCCCGGATTTTCACCCAGGACCTTTAAAAAGACGAGGTTGAGTGCATTATACACCAACCTCCATTTTTCCGCCGTGATGCTCCCATCTTCTTGACTTTCGTCAATGACGGCTAGCATCAACACATGCTCCCTCAGGACCTCGCTGAACAGCTTTGTCCCTGAGTTGGAGCTCGGCTTCTTTTTAGTCACCAACTTGGCCCGCTTGCTGTTGACTACTTCCACCTCGTCCTGGGACCGCTGTCTTTCCGACATGTGGTCCCTTTCCGAGCTTCCGCAGCCCACAGTGCTCCTTGCCCAAGCTACTGATCTTCTTTGCTCTTCCGTAAGCTGCCCCTCGGGGGTCGCAGCCCACTTCTCGAGAATTCGGAGCGCCGAGCGGCGATTCCTGTATCGCCTTTTCGCCGGAGGAATGTCTCTCGTCCCACTCCCCTGTGCTGCGTTGGTACCGCTAACTCCCGGGACTTGTGCCCTAGAGTCAGCCACCTTTGCAACCTTAGAGGCCCCACCCGTCTGGTTCGAGGTACCTCCCTCCGCTGATACCGGCTTTTGAGGAGAGCCGGTGCCCTTTGTTTTGGTTTTTGATCTATCCATTCGATTCCCACGAGTATCGGAGAAATAAAGGTCCGCCTGCGCAGAGATCCGTATACGCAGGTAAGGCTAATTACAACTGGAGGTCGCCAGGTATCCAGAGGGCTCCGTTAGCGACTGGGCTTTGTTAAATGGGCCCCAGCCTATTACACCATCAGCACGGGTCGCTTAACGCCTTAATCCAGCCCATTCGGCTCGCTAGCACCCAGGCCTCCCTGCACCCCCTTCCCTCCGCCCATTCTCTCCCCCATTCACCTAATCTCATGGAGAGCCCAATCCAATGGGATCCATTCCATTCACCGGGTCACCCGTTTATAGGGGCCCCCACTCATCACCCGCAGAGACACCGGAGGTGCAGAGAGGACGTGACGCCCAGTCCGCCGTGGTTATTGGTCGATGGTTTTCCGGCGCCATCTGTTCGCCTTTTCATGCTGGGCATCATAGGCACTCAGAATTTAATGAACTCAGGTTAACCACTCCCCAGTTCCCTGAGACTCTCCCCCCAGCTGGACTGCGGTTGGGGGCGGCTTATTTAATTCACCGCTAACCTACCTATCGATAGGTCGTCCACTATCCACCACCTGTGACCCCCCCGATAGCTGCAGTACGCCACGGGTTGTCAATAGCTAATGCAGGAGAAAAATTCAGTTCAAGTTTCCCGTGGGAAATCTCGGAAAAGTCCATTTGCCAAAAATCATTAGAAAATTTGTATAAAATCAGCCTCTAAAGTGTTATGTCTGGAGATGAATTGCATTGATGTGATTTGTCAATAGTTCCAAGTTTCCTGTGGGAAATCTCGGAAAATTCGAATTTCCAAAAATCATTGAAAAATTTGTTTGAAACCAGCCTTTCGAGTGTTATGTCTGGAGATGAATTGCATTGATGTGACTTGTCAATAGCTAATGCAGGAGAAAAATTCAGTTCAAGTTTCCTGTGGAAAATCTAGGGAAATTCGATTTTCCAAAAATCATTAAAAAAATTTGTATGGAACCAGCCTTTCAAGTGTTTTTTGGTGATGAATTGCATTGATGTGACTTGTCAATAGCTATCGCATGAAAAACAATTTTTAATAATTTTTGGAAAATCGAATTTTCCGAGATTTCCCACGGGAAACTTGAACTGAATTTCTTTCCTGCGTTAACTATTGCCAAATTACATAAAAACGATTTAACTTCAGATGCTGATTTTATTCCAATTTTTTGTATTCTTCTGATTTTCTGAGATTTTCCACGACTTGGTTAAACAAAATTTTCCACCTAAGACCATTTACAAATGTTTTTATTGCAATACATGTATCCTATTTATTTTGGCTTTCAACCACCTAATTGTTTATTTTCGGCTGGAATGTTAATAACATAATCTGCATTATCGATTTTTTAGTTTCGGCTGGAAAATTTCGGCTAACTTTAGCAGGGTAGGTATTATATAAATTTTGAAACGGACTGTTTTATATGAGACGTTGCCACTAATTTTCTTCTTCAATATCCGGGATACCTACAAAGGGGTTTTCGCGTACCGTATGCCATTTCAGGATCTCTGAAAACAGCATAAGGAATTTAAAAATGGACACACCTCATCTGTCAGTTCGGTGAGATATATCTGTTGTCAGAACAAAAATTGTCGATACTTTACCTTTTACCAGTAGTTTAAGAATTCGAGTACTGCATCAATTTTAGGGAGACATTCTTAAATCCAGCACAACAAATTTCGAAAATGGCCGTGTATCATTATATGTATTTTGTAAGGCTCTGAGACTTTATTAGGGATTAAGGAGTCGGAAGCAACACCTCTCTGAGAGGGAGAGTCAAGAAATTTCGTAGTTTGATGTGTTTCATTGTAAATACTAGTGTTTACCCTATATTCCCAGGTCGAGTATTATATGCCATTTCATTAAGGTATAAAAATGACCGTGTTTCGTTATAAGCATTATGTAAGGAGTTGTGAATAATTTCCACCCTATATTAGTATGTTACCATGTAATATTTCAGGGAGATATCTCTAAGATTGGCGCAATAAATTTCCAAAATTACCCTACTATTGGATTGTGAATTCGTGTACTATGATAAATTTCAGGGAGACATCCCTCCCGAAATCGACATTTTTCTCGATCTCTGCTTCATCTCAATTGTTTAAAGAAATCCATTTGATCTATCGTTTCAAATATATTTTTCTTAATGGAATTTACTGTGCCTAACATTTGAGCCGAGACATACATTTTGAGAAAAATCTTTTTTAAAGCGAAAGATTTTTAAACTTAAAACCAAAAATGATATCCGGGCCTTCAATAACAAATTCTCAAGAGGTTCTTATCGTACATATCAAGTCTCCTATTTTATGTTAAAATCATCCAAATGCACCCCACTCCTTTAATTATGCCAAATGCCCGGACCTTTTTTTTGTGAGAAATAAGAACTTGGAGAACATTGTTAAACGGTACTTTTCAATTTTGCAGAAGGAATATCTAACTTAAAATCGAACGTACTCAAGGTAATTGGTTTACTTCTTGAAATATTTCCATTTTCGGAAGCAAATAAAAAATTTAATTAAATAACTATTCCAAAATAATATTCTGATGCCTCTATAAATAGCATCACGATCAGATAATTTAATACGTGTTAAATTATAATAGCTGTATAGTATCCTCTAAAATTATAATTTACCTAAAAATTATTCGTCTTATCATGGTAAAATCTATTCCATATAAGTGGTCACACGAAACACAACCGAACGTGCTTAAGATAATTATTTACGATAATCTTTTAAGATTACAAACACAATTCGCGGCTACTGAATATACAAAACTTTGCGATTTAATCAGTAGTAGTCGTATCATATAAACAGCAATAACCATAAATATATCGGGTATTATCTTAAATTTTTCATCAAAAGTCCTCAGCTAGACATTACCTTACTGGTGAATCGCTCGCCTTTCTATAATAATAAAAAAAAATGTTTAATAGTTTTCGATCTCAAAATTTAAAGTGTTATTTGTACGTAAATATATTTACGTGAAATGCCTAAAGATTAATTTGCCTTTCATATTCTTGTTAGCAATAAAAATTCATTTATGATTTTGTTAAGAAGATGCGCGCTTCAATTTAAATTTCCATGCGCGCTCTTCTTAAAAAAATATAAAAATTGTTGCAACCAAGCCCAAACAATAAATCATTGGATAGTTTGTAATCAAACTATTTTTATTTTCTCTTTTGTTGTTATATATTCATTTCAGAGTGTTGTTCCTCTTCTGCGCTTTACCTCTTCTACTTGGTATTCTTCATCATTGTATTTTACACTTTAGTTCCAAGGTGAATATACTGAATCTTTTGTACAAGTTTTTTTTTTTTTTTTAATATAAATTTCTTGTTAAAGTAAGAAGTAGGAAAAAAAACATATGATGAGTCTTGAATAAGAAACGAAAAAAAAAAAAAATTCTTAACAAGAAGTCGTGATGATGAGGAATATATCAGTGGATCTTATTTTTTTTTTGTTTCTTAATTTCATGAAACTCGTATAAATAAATTTCTTACGTTTTGTTGTGTTGCTGTTGTTGTTGTTGTTTTTCAATTTTAAATATAATCCATGAGAGGACATTTCAATGAAGAATTAATAACAACATCGATGAAAATAACAAACTATTTCTCGCTTTTTGTTAAAAATGACAACACGACATCAATAATATATAGTGTATGTTGTTTCATATGTACATACTTATATACAACACAAATGTAATGCGGTTGTGATTTTTATAGATCTTGAAATGGTAGTCTTTTTCTTAATGATTTTTATCTACGAGAACATATTCCATTTCTATATGTATCTCTCTGCGTCTCATATGTCTTACGATTTTTTTTTTTTTTTTGTTTGTTGTAAACTTGACTAGTCCAAATTTAATTTATGATGCGCGATGATGATATGTTGATGCGTGATGCGACAACCGACAACAATAAAGACGAACTGTTATGGTAATGGAGAAATCTGTTATCCATATATAAAATGCACATGCATATATTTTTGGTAGTCGTTCTCTACAATATCACAGTTTGATTTATGTTTGGCTGACAAATAATTTTACACGCTCGCCTAGCTGGTAGCTAACATAAGAAATGGCCGCCAGCAAATCACTATTAAAAGCTAAAAATAATTGTTAAAATAGTACGTTACTTCATTAGGATTAAACGTGGTATTTTGTTTGACGAACAATAAAGTTTGTGTGGGAGCAAGTGCAAAGATTGCGAGTCAAAAATCATGACTTTTAGAGTTAAGATGAAACCATTTACCATCAAACCAATCATAGTATAAATACAGTGAAATCCGGGTATAAAACCCCCATTTATAAAAGGCATCCGGTTATATAACCTCCCTTGAAGATCATTGAGGAACATAATTGGATAATTGAGGATCACTACTCATAACTAATGGATAGTTATGTAGTATGATAGTTATGTAGTAAGATAGAACATCTATACAATATAATGGTTAATAGTGGGTTGATTCCATTTGTCGCTGTTAATTGAGATAAGTTATTAAGGAGGCTGCGTTAACTAGATTCGTTAATGAAAGTATTGAAGTTTCGAATAAAGCAGTAACTAAACTTTACTTGATGAAATGGCATTTGTCTGCTTTATGTGGTAAATTGTAATACAAAGGATAAAGTTTCAGCTAAGGAAAATTGGCTTATTGATGTACTTATCTGCCCTTTCGTTAATTTAGGTAATTCAAATGATCGAGTTCACCAATTCTTACACAACCATCTGTCAGAGTTAGTCCGACGCCAATACTCCACATCGATCTACAACCGGCTTTCACCTTGGCTGTCGCAAGTCTAAATATCATCATTCGATACTTTCGATGTTTTCTTTAGCTGCTTTGTCTCTGCCTTATTCTTCTCGTAATGCTAGTGTCAATTCTATTTACAACCAGAACGCCTCTATTATTTGAAATAAAGCTAAAAAAATCCGAGACCCGGCTTACAAAAAGAATGAACTCATAAACATAATTTCCATCCGAAGACATAAATCGTAGCTACGAAAGACAAATACAGCTTTGACATCAGCTTAAAAGGTAGAGGTACGTTGATTACTGTGAAGAATGCAGTTTCTAGCGAACTGGTCACTCGCCACCCTATTTTTCCCAGTTGTCAACTTTCATAAGATGGCGATGTGATGCCATTCCAAAACGATACTGCAGGCGGACTAATTTTGTTTGATATCAAAATGTATGATCCAAAACCAATATTGAAACAAATTTTATTGTCCTTTCCCACATAAAACTTGATCAGATTTAAATCAGTTGGTGTCATGAAATACAGCTATTATTTAAAAAAATCGTCACTATAAAGTTTAAAATTAAACCTTTCTTTTAACAGATTGTATATGATTTTACGTTGAGGCATGGAATAACATAAACTTTATCAATTGAATGGGAGTGGTACCAGTATAATACATATACTCTATTTATTATATACTCTATTTATACTCTATTTATTTTATTCTATTGTAAAAAACTCAGGAAAAAGTGTGCTGTATACAGAAATTGACAGAAATATTGGTAAGTACGGTAATCAATTTAAGAATTGAACAATCTATACCTTAAATATTTTAGATTGGGATACTCAAACACTCTCATTCTTAAATTTGTTGAGGCTGCTACCACCTTCTCCAGCTGGGCGAGTGAAATTTAATCGGTTGACGGATGAAAAAGCAGTTGACAAAATTGTTATACATAAACCGGTGAGATTTTTAAATAAACTAAATGTAATTACCAGTATATTTTCAGAACTTAACGACATTTTAAAGATCCATTCTTGAGATATTACTAACTTTGTATTATTTGTATTGCAGGCAGGATTGACAAACAAAAAATATATTTGCTAGCCCGTTAATCGTGCCCCTTACATAATTGCAATAGGAAAAACCAAAGCTAATATAGAGCAAAACATAATTGCAATAGATGGCAATTTAATACCTCTTCGGGAATCAAGATTTGTGGACGCAGTGGATCTTGTTTTAAAGTTGCACTACTTGTTTGACATTTAATATGAAAATAATTTACGATTATTTTGGTGTTTTTTGCAAAAATATTTATATAAAATAGATTTAACTAACGCGCCGGTGACTGTCCAAGATCTGCACGAGAAATTTATAAAATTTTCAGCCGATACTGGTAAATAATTTGAAATCAGTCCCTACATAAACTATTAATTTCGTAGTTTTATTATAATTTATTTTTATTAACTTTTAACATATTATTTTTACTTTTTTTACATTTATGTATGTATAGGGTGAGCCATCTAACTTTTTTTTTTTTTGAACTAGCGGTTATTTTGAGTATGGTAAGGGTTATGCCACTTTTGATTTGACAGAAAGTTAGTTTTATCCTTCCGCTGAACGAAAATGGTTGTGTATTTGCTTGAACAACGCTGAGAAATATTGAAACATTACTTCGAAAATCATGGTAATGTTGCAGAATGTGTGCGAAAATTGCGTGCGGATTTCGGAACAAGCGAAGCGCCGGGAGCCAATATGTGCGTTATTTTGTGAAAAAAATTAAAGCAACAGGTTTGCTAATTAATAAACCAACACGAACCAAGCAGCCAACCAAGCGTACACCCGAAAATGTTGATGCTGTAGCCGAGAATGTGCGTGAGTCGCCGGGAACGTAAACTCGTCATCGTGCTCAAGAATTGAACATTTCACGTACAACATTGCAACGAATTCTGCATAAATATCTTGGTATGACACCGTATAAAGTTTAATTGATTCAGGAATTGAAGCAAAGAGACCACCCATTTCATTTTCGGTTCGCTGAGTGGGCTTGCGATCGACTTGAAGAAGATGCCGATTTTGGCCAAAAAATCATTTTTTTCGGACGAGGCGCATTTCCATCTTGGCGGCTATGTAAACAAGCAGAATTTTCAAATTTGGGGCACGGAGAACCAGCACGTGATGGAAGAGAAGCCGATGCATTCTCAACGAGTGACTGTTTGGTGCGGATTTTAGTCCGGTGGCATCATTGGGCCATTTTTCTTTGAAAATAAGCAAGGAGCCGCCGTTATTTTCAATGGTGAGCGCTACCGCGCCATGATAAACGATTTTTTGTTCCCGGCACTTGAAGAGGAGGACATAGGCAACATTTGGTCTCAACAAGACGGCGCTCCGTGCCACACAGCACACGTTTTAATTGATCTTTTGCGCACTGTCTTCGAAGATCGAAATATAAGCCGAAATGCTAATGTGATTTGGCCGCCGAAATGCTAATGTGATTTAATGCAAATTATAATAGGCAATCAACTACTTACAATCAAATTCTTAAACCGTTTGTTGACTATTTGAAAATTTTAGGGACAGTGGGCATTCCCACTGATAAGGTTGTTCTTCTAGCTTCTATTACTAGTTTCACGCACGACAATTTAGGTGCAAATCAATTATTTGGATTTTCCGGGGTGGGGGGGGGGGGAGGGGCGTTCAATGCAAATTATTTTTGTCGATTCTACGAAATAAATAGATTGGAAATACAAATCACATAGGTTGAGAATATGGAAAAAATGCGGACTCTTACTAGTTTAACCACAAATTGTTTAAATGATGATGAAAACTTAAAAAAAGGGGTCAACAGTTTATTTATTTTTAACGAACTAACGAACTACGATACTTTAAATAATTGTACTGTAGATCCAATGCATGATTTACTCGAAGAAGTAGTACCTTTCATAATTTGGGCTTTATTTAATTATTTTCCGATTCAAAAATAATTAGTATGCAACATATAAAAGACAGAATACATTCTTTTAATTACGGTTACCTGTACAGAAAAGTATTACCTATACGTCTTCTACTAACAAAGATTCTTTAGGACTCTCAGCTTCTCAATGCTTGTGTTTAGCAATCCATTTACCGTTTATCTTTGGTGATTTAATTACCATATCAACAATGATTAGGTGTGAAGGGCTTACAACAATTCTCGAATTTTTGCAAATTGCTTTTCCAAAAACTGTTGATTTTAGTGTAATTGCCAAACTGAAAAATTTAATTGAAAGTCATTCGTCAATTGTTGTGAAAATATTGAAGCTTAAACTAATCCCTAAACATCATTTACTCACTCATTATCCAAACGTAATTAGGTCCATTGAGCCAATATTCCACAATGTGTTATGAATTTAAACATCAATATTTTAAAAATTTATCAACTAGGCTGAAAAATTTTATAAATTTAACTAAAACATAAAGGCATCAAAAAAGATTTGTTACCACTTGGGAAAATTTTACGATGTATCATGAGATAAAAATTGGCAAAATTTGTAAGCCTTCCAAAGATATACTCCACGAAATTTTAGCGGAGTGGACTTGTTTAAATTATCTGGAAAACGAACCATTGTTTATAGTTCCGTATTTTAAAAATTCTATTCATTACCATCCATTACTATTTATTTCCTTGATTGATAATTCAGTGTCTTATTTTTTTCAAACCAAATACATTATTAAATTTAGAAATCGGTACCTTCTTTTATGTAAAAATTTCATTACAAAAGCTTTTGATAAATTTCATCACGCGTTTGAGGTAGAAGAAGACGTAAGCCTAATAAACTTAAATTTGAGTATTTTTGATATTTTGAAGTTTGATGAAAGTATTTATACTTATGAAGTAGTAACCTCAGGGAGAACAAATAAATATTATATGTATTTTAAAAAAATTCTAAAATTAACTTAGAATATTAAATTTAGTGTGTTTGATGAATTTAATTATTATAATTTGATTAGAAAAAGAAATAAAGAATATATGTATGATAAATGAAATTTAGAGCTTTTTATTTATTCCAATTAAAGAAAAATAATTTTAATCCCTACTAATATTTTAATAGGTATCGAATATATAATTGATAAATTGGTATCTATTAAATTAATAACATTATTTATCAATTTAATAAATATCAGAATTAAATATTTTATACAAAATTTAGATTAATTTAATAATTACTGCGTATTAGAGCATTTAATGAGTTATGTTTATTGAGCTAATATGCCATTGGTATTGATTTCATTAATATATCGCAATATCAAACTTATAAATGAATGTTATTAAATATTATACATAGTTTATTATTAGTTTAATACTAATGCTACATAAAAAATTAATACGATAGTACATATAAAATTTATAACCCCAAACTAATAAATTGTGAAACTATTAATTTAATACCATTTTGCTGATGGATTTATATGAATATTTAAAAATGATCAATTTTATACCTATTTTTTCAACCGTGCAGTAGTTCGTGCAAATGAACATATCATGATTGATGAAAGGCAACAGTTACAACCTATGCTTCTCAAGTGAATCGAATTAGTGACAGCCGTGGAAATTGCGACAATTAATGAAGTTCGGATTGAGATATTTGGCTTAAGATCAACAAATCTGAATAAATCTGAAATTAAAGGAATGCACGTATATCGACAACCTCAAATATCCATAAAATACTCAATTATCTCGAAAAGGCTCAAATAATTTGAAGCTCAGCTATTCACGAAAATGTCGTATAATAAAATATCGTTAAAGCCTCAAAGACATAAGTCACGAATAATCTGGAAGCCAAGCCACTCAAAGCTCTGCAAATCAACGCCCAAGTGATTGTCGAAAACCTCTAAAACACCAAATAATCTAAATAATTACGAAAGTCTCGAAGCTTACCTTATAACAAAAAAATTACCAAAAAGTTACCAAATAATTTTGAAAATCTTTGATTATATTGAAATCGGAAAATTCGTTTCGAATCTGGATTTACTGAACAGGCTAACTTAAAAGCATTTCATTCCATTATTTCATAAAAAGTTTGATCGCAGGATCAAACTAAACACATTAAAATGGAGTTAATTTGGCACTTATTTAGCACATTCAGTGTAAATCTTGTATTTCTCTTTTCTTCTATTATGCTACTATTTGGGAAATCCTCGAACAGAAGACCCCCTTAGATTTTTATTAAATACGACCTACCACAATTTGATAACAAAAGGATGCTACATAATTTATTGTCACCTTTGCGCGGAGAGAACCAATGAATCAAAGCGGCTTTGAAGAGTTTTTATTTTAATATTTGCAACGTAAATGTAAAATGTTATCATGTTATCATGTTTTGATGTCAGCCTTGCGCAAAGGCTCCAGTGTTAAGCGGCTTTGAGAAGTTCTCTATTTAGTATGTGAATATTTATTAAAAAGCTTAAATCATTGAAAAACATTCTAATTTTTATTAAATATTGGAATTTTAAAAAATTACTCGTATAGTATACAATAAAACCATACAAAGTAGAAATTGTGAAAAAAATTAAATAATAATTTAAGCAATGAAATTGTTTGTGCTTTTTATCAGAAATCTATTTTTTTTTTAAATTTTCTTATCGGTTGTGTGGACTTTTAGGCTTCAGTGGCGTTACAGGAAGGCGTTTTCGTTTTTCACTCTAGAGGATGATTAAAGGGAATAAAACGTTGAACTCGCAACCTCGAAATATTCTGCACGTACTTCAGTAAAAGTACGAATTGGAATAAATGAAAAACATTTTCGATAGCATTCTTGGATCTAATACGCAGTTGAATTATAACACTTTTTAAAATTTGGCGTAAAAAGACCATCCAAATACGCCACATTCTTAACCGTCCTAACTAAATAAAACCAGTCCAAAATAATCGGCATGAATTCTCTTTATCGTATTATTTTGGTTTTCTGGTAGCGGAAATGAAAATTTAGATGGAAAGCTGCTTTACTTACGTGAAAGTATGTCTAAGTGTTGTGTCATATAAAAGCTGGTCAGGTTTCACATGGTTCAAAAGGTACCCATCCTGTAGAAATTTGTACAATATTCTATTCTTGAAACAGTTAATTTTATCATAGTTATCATCACAACAACTAAATACAGGAGAAGAGAAAGCGTCAAGGTCACCAGCTCGACACCTTATGTCTTGACTGCAGCTACTGTTAAATTAGTCGTTCGCCATTAAAATTCATCATCGGCTGGTCATTTCATATAATTTCGTAATTTAACCTTGAAATGACATCTGAAAATCATTAAAAAAAATACCTTGAGTATGTAACATTGTACGTTCATATGGTATATCATATCGGGTATATCATATAGGGTAGGGTTATTGGACTCCTAGGACGACGATTTTCCCATAAAGCTGATTAAATGGTTGGTATCTTTCAAATGCTGTGAAAGTTCACTAATGTTTGGATTTATATTTGGATTGGCGTCCATTTTGTGTTGATAAATCCGTTTTTATAAAAACTGCTCACAAAAATGAATTCTCTTTATCGTATTATTTTGGTTTTCTGGTAGCGGAAATGAAAATTTAGATGGAAAGCTGCTTTACTTACGTGAAAGTATGTCTAAGTGTTGTGTCATATAAAAGCTGGTCAGGTTTCACATGGTTCAAAAGGTACCCATCCTGTAGAAATTTGTACAATATTCTATTCTTGAAACAGTTAATTTTATCATAGTTATCATCACAACAACTAAATACAGGAGAAGAGAAAGCGTCAAGGTCACCAGCTCGACACCTTATGTCTTGACTGCAGCTACTGTTAAATTAGTCGTTCGCCATTAAAATTCATCATCGGCTGGTCATTTCATATAATTTCGTAATTTAACCTTGAAATGACATCTGAAAATCATTAAAAAAAATACCTTGAGTATGTAACATTGTACGTTCATATGGTATATCATATCGGGTATATCATATAGGGTAGGGTTATTGGACTCCTAGGACGACGATTTTCCCATAAAGCTGATTAAATGGTTGGTATCTTTCAAATGCTGTGAAAGTTCACTAATGTTTGGATTTATATTTGGATTGGCGTCCATTTTGTGTTGATAAATCCGTTTTTATAAAAACTGCTCTGCCTGTCCCGTGAATGTTGCGATGCAACTGCAACGTACTTGGTAAACAATATTTGATTGTTTTTTTTATTGTATTTCATATTTGATTTTTGAAAAAAATTTGCCTTATATATTAATGTCGATAACCAAATTGTAAAAAATATTGTTAGTCAAAATTGGAGAAATATAAAAAGTAATTCTAAATCAAAATTAACAAAAATACAATTTTCACAGTTAAGCTTATTGATAAAGCTAGTTTTAAATAACTCAGATTTTTTTTTTTTATAAAAATTTGTTGGCTTAACTATGGGTTCCCCAATAAGTTCCATCATTGCAAATTTGCTAGTGGGATATTTAGAAATTTCAATTTCAAGCTTTTTAGATTTGCACCTTTGTCAAGTTGGCCCAAAATTATATTACAAAAGATGATGATAGTCAACGTTGGCAATACTACTTAAAATCTTATGATACAAAGTAAACTATCATGACAGAAACATAATAATGGACCATTTAGCAATATTTAATATTGAAAAACAAAAACTAACGAATAGGTAAAAATATTTTACCGACTATTCTGGTCGTAAAAAAATAATAATATCAATACAATTTATAATGTCAGCCCAAAAAAATATCAATCGTGATAGCTAAATTTATCATACCAGACTATCAATTGTGAGTACTCTGGAACTTTTCGGGATTTTGTGATGGGGAGTCGCATGCGATTGTGAGTCGCATTTAATTTGATTTTCGCAATTTAACTTAGTATTTTTTCAAGTACCGCATTATTGGCACCAATCTCAGGACGATTTTTTATTAGGCGTACCAATTGTGGGTACTCTGGAACTTTTTCAAAATTTTGTGATAGGGATAGCATGGTCAAATATGACCGGAAAGCATTGTGAGCCGTATTTAATTTGATTTTTGCAATTCAACTGAGTATTTTAGTAAGTCCTGAATTGTTGGCACCAATCTCAATTATTAGTACTCTGAACTTTTTCAGCATTTTATAATGGAGTACTTGAGAAAATTCTCAGTTGAATTCCAAAAATCAAATTAAATACGACTCACCATGCTATCCCCATCACAAAATTCTAAAAAAGTCCCAGAGTACTCACAAATTGATAGGGCTAATAAAAAATCATCAGTAGATTGGTGCCAACAATAAAAAACTCGATAAAATTCTCAGTTGAATTGCGAAAATCAAATTAAATGCAACCAAAGGCGCTTTGCCGCCATATTGACCATGATGATTCATTGCAATGCTTTACTATGAAACCTTATCATTTTTTAAATTTTCTGTGCTCTAGAAAAAGAAGTAGAAAACTAAATTTCTTTATTGGCCATTCCTTTGATTCATGAACCAAATGGGAAAATTTCTTGTGATTGGTACAATAAAACTTCGTGCTGCTTAATTTTCATTCTTTGCTTCGAACCACATACAAAATTAACACTATAAAAATTTTATCCCAAAAATTTCTAAATTTTTCCGATACTAAATACAATAATTAAAAACCAATATCTGGAAAAATTAATTAATAACATATTTGGAAAACAAAGAAATTTTCACAAATGTACATCGTGATTCAAACAAACCAAACAAACAAATCAATCCAAACTAAAACCACACATTAGTTGGCCATTCCATATATTAAAAATCTTTCTGCAAAAATAAACACCTTTTTAGGAATTATAATTTTAAAATTGTAGGACGTCGTGCAGCTACAAATTCACATGAAATACCTTTAAAAATACAATCAAATATTTTTTGTGGCAGTTGCAACGCAACATACACAGGGCAGACAAAGTAGTTTTTAGAAAAACGGATTTATCAACACAAAAGAGGCGCAAATCCAAATATAAATTCAAACATTAGTGCACTTTCACAGCATTTGGAAGATAAGAACCATTTAATCAGAGATAACGACAACATTCTCGAAAAGCAAAAAAATTTTGAAAAATGATCGATTTTAGAAATGTTGCACATTAAAGCAACTACAAATTCTATAATCATTGTAGCATTTTGCATATCGTATAATTTGTTTATCTAAGTTCTTTTGCCTCATAAAATTTATTTTTGATTCTAAATGTAGGACTTGCAAAATTTAAATTTGTATAAAGAAATAATTTTGATATAAAGTTTTCGTAACGATAAAGCAGTAATTAAGTTTTTTAAAATAAAACAATTTTAAAAATTTGTTTTAACTCAAGTATACTGTTCAGATTTCTTAAGAATTTAAATTACTCCATTCAGAGAACATCCACAATGTTCAAAATTTATTTTGTGAACAATTTTGCCTTTTGTTCACATTACAGTATTATTTGAGCAATCTGAGAATTAGCCTATATAATTCTTTGAATGAGGCATCGCTGTGGACCATTCGAGAATACAAAATAATAAAACGGAAGCAGTTGTGGCGATAGCCACATTAAAGCCAAGACAGTTTTCCTAATCACCAAAGTGGTATAATGCCCCCTTTTCAATGTACCTACTGTAGTATTTAATTATTGATGATTGGTAATTTGAATATATGTATTGGTAAACGGACCGGAAAAAAAATTTGGTAGAAAATTAAGGAAAACATGCCAAATTTAACATATCAAAATATCAATGAAACGTTACAGAAACGTCATTGTCCAGGACTAGATATAATTAATTTTTAAATGTTGAGATGATGATGACAAAAAATTATATTAGGTAAATTTAGAAATTTGAATTTCATATAAATAGTGGTATTCACGTACAATTAAGTTACGCAATATAATCAGACGTGTGATGCTAGAAAATTGCACAATACACTCAAATTTTATTCAAAATTTTTGAATTTTATTGTGCAATATTGACGTCAACCAATTATATTGCGCAATTTAATTGTACGAGAATACCGGCCTTTACACGATGATCTATTCATTTGCACAATTGTTGGAATTTGGAATGTGTATTTATTAACCGTAGAAAAATATTTCGTCGAAAAGTTCGACATTAGCTCGGAAAGCTATTCATCAAATTTATATTACTCCTCTTTGTTAAAATGACACCCGCACAATGCTTCAATCGATTTCAAATTTTGTGAAAAGGTAGATGATGAATTGTTAAATTTATCATCAACATAACAAAAAATCATCGGTCCCGATTTTGAGAAAATCTGTTTGGAAGTTTTCTCTTCCACTCGAGTGCCAAGTCTTGAGTCGACTTTCCGTCGTCCCTTTAATTTAAGTTCAAAGCTATACGTAAATCTATATAAGCTGCATTATAGTTCAGCTTCTTAATTAAATTAAAATTGTGGTTGACGTAGGTGGCAGTGAATATATACGCGGTGTGTGTTAATGGAATAGCGAATTATTCCATACGCATGTTGTGCTCAATATTGGCATATTAAAATAAATTCCGTGAATTATTTTGTTTAAAAATCGGTTTCTCTAGTTTTGTGGTCTGCTATAAGTTTATTTGTGTTTGTGATTCAATTGTGAGCGAAAATTCAAAATGTCTACCGCAAGAGCTTTAAAACGAATTTCAAATCATTGCGACGATATCAAAGCAACTATCACGAAATTTGATGAAGACACGTGTTTGGAAGAAATTGAGACCAATATTCAATTACTCGATGAAAAATTGAAGGAGTATCACGAACTGGAGAGAATAATTGGCGAGGAGACTAAATTCGAGGATCCCCAGAACTCATTGGAAGAGACTGTTTATAAAATTAAGAAGGTGCTACTTCGCGCAAAACGAGATCGGGAATCTGAAGCATCTAAGCATTCGCACAATTCTTAAATTAATGAGTTAATGGCGAATCAATAATCGTTTTTGCAAGAATTTGCCATTTTGAATAAAAGACAAAGTGAAGTGAGGCTTCCCAGGATTAACAGGATTTCCGAGTTCCCATCTTTTAAAGATTTGTTTGAAGCATCGATAGACAACAATGCGAAAATTTCAAATGTGCACAAGTTTCAATACCTAAAAGACCTGTTGATTGGTGAAGCTGCCGCATGTGTTCGTCACATTTCCGTAACGGAAGCAAATTACGTAGAAGCATTAGAGAAAATGAAAGAGAGGTACGACAAGAAGAAATTGGTGATTTCTACCCTCATTAATCAGTTCGTAAATCAGCCAACAATCACAAAGCTCTCGGCGAAAGCTCTGCAACAGATGTGTGATATATCCGACGAAGCGCTCAAGGGATTAAAGGTGTTGGGCGCAGAAGCAAAGAAAATGGATCCGTGGTTAATTTATATTTTGGTGAACAAAATGGTCGATGTTACCCAACAAGCATGGGCAACAAAAACAGATGAAGGGGACTTTCCCTCAATGGAAAGACTTTTTAAATTTTTGAACAAAAGAAGTGATTCGTTGGACACCATCGATTCAAAGAAATTATCAGTTACAGTGCCAGTGACCAATAACCGTGTGAAAAACTTTCATTCCTTGTCTGCTAATAATGTGTGTGTTAAATGTTCAAAAGACCATTATATAATATGTAAATGTGAACAATTTCTGTCTTTGAGTGTATATTTGATAGGCGCGGGTATGTGTCCGAAAAGAAACTATGTTTTAATTGTTTATCTCCAACCCATCAAGCAGGTATTCACAGGTCAAAATACAAATGCGGCAAATGTCACAGAAAGCATCATTTGACATTGCTTCCCGAAGATGTGCAACCGACAGAAGAGGACAAAATTTTAAGCGGCCATAGAGTAAGCAATACAAATGTGAGTACAGGTTCAAATAAGGAAGTGTTGTCGAGTTTCCACTAATTCCCACTGCAATGGTCAAGGTTACTGACCGATTTGGAAACGCGCTAAAGTGCAGAATGCTATTAGACTCGGGGTCTCAAGCGTCCTTCATCACAGAGGCATGTATGCAACGACTAAAACTGCCGAGAAGAAAAGTAAACATTTCAGTAACTGGATTGACTACGGGAAAAGCATCCACCAGAGGAGCAGCTTTTATCAACGTGAAATCGCTGTATTATCCAGAGAATGAAATCCAGGTAGAAGCTCTGATAATAGCTCAACTACCAACAAGACTTCCGAGTATTGGATTTAATTTGTGAGATTGCGACTTTTTGGGCTGTTTGGAACTAGCCGATCCACAGTACAATAAAGTTGGTCCGTCTCTGGAATTACCGACAACAATAGCATCGAGAGTGATGAGGCAGTCCAGGTAAATATGTCTATATTAAATGAACATTTGGACGTCAATTTAGATGAAACATTAAAGCGATTCTTTGAGCAAGAAGAACTCCCAAGTACAAGTTTGGTGTCTCCAGTAGATGTCGAGTGCGTAGAACATTATAAATTAACACACAAACGGAATGATGGAGTATGGTGGATATAACGGATATTTGGTGGAGATTCCCTTTAAAGAATCAGCAGAACGGCTCGGCAATTCAATGCATGCGGCGAAACGGAGATTTCTTTCAGTGGAACGAAAGCTACAACCTAATCTATCGATTAACGAGCAAAATATGTACAAATGTAATAGACGAATACATGAAGTTGAGTTATATGGAGCTTGTTAATAAAAATGATTTATCTATTGAGGAATCAAAATGTTTTTATGTGCCCCATCACGGTGTTTTCAAAGAGTCAAGTGAAACCACTAAATTGCGAGTAGTATTTGATGGTTCGTCGAAATCTTCGTCAGGTGTTTCACTAAACCAAACAATGCTAATTGGTCCAACAATTCAGCCCACCTTATATTCTATATTGATGAAGTTCCGAAATTACAAGGTAGCATTAACAGGCGACATAGAGAAAATGTATAACGAGGTTCTAGTCGCTAAAAAAGATACGCATTTCCAACGAGACCTGTGGAGAAATGAACCATCAAGTGAGCTCAAGCATTACAATCTAAATATAGTACTGTTACCTTTGGGTTGGGCAGTTCATTGTTTCTGGCGATTAGAACATTGCAGCAGATAGGTTACGACAATCAGCAAGATCATCCAAGCATCGTTCAGCATATTTTAGAAAAATTTTAGGTAGACGATTTGAACTTTGGAGCGGATACGGTTGAATAATTTAAGCGACTGAAGATGGATATCACCCAAATACTTTTAACAAGAGGGTTTAATATTAGAAAATGGAAGTCGAATATACCTGATATTAAGGCGAGCGAGGATACTGGTGAAGATTCGAAATTCCATAATTCAACTGAAACTAAAATTTTGGGACTTCTGTGGAATGCTACTGCTGATTTATTTTCGTTTAAATTAAATCTCAGTGACAGCTCAAAAGTAATAAAACGGAGCATTATATCAGAATATCCGAGAGTTTTTAATCCGCTTGGTTGGTTAATCCGTCGATCATATTAATGAAACAAATTTTTCAAAATCTTTGGCTGTTGAAACTAGGCTAGGACGATGAATTCCCGGACAAGATCACAGGCTTCTATAACGAAATCCGAGGCGAGTTGAAACTTCTGGAAAATATAGAAATCAAGCAATACATTCCACAAGGCGACTAAATTGAAATTCACGGGTTTTCGGATGCGTGCGAAAAGGCGTATAGTGCAGTGGTCTATTGCAGATCGATCGATGAAAATGACGAAATCACAGTAAATTTAATGGCAGCTAAAACAAAAGTAGCATCTATTAAGTAGATATCGTTACCCAGACTCGAGTTATGTGGCGCGCAGTTACTAACGAAACTCTTAATATTAGTGAAGGAAACCATAAAACTTCCAGTAAAATGTTGAGTCAGAGATTCTAAAGAAGATCCCTTGAAAATGCTGGAATCACGTACAATCCGAGTAAAACCCAGCGGATTGCGCTTCTAGAGGAATACTGCCATCAAAATTGGTTCATTTAAAGCAATGGTGGCATGGTCCTGAATGGTTGCAGAAAGCAGATTACATTTGTATGACACAAATTTAGGAGATTGACAATATAGGGCGCCCAATAGACGAAAGAAAAAACGGCGGGATTTTCGTTTTCAATGTCCAAAATGATGGACAAAATATCAGTGCACAATAAATTGGTTCGGGTTTTTGCTTACATTCTTAGATTCTTAAAAAATGCGCGATTATTGAAGAATAACCGAATCCGAAAAAGAGTAAGTCACTTAACAGTCGGATAGCTAACAGTGTCCAGAAACATTATCATCAAGCATGTACAGAAAGAATCATTTGCGAGCAAAATTGAATGCTTACAAAAGGGTATGGACATTTCAGAGGGCAGTAATATAATATTGTTGGCGCCGGTTATGGATTCTAATGGAATATTGAGAGTTGGTGGTAGGCTAAGGCATTCGGATTGCTCTTATGATTACAAGCACCCAATAATCTTACCAAAGGGTCATGTATTTAGTCGTGGAATTATATGGTCCATACACAAGCTAAGCCTACATCCAGGTACATCATTGACGTTTATCTGACCAGGTAACAATACTGGATAGTTGGAGGGAGAAGCAGCATACGTAAAATTGTGAATAAATGCGTCGTGTTTTTCAAAAGTAATGCGAGAACCTCAGAGCAACCAATGGGAGATTTACCGATAACCAGACTGAAGGCAACCAGAGCATTTACGTCATGTGGAGTTGATTATGCGGGGTAGCAATAATAGCATTAAAAAGAGGAGGAGGCGCCAGATTCACTAAAGGCTATATCGCGTTATTTATTTGTGTGGAAACTAAGGCTGTTCATATAGAACTTGTAAGCGACCTTACCACCGAGGCCTTCATTGCTCCGCTAAAAAGATTTGTATATCGAGAAGGGGAGCACCAGCAGGCATCTACAGCGACAACGGTTCAAATTTTGTGGGAGTAAAATGCCAGCTTAATGAGGTATTTAAACATATTTCGACAAATAACCACAGTTATATGGAGGCCTATGGAGGCGGCTTTAAAATCCGTCAAAAGTCACCTTGTTAAATGTACCTCCAACACTCACCTTACATTTGAAGAAATTGCTACTTTGTTAACCCAGATCCAGGCAATTTTAAACTCAAGGCCACTATATGCAACAATAGATGATGATTCATCTTCTGATGTGTTAACGCCAGCCCATTTTTTAATTGGATCTGCGAATTTTTACTTAAACCAGAAGAGGAATTAAGTGAAGAGATACCGGTAGGCAGGCTTACAAGATGGCAATTTATCCAACAGCAGGGGGTTAGTCATTTTGGCGAAAATTTAGTGCAGAATACCTTCACAACTTGCAACAGCGAAATAAATGGCGAAAAATACACGAAAACTTCCAGGTCGGCGATGTCATATTAATGAAAGAGGAAAATTTACCATCATACAAATGGGCGCTTGACAGAATTCGGGCACTGCATCCTGATGACCGCGGAATAGTAAGGGTCGTAACATTAAACATTTCAACATCGATTTTGAAACGACTGATTGTCAAAATATGCAAACTGCCAGAACAAGAAGACGGTTAACGACGGGATCGTTAACGGGCGAGAGAATGTTGTTGATCGCCCGTCGATATTTAATAAATCACCAGCCACCAATATCCACGACCTACAACAACATAAAATAATTAGAATTAATCATGTAAAAAATTACTTAGCCTTTTTTTGATAGTTCCAATATTTCCAATTTTTTGTTCTTATACATATATGTATCTTATAACCTAAAATTATATAAAAGAAAATTTTTCAATGGTTTTGTCGCCGAATAATAGATCTAATTGTGGAAATGTCAACGCTAATGTTGCTTCGAAGTTTAATAATAAAATAGGCGCAATGCCCTATGTAAGAAGATTTAAATAATCACCTCATGCAGAATATTTTTGCTCCCCACTTTAATGAGAATTCTGAAACAAAAAAATTGCCACACAGAACCAATTGAGGTCGAGTTTGAAAATGAAAGTGTATTTTTTCCAGAATTTACACCGCAAGCAATTTGTCTTAAAATTACTCAGAAAAAGCCAAAAGTGGATTATGTTGAAAATGGATCTTGTCAGGTTAGGCGCATTTTCTCAAAATGGATCGTAACTTAATGGATATGGTGCGTAAACCTTGTAAGTTAGTTCTGAATAATTGTGGTGAACAAAAAAGTATTAACGAGCGTTTGTTAAATTAGAGCAACATTTAAAACCCCTATGTTTGTATAAACATAGCTATTCCAACGACGGTTAGAAATACATGATGACATTTGGGCGTATTTATTCGTTCACAAGACAAACTATCATACTTTCATATCGTCCTACATCGTATAATCATAAAATCAAATGATTATACCACCGTACCGTTATGCCATCATTCAATCATCTCCTCATAATAATATACCATTGTACAATAATAGAATCAAACCATCATACATTCATAACATCCTACCATCATACCATCTTGCCATCCTACCATCATCTCATCATACCATCGTACAATCATACCACCATATGATCATCAAATCATTCCATCATACCATCATACTATTATTAAATCTTACCATCATACCATTGTGCCATCATACCATCATACCATTATACCATTATACCATCATACTGATATTCCATCATACCATCGTACCATAAAACCTTCATAGAATCGTAGCATCCTACCGTTATTCCATTGTAGCATCCTACCGTCATACCATAATAATATATAAAGAAAAAATGACCACTGTTACTCTAATGGAATTTTCGATTTTTGCTCTCTTTGTTTTTATTAAGTAAAAAACACTGTCAGTAAAAGTTTCATAATGGAAATCATGCTTAACTCACCAACATATTTTAAAAGATTCGCTTTATTATGAAATACCAATTTTAAAAAAATATGTTCGACCTATGATTAAACACACGTTTGGTTTTGCCCGGTAATTGACTTGAACGCGACAGTATATGTATGTACATATGTGCATACCGCCATGTGAGTTCTATCTTTACCTAAATGCCATTTTAAAATTTATTAAACAAAATTGAAATTTATTGAAATATCTTTGTAGACCTCACCGTGCTGATTGCTTTGGACTCACTTAACTAAAATGGTTCAATTACAGATCTTGGGTCATACTGAGCGCGGGCCATATGCCGCAAAAAAAAAATCCGGTGGTTTGAGTTTCTCTTTCTTTTCTCTCATCTATAAAAAATTCTGAAATTTTAGTAACAACCACAAACGTTTCTTCTTGATAAATTACTCGCCGCATATTTTATACGTAGGTATTCATAAAACTCACTTTTACTTAATCAATTATTTCAACTTTGTAAATGTAGCGTAATTTAGCGTAACACTTTACTTTTATTATATAAATAATACAGTCGTAGATTGGCTACCAAAAGTAGTACAATCAAAAACAATGAAGAAAATCTTTATTTTGTTAATGTTTTGTACTACAATCTATTTAGAAGATTCTTGCTTTGTTCGATACAAGCCTCTGACGAGAAACCACGAAGTGAGTTACTAAATCAATTTGTTTCTAATTTATCAACCTCACATATTTGCATATTATTATACTTATAGATATATCGTCAATGCATGTACAAATGTTTCTCATATCAAACAAGATGCTTTACATTTTGCGTTTTTAATCTAATGAAGAAATATGGGATGCTGACTGAGCCTGACTCGATCTCCGACTTTGTAGAGAAGAAAACAAATTTTTCGGTACATGGAATAACCCACAATACGAAACCAAATAAAGCAAAATATACTACGTCAAGAAGAGCTACTTAATTTATTCAAATTTATTTATAATTCTAAGCTTTTATTATTATTTATAAGTTAATTTTCTTTTATTTAATAAAATACTTAAAATTTCTGTATCATATAATTTTTACAAATTATGCAAAACTTTGCTGATATACATTATTTAATTTATCGTACTTGTGGCGGCTACTTGCTCTACTCTGCCTAAATAATGTACCATAGTTGGATTGGATTTTGATGAGCTTAGGCGATGATTTTTAACTGAAACAGCGCCACAATCCATTGTCTTGTTGCTTGCCTAAACGTGTATTATCTATTAGTACTCATCTTTCTCCGCTTATAAAAAATTATATGTAGCTAATTCACTGTGGAGAAAAACGAGCTTTCACAAAATTTATTTTATTGTGATCAGAGAGCTTAAATGATTTTACAAATGAATATATAGAACTAATTTTAAAGAACCAAACTAGATGCTTAAACTGATTAATAGTTTGAAGACACGTTTTCCAAGCATTTGCATAAAATGACAGATTTGACATACCGACCTGAAATTCATAGTCACAACTAATTAATTAAAATGTGATTATTTCGATTTTGCATACCAATATAAAAATTGCTCGCATGATTTCAAAGCAGGGTGTATGTTCTGACATTAACAGAACTACACCGGAACTTGATAAAATTATTCCGCTTGCATAGGAGATGCATTCTATTGGTGTATACTTTCCACCTCAATGGTGAGTTTTAAAATTTGAGAACAAACTTGAGAAAATGCGTGTTAGTTACGAATTCCAGATTTTTAGTTGGGCAGCTTCTTGTACAATATGAACCATGTCACATTTTAATCAGTTTTCTGAGAATATTAAAGACGTTTCCATATCAACCGTTTTTTTTTGTTTTTGAAAAAATTTGCATGTATCGTTTACAAAGAACAAAACTGAATACAAATATTGGTTTCCTCTAATAATTCTGGTTACGAGCAAATTCTTAAATTTTTACATTTTCGTAGAGTATCACATTTTAATAAGCACACCAAGTGGTTATATTACCAAACTGCTAGAAATTTAGTGTTTAGGAAATTTTGAATTATCTGACTTTTTCCTTTTAGACATAGGACTACTAAACGTCTCAGTAAAATCAAATAAAATTGAAAATAAATTTATGGTTTAAAAAAAAATAAAAGAAAGAATTCTAATCTGTATTTTCATTTGAATTTTGATTAAAACAATGACCAACAGATGTATCTTGGTGTATATACAAATATTGCGTAGTTTTTTTTATTTTACATGCTGCAAAAAACAATTTAGTATCTCACTTCTGTCACGTATGCTGCGAATTTCATCAAAATCGGTAAAGAGCAATCAAGTTTTGTCCTAATTGGTCATGTTCCAGAACTTCATCTAAAAATCGGTCGAGAAACAGCAAATTTTCTTTCTAAACTGACAATATTTCGTTAACTCATCTAAAAATCAAATTCTTAGGCCAGTCCTTAGGGACCCGTGTTCAGGAACTGGAATCTTTCGTCCAGTAAACGAAGGGCCAGAGATGTGTGGCTTTGTAGTAATGCTGGTACTTTTTTCACACATTTGACCACTTCTTGCACATTGTATTATGCATAGGCCCATGCTCTGTACATAAATAAATATTATCAA
Organism: Tipula vernalis; assembly: GCA_958295665.1. Lineage (NCBI taxonomy): Eukaryota > Metazoa > Arthropoda > Insecta > Diptera > Tipulidae > Tipula > Tipula vernalis. The sequence continues at coordinate 360,594,962 of OY282559.1, read as the reverse complement.
AATCGATTAAGAAATAAGTAATGTTCCTTCCTAACTGGCCATATTGTAGAGATGCATCCAAAAATCATGTTATAATCCAATTTACATTATTGGCCAAGTTCTAGAACACCATCAAAAATTCTAATTAGAATTCTATTTCTAAAGCAAATGTTAAATATCAACGAAATTGCCAAGTTACTTCCTCATGAACCATATTCCAAAACTTTCTCCAAAATTCTTATTAGAAATTCATTTCCAAAACACAGGATAAGTTTTATACAAATCGGTTAAGAAGCAGCCAAGTTCCTTCCTAATTGGCCCTATTTAAGAACTGGATCTAAAAATCTAATTAAAATTTTAAGCTAAATCAAAATTGGTTATGAAATCATTTTAGAATTCCATCGCACTTGTTGAATTTCATCAAAATCGATTAAGAAATAGCCAAATTCCCTCCAAAGGCCATATTGCAGAACTTTATCTAAAATTCATATTGGAATCCAATTTCCTTCGCACAGGTTAACATTTATTAAAACCGTCTAAGAAATAGCCAATGTTTCTTCCTAACTTGCCGTATTCCAGAATTCAATCCAAAAAATCATGTTTTAATCCGATTTTCATAGCACATTTCTTCGAATCATACGAAATGCCTGATTTACCATACCCCAGAACTTTATGCAAAACTCGTATTAGAATCTCATTTCCGTAGCACAGGTAAAATTCTATCAAATATTTTAGGAAATTGCGAAATTTCTTCATAATTGGTTATATTTCAAGCTTGAATTTTATAAACATTGGTTAAGAAATAGCCAAGTTCCATCCTGATTGGCCATATTCCAGAATTTTACTAAACAATTAGAAGAACTGACCAAGTTTCCGAATTTAATGAAAATATCATTTTAGAATCCTATTTCTATTGACCATCTCGATTTTTACCGAAATGGTTTAAAAATAGCAAAGTTCCTTTTTCTTCGAAAGTGAGTGACACAAAATGTTGCCCTTGGTCGTAGGCAATTACTCATCAACAATAAGCGTTTCCTTTAATTAAAATGTATGACTACATAGGTTGGTCCTTAGGTTTGATACCTATTACGAACCTCTCATTTCGAGCGATTTAAATGATTGAACCACTAAAGGAAGAGAATGGCGCGGTTCTGGTATCAATTTTAATATAAACAAATAATGATGGTTATTTTATTTTAAATTAAAATAATATATTTCTACATAAATTTTAATTAAAATTACAAACTACAAAATAGCGATTTACAGTGCTTGAGAGAACTATTGCGGGAGAACGCCTTATCAGATCGGAGCAATTCTGGTATCAAATTATGCGTATAAAATCTATGGCAGATATTTTATTGTAAATTAAAATAACTGATCTCCACATAAATTTTAATTAAAATTAAAATCTATAAGATGGCGATTTACAATGCTTGAAAGCACTGTAGCAAGAGAATGCCTCATCTGATCAAATCAATTATGGTGATAATTTGTGCATAAAGAAACTATGGCAGATAATTTTTTTCAAATTAAATTAATTAATTTCCACATACATTTTAATTAAAATTACAAACTACAAAATAGCAAATTTACAATGATTGAGGGCACTTTAGCGAGAGAAGGCCTCATCCGAAAAGAGCTGCAATTGTTTATTTTAAAGTACAATAATTATTTTCCAAATAAATTTTAATTAAAATTAAAATCTACAAAATTGCGATTTATAATGATTAAGAGCTCTGTAGCGAAATAACGCCTCATCTGATCAGAGTAATTCCGGGGCCAATTTATCCATGGAGAATCTGTGGCAGATAATTTATTGTAAATTAAAATAATTAATTTCCATATACATTTTAATTCAAATTTCAAACTACTAGTTAGCGATTTAGACGCTCGATATATGAAATGGTATGTAGAAGTAAAAAAACTTATGATTCTCCTTATTTAAAACTTCACAAATGGGATTTATTCGTAACTAGTGAATCACTTATAATTTTACTATGATTACACTATTTATTATAAATTTTATTTTTGGTATATTAATAATTTCCACCACTGAGAACGATTGAATTTTATAAATCAATGCATATGGAATGCGCACAAAGAACCAACCGTGTTTTACCACGAACTGTCATCCGAAAAAATCGGAGACGACGAATAATCGAAATGAATTTAAGTTTTGTTTTTTTGTATATTGATTGCGTGGATGAATTGATTTCGATAATGCTTTTTGGTGAAGTTTACTGGTGGAAATGTAATAAAAAAGGCGAGTTATAAATTTGAAATAGAGCGCGTGCAAAATATCAAATTAACCCTTTGTGATGTTGAGTGTATTTTAATTTAAATAAATAAATGTTTATTTATTTAAATGAAAATGCGTGAGGCGCTACAGGACTCCCCCGCAAGTGATTTCCTCGCCCTAGGGAATTTCTGAATGATTATTTGCAATACGGACAGTTTTTCGTGTTCGCAGGCTTGTTGGTTGATCTGCTGAACATAGAATGCCGGATGCTGGCTTGAGTTGATCGATTGAAATGGTTTAGTTTTTACCATTAATCGATACGATGAATTGTTTGCGAAGGCGGCGTATGACTCTATACGGTCCTTGATAGGGGTGAGATAGTCCCGTGCGAACCTTGTCTGTTCTGATAATGACAAAATCGCAGTTGTCGAGCGATTTCGGAACAAAAACGTCATGTTGTGTGGATTGACGAGCTGATTTGGGTACAAGGTTCTGCTTGGTTTGTCGCAGCTGGTCGATGACTGTGTCGGTGAATGGAAGTGGTGAGAGAGGATGCTCGATGAAGAACTCACCAGGTAGCTTGATGGTTTAGCCATAAACCATTTCAGCTGGTGAGAACTTTAAATCTTCTTTCACGGTTGCTTTGATTCCAAGTAGTCTGATAGGAATCTCCGAGCTACAATTGATTATATTGCTTCTGGCCATGAGTGAGGCTTTGAGTTGTCGAAGGAAGCGTTCAACCATGCCATTGGCTTGCGGATGGTCAGCCGTGGTACGTATCCGATGAGATCTGAGGAGTTTCGTTAACTCTGTGAAAAGCTATGACTCGAATTGCGTTCATTGATCAGTTGTGATGTGAAGGAGAACGCGACATCGGTATATGTAATTGTTTACAAAGGTGGTGGCAATGGTTGCAGCTGACATGTTTGTCATGCAGTATGCTTCGAGCCACCGAGTGAAGCGATCAACACAGGTGAGTAGATATGAATGTCCATTAGACAGAGGAAGTCGACCTACAATATCTATATGGATGTGCTCAAATCGACCAGGTAGAATGTCGAATTGTCGATTAGATGATTTGGTATGCTGTTGGATTTTGGCGCGTTAGCAGGATAAACAAGACCGTTCGCAGTGGCCTACGTCTTTGTTCATACTTGGCCAAAAGTAGCGAGCAGCCATCAATTTACGCGATGCACGGACTGGAATGTTCGTTGTAAATTGACTAACAAAATCCAAGAGGCGTGCCTGCCTTGGATTTCGTTCAGTTTTTGACTGAATTGCTCTGGTCAGGGACTTGTGATCGGTGTAAATTGTGAAATCCCGACCCTCGACAAAATATCTAAAGTGTTTGACTGGCGAGAGCTTTCTTGAAAAGAACCCTAGTGGCTCCCAACACTCGCTTTTGTACTGTTGCAGAATTACCCCAACAGCAGTGTTTGATGATTCAATAGTTAAGCTAAGCTTTCAGTTGCTCAGTGGATGTGCCAGAAGTGTTATCTGTGCCAATTCAGTGTTAAGTAACATGAATGCTTGTTGACATTCGTCGGGCCAAGAGAAGTTCTTAGGCTTTTTAAGTAAAGCTGTCAAGTGGTGGTGAATTTGAGCGAGTGTGTCAGCGAGTTTTGGTATAAATCGGTGGTAGTAATTTACCATACCGATAAATCGCTTAATACTTTAATTGAAGTGTGAGCTGGGAATTCCCTATTGGCGATAATTTGTTTTACAGACAGCAGAATACCTTTAGGGGTGATCTTGTGGCTTAGGAACTCAATACTGGTTGCACCGAAGACGCATTTTGAGGTCTTGATATGCACGTCAAACTGCGTTATCTTCTGGAAGAGTTGCTCCGAGTGCTCTTTGTGTTGGTTTTTTTGTGCGTGAGGCTACCAGAATATCATCAATGTAGACGAAGACCGAATGGTATTCGGGTGAATTTGAAGAGGCCAAATGGTGTTGTGATTGCCGTTTTAAAAATGTATTCGGGTGCTACAGGAATTAGGTGATTTGCCCTAATAAGATCGAATTTTGAGAAAAATTTGCAGCCATGCAAATGCATGGAGAAATTTTGGATGTGGGGTATCGGGTAGCGATCCGGTGTTGTCACCGTGTTTAAACGCCGATAGTCTCCAGATGGTCGCCAATCGTTATCTTTCTTTCTCATAATATGAAGAGGACACGAAACGGGAGATGCAGATGGCCTGCAGATACCTAATTCCACCATGTGCTGGAACTCTGCGAATGCGGTTTTGTGGCGGAGTGGATCTAGTCTGCGTGGTCTTGACACTGGCAGATGGCCTGCTGTGACAATATGATGGACCACGTTGTGTCGGACTGGCAAATTTTAATTCGGCTCTGCCGTAAGTAAAGGTAATGGTTTGAGCAGAGTGCCGTAGCCATTGTTCACCGAGTAATGGATCGGTGTCGGTGTATCGACGCGAACCATATTGGCATTGATTCACAGCGTAGTTGCTGAGTCAACCAGCCGTTAATTTTTAAGGTGAAGAAATAGTCCGAATTACGATAAGAAATCGGCGCCAATGATCGGACGATTCACAGCAGCTAAAATAAAAGCGTGCATGAAGGTTCGTTTAAGTCCGAGATCCACCTGAAACAATTTAGTGCCGTAGGTGTGGATTGTGGTGCCATTGGCTGCCGAAAGGGCTAGATTGTTATTTCTGTTAGAAAAACTATATTTTTATATCGAAAGGTAAGCGCCAATGTCGATAAGAAATGTGTATTTATTGTTTTTCTCTAACACGAATTGACGGGTTGTGTTGTACCACGAAGTGTCATCCGAAAAAAATCGGAGACGATGAATAATCGAAATGAATTTATGTTTTGTTTTTTTTGTATATTGGTTGCGTGGATGAATAAATTACGGTAATGCTTGTTGGTGAAGTTTGCCGGTGGAAATATAATAAACAAATCGAGTTATAAATTTGAATTAGAGCGCATGCCAAATAACAAATTAACTCCTTGTGGTGTTGAGGGTTTTAATTTAAATAATTAAATGATTATTTATTTAAATGAAAATGCGTGAGGCGCTACAGAACGTTCCATCTAAGCGGAGCGTATGAAATAATCGCAGTTAATTAATTTTAAATTAAAATAACAAATCTCCATGAGGCTAGTAATAAATAAATTGATTTAACGAACATTGACAGTCCAATATAACTCTCACAGCATTTAAACGTTATCAAGTAAAACACGTACGGCAGTGCAGAAGACACAGCCCACCCAGAATTTTTTTATTTTTTTTTTATTTTAAGTTATGCCCTTTTACGTATTAGTTTAATTTCGAAATATTGCAGCAACTACACACAGCCGAAATAAGCGTTTACAAAAACCAGGATTATACAAACTCATACGATTTTGAGTAACTCTTAATTTTAAAAAAAAATTTCCTTAAAATTGCGAATTTTAGAGTTATCACTTTTAAATCTTTGCCACAGATTGTTCAAAAATAATAACGCCACAATACTAAAGCACAGAAACATACAAAAAGAACAATATAATTAGTACAAATCGAGAGAGAAAATTCCTGTAGATTTTGATTATAACCTCATATATGATATTTCAACCCCATTGAACATTGTAATAGACATTATATGCAGCTTTCCAACTGTATATATTATGTTTTTTTTTATTTTGCTTACTTCTAACTAAATTAGTCCCATTTAATTGGAAACGTGTTTTTGAACAAACGTTTGAAAACTTGTTATCACTATGCAACAAATCGATTAAAGGTTCGTCAAATTTGGCAGATTATTTTGTTTCAGTAAATTTAATAGTTCAATAATATAAAGAGTAAAATTATGTTAGATTGTACAAAGGTTAGGCTCTCTTCTAACTGACAAATACATTTTGTATAGTTTCCCGGTTACATTAAAATAGTTCATTCAGCGTCAAGTCAATAAATCTGTATGAAAATTGCCAATTTCAATATTCAGTTTTGATAAAGGTAGGAAAGCTTTACTTTTATCAAGGAAGCTTCTTTCCATCAAATAATTAAACATATACTAAACAATTATTAACATGAAACAAAACATACATTTCTAACATTTATAATACATAATTATCTAATTAATTAACTATAAATTCAAGACTAATTTCAAATCAATTTAGTACATAGTATAACTATTTGAAAACATTGTAATCGCATACAATAAAATCTAAACTATTATTTGGTGTTTAGACTTTTTAAAATGTTTACAAGAACATAAAAAAAAAAATAATTAATTAAAGCGCATACACATAAATCTAATGAACACTTTAATTAAAAAAAAAAAAAAAACAAACCAACAACTTGAAGACATAAATAAAGTGATCTTAAGTTTGTTGCTTTTATTTTTATATATGAATACAAGCGCAGAGCGGTTATAAACTCTACTCGACTTTGTTGCCAAACCAATTAATTAAATTTATTTCATTTCACCATCCATACGATATAATGTACATCCATACGATTTGTAGTACTATAAAGTTTTTGTTGTTCATCATTATTATATACGTCTTAATACTTGCCTTTAAGTGGTTAATTACAAAATCTGGCATCTAATTTTAATTATTCCAAATTCACTGGTTTAATTAACTAACATGTTTGCCATATGTAATCCATCAATTGAATATTTTGGTTTTCTATGTTATGCGTGTGCGTGTGTGTGCATGCGTGTGGGTAAAACATTTTTCTTCGATGATCATCTACAATTTTTTTTTTATTTTGATTTTATTTGTTAAATTAGATTTCTAATTAGTCAAAATGTTAACATTCAAACGAAGCGATATACATAAATATTGTCTTTTGAACTATCAAATGATGACATTTTTTTTCTGTTTATGTCGTGAGGAGTATTTTTGTTGTTTTGCTTGAACTTTTTTTTTGTTTAAATTTATTTTTGGTCTATGCTTTGGTTTTGGCATTTTTCAATTAAAATTTCTGTCAAAAATGACACGTAAATACTAAATTTGTCAGTTTGTTGTTATTGTGTTTTCTTTTTTGGTGAAATGATATCTGAGACATTTTACAGATCGTTTCGTTTTTTTTGTTGGTAGAAAATTATATTATTGTTTGATTAAGAACAATAATTGGATCGCTTGATTAGTTTTTTGAGTAATGCCTCATTTCAAAACGTATTAAGCCTTGTTTACCAATAAAATAAAATTAGATATTTCTTTACTAGAATTAATTTACAACCTGCAAAGCTTACCTTTGATGATGCAGACAGTTACCATTATCCTATCGTAATAAAAAGCAACATTATCAATACAATAACCTTTCAAAGGGGGAAACCTAAGCAGCTTTAACATTGAAACAACATATAAAACAGCCAAAAGGCAAATATCCCAAAAAAAAAAAAATATTCTTTAAAGAACTGCGATTAAAATTTACAGACAAGCGAAACAGCAACGGAAATAAAGTCAATTGGCTTTCTTTCCGATTAAAGTGAATCATTAAGTTTATTTAAACAGAGTCGGCTGCTCCATGCATGCATAGAGAAATACCGATTTTAAATATAAAATAAAGATTTCGTTTCTTAAAAATAATTTGTTTTGTAATTTTATTCCTTAAAACTAATTATTTTAATTAATATTTTTTAATAATTATTAATGTTCGAAAAGCGGAATGCAACAGCACACGCTTCATGCCTCCAATTTGAAAATCTCCTCGTTATGCCTGATAATGTAATAAATGGGCGATATAGCAAACTAGCGAATAATGTAAGAGGCATCTATCTACAAACGGAATTGAGCAGCGGAGAAGTGGAATTTCCCATGAAATGTTGTTATGTTGTATGAGCCTATAATCAGTTTTTTACGCAGCTTTTTCACGGAAATCAAGGTTTTTCGTCTATTTCCCCATCAACACTTTGCACGACCCATAACCACAACCCATCTAACTTTCAATTACAAGAATCTCCACCAATTTTTAGGCAACATACATTTTTCGTTCGAATTTCCATACATGACACACATGATAACATTAATATTTGCTGTTTAAATGGAGCAATTTTTATTGTGCATGTAATGGAGAATATTTTATGAGTGGAAGTGATGTAAGTTGCATTTTTTCGGCGAAAACCTTGTTTTAGCAATATTTAGAGTATGAAGGTCTTTTTTGTCATTGTAATTTTGGTCTAATATTAAATATCAATATTTAGGCTAATCACCGATTTTTAAAATGATCAAGTCATCCAAAACCAAAATTTTATAACATTCATTAAAATTGTTGTTCCAACAACCACTATACTTTGTTGTGTTTTTGGAAAAGTTGTTTTCGACCAAGTTAAAAGTGGATGATCAAATCAATATTTTAGATTCGATGCACAAACATGGTTACAAATAAAATAGAATGTAGTTTCAAAGAACGACTAAAAGGCCTTACCTTACTTTTTGAGCAATATTGAAAAACGTGGTGTTCACAACAAATTTCAATCATTTTACAGAAACTTCGAATAAGCTTATACAATAATACAATAATCTTGAAAAATAAAGAATTCAACGAATTTTGAATAAGTTCCACGTTTAATTTAGGAAATCAAGTATGATCCAAAGACCTCGTAATCTCAATTTTTGCAAATATTATCTATTTAACATATTGCTTTGCTTTATTCAAAAGTTGATTGTTTTGAATAAAATATTCATTAATTCAAAAAAATCAAATATTGAATTGTCCTGAATAATTCCAATTAAGATATTCCCAATGTATAAAATCCAACTTTATTTTCAAAAACTAAATAGTGTAGAATCACTAAATACTAATTTGGTAAGCATTACATGAGTTTCTATTCTTATTTTTTTTTTAAATACAGTAAAATTTGGAGTTCTCACTTACATAATCGCATTTTCTTTCAATTGGGATACTTTGCTAATTGCGAGTACACGACACTAATAACTCGTAACGAGAGATACATAATTGTTATATCCACAGAGGTCAACCGATATTGGAAGGAATACCATAGTATTCATTTCCTAACTAACTACCAATCAAAGTACTTTAAATAAGTATAAGCCCTGCCGGCTTATTTTATGTTTTTGGTTGTTTGGAGTTAGCTTTCTTAACCTAAAAAGCTCGTATAGCTTTTCAAAATATTAATTAACTTAAATCACATTATTGTTAACACCAATAATAACCCTCTTAAAGTTAGCCGAAAGTTTCCAGCCGAAAGAAAAACATCGATAATGCAGATTATGTTATTAACATTCCAGCCGAAAATTAACAATTTGGTGGTTGACAGCCAAAAGTAAATAGGATACATGGATTGCAATAAACACTTTTGGAAATAGTCTTTCGTGGAAAACTTTGTTTAACCTACTAAGGGTCTATTCCAATTACCGACTTATTTGTTTTCACCGACTTATTCAAATAAGTCTGCTGATGAGGTGACTTATTTTCTATCTCTTTCTTTCATAAAAAACTTATTTGGGTTCATACAAACTATACAGTTCTGATCAATGTAACTATGAAAATTCTGTCATATTCATAATATTTTGTTGTTGCGGTAAATCACATCATATGTAAATTTTTAAATGAAGAGAAAGGCGTATAACACGCGATGTAAGTACATATTTATTTTTTCTGAAAACTTGAATTATTGATATGTGATGAATATATAATCTCAGTTTAAATATTTTCTTTACATATTTAACGGATCAAGTTCAATCAGAATATATATTTTTTTTAAATAATATACCGAACATAATTATATATTGTTATGAATTCAGTTTATTTGAGCATACGAGTATACAAAATTATTACATACTCGAAGTATACAAAATTAATTATTTGTATTACAGGGGTGAAGATGAAACCTTTGCCCTGATTGAAGCCGGAACATTGAAAGATGCTGATTTTAAAAAAAAGAACTGTCAATACCCTCTTATTTGGACGTAAGTTTTGCAATTTTAAAAATGTATTATTGCTATCTACATAAAATTGATATAATAGTTATTACATTTTTCCCGTTTTTAGAGAAATACAATCTTCGACGCCGGTACTATCAAATAGAACCTCACAAGAATGTATCAAAAAGTGGAAAAATCTTCTTGATACATTCAAGAAATTAAAAGATCCCAAAACAGGGACAGCTCCCACTACGACAAATGCCGGAAATTGGGTTTATTTCTCAAAACTAAATGATCTTATGGCAGCCAAGTCAAAACAATGAATCAACTCGGAAAAAACCTAAAACACCCGTGCAACAACAAATTTTAAACCACATCAAAGAGAGAGATCAACAGATTGTTAAATCAATTAAAAAAAATAACAAAATGATGCGTGCCGTATGTCATAAATACTTCCCGGATGTGGAATTGTCTTCTGACAGCAATTAAATTGTTTTTTAATTATTATTTTTAAAGCTTTATTAAATATATTTATTATTTACATAAAATAAGACTGAATTTATGAAATGTATTTGAATGAAAACTGAATTAAATATTTATTATTTACATAAAATTAAATTGTTATATTTCTGAACATAAATTGTCTCTGAACGCTGAAGCGCTGATTTGGGGTTGATAAATTTCATCATTAGAAGAAGGATTATAATTTTCATTTTCAAGGTCCTCGTCTATGGTCATGAGATCTCCAACATTTAGACAAATGTTACGTAGTATACAGCAAACGGCGATAACTTTATTACAAGTTTTTAAATTATGTTCCAGTGAACGAAGCAAAATGCATCGCCACCTAGTCTTCATTTTTCCAAATGTCTGTTCGACAGCTATTCTTGCTTTACTGTGAAGGTGGTTAAATTTTTTTTGCTGCGGGGTTAACAAACGGTTTCCCGTAAATGGAGTGATTATTGATATTGGATCACGCGTCAACTGATATCCACTGTCACCGAGTAAATAATAATCTAGTACAGGATATCTTCTATTCAAATATAGGTCGCTGTTCCTTAATACTCTTTGATCGTGAACCGATCCTGGCCACCCAATGCAGACATCCAAAATTTTGTATTCTGCATCACAAACAGCTATAAAAGTAAACACAGTTCAACTAAGGATATACAAAGTTATATTTAAAAATGAATATTACGTACCTTGCAATTGAATGCTGAAGTCTAATTTTCGATTAATATATTCATCATGTCGATCGGTTGGACATTTTATTTTGATATGCGTTCCATCGGTAGCACCAACGGCCTGATGGAAAACGTGTGAGACTGCGCGATTAGCAAATTTGATGCCTATGCTCTGAAGCTCATCTTCATTAGGCAATACAATAATGTGTTTGATTAAGTTCAATATCATATCCAGCGAACGCCGGGTGATATTGAAAACTGTTGTTGTTGGCATGTTAAAAGCAGTACTAATCACACGGTAGCTTGTTCCTGCCGCCAACCAAAACAAAGTAACTCCCAGTTCCATTTGCGGATCATACCCGTTGCGTTTCGACGGATAAAGTTCCACTAATTTTTGGAACGCCTCTGTCGAGACACGTAAGTGTTTTTTTATTAATAGTGGGTCCCGTTCTAGTATTGCGTCATATATACCGCTCCGCTTCATAAAGCAATATTTCAACCCCTGATATAGGTAGATATAAATATTATTTATAATTTATGTATTATAAATATATATTACAATTAAAAAAAAAAAATTATACCTCCCCCATTTTGCGTTTTTCCAAACACTTCAACAGATCTTTATCGCCATCCATTAATTTGATGCGCAGTTTCATATTTTTATTTGTTAAATAATTTAACAACAAAAATTGTTTTTTTTGTCAATTTTATTTATTAATTTAACTAAAATTTTATTTGACCAAGAAAAAAAAACACAGACACAATTTTTTGTTATTATCAACTGTCAAAATAAGTCAGCTAAATGAATTGGAACGAGTTTACCGACTTATTCAAGATAGCGTCAAATAAGTCAATATGTTTGAAATAAGTCGGTAATTGGAAAAGGGCCTTAGAATGTGACCGAAATCTGTAATAAATATTTTTTAGTACTAATTATTGACATTTATTTGAAAAATATTCCCCTACATCCACAAGTTTTTATTACGCTGCCCGAATATATCAGGCGATAGTGGTATCTCACATTTACGTTTCACTACACTAGAAGGCAATAATAGTAGGCAAGTTGCTGCAGTTGAAAATAGAAAATTATCATTTTCCCATTATTATGTGCTGCTGGTTGATATTTTATTTTTATGATATAAAATACTAAGGCGACCATGTTAAATGTCGGCCGAACAAATAATTAATTCTGCTTGTGTCAAAAATTATCATAGCAAAAAACCGTGATAATTTGGGTGTATACGGTTTTTTCAAATAAATGTCAAAAATGTGTACTAAAAAATATTTATCACAGATTTCGGGCACAGTCTTAGTCGTAAAAATTATCGGAAAATCAGAAGGATTCACAAACTCGGAATAAAATCAGCCTCTAGAGTATTATGTCTAAAAATAAATTGGAATTATGTGACTTATCAATAGCTATTGCAGGTAAAAATTCAGTACAAGTTTCCCATGGGTAGTCTCGGAATATTCGATTTTCGAGAAATCTTTAGAAAATTTGTCTAAAATCAGCCTCTAGAGTGTTATATCTGGAGATGGATTGCATTGATGTGATTTGTCAATAGCTATCGCAAAAAAAAAAATTCAGTTCAAGTTTCCCGTGGGAAATCTCGGAAAATTCGATTTTCGAAAAATGATTAGAAAATTTGTATAAAATCAGCCTCTAGATTGTTTTGTCTGGAGATGGATTGCATTGATGTGACTTGTCAATAGCTATCGCAGGAAAAAAATTAAGTTCAAGTTTCTCGTGGGAAATCTCGAAAAATTCGAATTTCCAAAAATCATTAGAAAATTTGTATAAAATCAGCCTCTAGAGTGTTTTGTCTGGAGATTGATTGCATTGATGTGACTTGTCAATAGCTATCGCAGGAAAAAAATTCAGTTCAAGTTGCCCGTGGGAAATCTCGGAAAATATAAAATTTTGCAAAATCGAATTTTCCGAGATTTCCCACGGGAAACTTGAACAGAATTTTTTCCTGCGATAGCCATTTACAAGTCACATCAATGCAAGAGATCTCCAGATATAACACTCTAGAGGCTGATTTTATACAAATTTTCTAATGATTTTTGTAAAATCGAATTTTCCGAGATTTCCCATGGGAAACTTGAACTGATTTTTTTTTCCTACGATAGCTATTTACAAGTCACATCAATACAATCCATCTTCAGACATAACACTCTAGAGGCTGATTTTATTCATCCATTTGTTACTTTCGGCTTGAAACTTTTTTGAATTTTCCGAGATTTCCCACGGGAAACTTGAACATAATATTTTTATTGGATAGCTATTGAAAAATTACATAAAAGCGATTCAACTATAGATATTTACTCTAGCGATTGTTCTGATTTTCCGATATTTTCCACGACTAGGTTAAACAAAGTTTTGCACGTAAGACTATTTACAAAAAAAAATTTCCATGAAACCTATTTACTTTCGGCTGATAACTACTAATTTTTTTATTTTCGGCAGACATAATCTGCATTGTCGACTTTTTACTTACCTCTGGGATTAGACAATCTACACGGTAAATAAAAATTCACTAGATGTGAGCATACTAGACGATCTAGTTGAATCAAGTAAAATTAATAATACTAGATTTCTGGTTGTAATAAAATCTTGTAATTTTACTTGAAATACAAATATTTAGTACTGGAAATCAAGTAAACAATACTACTTGATTTTTCGACTGGACTTCTGGTAAAATTATCAGAAATACTATTTTTTAATTAGATTTCAAGTAAAATCGAATACCAGATTTTCTTGCAAAACTATTAGATTTCTTGTATTTATTCTACTAAAGTTCTAGTAAAATAACCGGAAAAAACTATATTCTTTAGCAGAACTCCAGGTAATTCTACGTCATCATTTTTTACTAGATTATCCCTCGATTGTAATAGATTCCCGTCTAAATGAAGTTTCAAATAATAAAAAAACGTTTTTTATTTTATTTTAATTTAAATTTTTTTATTTCAACAATTACATAAATAACAATGCTTTAAAATAGTGGTTTTGAATGTTTTGCACACAATTTAGAATATAATTTCGACGCACGAGGCGTCGGAATCACATTTTTAATTAAAAAGAGTTTGTCGAAGATGCATAAAAAAGTTCTGTAGCCCAACCAAATTGATTGTGCATCTATTATTACGTCGAACATTTCTTCGTGGCTCAAACAATTCTCCGATAAACATACCAGATACGGCAGCGACAGCTTATTTTTTGGTTGAGATCTTTTAATGATTTATCTACCTGCAAAAATCAAAAGGTTTGGTTTAATAACAAGAGTAATAATATGAACATATTATATTAACATTTCAACGTTGGCTTTCTTTTAAGCCCTATTCAAATAAATTAAATTAAACCTTGTATATTTTATTCATCATTTTTCCCAATTTTGGACTTTTCGGCTGATCATCAGTGGCCCTATTCTGGTAATTCCCGGGGAACGGGGAATAATTTTTTTTTACAGCAGATATTCCCAGATACATATTTCCAACTTTTTATTCGCCAATTTCTTAAAGTGCATTCTGTCAATTGGGGAATAAATATACAGGGGAAATTAATTTAGTTGTATCAAAATTATTATAATAACTCTTATTTATTATAATACTATCTTTAAAATTATTAACAGTATTAATATTATTAATTATTAATGACAACTACATATAAACAAACATTTTCGTTAAAAATCTATTCCCCATCAATTCATTCATAAAATCGGTGTGGAAAAACAAACGTCAAAACTGCTGTAATGGGGAATAATTTTTTCCCAATAAAAAATCTTTCCCGAACACCAGAATACACTTTGGGGAAAAGGGAATAATACTGCAACAAAATTTAAAATTTCTATTCCCCGGGAATTACCAGAATAGGGCCACAGGATACAAATTTTATTATAAAATTACGTTATGTTAAATATGGACGTTGCAATAAAAATTACTTAGTACGTAACTTTCATTACCTATCAACTAATGAACATAGAAGTATATTTGAATTTTATAACTTGTACATTGTCGTACTTTGTATGTATTGATATCTATATTTTATAGAGTAGTATTAGTATTGTAGAGTAGTATTATAGAGTTCGATAATGTACAAGTTATACAATTCAAATGTACTTCTATGTTCATTAGGTGATAGGTAATGAAAGTTACATACTAAGTATTTTTTATTGTAACGTCCATATTTATTATAATGTAATTTTATATTAAAATTTTTGGCTCCGGCAATTCTAGTCAAAAACATTTCAGTCAAAAATTAAAAGGCAACTCAGTGAAAATAGTTTTAGACGAAATGCCTTTTTAGAAGGATGTTGAATCAAAAAACTAAAAAAGGCATTCAAGTCAAAATATTTTGACTGGAATTCTTTTTGGATTTAGTTAGTTTTTTTTACTGAAATGCCTTGTTAGACCTGTACGCCGGCTCCGTGGCCCGGGAATTATGATGAATATAACGTACATGGGTTAATTTAATGTAGTTAAATATTCTATAAGAAAGTCAACGTTGAAAATTTTAAATGTAACAAAACTATTAAAAAGGCATAAATTAATTAAAATCATATCAATAAATAATTAAGTACCTTAGCCCAAATGCACTCGCCGGATATGCAGGTTAAAACAAATTGTAGATTTTACTTTGATTTTTTCTTCATATACTCCTGCATAGGATATTGAACTTTAAGGAAACGTTTTTACAAGGAACCCCCTTCAAAATTTTAAATTTCCAAACCTTCTCCCGAAAATGACGATTTTGACTTATCGTTTTTTGCATGCAATATTACTATTAAAAATGCATATTAATATTTATAGGTTAAGGTTATGCTGTCTTCAATGATTGGAAACAACTCACCATTTAAAATAAAGCCAATGGAATAATTCTTTCTTTCATTTCCGTGTTTCTACAAGAGACCAAATTCAAAATTAATCTGAAACATTAATAATTTATAGTTAATCTGAAAATAATTTAATGTTATATTTATCAAAACTTACACAATCACCGTCAAAATCCTTCACCATGGGAAAATTTTGGATGAGTTTCATCGTGGAGGCCAAATTTAATTGTAAAATCTGCCGTCGACCAAATGTTAAAATATTTGCGGCAATCCGCATTTGTTTGATGCATCTCATCAATAATTGTGTACTATTTCAATATACTTATTTTATATTAGCACTCACTAGTTGTCTATGCTCACACACTTACATACTTAAACTTTTATTTTTTCACCTGTTCTTCATTTCACTATACCACAGCAAGAAATTCAACTTATTACTGATACTGACTATGACGACGAAATTGT
The DNA here is from genome assembly GCA_958295665.1 of Tipula vernalis. Classification (NCBI taxonomy): domain Eukaryota; kingdom Metazoa; phylum Arthropoda; class Insecta; order Diptera; family Tipulidae; genus Tipula; species Tipula vernalis. The sequence continues at coordinate 360,578,421 of OY282559.1, read as the reverse complement.
AAATTAATATGCGAGCGATAGTCTAAATTTACTAGCATTCTAGTAAATTCTAATTGAAGTTAAAATTGACCAGAATATTACTAAAATCTGTTTAATTTACTAGAAATTCCTTGCACTTGCGAACAGGAATTATCTTGTATTTAATTTAATTTAACTAGAATTTTATTAGATTTCAGGTAACTACATTAAAAAATAAACCGTTGCAAAAATGCAACTGGAGTTCAAGTAATATTTATTTTTAGGGGAATTCTGGTAATAAAATTTACGAGATTTTCGTTAAATTTACTATATATTCCATTTTATAGAGTAAAACCGACCATCTAGTATTTTTCTAGTAATTTTTTGTGCTAGATAATCACTAGAATTCCAGTATAATTAAAAATATTACTGGAAATTAACTAGAAAATAGTAAAAATCTGGTTTTGATTGCAATTTCACTGGAAATCGGTTAAATCAATTTTTAAATTTAACTAGAAAATTCATTTTTCTTGATTTTTAACTAGAAATTCACTGGATTTTCACTAGAATTTGCAAAACCAGATATTCAAGTAGTCAATTACCGGATTTTGTAATGAGCGTGTACATTACCATTTCTTTACTTTCGGGTGTAATAACCCAATCTGTATTATCGACTATTTACTTTGGTCTGGCAACTTTCGGCTAACTTTAACGGTATCCAAGAATGACACTAAATGAAATTTCAACCTCTCAAAATACACGTATTTCAAATTTTAACAAATTTAAAACCAACAACGGTTTATTTAGGATTTTGGCAACATCAAATTATCATGCATTATCATTGTTTTCATTAAATTTTGAAATTTTGAAGAAAAATTGCCATTTTAAAGAAATATTAGATTCTGAAATCGAAATAGTTAGTTACTTGAAGTGTTACTTAAGATAAATTAATGTTGTTTGTATTAATCATTTTCTAAACTTAGAGCTCTGTTTGACAAAAATGACTTTTGATTCACAAAATGGTTATTCAAAATAAATGCTACAATATAGAAAGGGATTATTTAAACGGTTTTACTTTGATAGTAACAGTTGCGTGGATTTAGCTTTTTTTAAACTTCAAAAATCTTAAAATGTTAACACCAAAAATGACACAAAATGGAAGTTCAAAGTCCAAATTCACAATTAATAGAAGTGTTAATAGATTTGACAACAACGACGTTTTAATTAGGATTTTGACAACAATAATATATCAAATGCTATAATCTGAATCATAATTACTTAAAGCGTTACTTGAGATAATTTGATCGTGGTTTGGTTAAAAAATTTTTAAAACTAAAAGAATGTTAAACAAATCAAATGGTGTTATTTTTAACTACTGAAGTGACACATAAATGACCTCTAAAATCCAAAATCATAAGTCTTTGAAATTTAAAAACAATTTGATTCGATTCACCTTTTCCTTAATTTATTAAGCTCATAAAGCTCGCATAATTTAAAATAACTCAAGTGAAATTGTTAACTCCAAAAATGTCACAAAAATGAATTCCAACCTAAATAACAACAAGTATTTGAATTTTTTTTATGATTAGTAAATTTTCTTTCAAAATAAGTCCGAATATATTTTGCAATATTTCCTTATTTTAAAATGTTTTTTTAATATGAAAAAAGTGGTAAAAAACCGGATCGTTCCATTTTACTGAATGTTTCTGGTCAAAAAAAACGTTGTGTATCCACAAATGTATACTCACTCGTAAGATAGTATCTTCCCCTTCCAAATGATATACCGAACATTTTTTATGCGGTTCTAATTACGCGTTCTACACGTCGAAACTTTTTGGGTACGTTCATATCACTAAAACACCGTTCCGAATGATACCTTAATAGAATTAATTAATGTTAAATTTTTTTTTTCATTGCTTGTTCGTATGCGTTAAAATTGTTAAATGGTTTTTAATTGTGTATTATAAAATTCGCCAATACGATAAGTACATGGTTGATTCCTATGCATAGGATAAAATTACAGTAATAAGTTAGCAGTCCAGTCGCTAGAGCCTGATTAGGTGATTAAAAAATTATATCTGGGAAGTATCAGAATAACTAAATGTTTGAGTTGAAATTATACTATTATCTAATGTCGGGTTCTTTCGGAAGTTGATAAAGGATCAAACAATTTTGATCTCAAAATACTTTTCAAATTTTCGACACATTTTTAATGATGTTTTCGAAATACATAGAAAATTAAAACGTCAAAGTGAAAACGTCAAAAGACTGAGTTAGCGCATTTTGCCATGAATAGTCTTGTTATTTTATAAATTCACAATATTTTAGATTTTTTATGATATTATAAAATTATTTATTTATATTATGATGACTTTACATACGATATTACAGATTGAACTTGGATATTGGATTTTTTTTCGTATTCCTTAACAGACAAAAAACAGGATATTTTATTAAATCCCAAATAATTCTACAAATGGCATTAATGGAAAAAGGAGGCCGTGGAACACCGCTACCATTAACACCAGCTCAACTGCCAAGAAACAAAATGTACTAATGGTCACAAGGAGAATAAATAACTCTAGAAGAATTTAATGTGCAAAGATTTTGGTTACATGTGCAAACTGGTTCAGAAAGTAATTTTGGCCCGTCCGGAAAATATCGCTACCATTGTTCAACACAATGTCATATGTATAGGATTGTTTTAGGAGAGAAGGAATGCGAGGTGAGATGAAACATTGCGGTATTTCGAAATATATAACTAGTACAACCAGGATTGTCTTTATAAAAACCACATGTATAACGCATATAATGGCAGTTTATTTTAGAATTTTGTGATGAAAGGTTCTTCAATATTAATTTTATAAACAATTTTGTGAGTAAAAAGTAAAAGGTAAAATTTTTGTTTCTTTAAAAAGTGGTGTTCAAAGAACAGTTTTAATTATCAAAACCGTTAGAGCATTTGAAGTGAGTATTATTTTATATTATTAAGTGGTATTCATATCTAAAATTAAAAGAAAAAAAAAATTACAAATAAAAAACCATGATGGAGTCAAAAAGAAGAAATGGAACATTTTTTCGAGGAGAGACGGAACATGAAATTATGTTTCAACTCTCCTCGATATTGTTATATGTACTGATTTTTTGTTTTTGTTTTATAGATAATTTAAAAATATGCCAACAACATACACAAGAATATCAAAAACCAGAGCTAAAAGGACCGAAAACAATTTAAGTGCAGCAATATCAGATGTTCGCGAATGTAAAAAATGTCTTAGAGAATCTGCACAATATTATAAATTTCCAGCCGGTACATTGTGCAGACGCATGAAATATAATGATATAAAAAAACGTTCCCTTGGATCGAGGAGAGGCAAATGAGGCTAAAATTGTTTTTCACATAAAAAATTACAAAAGCACGGATTTGCTCCTACAAGAGACACCGTCAGAGCTATGGCATATAATTTGGCTGAACAACTCTAAATTAAACATAAGTTTAATAAAGAAACAGAAATGGCTGGATATCCATGGCAACAATCATTTTTAAGGCGTAATCCCAAAATCTCGTATCAGAAAATCTGAAGGAGTTTCAATTATTCGAGCTACAGGGATGAATCGAAGTGATGTAAAGAGTTATTTTGATGTCTTAAAATATATTTTTACAGAACATGAGTTGTTTGATAAACCAGGGCACATTGTTAATGTGGATAAAAGTGGCCTGCAATTAAATAATAGGCCAGTACATGTTTTGGCAGAAAAGGGTTCAAAAAGTATAGCGGCAATTACATCGGGTGAAAAGGGAGAAACAATTTCTGTCATAACCTGTTGCAACGCTGAAGGAGTTTTTATTTCACCTACCTGTATTTTTAAATGAAAACAAAAGAAGCCTGAATTTGAAGATGGAATGCCTCCGGGTGCCTCAGTAGTCATGTCTCAAAAATCAGCATATGTAACCACTGAAGTTTTTTATCAATGACTTAAAACTCAATTTGTGCCCAGAAAGCCTTCAGGCACTGTAGCTATTATTCTTGATGGCCATTCATCCCATAGCAATTTAGAAATGCTTGAGTATGCAGCAGAGCAAAACGTTATTCTTATTTGTCTTCCAAGTCATACAACGCAATTCCTGCAACCTCTTGATCGATGCTTTTTTAAATCTTTAAAAACCAATTATTATGAGGAATGCAATAAATATGTTTGCGCTAATCCAGGTAGAAAAATTAGTAGACTCGTATTTAGGTCCAATTTTTCAAAGGCTTGGAGTAAATCAGCGACAGTAGAAAACGCCGTTTCCACATTTACGGCAACTGGAATCGTACCATTTGATCCTGGTGCTATACCAAGTTATGCATTTTTGACAAATTTGGATATATCTGATCTGACAGGTTTCTCCAGGTAATAAATAAAAACCACTTATTTAAATTAAATTTAATTTTTACAGCAGAAATTGCATTAATCATGAACCAATATAAATCTTTTAAATTACAGTTCCGCTAGTATTGCAGTAATGCCGGATACCATACCCGGAACTTTAGTTAGGTAGGTAGGTATACCTATATAAAACGCCCAAAACACTACAGAGCCCACTGCAGCACCCAAAACACTACAGATGTATCAGACGCTGTACCCGGAACATCTTTAAAATTAAGTAACGTGCCATATAGCACCAATTCATACGCATTATCAGCTTTTGAAAAACGTTTCGATAACGCCAGGAAAAATTATTGATCAGATTTCTCCTGTACCTAATGTACAGGTTAAAACTACTAGAAGGCAATTTGTTTCCTTTCTTACGTCTCCAGAAACACTTGCAAATAAAAAATGCAGAATCTTGCAAAAGTCGGAAAAGAATAAAAATAAAATCCGTTCCAATAAAAACAAATTGGAAAAAGGCTCATCGGAAAGTGTTGATGAATTCCTACTGTTAACTGATGGTACCGATTCAGAAGAGGAATTTTCTGAAAATAAATGCGTCGCTTGGAGATTGGATCCAATGCATCCATTGTAAATTTTGGCTTCATGAGTTTGGCTCACCTTTTGAAAACATCTGCGACAAATGTGGATAAAATTTTCAAAAGAAAAAAAGTCGACCTTAAACGTTCCATCTGTTCTTTTGGACTGTGCCATCTCACCTCTCTGTTTTAGGTGAGATGGAACGTTAGCGTTTTTTATTTTATTTTTTAGCTGTCTTGAATTAAACTATAGATCTATTTATGTTTTAAAATAAAGTCGGAATTTATGTTTAGTTTATAAAACACGTTTTGTTTTATTTTTAACATTAAATTTACAAAAGTTACAGCCATTATAAAAAGTATATACCATCTCTCCTCGACTTAGCCTACGCCAAATTCAGCTAAAGCGTTCAAGATCACAATAAAGAATGAAAATTAGAAGAGATGCCTGTCATTTTCCAAGGCAAATTCAACATATATATTCGACCCGGTAAGAATAACGAATGGTTCATCGAATTCATGAAACACCCGCTAACTCTAGAACTCTGAAACGAACCCGCTCAATCTTCTGTTAGCTTACATCTTCACCAAGTGCCTACCCTAACTCAAGAGCATAGACCATGTGACTTTATTTTCATATTACAAATTACGGCTAATCATTACAGAGACATAAAAACTTACAAAAAACAACTTGTCAAAATGTCTAAAAAAATGGAACCTCTATACTTGTAATAAAGTTCTGTGTTTTTTTTTTTCACCTTTCCCTCACTTGTGCAGTTAAAACATTTTAACTCCCGCAATCGTTGCTTGAACCCTATCACAAACTTGCTTCTTAATTAGTTGTTTGTCAGAAGCTTTACGAGCCAAAAGGTAGTTTAGGAATGCTACTCTAAATTCACTAAAACAGAAAAAGTATGATAAAATTTTGCTTCCAAGGCCGGAACTACATTCCATGGAGTGGAATATAATAGCCTGGAAATTGTTGTTTAGCAAAAATAATTTCTTTCGTATGCCCTAATTTGCTATTGTAGGGGTCTTGATTAGAAGTCTTATTAATAAACGACGAGATTAACCATCTTGCTTTATCTTCTCGTAATGGGTTTCACCAAGTTCTTCTTCTTCAGTATAAATGGGCTCGCTGATAATACTTTCGACTTCCTAAAATCTTTCTAATAAATGGTCCAAATTTTCTTGCTCTGGAACGGTGGTAACATTGAGTGAAGAATGGTATTTGCGGGGTAGCTAGATCGCAAATGGTTTAATGGAAGAATTAAAATATTTTTGGTACCTTCACACACGAATCTCTCTTTAATGAATCAATACAAAGTTTTTATGTTAATTTTGTTAATTTTCTGTTTATCCAAGTTAGTGTTGCTGAGATTGGTTTTATGGAATTTTGTTCTCAAAGAATTATTTGTTCCAGATATTTAAATACATTATTGTTACAGAAGCTAACTTGTGTTGTGAAGTGATTTATACACAAAGCGTCATAAGCTTCCAAATCTATTGCATCACCCAAAAAAGCCCGGATTATTTTCTTGAAGCAATGTTCGCTGATCACTTTCTATTTAATAATCGGAACAGGGCCGAAATTTAAGCAGTAAATGTACATAAAGCACTAAATCTAGATATTAAAGTAATATTAAAGTGTGTATATCTATAATTCCTTTTATTTGTATTTGAGTGCAAAATACAACAAACTGGTTAACTGTAAAAATTGACCAAACAAAATTCAATAATTTGGCCTGTATACCTTTACTACCAAGACAGTTATTAAACTGATTCAATTTGTTTTTTCAATTTTCCAATGCGCAAGTGGGAGGTTGAATTTTTATCTATTCTCCTAAACGGGTTTTTAAAACAAAACCAGTACAGTCCAGTCAAAGAATTTGGAACGTCCTTTGTGACGATTGCTAGAAATAAAGCAAACACACCCAGATATAGCTGAAGCCAAACTCCCCTTTATTATAGAAATAAATTTTTATTGCTATCACCAAGTTTTACTTTCTTCCATTTTAAGTCTTTATGAAGCTGTAATTGCCATTGCCAGATTGCCATAGATAACATAAGGAAGTACTGATCAAAAATTTGAATAATAAAACCATCGTTAATATTAGAACCTGGCTTGAATATAAATCTACTCGTAATAGCCAAATAAAATTTTAAAAAATGGGAAAAATCTATTGTGTTTTTGGCTATAAATCTCCACCGTTTTTCTCAGCATAAAGTATAAAGTTTCAGTCCGCTGATATCCAAAACTATTAACAAACCTAAAATTAATCTTGATATGATCACAATTTATAAAAATTTCAAATATTCCAAACAACTATTTAATCAACCGTATATTGCAATAGTCGTTATTGATACGTCAAATACATCGTATTTTATAGATATAAATATTTGTAATGAAAAGCTCAATTATTATTAGTCATTTAAATTAAATACAAATAAATAAAATTTAATTTTATTTCTATTTTTATGCAAAATCAATGTATTCCTATTTAATATACAATATATAAATAGATAACCATAAGTATAAAAAATTGTAATTGCATTTCAAAATGATTCATTGTAAAACAATTAATTGTAAATTAAAAATAAATTTTATTTTATTTCATTTTTATTTTTCTAAATAATAAAATTTATTATTTGTTTATTTTGTTCATTTAATTTTGATTGATTTTCAATTGCTCATGATTCTATTTTATTACTTTTTTTTTTTTTTTTTTTTTTGTAATTACACAGCATACGTAATTGTTTTTTAGTTTTTGTTAATTCGGAAAATACAAGTTTGTTTCTGCCGGTATAATGTTGTATCAGATACAAACGATTAAATTTAGCCAGCTTTATCCAAATATAATAAAATTTTGCAATATGTGCATATATACAATATTATGATTCATTATTATAAAAATAACGTACAATTTATTTATGTACATACATATGTACGTATCTTTATCAACGATTAATAAAAATAAAATAGCTAACCATACACAAATGAAATTATACAAAACACAATTTGTGTTTTTTTTTTACATTTTAATTATCAATGGCAACATTCCGAATTAATTACATTTTAATTACTTTCAATTTATTATTCTTTAATTTTTCTTTTCTTTTTTTTTATTTATTTTAATATTCATCGATTGTATGTATTGCTGCGGTTGGATTTATTTTTGTTTTGTCTTAAAGTTTTATTGCTCTTAATTTCCATACGCTTAATTAAAATAAATAAAAATTTATGATTTATTTTGCCAGAGTTCATACCATGCGCGAGCAAGTATGGTTAATTTATAAATGCAAAATATGTATGTGTGCACGGTTATGCGGAATTAATGGGATAGAAAGGTAAATTGCAATATAGTGAGTGTTAGTTGAAGTTTATTAAACTTTATTACGTTAATCGCATGATATTTACTCATTTTACTGTCTTTTACGTAAGTAAAACAAAGTATAGTAATCATGAAAATTTTGGACCTCGAGATTTTTAGGGATTCATCTGTCTTGAGGTCCCCTGAGTCCGAAAAAGTGGGTTTCGAAAAATGTGTGTCAGTCTGTCAGTCTGCCAGTCTGTCAGTCTGTCACACTGTCAGTCTGTCAGTCTGTCAGTCTGTCAGTCTTTCAGTCTGTCAGTCTGTCAGTCTGTCAGTCTGTCAGTCTGTCAGTCTGTCAGTCTGTCAGTCTGTCAGTCTCTCAGTCTCTCAGTCTGTCAGTCTATCAGTCTGTCAGTCTGTCAGTCTATCAGTCTGTCAGTCTGTCAGTCTCTCAGTCTGTCAGTCTGTCAGTCTGTCAGTCTGTCAGTCTGTCAGTCTGTCAGTCTGTCAGTCTGTCAGTCTGTCAGTCTGTCAGTCTGTCAGTCTGTCAGTCTGTCAGTCTGTCAGTCTGTCAGTCTGTCAGTCTGTCAGTCTGTCAGTCTGTCAGTCTGTCAGTCTGTCAGTCTGTCAGTCTGTCAGTCTGTCAGTCTGTCAGTCTGTCAGTCTGTCAGTCTGTCAGTCTGTCAGTCTGTCAGTCTGTCAGTCTGTCAGTCTGTCAGTCTGTCAGTCTGCCAGTCTGCCAGTCTGTCAGTCTTTCAGTCTGTCAGTCTGTCAGTCTGTCAGTCTGTCAGTCTGTCAGTCTGTCAGTCTGTCAGTCTGTCAGTCTGTCAGTCTGTCAGTCTGTCAGTCTGTCAGTCTGTCAGTCTGTCAGTCTGTCAGTCTGTCAGTCTGTCAGTCTGTCAGTCTGTCAGTCTGTCAGTCTGTCAGTCTGTCAGTCTGTCAGTCTTTCAGTCTGTCAGTCTGTCAGTCTGTCAGTCTGTCAGTCTGTCAGTCTGTCAGTCTGTCAGTCTGTCAGTCTGTCAGTCTGTCAGTCTGTCAGTCTGTCAGTCTGTCAGTCTGTCAGTCTGTCAGTCTGTCAGTCTGTCAGTCTGTCAGTCTGTCAGTCTGTCAGTCTGTCAGTCTGTCAGTCTGTCAGTCTGTCAGTCTGTCAGTCTGTCAGTCTGTCAGTCTGTCAGTCTGTCAGTCTGTCAGTCTGTCAGTCTGTCAGTCTGTCAGTCTGTCAGTCTGTCAGTCTGTCAGTCTGTCAGTCTGTCAGTCTGTCAGTCTGTCAGTCTGTCAGTCTGTCAGTCTGTCAGTCTGTCAGTCTGTCAGTCTGTCAGTCTGTCAGTCTGTCAGTCTGTCAGTCTGTCAGTCTGTCAGTCTGTCAGTCTGTCAGTCTGTCAGTCTGTCAGTCTGTCAGTCTGTCAGTCTGTCAGTCTGTCAGTCTGTCAGTCTGTCAGTCTGTCAGTCTGTCAGTCTGTCAGTCTATCAGTCTGTCAGTCTGTCAGTCTGTCAGTCTGTCAGTCTGTCAGTCTGTCAGTCTGTCAGTCTGTCAGTCTGTCAGTCTGTCAGTCTGTCAGTCTGTCAGTCTGTCAGTCTGTCAGTCTGTCAGTCTGTCAGTCTGTCAGTCTGTCAGTCTGTCAGTCTGTCAGTCTGTCAGTCTGTCAGTCTGTCAGTGTCAGTCTGTCAGTCTGTAGTCTGCCGGTCTGTGAGTCTGTCAGTCTGTCAGTATGTCAGTCTGTTAGTCTGTCAGTTTGTCAGTCTGCCAGTAAGTCAGTTTGTCTCCTCTCTACAGCCCAGATGGTTTAACCAATCGAATTGAAACTTCAGATTTAAGCTTTTTTGATAAAGTGGGAGGTCCCACGGAATTTCGTTCTAAATCGGCTAACCGGAAGTGGCCACATGCTTCCTCCAGAAAATTTATTTTGCAAATATCTTTATAGGTACAAAGTTTACAAAATACTATTTAATACAAAATGCTTCCAAAAAATAAAAATAAATAAATAAAAGAAATAAAATTTAAAATTCTCTGTTCGTAAAGGGAGTCGTACGTTGGCCACATCTCCATTTTTTTCTATGTATGGATATGGCTGCGCCTCACATTGTCTATTGCCATCAATCACTTTTCCTAACAATGAAAATAAGAACTACACTTAGTGTATCAGCTTACTTTATATTAATTTAAATTACGCCTTAATCACTGCAATATATTTATATCGCAGATTACTTACCTCATTAAGATTCAAACCATAACATTGTTTAATATTGTATAACAGATTATAACTAGTATTTGTAAAATAATTGTGAACACTCCGTAATGGTAAATTTAATTCTTACCACAATTTTGTACCATAATTCACATTCTTACCATAATTATTTTCGGAGTATATGTCGCTTGTGACAACCAAAAAATGTAAAATAAATAATTTTTTTTTTGTAATAAAAAGTTAGTCTAAGTCCAATTGGTGCCGTGTTCATTTCATGCAAATAATTTATTTTTTCATTCATGTATTCAACTAACACAATAAACAACCAATTAGCTATATAAAATAAAACAATAAAAATAAAACGATTTTACAATAAAAATTGGTACAACTTATGTTAGTTCGTTTATTTATAAAACTTCAGCGGTTTTTTATGGTCCTTCGAGCCGGATAGTGTTAGTTACAGGGTTTTAAGTACATCAAGTGCATTGACAACGGTATAGTGTAAATCAAGTTTTTCGTATGTGCGTACATTCCATAATTTGTGCTGCAAAAATTAATATCGCGAAAGCAGATAATTATAAGTGTCGTGTAAACAGTGGCAAAAATTAAAGATACGAGAATATTTATAAGTGCAACAAGATAGTGTGTGAGATCGAGATCAACGGTGACTAAACATACGGGTTTGATCAACAATCCTGTTCCTGGCATGCAAAAAACGATAAGTAGAACAATTTTTGTTATTAACAAACAAATTCATTTCATTAACTTGAATTAACTAATAAACGCCGATCAATTAATATTAGTCGTCCATATTGTTAAAATTATCACCGTAATTTTACCGTGTTGAATTATATTCGGTTAACTTAGTGTGACCTTTGTGTGTGAAGATGGCAGACGCAATTATATTAGCTCGAGGTAACATACTGGCATCCGTTACTAAAATGCAAACGTGGGCTAATAAAATTACTGATGAAACAACAGTTGAGGCCATAGAAGTTCGTATTATTAAACTAGATGAATATTGCAAGGATTTTAAAACGTTAGAAAATAATTTATTTTCGTTTCCCGGTCATATATCAAAGTACCAAGAATTTGAAGATAAATATTTTGCTGTTCGAGAACAATTAATGCGATCATTACGTACAAAACAGGTTGCTACAAATACGGCTCCTTCTGAATCCGTTATGCATCCAGCACTCTCAGAAATGCTCTATCAACAAAGGTCATTGTTTGAAAACTTGAATACAACAACGGCTCAATTGGCAGACCGCACTCTACTGAGTTATGATCATGTCAAGTTACCAAAGATAGAATTTGCAAAATTTGATGGTACATATAAAAATTGGCCTGCTTTTGAAGATTCGTTTGTATCTTCCATTCATAACAATCAATCATTGTCCAACATCAACAAATTAAAGTTACTTAAGAGTCTTCTGACGGAAAGTCCCGCATCACTGATCAAAAATTTGAGCGAAACAGAGGCAAATTATACAGAAGCCTGGACAAAATTGAAATCACGCTACGACAAGAAAAGAAAAATCTTGACATCATACATCACCACATTTCTCGATTTATCATCAGCAATGAGTGGGAAGGCATCTGATATTCGTTCACTTTGTGACAAGTGTGACGAAATTGTAATCGGAATTCGAACCATGGGTAGCGAAGCGGAGTATCGAGATGCATGGTTGATACAAATTATTTTACGTAAGCTGGATAGTGAGACAAAACAGTTATGGTCAAAGGAAACAACCGAAAAGGATTTTCCAACACTTGCCGATTTTTTTAAATTTTTAAATACCAGATGTGACGGACTTGATGATGGAGAAATTGACAATCGGGGGTTACGAAACCAACCATTTTCACAGCAAAACCAACATTCCAGGGGAAAACCGTTCTTCAAAACAATGATGTTAAATTCAAATTTGTCCTTGTGCCCATGCTGCAATGCAAATCATCATCTCTTTCATTGTATGAAATTTCGCAGTTTCGATGTCAGACTTAGACGAAATTTAGTCAATGAATCGGGAGCTTGCTACAATTGTCTGCGCATGAATCATTCAGTAAATGAATGCCCTGATTTGTCCAATTGTCGTATCTGCAATAAACGGCATAATTCATTGCTTCATGGATCCGAACCAATGAACTTTCAAAACCAGTTTAATTATCCACAACAACAACAATCAACCATTAAACCTCATGCATCGAATTATTCAAAACCAGTTGAACAGCCTCAATTATATACGCATTCACGAACACCAGGTCACACTTCATCACCATCGCATCCATCAACATCTGCGCCAATCATTCATCAAAATGATCTCACACTGTCGACGAATTCAATTATCAATGGTGATCCAAATTATCAAGAATTAAACTCGCCGAATGAATTAAAACCGTCGCACGAAATGGATCCACCGCAAATTCAAAACATGGCCACTTTAACCACAAAATCTTTTTCTACAATTAAATCAAGTATCGTTTCAAATCCGCGGCTTGCGTCATTACCGACCGCTCTCATTCATATACGTGACTTTAATGGAAATAAACATTTTGCCAATGCATTGCTCGACTCAGGTTCGCAATGTACATTCGTATCGGAAAAACTAGTTCAGCGCCTGCGACTTGGACGTTCATATTCATCATCAATCGCTGTAAACGGCCCGGCTGATATACAAGCTGCTAAGACCCGAGGTATAGTTAACATCAACGCATCATCAAGGTTTTCATCGTCAAATACTCTGAATTTCAGCGCTTACGTCTTACCGAAGCTACTTACCCTTCATCCAGTCGATCATGGTAATTTATTTGGGGAACAATTGCCCTCACTGGAACTAGCTGATCCACATTTCGGCACTACAAGAGAAATTGATATTTTATTTGGTGTTGACTTATTTTTCGATTTAATGCAGCCGGAAAAAATCGTCTTAGCAGGACATACATATGCACAGTCAACCATTTTTGGGTGGATTCTTCTAGGGCCTCAAGTTCATGATGACCCTTCAACCATGTCGGTTCCAGCAACTATCACTGATGATGATGTGAACATAACCCTTCAACGGTTTTGGGAGCTTGAGGAACCTCCAACAGCATTGAAACACAAGCCAGATGATCAATTGTGCGAATCATATTTCAACCAGTCAGTCCAACGGGACAAAGCTGGAAGATACATTGTACGACTGCCATTTATCACACCGCATGGCAAATTGGGACATACGAGATCTGCAGCTGTGCGTCGACTTATAACTATGGAACGTCGTTTCATGAGAAACCCTCAGATTGCAGTTGAATATAAAAAATTCATGAACGAATACTTGAATTTGGGGCATATGAAGGAAGTTCCGCAGAATGAAATAGCCAAACTTGATGAAGATGTTTTTTATCTTCCACACCATGCTGTTCAAAAGATAGATAGCTCGACTACCAAACTTCGAGTCGTTTTCGATGGGTCCTGTAAATCTTCTTCCGGCTTATCAATTAATGACATTTTACTTACAGGACCCACTCTTCAAGATGATCTTATCACTATTGTAACTCGCTTTAGGCAGCACTCGATCGTTTTTTCCGCAGATGTCGAAAAAATGTATCGGCAGGTGCTCGTATCAACGAATGATACTGACTTTCAGAGAATAGTCTGGAGAAACAATCCTACCGAAGAAATTAAAACTTACTGACTAAACACAGTCACATATGGAATGTCTTGTGCACCATTTCTGGCTGTCAGGACACTTCAAAAAATAGCTGATTGTAATGAACAAAATTATCCAGCAATTGCCACAATCATAAAACGTGATTTTTATATCGATGATCTACTTTCTGGATGTGAAAACCCTAATATCGCGGTCAACTTGTTTGAAGAACTATGTCACGTTATGGAGGGAGCCGGCTTCTGTCTAAGGAAATGGAAATCGAACTCATCAGATTTTTTATCTAGAATTCCTGGTGAGCTTAAAGAACCTACCATGTTAACTTTTGACGATGATACCGCGACCATCAAAACTCTTGGTGTTCAATGGAATCCTGTGAGAGATGTTTTTTCATTCGTAATCAACACAACTTCCAGCACGACGTATTCCAAGCGACATTTACTCTCTGAGATTTCCAAAATTTTTGATCCCTTGGGCTGGGTATCTCCATCGGTTATAGCTATGAAGATACTTTTCCAAAAATTATGGATTCGAAACATTAAATGGGATGATGAAATCCCGGCAGATGTCAGTAAACAATGGGAGGGTATAAAATTGAATTTGCCTAAACTTGAAACCATCCAAATTCCTCGTCATTTTTTAATTTCTTCAACCACGAAATCGATCCAAATACATGCATTTTGTGATGCATCTGAGCTGGCGTATGCAGCCGTAGTTTATCTACGTGTTGAAGATTCAGCAGGCAATATTAAAACATCACTAATCATTGCCAAAACTCGCGTGGCACCAATCAAACAAATCTCAATTCCACGACTTGAGCTATGTGGAGCCTTTATTTTGATGAAGCTAATCAAATTCTCTTTTAAAATTTTCCGAGACCACCAGTTTCAAGTATTTCCTTGGACTGACTCAAAAATTGTATTGGCTTGGTTGTCAGATCATCCGCGAAGATGGAACACTTTTATTGGTAATCGCACGTCTCAAATCATGAAAGTAGTGCCTAGAAGTCAGTGGCACTATGTACCATCTAAAGAAAATCCTGCTGACATTGCATCACGAGGGATTAGTCCAGAACTACTTCAAGATTTCGATATGGTGGTCCGGTCCTAAGTGGTTAATGAGTCAAGAACAAAATTGGCCATCCCGCAACCCACTACAATTCGAGACAATGTGCGAAGAACGTCAAATTTCACCAGTCGTAACACATCTTCATATTGAATGCAGTGAAATTGCTTCAGGTTTGTTGAACAAGTTTTCATCATTTAACAAGGTCAAACGGATCGTTGCAACACTTTTTCGATGGTTATATTCAAATCTGTGTTTTATTGATTTGATTCGAAAGGCCGAATCATTTCTCATCAAGGAAGTTCAGCGCGAAACATTATGGTTCGACATCCAAGCACTTATCAACGGAAAACCTATTGATCGTAAAAGTCAGATTATTTCATTGTCACCATTCATTGACAAGGATGGAATATTGAGGGTGGGAGGACGTCTGTCGAATCTTGACTGCCAATTTGACATGAAACACCCAATCATATTACCCAAAGGCCATAGACTTACTTGGTTGATAATCTACGAAACTCACTTGTTCAATCTACATGCTGGGCCATCTTTATTGTCAAGTCTTCTGAAACAAAGATTTTGCATCATAAATGGCCGTAATGCAGTGCGTTATTTTTGTCAGAAATGTATCAAATGCGTGAGACAAAAACAAAATATTACCACACAGCTCATGGGTGATTTACCAAAGCAACGTTTGACGGCCTGTCGTCCCTTTACAACTACCGGTATTGATTACGCTGGTCCAATTCATATTAAAACAAAATATGGTCGAGGAAAGATCCCATTGACTAAGGCGTACATCGCGCTCTTCATATGTTTCGTTACTAAGGCCGTCCATATAGAGCTGGTTTCTGAGATGACCACCGAAGCATTCATAGCAGCGTTACGTCGCTTCATTAGCCGAAGAGGGATTCCAGCTGAGATAGTTAGCGACAATGGCACAAACTTCGTCGGTGCTAAACGAGAACTTCAACAACTTCACGAACAATTTAACAATCAAAAAACAAATAAATTAATATCTGATTTTTTTTCGCAGACTATGATTAAATTCTCGTTCAACCCAGCTAGCGCTCCACATTTTGGTGGACTTTGGGAATCCAACATAAAATCTATCAAGCACCATCTCCATCGAGTTACCAGTGACAGCAGCATGACATTCGAGGAGATGACCACCTTGCTTTGCCAAATCGAGGCATTGCTCAACTCACGACCATTGTGCCGCATGACCGCCGATTCTGATGATTTACTAGTGCTTACACCGGGGCACTTCTTAATTGGTGAACCTCCCACATGTATTCCCGAGCCAAATCTTCAAACAGTCCCGATGTCACGACTTTCCAGGTGGCAAAATATCCAACAACGAGTTCAGGGCTTTTGGAATAAATGGTCTCTTGAATATTTGCATACTTTGCAACAACGCCCTAAGTGGAAACAGCAATTACCAAATCTTGCTATCGATGATGTCGTCCTCATTAAGGAGGATAACTTGCCTCCAGCTCGTTGGCTACTCGGAATCATCACCCAACTTCACCCAGGATTCGACGGACTAGTTCGAGTGGTAACCATCAAAACAATCAAAGGCGAAATGAAGAGACCTATTGTTAAATTATGTCGTCTTCCAATATCCAGCGAAGACAATACAATCGTACAACCCACAGCAACAGTCAAGGTTAAGTAGTAAACTTAACGGAGGGAGAATGGCTGCGCCTCACATTGTCTATTGCCATCAATCACTTTTCCTAACAATGAAAATAAGAACTACACTTAGTGTATCAGCTTACTTTATATTAATTTAAATTACGCCTTAATCACTGCAATATATTTATATCGCAGATTACTTACCTCATTAAGATTCAAACCATAACATTGTTTAATATTGTATAACAGATTATAACTAGTATTTGTAAAATAATTGTGAACACTCCGTAATGGTAAATTTAATTCTTACCACAATTTTGTACCATAATTCACATTCTTACCATAATTATTTTCGGAGTATATGTCGCTTGTGACAACCAAAAAATGTAAAATAAATAATTTTTTTTTTGTAATAAAAAGTTAGTCTAAGTCCAATTGGTGCCGTGTTCATTTCATGCAAATAATTTATTTTTTCATTCATGTATTCAACTAACACAATAAACAACCAATTAGCTATATAAAATAAAACAATAAAAATAAAACGATTTTACAATAAAAATTGGTACAACTTATGTTAGTTCGTTTATTTATAAAACTTCAGCGGTTTTTTAGATATGTATAACAACAAATGATACAGGCGATGTATAACAACAAATGTTATAAAAAAAGGTTTTTTTTACCGTGGAAAGAGTTCTTTTAGGTTACATGCAAAATATTTATTAATGTTTATAACATGGTGTTCAACACTGTTACGACATAAAATTTTATATAACACAGCTAAATATTGTTTTTCATGAAGTATTACATAACAATATTGTTACGTTTTTGCCTTGTCAATCAAGGTTCATATCACTGGATTGTGAATAATACAAAATCAATTGATTTATCACCAACGAATTTATTTATTTAGCACAATAATTATTACAACACAATATCAATACAATTTATTAATCAAAATTCTTTATATAAATTATTCGCAAATTTTACTGTACACTTTTATATTTTATATCGCACTTCAACAATTTTTAAATCACTTTTTAAATCCTTCTTAATCTTTACACTGTCGACTTCGACAGTGTGAAGATATATACTTACCAAATTTTTGTATATACAAACCAAACTTCTAGAAAGCTCATGACTTTTCTAGTTAGAATAGCGGAGAAATATTTAGAACAATTTTATCATGGAAAATTCCATTTTAGTACAGTTAAACATTGAGCTATTATTTTAACTAATTCTATTACACACTAGGTGTCACCGTTACAATATTTTTATATTGTGACGGTGACATCTAGGGTGTGATAGAATAAGTTAAATTTATTGCTCAATGTTTTACTGTACTAAAATAGAATTTTCCATGATAAAACAGTTCTAAATGTTTCTACAATACTAGTACTGGAAAAGTCATGAGCTTTCTAGAAGTTTGGTTTTTGTATATAAAAAGGCGAAAAATCAAATTAGATTATTAAACTTGTAAGATTATTAGTAGTATTTGGGAAGCGATAGTGTAAAGATTAAAAATGAATAAAAAAGTGATTTAAAAAGTGGTGTAGTGCGAATTAAAATATATAAGTGTACAGTAAAATTCTGTGAAAATTATTTAAAGTGTTTTTGTGAATTATCGTTAGTTAATAGTGTTGTCATAGGTTGAACTATAAATTTATCGTACAGTCTTTTGCCTACAAACTTAATGATCTTTGAAGCAAATAATAATAAGTCTAGTTTTACCTTTGGGTTTACTTCCTTTAATTTACGTTTTAATATCTTGTTACTTGTGTTGTGCTTTTTGGAAAAGTGATTAAAAATCACACCTACAGGCGGAAAATTTCTATAAATAAATAAATAATACTTCTTAAAATTCCCTTTGGCCAAAAGAATCAGTTTTGGTGAACGCGGTACAGTTTTAAAATGATGTATATAAATCTGTACAAAAAATGCTTTCTAAAATCCTACAAGAAAATACTACTTTGATCAACAAGTTCTCGGAATAACTACCGTGTCGCGCTCCCATCGTTCTGATTTGAGTTCTGTTTTTTTGTTAAGTTGGTACATCTGTTGTGTTTGTTAATTAACGAGGAAACTAAAGAATATCCACCACAACTTACGACTATGGGCTATTGTCAAAAAATCGTAGATCCCAACACGGGATATAATCAGGAAAGCCTGAATTCAGATAAGGAAGACTAAATTTTCATCCTTATCTGAAGTGTTATACGGTCCCAGCTAAAACGTACAGTAACACTTCTTATTTATACTAGCGCGAACAAGAACGTAATTAAGCCAGATATTATACCTTAAGAATTTCTGATCACTAAATGTATAAAACAAAAAATAACCGTAAAAGATCTCTCAGGATCACAAAAGATCGATAAAAAATTTAAAAGTATTTTGTTAGACAGTAAATTACCATAAACGAAATCCATGATTCCGGTGTTTGTGGATATTTCACATTAAATTAATAAAATACAATCAATACAATTTTAAATATTTTTTCAATTTAAATATTTATTTTATTATTATATTTTTTTGCGAATAAGTGCTCCTTATTGTGAAATAGTTTCTTGTTTTGCTTCAATATCGATTTCGATGCTATAGCATCATCGTCAGTTGACTTACTTATTAAATTATTTTCCATTTTTCAATCCTTTTTATACTAAACTTTTTTTGGAATTTCAATGGTTGCGCTGCACAATTTTTTGATTCAGGAACGATTTTCTGGTTACGTTGATTGAATGTTGATTATTAAATCGTATAGTTTATTTGTTGCAGTGTTTATTCTGTTGTTCAACATACATCGGTTGTCTTTATTTCTATATATTTCGAATTCTTCGGTTCGACTAAGCACATCCCCTTTCTTCATTCTATGTAGTACTTGTAAATTTGCTTCATAACTTGTATAATTATGCTGTGTAGAATTAATATGCTGAGCGAATTTTGATTCAGGGTTGATTTTTCCGATTGATCTTACATGCTCCCTAAATCTTTCTTTAAAGGATCGGCCCGTTTGTCCTAAATAAAATGCCTGACAATCTGAGCATTTTAATTTGTACACCCCCGTATCCAAGGTTTCGTTACTCCTGTTCTTGATTAATTTGCCTAATTTATTATTGGTTTTGTGCGCCAGAGTATAACCAAAATGCTTAAAGACTTTTTGAATTTTTATACTAGTATGACTCCAATCCATACTTATATATTTTGCATCATCACCATCAAAATTTAGACTGGTATACCCCCGATATTCCATTTTGCTCTTGCATCCATAATTCATCCTCTCTATATCTGCTGCTTGGTACCCATTTTGGTGAGCGATGTATTTAATGTTCCCTAGCTCTACATTGTAGTTTTCATCAGACATTGGAATACTGTTTAGCCTGTGGATCATATGGCGGTATGCTGCTATCTTTTGTTGATACGGGTGATGTGACTTTTGATGAATCGTTTGGCATGTTTGCGTAGGCTTTCTGAAAATTTGGAATTTATGTTTTTGATTTAAATTTTTTATTGTTAGGTCCAAAAAATTTATAGATTTATTATTTTCAATTTCTAATGTGAATTTTAATTTTGTGTGGATTCCATTTAAATAATTATTAAGCTGGTCCAGCTGTCTGCTCGTTCCAGTAAATAATATCAATATGTCATCGACATATCTATGCCAATATTGGATTTTTCCGAAAAACTGATTTCTATCGTTCAAAATATACGTGTTTTCCATATGATTTAAAAATATATTGGCCAAAGTTCCGGATAATGGGCTTCCCATAGGTAGACCTTTTTTTTGAATATAGAATCTCTCTTCATGTTTAAAATAATTTTGACGTGTGATTTCTTCCAATAACGCGATAACCTCGTTTACGATATGTGCATCTATCCGTTTCTTCATCAAAAGTCGTCTTGTAATTACTATTGTTTCTTCTACTGGAATGTTCGTATACATATTCGTAACATCAAAAGATGCTAACTTTCCGTTCCTCGGTATGTTTACCTCCTCAATTTTGTTCACCAGTTCTAAATTATTTTTGACGGAATGGTCATTTTCTATACAAATATTGTTATATAGCCATTGGTTCAAGTGTTTTGCAATTTTGAAGGCCGGCGCTGATGTGAAGTTTACGATCGGTAAAAGAAACAATAGTAATTACAAGACGACTTTTGATGGAGAAACGGATAGATGCACATATCGTAAACGAGGTTATCGCGTTATTGGAAGAAATCACACGTCAAAATTATTTTAAACATGAAGAGAGATTCTATATTCAAAAAGATGGTCTACCTATGGGAAACCCATTATCCGGAACTTTGGCCAATATATTTTTAAATCATATGGAAAACACGTATATTTTGAACGATAGAAATCAGTTTTTCGGAAAAATCCAATATTGGCATAGATATGTCGATGACATATTGATATTATTTACTGGAACGAGCAGACAGCTGGACCAGCTTAATAATTATTTAAATGGAATCCACACAAAATTAAAATTCACATTAGAAATTGAAAATAATAAATCTATAAATTTTTTGGACCTAACAATAAAAAATTTAAATCAAAAACATAAATTCCAAATTTTCAGAAAGCCTACGCAAACATGCCAAACGATTCATCAAAAGTCACATCACCCGTATCAACAAAAGATAGCAGCATACCGCCATATGATCCACAGGCTAAACAGTATTCCAATGTCTGATGAAAACTACAATGTAGAGCTGGGGAACATTAAATACATCGCTCACCAAAATGGGTACCAAGCAGCAGATATAGAGAGGATGAATTATGGATGCAAGAGCAAAATGGAATATCGGGGGTGTACCAGTCTAAATTTTGATGGTGATGATGCAAAATATATAAGTATGGATTGGAGTTATACTAGTATAAAAATTCAAAAAGTCTTTAAGCATTTTGGTTATACTCTGGCGCACAAAACCAATAATAAATTAGGCAAATTAATCAAGAACAGGAGTAACGAAACCTTGGATACGGGGGTGTACAAATTAACATGCTCAGATTGTCAGGCATTTTATTTAGGACAAACGGGCCGATCCTTTAAAGAAAGATTTAGGGAGCATGTAAAATCAATCGGAAAAATCAACCCTGAATCAAAATTCGCTCAGCATATTAATTCTACACAGCATAATTATACAAGTTATGAAGCAAATTTACAAGTACTACATAGAATGAAGAAAGGGGATGTGCTTAGTCGAACCGAAGAATTCGAAATATATAGAAATAAAGACAACCGATGTATGTTGAACAACAGAATAAACACTGCAACAAATAAACTATACGATTTAATAATCAACATGCAATCAACGTAACCAGAAAATCGTTCCTGAATCAAAAAATTGTGCGGCGCAACCATTGAAATTCCAAAAAAAGTTTAGTATAAAAAGGATTGAAAAATGGAAAATAATTTAATAAGTAAGTCAACTGACGATGATGCTATAGCATCGAAATCGATATTGAAGCAAAACAAGAAACTATTTCACAATAAGGAGCACTTATTCGCAAAAAAATATAATAATAAAATAAATATTTAAAATTGTATTGATTGTATTTTATTAAGTAAATTACCAGCACAAACGTATTACGAATTTCACAACTTTTTCTATGGAATTCTGGTGTCAGAATACATGGCCAAAATGAATGCCAAAATCGATTATAAGTCTAATTCAATTCTATTAAATAATCAGGCGTACAGGTTTGATCGTTATTACCTTGAAAGAAATTTTTATAATCACATTGTATCCATGAACACTACCGAAAATAGCAACTGGTTTGTACTGAATTTCGATCAATGAAACAAAGAAATAACAGTACAACCAGGATTGTATAAAGCTTAAAATTTCAGAACTACGGTGAAAATACTCACAGATAACCCTAATCCACCAGGGAAACTTCCAAAATTAGAACTGAAAGTGAATAATTTCGAAACACTTAATCCAATCCCTGAAAAATCAATCGATTTCTCAACCCTGAACTTAAAGCTGGGATTCCATCAGATCACAATGGATCCACAATCTCAAGAGAAAACTGCTTTCTCAACCGATCAAGGACTTTACGAGTTCTCTCGAATGCCTTTGCCCTAAAAAATTAACCCGCCACATTTCAAAGGGTTATGAACAATGTCCTACACGCACTAATAGGTAACATCTGACACGTGTATCTAAATGACATAATAATTGTAGGAAAAAATTTAGAAAACTACCTACTAAAAATTTCAGTTAGCCAAATGTGAATTTCTAAGAAAAGAAACGGAGTTTCTTGACCATGTCATCACTCGAGACTCAATCCGGACCAAATCAAACAAATATTGGATTGGTCGCTACCAAAAACTCTCAAGGAAATCAAATAATTTATTGGAATGTATGGCCGAATAGCCAAACATGTGAAAAATACCTGAAAAAGACATTCCCATCAACAAGATAGATCCGGATTATTTAAAATCATTTGAAACGTTCAAAAGCATCATTGCGATGGATCAAATTCTCGCATACCGCGATTTTTCCAAACAATTTGTGCCGTTCTACACAAATTCGGGATGTTGTCTAAAGACGTGAAATGAATTTACATTTTTGGTATTTGATGAAATGTTGGTGACAAAATTCAATGAGATTTTGTTACTTTGACAGGTTCCAAACCATCAATAAAATACCGTCAATACCTGGTACCCCGGTGAATTCCATTTTTCAAAGGTAATAGCTAATTTCTATTAGTGGCGCAAAATATTATTAAATAAAACCATTCCAGCTTTTAGTTTTTTTTTGGTCTGGGTATCTCAAGAATAGCTTTTGCACTTTCCAATTATGGGACTGTTAAGAGATTCAGATAATTTTCGTTTTTAAAGCACTGTTGTTCTATTTGAAGATTGTACTTCTCCTCAGTTTGAGCAATCAGAATAATAATGTCAAGATGCGATGAAACTTTAATCCGTCTCGCTGTTAGTTGTACAGACGTTTCTAACAATATTTTGAAAATTGACTGTATCACTGCGAAATTCAAACAATGTAAACTTAAGATAACTCTAACCAAAAAAACGTTTCGTTCAATGTAGCATACTAAAACCTTTATAACAAGAAAGAAGAAAAGAATCGAAGAGAATCAGTATACCACTATACAGACGACGCACTAACGGTATACCACTACAGGATATGCACAAAACTCAGCTCTGAATGGCAAACCGATATAGATGGTAAAATTACCCATGTCGTTGACCGGTTCAGGTATATTCGTGGGCTCAACTAAGAGCTTTGTAAACTGATTGAAGGCTGTAAACATTTCTGCCGGTTTTCTAGTTGTAATCCTGAAAGGAAAATGTGGAAGCCAGTAGCCATTGTGGACATTAAATGCACCCACCAGAACAATTTTCGCCTTTACTGATTTCTGAAGCATTAGCTCGATAGAGTCTAAAAGAGTTTTAAACCCTAAATTAGGAGTATTGCTTGGCATGTTTCAGTTCCGGTAAAATACGCAGAAGAAAAGGGTGTGTTTCGAGACGTGAATTTGAACCCAGAGAAAGTTGAAATCATCGTTCGTACTTTGGCCTATATAACTGCGAATAGAATATTAAACGTCTCTCTGTGGCGAACGAGGCGATGTATTGAGTTAACCCTTAATATCGATATCCGTCAAATTACAAGAGTTTTGGTTTAAAATTTGCTTAAACATGCGCACCGCAGTCCGATAAAAAAAATTATATGCGGTTTCCTGTTGAAACCTAGACAACCATACATTTTCCAGAAACTTCCAATTTGGGTTGCTCTTTAGGTAAGAAAATATTAACAGCTTGCGTACAATTTCCCGTACAATACTTTGTAAATAAGAAAGTAAAAACGTGAATTGAAATGTATTAAAAGCGAGACTCAAAAAGTTGTTAGTCATTTGGGGAGTTTTCTGTTTAATGACTGAATTACTAAGATTTAAATATTTGAGATAGTATAGCCAACACCAAAATCTTGAGTATAGTTAAGATAAAGGTTTCATGTTGTAAAAGACTTGAAGAAATAACCTGTTAATAGGTTTGACAAACTAAGAGTACCCTCTAATGAATTGCGATGTAGTGTTATCAGTGAGACCGAAGAATATAATTAGATTGCGGAAAATAGATTGTCGATTTTAATTTAATCAGGCAGTGCGAATAATTTATGGAACAATTCAAATATTTATATGCTTGCTAGACGAATTAATTAATCAGAATTAAAAACTAGACATTTCATTTATTTTTAATAAATTATTCAATCAGTGTACAAGCCATTTAATGAGCTTTTTTATGATTGTAAAATTGTTCTATCTGATACTTAATTTACTTTTGATTGTTATTCATTAAATGTAAAACAAACAAATAATTTAAATTATTACTGACTTAAACAACCCGTACTTACACATAATAATGTAAAACAAACATAAACAACATGAGTTTTGTTACAACATAAAAAAAAAAATGTTACGATTGGCTTTGTTTTCTTATAGTAAAACCACGGTAAATCTTGTCTCACATTCGGTTTACTTTTATTTTTGTGTTCGCTTGAAAATGCTAATTAAATTGTGCTAATGTAATTCATTTGTAAATTTTGTACTCTCTAGAACAAAAGAATACGAAAAGATGTGAAAAATTGTAATATTCTTTAAATGTTTAAGAAATAAAAGTAAATCAAAAATATGTTTAATTTTAAACAGACTATGTGAATTTATGTTTACTAACTTTTTTTTTTGTTGCTTTTAATTAACACTGTCGTATGTGAATAGTTTTGTTAACCGTATGAGGCAAAGAAAATTAAACAAAACAACCACAATTTCGTTAATTGGCATGTTGTATTGCATAAAAAAAAACGGGAAGAGCAAACTCTTTGTCGGATTAATTAACACATATAATAAAAATTTGAATGGTAATGAATTGTATATTTATGTTTTATTACATATTTTAAATTACAGGAAATTGGTTGGTTTAGTTTTAATATGGCTGTGAAACATGTGAAAGCAAATAATGAATTATTGGTATGTACTAATATGTCTATAAGGAAATGCAGTGATTTCAGAAATTGGTGGAGGGCTTCAAATTGATTGTAATTGATTGTGAGTGTACGGCCAAGCATTATAGCAGGATCTCCCGGACTTCCGAGTACATGCCGTACACCCGTTCACATATAACAAAACCGAAGGATAGGACAGGATTATTAGTTGGGACAGACTCGACCCGGTTGCAGACACCAATGCGATCGATAGTTAGTAAATTATTAGTACAATATATAGTAAATAGGTTAGCACAAGACAGCACAATCTAACTACATTATTAGATGACCATTTCTCTGGAATCCAGGGCCCGATACTCAGGCTTCCCTAAATCTAAATCAGGACTTAAAAATTATTCATGTTGTAATTTCCTCCTTTCCGCCTTTCATTAATTTACCTGAAAACTTATTTAGGAACAATTTAAATTTACTAATCTAAGATTACGAAAACAGCGCTTATTTCATTTTTCATGGTCCTTCTATATCTAATTAAAAAATTATTACATAAATCAACAAGAATTAGAATAACAGTAAAGCCATTGAAATATACAATTACTTAAACTAATCATAAATTTCTTATCGATCATGAAAAGAAGATAAATAATTAAAAATTCAATTATTTTATAAAATTTATAATAAATAATATAAAAATGATAATGTTACAGTACCACAACAGCCTAGAATCATCAATAATACATTTAGGTACTATATGTATATCAAGAATCAACAAATAAAATCAATCTATAATTTCCCAGGCAACACTGAAAACTAATTTTAATTAATAAATCACCGTAATATCAAAGTCAAACCTATTTCTCAAATTCAGGATTAATTTAATCCCCATAGGTATTAATGATTGGTTCTGGAACTATGTTATATTCTAAAAATTTAATTATTTATTAGCAAATTAAGGAAGAGAAACCTTTAAATATTTTAAACTAAATTAATTAATATAAATTAGTGAGCAAAACACAATATAATCCATACAAGTATTACAAAAATTACCATTTTATGAAATTGCCTATGTAAAATCGCACACTTCTAAGCTAAAATTCTAAAATAATGTTTAAACATTTTAAATTGTTAAGTTATAATTTAAATTCACAGCACTTGTTCCATTAGTTACAGCTCTCATGTAAATAGTTAATTAATTGTTTATCTACTGCAACTAGATTTGAAAATAAGAAGTTGAAAATATATATTTAACCATACTATTAAATTTAAACTAATCGGCAATTTCCTACAAATCTAGAAAAAAGGAAATTAATAATGTTAAAATTTGATCTTTTAATTAATAAATAAATATAAATATATTCAAAATTTTAACTCAGTTCAAGGACCTTATTCCCCGCCAAATCAAGCATGCAAAGTAAATAAAACAATAAATAAATACAATAATGCGGTGTAGCCTTAGACTTTCTTGTCTTCGGTCGTAAATTTTTTTTTTCCGCAAAATTTTTATTTAATTTCTTTTTTAAATTTGAATTTAATTTAATTCGGGCCCCAAACTAATCGAGGTAAAAATGGTTAGTTGTCTACAGCTCTACTCATCAGGTCACTTCTGGTGCTACCGCATGGAGTGACCGCTTGCGAAGTGATGGTGGAAGAGGTGGATCCCGGTCGGGTTAGCCCAAAACGTTACAGGAGGAATCATCGCTGTCGAAGTCCTAAATCGAAAAATCAAGCTGAAACAGCTTTTCAGAGTACTAATGTTCTTAGACCTGAGACCACTTGATTGTCTATAGCACGGGTTTGCATGAAATTGGCATTTTATATTTTCAAAATTCCATAATAACAAAATGGCGCAACAAGGGGACGGAATGCATTATTCTAAAAGATAATCGTGTAATACAAATATGCTAATAAAGATGAGACACCACCACGGATATGAATAAGTGCCGCGATTCTGAAGCAATTAGTTTTATAGCTTTTTTTTTAAAATAATTCATTATGTTAATTCACTTCATGCTGCACAATCTTTTGTGAATGAGCTACAGCTCAAAACAGGGTGTGTTAGATTGGGGTACAAAATATATGTATGTCAATAAAACAAGCAAATAAAAAACCATAAAAATGAACCCTTAGTTTCTTAAAAATTTATCGATGTGTCATATACTTAATTATGACGATTGTGTGTGCATCCCACCATCTAAATTTCAATAAATCCATTGAGGCAACCATTAAACTCAAAAACATTTAGCCTTCCAAAATGTTTTAACATAATTCCACATTGTTCACATAAATGAACTCATCATTTTGTGTTAAAAATCAAATTTTAACTTGAACGAACATTTCTAAATTCGCATTTTATTTATCTATTTGTAGTAAAAAATTATTAATCCTACTAAATAAACCATTCTCAATGTATTGCATAAGACGGCTCTCAATTCCAATTCGACTCAAACCAATTCGATTATACAAAGTATAAAAATCCTATTTGAGTTGAATGTACAAATCTCATTGTTTTCACATAATGTATGATTTCAATAATATCCTAGTTGTTTCGTGAATACATAGAAACACACCTAAACTATGTATCAAGATAGTACAGGAAAATTATGTGACAACTGTATCAACACCAACGAAAAAATTTAAAAATTTTTTCTTTTTGTTGTTATTTGTACATGATAATACAAAAACCAACAAAACATACTACCTTTCCTTAACAGAATACGTGTAAAGAGCAAACGAGACAGCCGTACAACCATATTGTTGATCCTGCCATATATAAATCAAGTTGTATGCATATATTAGTGCCCATTATACTCAATAGTCAAATACTTGTGACAACTGTATCAAAATCATCGCAACGACTCTCTTTCTCGTTGTTATTTTTACTTTATAATACAAAAACCAACAAAACCACGCACATTTCCTTCACAGAACCCGTATGCAAAGAGTGAGCGAGGCAGCTACGCAAACATATTGTTTGCCGTTTTTATACCAAATTATAAGTATGGATTAGTGTCGATTGTACAATGTACATAAAATAAAACATAAGATTATAAATAAGTGTGCGTAAAAATAAAATCTATTACCAAATTTACTGCGACTTATTTTATATAAGTTAAAATTTATTTCAATACTATCTAAATATTAGACTTTAGTAATTAAAAATAGAACTTTGATTTTATGTACAATTCACAAAAATAATAAATATTGATTGCATTTTCCAAAATTACACTTTAATTATTTTCACTACGCTTTGATTATTATTAGACTAAAATTTAATTTAATTAGAATTTAATTTAAAATTTAAAATTAATCTGTTTTTACCTATGTATATAAAGTATATACATATTACGATATAAATAAAACACAAAAATAAAATCAAATAAAATTAGATTTTTTAAGAGGATAGAAAAACACGACTATCCTCTTCGACGAACTCTCACCAACCCAAGTTAAACAGTTTAAACAGTTTAAAATAAAATTAATATAAAAATTAAAAATTACTTTAGATTTTAAAAATTATTTTAGATTTTTACAGGCTTTCCAAAACTACTCATTGATATCCAAATTTGTCGGTATTATTAAAATTGATCGAGATCAATCGAGATTAAAATAATATAGAGATTAAAGATTTTCAAATTTATTCGAATAAATTTGAAAATCTTTAATCTTTATATTATTTGAATCTCGATTGATCTCGATCGATGCGCTTAGCTTTGAATTGTGGGAATTTGAAAAGTTACATACATAAATCTGAATCGCGATAGTAGATTTTTCGAGATGAAAATGTCGATATTTCATCATTTTCCTAGGTTATTCGAAATTATTTAAGAATGTCCAGGTTATTTACGTTTTACGTGGTGGTGATTAGCGCATATAGGAATTCCGTTGATTTTAATTACTAACTGATAATTCGATACTATGAAACTTTCAAGAATATCCAAGATTATTATTATTATTATTGGAGGAAAATGTGAGCGATCAGCCACCTCGCAGTGCGACCTACGAGATCTATTGCGCTGTACCCTCCTAAACTATACATCCAGTCAATGTTCAGGTTTTTAATGAACCTGACAATACTGCTAGCCGGTACGTGATACATACTATCTGGGCTTATTGCTCTTCCTACTAAATATTTACTACAGCATGTAGTTCCGCTAGAAAGGCGGTAGCATTGAAGCTCAAGTACTTCGAGAGGGCTGTCCTACTCCAGTATATTCCTACCCGTGCCCCGTCTTCCATTTGATTTTATTCTTACGAGTTGCTGGAAATTGCAAATCGCCTGTGGGTCACCCAGCTTTAATACAGGAAAGCTAAATAATACTGGAGGGTGTCTGGTATCCAGAGTCTGCATATTTTGGACTGATTAACCTGTTCGTTATTCATCTATCGGCATATGCTGTTCCACCTTAGATTAGGGTTTTTGTTAAGGTTTTCTCCTTTAGCGCCGTACTTTAGCCAGTGCTAAATGACCAAAAATGTGCCAAATGGCCTTAGTTACAAGGGGTTGCAACGAGGAGGCAACACGTACACTTGCGAATTGTGAACAGGTTACCCCTTACACAATCGTACCCACAACGCAGCTGTCTAATAGATGACCAGAACAGCTCACGTGATGCGCATTCTGCTGGAAAGTTACGGAGCTTGTAGATTAATCTAATCAACTTTGGTCCTCCCTCAATAGACGCCAAACCACTAAACGTTGAAGATACTTTTAAATTCGATATTTTTGAGATTACATATTTCGAAATTCTTGATATTTTTCAAATTACATATACAATTCAAAATTTGTTGATAAGTTAACACGCATCCACAACCAATATCATATTGCAACGATAATAACATCATCATTCAACAGTAACACAACACCTTAGTCACGTTGAACGTACAAACATGGGAATGCAGTTGTTGAACTACAAGTAATGTGCAGAATAATCATATCTTACAATACAAGATAAGAAATTGTGAAACAATAATAAATTTTATAGAATAAGAAGTTAGTTGTAATTTAGATTTTTGTATGATAAGTTTAATGTTAATAAATAAAATTTAATTTTTTTTAATAATAATAATAATAAAATATTAACTGGCGCCGAAACAGTTTGTAACCCTACCTTGTGATAAAAAGTTAAAATACCAGAATTTAACCAATAATTTAATAATTGAATTTAAACACAATTCAATAATAAAAAGAATTTAACCATAATTCAATAACAAAATAATAATTTAAGTGAGTGACATAAGTATTGGGAAAAGAAGCACCGAAGTAACCCTAAATTAGTGGAAAAACGGAGTTGATAATTCTTCAACAGCGGCCCAATCAGTTGCAGAGTACGATTACGGAAAATCAAGACCTTTGAGCAAGCAAGGATCAACATTTTTCTAAATTACAACTCCAGATAGTAAACATACATTTGATAACTTTAATGTAAGTAAATACCTAAGTTTTTTTAAATAAACGCAAAAAGAAAATAATTTTTATAAAGAAAGTGTTAATAAAAACAGAAACTAATTTTTATAAAGGAAAATTTTTAGTAATCATTTAAATAAAGTTTTAATAAATAATAAAAATAATTTTTATAAGGAAAAGATTTCTAGAAAGCATAAATTTAAAGAAAATTTCAATAATTAACGTAAATAAATTTTTATAAAGAAAATAATAGTTAGAAATTTAAAAGATAAATTTTATTAATCTAAATATTTAAAAAAAAAAAAAAAAAAAAAAAAAGGGTAAAATATTCATATTCACGGGCTACCAATAAAATTTACTCGCGCAAAATAACATTTAAGCAAATTTTACAATTAAATATTTATTTTTTATTTCTACACAAAATTCTCGAAAAATTCAATTCTCTTTTAAATTTTTCGACATTAGTACATAACTTATCTAAATTCTTGATTCACTTGCCTAATATTGCCAAATAACAATTACAAAATGACTAATGATAATATTATCAAGCCACCAGTATTAAACACGAACAGCATTCACGAACCAACCTCTTCAATACATGGCTCAAATCCCACAAATACTATAGATGTCTCCCAACTCCAAAAAATCATATCTGACATAATCAATGTAGAAAATAAACAATTAATAAACCAACTGACTAACTCCTCGAATACAAACAACAAGAATGAATTCGATCAGGGTATAGACCCAATACACCTGAACAATATAAATGACATGGATAAGATACCCGACGTAGTTAAAAGCCTACGTGAATTCTCGGGACAACCAGGAGAATTTGGCTCCTGGAAAAAAAGTGTGGAACGTGTACTAAGAGTATACGATAACCTTAAGGGTACTCCAAAATATTACGGAACTATTAGCGTAATAAGAAATAAAATAACGGGGAGCGCAGATACGGCTCTCGAATCGTACAACACTCCTCTGAATTGGGAACGAATCGCAAAATGCCTAACACTGCACTACGCAGATAAAAGAGACTTAGGTACGTTAGAATACCAAATGACTACCCTCATACAAAAAAATAGCTCCATCCAAGAATTTTACCAGCAAGTGTATCATCACCTTTCACTAATTTTTAACAAATTATCTTCAATGGACATGAGCCAAGAGGCCATGAATGTGATGACACAATCTTATCGAGAAAAAGCACTCGATACTTTTGTAAGAGGCCTCAGAGGAGAATTACCAAGACTATTAAGTATGAGAGGACCAACAGATTTACCAGAAGCTCTCCACTTATGTCTAAAACTTGAAAACGTACAATACCGCGTACAACACAGCCAAGGTAATTCAAACATCCAAATTTCTAAATTTTCTCAACCACCCCCTCTTCTTCCTAGAAGATATATTCCGACGCAACAATATAACTTTTCCAGGCAGTTAGAAGGAAAAGATTTTCACCCATCTTTGTTGCATAATCCTCAAGTATTCCAAAGCTTTCCACGACCACAGCAATACAATTACCAATATCAACATCCCTCAAGTTTTAGACAATTTTCACAGCAATATTCCCAACAACCACCCGGAATTCCTAACCGAAATTATACCCCTAAACCACAATCTATGGAAGTGGACCATTCCATTCACTCACGACGCGTTGATTACCAAAATAGGCCACAAATAAAGCAGATAGACAATAAAAGACCATACTCAAATCAGGTACACCAACCCGTAAAATTTCAGAGAATTTATCACTCTGACGCTTGCTTGGAAGACAATAATTTAGAGAACTACCAAGAACAAATGACACAGAATGACCTAGAATATGATCAAACATTCCTAAAATACACGCATTCTCAAAAAAACCCGAATTCAACGGACGAAACTGAAGACAATAATGACCAGATACCAATTGAACAACTAGAAGACATTAATTTTTTAGATTAAGGAGCTCTTCTTTACCATATTTAGAACACGTATCGAAGAGCGGCAAAATTTTTAAATTTCTAATTGACACTGGATCGAACAAAAATTACATACAATCCCAATACGTGAGGAATCCAATTCCAAACGAAAAACCATTCGTAACAAATTCGGTAGCAGGAAGCGTTAAAATCACGCATCATGCTCTAATAGATATTTTCGGTCCCGAAAGAAAACTAAAATTTTTCATCTTATCTAATTTAAAATCATTTGATGGGATAATCGGCAATGACAGTTTAAAAGAACTTCGTGCCACCATACATACTAAAGAGGAATTCATGACGATTCATCCAAATATGAAGATCCCTCTCAAACAACATGCCTCAGACCACGTAAACAATATAACCTTAAGGACTTCCCACCTTAGTCTAGAACAAAAGCAAAATCTTGAAAAAACAATAGGTAAATATCCAAATCTCTTCTCTGATCCAGAAGAAAGACTAACGTACACAACAATGGTAAGAGGAGAAATACGCACATTTAATGCGGATCCAGTGTACTCACGACCCTACCCATATCCCATGTGCTTAAAGGAGGAAGTTGACAAACAGATTCAACAGCTTTTTAAAGACGGCATTATTAGACCATCAAAATCCCCTTACAATTCGCCAGTGTGGATTGTTCCAAAAAAAAGTGACGCATCTGGAGAGAAGAAATATCGATTAATAATAGATTATCGCAAATTGAATACTATGACAATCCTTGACAGATATCCGATTCCAGAAATTAACGATATTCTAGCAAATCTAGGAGAAAACAAAATTTTTACTATTGTAGATTTGAAAAGCGGTTTTCATCAAATCCCGCTAAAGGAATCAGATATCGAAAAAACTGCGTTCTCAGTAAACCACGGGAAGTACGAGTTTACGCGTCTTCCGTTTGGTCTTAAGAATGCTCCATCGATTTTTCAACGCACTCTCGACGATATCTTACGACAACATATAGGAAAACGTTGTTATGTGTATATCGATGATATAATCATTTTTGGCAAATCAGAAAAAGAACACTTTGAAAATATGGAAATTGTATTTAAGACTTTAGAAGAAGCTAATATGAAGATTTAGCTAGATAAATCCGAATTTTTGCAAGATCAGGTTGAATTTCTCGGATTCATAATTTCTAAAGATGGTATTAAAACCAACAAAAAAAAAACACAAGCTATAAACAATTTTCCTAAACCAAGAACAGTAAAAGAACTCAGATCATTCCTTGGAATGTCTGGATTCTACAGAAGGTTCATTAAGGACTATGCCAAATTAGCAAAGCCCCTGACCTCGCTTTTGAGAGGGGAAGATGGACATGTGTCCAAAACACTTTAAAAGAATAAACTTGTCAATATGAAAGACGAGGAAATGACTGCGTTTAATAAAATAAAACAATCCTTAACATCTAATAAAGTCCTATTAACATTCCCTGACTTTAAAAAGGAGTTCGAACTCTCAACAGACGCCTCTAACTTTGCACTCGGTGCAGTCCTGTCACAAGAAGGAAAACCAATTACATTCCTCTCAAGAACTCTGGAAAATTACGCAGAAAATGAAAAAGAAATGCTTGCTATAATTTGGGCCCTAACTTCATTAAGAAATTTCCTGTACGGATCAAGAAAAGTAAATATCTTTACTGATCACCAACCATTAACTTACGCCCTGAGTAATAAAAATAATAATTCAAAAATGAAAAGATGGAAAGCCATCTTAGAGGAATACAATTACGAATTGAAATATAAGCCAGGAAGAACAAACGTCGTGGCTGACGCATTGTCCAGAACACCTACTACTTCCGAGATAAATGCCATGTCGGCAACACAACATAGTGATGATAGTTCGTCACACGAACTAATTCCAACAATTGAATCCCCGATCAACGTGTTTCGGAACCAACTCATCCTAAATATAGGTGATGAAAACTCCTATCAACTAGTAAATCCTTTTCAAAATTACGTCAGACATATTATCACACAATCCAATTTCACTAATACTGACATTATAAATTTTTTTAAAAGATATCTAAATCCGAACACAATCAATGGACTAAAAACCACGGAAAATTTAATGGGGAGAATTCAAGAAATATATCCTCTTCACTTTAGAAATTATAAAGTTAGGTTTACACAAAAAATGGTACAGGATATTACGGACGAAACGCAGCAAGAAGAGAAAATATTATCCACCCACAGACGTGCTCATCGGAATGCTCAGGAAAATAAAAATCAAATAATTGAAAATTATTATTTCCCTAGAATGAGCAGGAAGATTAATTTATTAGTCAAACGCTGCCAAGTATGTCAAGAAAACAAATACGACCGACATCCTAATAATCAAATTATAACTCCTACACCTATCCCAAATTATCCAGGTCACACCCTCCATATTGATATCTATTCAACACAAAACAACTTAATGATGACCGCCATAGACAAACTCACGAAACTTACCTTCTGCAAATCAATAAAATCCAGAGCAATAGAAGACATTAAACAACCCTTGAGAGATATCCTTTTCTTCTTCAGTGTCCCAGAAGTTGTTGTAATAGATAACGAAAAAGTGTTAAATTCAAACTCCATATTGTCAATGATGGAAGACAGTCTAAATATTAAAGTATTCAAAACTCCTCCGTATAAAAGCGAGGTAAATGGACAAGTCGAAAGATTCCATTCCACACTCACTGAGATAATGAGATGTCTTAATTCAGACGGAGTCGAGAGAACATTCAAAGAACTACTCGAAAGATCAGTAAATGAATACAATCATTCTGTCCATTCTACCACGGGTAAAAAACCAGTGGAGGTGTATTATGGTAGAATTCCCAACATAGACCCAGCTCAATTTGAACAAAGTCGTCTCAATAGCATAGAGAAACTAAAGCTGAAACAGGAAAAAGATTTACAGTACCATAACAAAAAACGT
The DNA here is from genome assembly GCA_958295665.1 of Tipula vernalis. Lineage (NCBI taxonomy): Eukaryota > Metazoa > Arthropoda > Insecta > Diptera > Tipulidae > Tipula > Tipula vernalis. The sequence continues at coordinate 360,542,407 of OY282559.1, read as the reverse complement.
AAAACAATTAAAACGTACCAACCAGGACAGACTATATTCGTAAAGATAAACAAAAGATTAGGTTCAAAATTAACTGCTAGGTATAAACCAGAGATAGTAAAGGAAGATAGGAACACGACAGTTTTAACAGAATCAGACAAAATCGTTCACAAAAGTAATATTAAATCATAACATTTCGTAATTTCAGGTGTGCCCTAGGCAACATAGTAGCAGAAATCCAAATACTCGATTATACAAACTCTCAAATTATTTCTATAAATAATGGCAAAGCAAAGATTCAAGACGGAAATTTTAAACTAAATCGAATTAGATAAATATCAAGATTTCATAGACAGAATACATACAGTACTGAACAAGGATATCAAAACCTTCAAACATCCGTTACACGAATACCTGACTCACGAGTTACTACAATTACAGTCACTACTAAATGGACTAAAAATACATAAAACTAAACGATCTTTGAATTTTATTGGTAGCACATGGAAATGGATTGCCGGAAATCCAGATCATGAGGATTACGAAATCATAACTAATAAAATGAATAATGTTTTAAAGAATAATAATCAACAAGTAATCATAAATCAATTGTATAATGATAAAATCAACAATATTACTAAAATAGTTAATAACATTAATAATGCTATTCAAAAAGAAAGTAAAATAAGCGATCAATTAATACATAGTATTCAATATAAAATTAGATTAATGAAAGAGGAAATAATAAACATTAAATACGCAATTCATTGGGCTAAAGCGGGCATAATAAATTCACTCATTTTATCTAACTCTGAAATCAAATTAGCCATTGATACAATTGAAAAAGAAAATTTACCATATTCTACTCCTGAAGAAGCATTAGACTTCTCAAACATTAAAATTATTAGCAATAAATCATGTTTACTTTACATTGTTTATATTCCTCTCACCACACTAGAAATTTACGAAAAGTTATTGATCAAATCAGTAAAAAAGAATAATAAAATAACAGAAATAGATTATGAAAATATTATAAAAAATCATGATAATATTTACGGTATTATTAAGAATTGTAAAACCATTAATGCAGTATCAATTTGTAATAGAAATAACCTCTTAGACATAAGTAATTCCACATGTTTACTAAACTTGCTCAAAAGCCGTCCATCTAAATGCAATCGTACCAACAATCAACATGTACCAACAATTGACGAATTAGCAGAAGGAGTAATTCTACTAAACCAATTCGATGGCAACCTCGGCATAGAAAAAGAAATTCAAAAACTAAACGGAACATACTTGATAAAATTCAGTAACACTAGCTTGTCCATAAACAATAATATTTTCACTTCTAGAGAGAAAGCTACCATTCAGGTACTCCCAGCTATCCTACAGCCAACACCACAGGAGATCCAGCTTCGGGAAATACTGTCAGTTCAAATGATTAAAGATTTGCACATAAACAACACAGATCGGATCGGGCTCATACAAGAAGAGGAGTCTGCTAGGCAAATCATGAACTACAGCCTGATGTCGTTGTCTGCCATTATCACCCTGGCCTTAATTTTCATATGTATGAAAAACAGAAAGATACGAATATTTAACACTACAACCATCGAAAACCAAGAACTGCAAACAAACACATTCCATTCGCAAACAGCAGAGAAATCGCCGGATACGGGATATCCAGAAGATAATTCCATAAAGATCCAGTTCAAATGAGGACATTCGAACTTAAAAAGGGAAGAGTTAACAAGCATCCACAACCAATATCATATTGCAACGATAATAACATCATCATTCAACAGTAACACAACACCTTAGTCACGTTGAACGTACAAACGTGGGAATGCAGTTGTTGAACTACAAGTAATGTGCAGAATAATCATATCTTACAATACAAGATAAGAAATTGTGAAACAATAATAAATTTTATAGAATAAGAAGTTAGTTGTAATTTAGATTTTTGTATGATAAGTTCAATGTTAATAAATAAAATTTAATTTTTTTTAATAATAATAATAATAAAATATTAACTGATATACTATATTTAGAAATCGTCAAAGCATTGAGTTGATTGCAAGAAATTTCGTTTTATTTGAAACCATGGGTGTTCATTTTACTTGAACTCAATCACATTCTTTTTCATATATTCTCTCGAAATTAGATACTTTTAATTAATGTGAGGCTAGACAATACGAAGAAATACATTTTTAACTTTACTTGTTCATAGGTACAAGCAACATTTTAGGGGCCCAAGAAAAAATTGTGGGGGGGGGGGGGGGGTAGAAATTTGTAGTTACGCCACTGCTAATATTCGACCATTTTTCCATTTGTTATTTTATTAAAGGGTCACGCTTAACAGGCGAAATCTGATTAAAACATCCGCTATTGGATTTTGAATGGTTAGCCTGAGAAACACATGATCATTCAATGGAAATGCTGCAGTACCCTTAGTTCATGCCTCAATTCCATGGATGGTACCCTTAATGAAAAGGAATGATGTCTTCTGTTACAAGAGTATTGCAATAATTTCAATGATTTCAATGTTGTTCGAAATGCTCATGTTCAAAATGTTTAAATGCATTATCCCGTTTCAGCTGATTGACCACAGCAAATTGAGTTAAGTTGATCAGTAGCAATGTCAAAGCCATCAAACCTCATTGGGAGATCCACATATCCTGCAATGAATTCAGCAAAGCTTTTAATTCCGACAGCCACTTTAAACGATTTGAAATTGTGCAGTCGTTAGGTTTTTCAAAAACCACTCATACCTTTCTGTTGGATCACAATTAATCGAAAGTGTTGGACAAAAATCAAATTCAATAAAAGCTTCATCTTCCAGTTAGAAATTATTTATTTGCCATCACCGACAATTAATTAGATTAGAACATTTAATCATTACCAAACATTACCAAAAGTAAATGATTTACTTTCTTTATAAAAAAAAAAAAAAAAAAAAAATTAAAACAAATAAAATCTTTGTTTATTCAATTCACGTAATTTAATTTTATACTTTTTCAGAAAAGACGCAAGAATTTTTTTTTTGTGGGTTTTTTGTTCTTCTGATTTTGAAACCGATGAGGAATAATGTACGATGATAAAAAAAAACGTCTTGAAGAAATACAAACATACATTACCATAAAGATTGTGTGGGAGAAATGTATGTATAGTATATCTTCACTCGAAATATTATTATTTATATGCATGTACTAAGGAATGGTACAATGGTTCTAATTTGGTTTTTCTCCTTGTAACATGCGTGGTGTATACCCATGTGTAAAAGAATACATGGAAAGGTAAATATACAATAATTTAATGGAATATATGTTTGATTATTGATGTGAAAGATAATTTATGAAAATAACTTCCTCTTAATCATTGAATCGCACACACGTATACTATGTAACAGTTTATAGGGAATCGAAGATGAAAAAAAAAAAAAACAAAAAAATTGAACGGAAATATTGAAAATAATTGGATTTTGGCTTTTTGGAAATAGAAAGACGTTTTTTTTTTTTTTTGAAGCTCTATTAAATGCCCATTATATTATACCGCACAAATTGAAACCAATAATATTATTGAAAGTTGATTAATTGTCAGGGGGGGTAGCCAAATATTGCTGGCCTTTGATTATTCAACCATCAGAATTTAATTTTGTATTTGATTTTCATCAACCTGTTCTCAAACAGATATACATAATTCACATATTGTATCGTTATGTATGTACATTCTTGCATGCACTGAATAGCTCTTATATATACTCTTGTTTCTGTTTTATACATACCATATCTTCTTTATTTTTAAGCAAAATGATTATAATTATAATTAATTACAAAATATTTATGTAAAAAAAAAAAATAAAAAATTAATTCATAAATATAATTTTAATAAAAATTACATTAAATAATTTTATATACATATGTACATAGTGACAATAAAAATATTAATTAATGTAACTAACATAACCAATTGTAGTATTTCACTTTCTATTAGAGTACACAATTGTTTGTTGGCTTGGGGCACAATGGTAATAAAAATTCACAAATTACACTGACGGCTGCAAAATTCTCTGTATGCGCCGGTTTTATATTTATAATTTTAAATAGCACTACAATATTTAATAAATAAAATCCACCACCACTTTTATTACAATTTGGAGAAAATTAATTAATTTGATTTTATAGAAACCGATATTTTATTTAGCTTTTCTTGTTAACTTTTTTATTTGTGTGTCAGTCGGATTTTTGAGGAAAAAGTATTTTGTGTATCGTTTGAGACGATGAACCAAAAAATTTGAGATGAATTTTAAGTACGTAAACAGCGCACTGAAATAAAAGTAAAATTCAGCTAAAACATTATTTGAAGATTAGTTAGGAATAACTTCAAAAGATGGTGGTGAAATTGTTTTGAGTGTTGTACTAAGGTGTCCAAGATATTTGCTTAGTACAAAGTAGTGAACTCTAGGTAGAAATATATTATATGTGGAATATATTTAAGCACAGATTCGAACCCTAGAGTAAATCAAAATACACTTAATTGTCACTACTAAGCTGAAAAGGGCTATTCAAATACAATTATATTTTGTAGTCGAAATGAGTTGCATTTCGAATAATTGTAGGGATAAACGAATTGGAATAATTAATTGCATGAGTGAATCACTACATGACTTCCCTGCAAGTTAAATCCCTCCAAAAAAAACAATGTTTATTCGGCTGAAATACGGACAGTTTTAGGTGTTCTACCAACTGATTTTTGATCAGTGGAACACAGTATGACGTAAGCCGGTTTGAGCCGGTCGATTGAAATGGTTTGATTTTTACCATTAATCAACACGGTGAATTGTTTGCGAAGGCGTCGAATGACTTTAAATGGACCTTCGTATGGAGGTGATAATCCGGTGCGAACCTTGTCTGTTCTTACGAACACAAAATCGCAATTATTGAGCGATTTTGGAATAAACACGTCATCTTGTTTGGACTGACGAGTGGATTTTGGTACAAGGTTTTGCATTGTATGCCGTAATTGGTCGATGACTGTATCGGTAGTTGGAATTGGTGAAAGAGGATTTTCGATGAAGAACTCACCAGGTAGTTTAATGGTTTGACCATAAACTAATTCTGCCGGTGAGCACTTTAGATCTTCTTTCACTGTTGCTCGGATGCCAAGTAAAATGATTGGGATTTCCGAGCTCCAATGAGTTGTATTGCTTCTGGCCATAAGTGCGGCTTTGAGTTGCCGGTGAAAACGTTCGACCATGCCATTGGCTTGCGGGTGATAAGCCGTTGTACGTATTCGGTTTGAGCCAAGGAGTTTTGTTAACTCTGTAAAAAGCTTGGACTCAAATTGCGTTCCTTGATCAGTTGTGATCGTAAGGGGTACGCCGAATCGAGATACATAGTTGTTTACGAATGTAATGGCAATGGTTGCTGCAGACATGTTGGTCATGCAATACGCTTCGGGCCAACGGGTGAAGCGATCGACACAGGTAAGTAAATATGTGTATCCATTAGATGGAGGCAGTGGACCTACTATATCTAAATGGATATGTTCAAATCGACTATGTGGAATTTCGAATTTGCCATGGGGTGATTTTGTGTGACGTTGTACTTTAGAACGTTGACAAGATAAACAAGACTGAGCCCAATTGCCCACGTCTTTGTTTATGCTGGGCCAAAAGTAACGAGCAGAGATCAACCTACGAGTTGCACGGACACCAGGATGCGAAATGTTGTGCAGTGTGTCGAAGATGGTTCGACGTAATGATTCTGCAATGTATGGGCGATTGTTACCAGTAGAAGTTTCGCATACGATTTCAAGGCCAGGAAGCTTAAAAAGTTCTAGTTTCAGTGATGAACTATTGTGACATTCGGAACCAGAAAGTAAATTCTGAAGTTCTAGGTCAACTTTTTGAGTATTTGCAATTTTGATTAAGTCGAAATTTATTTCGACCGCGGCCGTTTCGTTGTCGATAGTGCGGGATAATGTGTCCGCGACAACTTTGTCATGTCCGGAAACATGTTGTATGTCCGAAGTAAATTGAGTAATATAATCCAAGTGGCGTGATTGCCTTGGATTACGTTCAGTTTTTGACTGAATCGCTCGTGTCAGAGGTTTGTGGTCAGTGTAGATTGTAAAATCTCGACCTTCAACAAAGTATCTGAAGTGTTTGACTGCCAGATAAATTGCTAGTAATTCCCTGTCGAATGCTGAATATTTCTTTTCGGCATCCGAGAGCTTTTTCGAAAAGAATCCCAGGGGCTCCCAACATTCGTTGTGGTACTGTTGCAGTACTGCACCGACGGCAGTGTTTGATGCATCAGTAGTCAAACTGAGCTTTGAGTCGCTCAGGGGATGTGCCAGAAGTGTTATCTGTTCCAATTCAGTCTTCAACGACGTGAATGCGTGTTGGCATTCGTCGGGCCAAGAGAAATTCTTGGCAGTCTTGGGCTTTTTGAGTAAAGCTGCCAAGTGACCGTGAATTGGTGCGAGTGTTTGTGCGAGTTTCGGTATAAAACGGTGGTAGTAATTTACCATACCGACAAATCGTTGAATTGTTTTAATTGATGTTGGAGCTGGGAATTCTCTGATAGCATTAATTCGTTCGTCTGATGGCAGAATACCATCAGGTGTAATCTTGTGGCTGAGGAAATCAAGAGTGGTTGCGCCAAAGACACATTTTGCGCTCTTGATATGCACGTCAAACTGTGCTAACTTATTGAACAATTGTTCTAAGTGTAGTTTGTGCTGTTCCTCAGTGTGCGAAGCAACAAGGATATCGTCAATGTAGACGAAAACGAATTCTAGTTCACGAACAACTTCGTTCATGAAGCGCTGAAATGTTTGGGCGGCGTTTCGTAGACCGAATGGCATTCGAGTGAATTCGAAGAGGCCAAATGGGGTCGTTATTGCCGTTTTGTGAACATCTTCAGGCGCTACGGGAATTAAATGGTACGCTCTGACGAGATCAATTTTGGAGAAAATTTTGCAACCATGTAAATGCATGGAGAAATTTTGGATGTGGGGGATCGGGTAGCGATCCGGTGTTGTGACCGAGTTTAATCGCCGATAATCCCCACATGGTCTCCAATCTTGATCTTTTTTCTTGACCATGTGTAAAGGGCACGATACGGGAGATGCCGATGGCCGACAAATCCCTAATTCTACCATGTGCTGAAATTCAGTGAATGCAGCTTTGTGACGGATTGGATCTAGCCTACGTGGTCTTGACACGGGCAGATGGCCTGCGGTGACAATGTGGTGAACCACGTTGTGTCGGACTGGTAAGTTATAGTTCGGCTCTGCTGTTAAAGAAGGAAATTGTTTAAGCAGAGTGCCGTAATCATTGCTGACCGTGAAATGGATCGGTGTCGGTGTGTCAACGCGAACCATGGTGGCATTGATTGACAGCTTAGTCGCTGAATCAACCAGCCGTTTGTTTTTTAGGTCAACAAGAAGTCCGAATTTGCATAGAAAATCGGCGCCAATGATCGGACGATTCACAGCAGCTATGATAAAAGCGTGCGTGAAGGTTCGTTTTAGTCCGAGATCCACCTGTAGCAACTTTGTGCCGTAAGTGTGGATTGGTGTTCCATTGGCAGCCGATAAGACTAGATCGGGGTTTCGTTTATGAATAGAATATAAATGTTTGAAATGCGTGACTGGAATAACCGAAAGGTCAGCGCCAGTATCGATAAGGTAGGTTAATTTTGTTATTTTGTCGTGAAGATGGAGACGAGTCGATAATGAACTCGTCGTGGCAGTCGAATTGAGGGTGTGGGACGTGGTAGTCGTGACCCGTTGGTTTATAGGTTTTTTTGGTTTTGATTTACTTCCATGCTGGCCGTTGTACTCGGTTTACGCCAGTTGCATGGGTTAAGGCACTTTTTGGCGGCTTTTCCAAACTTGGCGTGATACCAACAGATACCCGGGTGGTAGTTGTTTGAATTTCCGCTGAATCGTGGGCGAGATGGTGATCGTCGGTTTTGTGATCGGCTACGACCGTCCCGGAACAAGCCGTCTAATCGCGCCTCAATGCGAGCTAAGCGGTCTTGTATAGTTCCACTATTTGATGGTGATCGCCGGTTTCCACTGCGGCCCCGTTCAGTTTGTGCCGTTGTTCTGGACTGTCTATGGCTAATTTGGTTGTATTGACCCGACTGCGCAGAATGAATCTGATGGATGGGTTTTGTTATGTTGAGTGCGTCAAACATTCGATCTGCTGTCTTCGCTAGTGTATCTATTGGCGTTGCGTCTGGTTGCGCCATTAGGCCGATTTTGATTATCTCTGGCATTTTTCGTATCCAGATCGTACGTATAAAGGTTTCGCTAACTAATTGTTTGGTGCCAGCCAGTGTGCGAATATGACGCAAACTGTCGGATGGGCGTTGATCTCCAAGATCTTGGCCGGACAGTAGTGCCTCTAGTTGACGCTCATCTGATGGTTCAAGACGGTCTAATAATGCTTGTTTAAGCACGTCGTAGTGGTTGGTTTGTGGTGGCTTCTGAAGTAAATCAGAAATTAGATCGTATGTCTGGGGTGAGATGGTCGACAGTACGTGTAAATATTTACTTTTTTGTGATGTTATGCTCCAGAGGTCAAACTGGATTTCAATTAGGTTAAACCAATTGCCAGCCTTTTCGGGCCAGAACGAAGGCAGGCTCAGTTTCTCCTGGCCCGCGATCTCCATTTCTATGTCTTGGGCGTTATCGTTTTGTATTTGGTATTTGCCATGACCGGCGTCTGTAGTATGTGAGCTGCCTGGTTTTGGCTCTCCGTTCGTACTATCGCCTGTTTTTGGCATTATAATTATTTAATGGCAATATAAAGCAAAAGAGATGTACGAGTATGTGCGAAAAACGATAGCAATATGTAATTTAAATTAGAGGAAAATCAAAACCAGAAACAAGAAAAGAAAAATAAATAAATGAAATTAGCGGAAAACCCCAAAACAAAATATTTGTTTGACTACACGACGTAGAGTGGTGGTGAAAATTTTACAATATAGGTACAATTTAATATTTTTTGGATAAATTTTGAGAAGCGAGCGAACAAAAAAAAATATTTGAAGTAAAATTAATTTGCAGCCCAGTCAAAATTATGGAAAATGATATAAACAAAAAAAAATATTTGACTGGTGCTGATGACAATATTTAAGCAATCAATAATAAGTACTTATAGTATATAAAAAAAATTTCGAAAACTTGCGGTTTTTTTTTCTTCGATGACGTTGCACCAAGTGTGGTGTTTGGACTTCACTTCTTATCGTTGCTTTTCCGTTCACTAATTTATGTTGTTATTTTCCGTTTTTTTTTTGGTTTCTTAAACTGTTATTTATGTATGTATATCTGAATTCCGTTCGTTTGATTTTTTTTTGTTGTTTATTGTTTTTGTAGATATTTCAAAATTATTTGGTTTTTGTTTAATTTGCTGTTGCCAATGTTGAAAAAAATATTGTGCCGTTTGTGTAGGCGTGGCTGTCTTGTTTACTCTCGCTATATTTTGTTGTGTTTCGCTGACTCCGTATTTAAGTTGTATGTTGTGCGAGAGGCGTAAGATGAGGAGAGAAAAAAAATGTGTCGTATTAGACTTTATTCGTTTGAAAAAAATTTCTTGTTGTACAAAAATTGGTACTTACCAATAGGCCGGTGCATCAATTTTGCACCCGGCCGTTTAGAACAACAAGATGTTGTATTGTAGTTATTGATGATGCTCGTGCGCCTTTTGTTTTATTTTTTGTTAAATTATTTTAAAATGTATGTATTGTTTCTGCATGTAAACGGGCTCTGTTGCACCGTTTTGTGCATTTATTACGTATTTTATCCGTTGTAAATTTATGCTTGTTTTTCCAATTGCGTATGTGTATATAAATGTATGTTGATATACCACTTTGTTTGATTATCCGCTGACGTTGCGCGGTTCGTTTATCTTGTTGAACGTATGGTTAAAGTTGAGAAAACGAAATTAATTAATATTTTCGTAGTATTTCGCATACGTTTATGTACCGTAAAAACGGTCGTCGGGGTCACCAATTGTTGGCTTGGGGCACAATGGTAATAAAAATTCACAAATTACACTGACGGCTGCAAAATTCTCTGTATGCGCCGGTTTTATATTTATAATTTTAAATAGCACTACAATATTTAATAAATAAAATCCACCACCACTTTTATTACAATTTGGAGAAAATTAATTAATTTGATTTTATAGAAACCGATATTTTATTTAGCTTTTCTTGTTAACTTTTTTATTTGTGTGTCAGTCGGATTTTTGAGGAAAAAGTATTTTGTGTATCGTTTGAGACGATGAACCAAAAAATTTGAGATGAATTTTAAGTACGTAAACAGCGCACTGAAATAAAAGTAAAATTCAGCTAAAACATTATTTGAAGATTAGTTAGGAATAACTTCAAAAGATGGTGGTGAAATTGTTTTGAGTGTTGTACTAAGGTGTCCAAGATATTTGCTTAGTACAAAGTAGTGAACTCTAGGTAGAAATATATTATATGTGGAATATATTTAAGCACAGATTCGAACCCTAGAGTAAATCAAAATACACTTAATTGTCACTACTAAGCTGAAAAGGGCTATTCAAATACAATTATATTTTGTAGTCGAAATGAGTTGCATTTCGAATAATTGTAGGGATAAACGAATTGGAATAATTAATTGCATGAGTGAATCACTACATGTTCTTAAAAATATATTATGATGATCCTAAGAAAAGGAGTTAATTTAATTTCGTTGGTATTATAATGGATTAAGGTACAGTACTACGCAGTGTATAGGATTATTGCGATTGCTGGGTTCTTTATCAAAATGATATGGTATCGTGATCACCGCATCCACAGATTTCTCCTAAAGTTTTCCGTCATCTAAAATTTGAGACAATATTTGGTTTAGTAAGCATTGTTAAATAAATAAAGCTCCCCGCCTCTTATTTCAATTTACATTGAAAGAAGGAAAACAACATAAACAATTTTAAATTCCGGAATACCGCCTAATAACTTTTGTATTTCCATTTTAAGCTAAATTTTTGAATTTTATAAGATTGCCAGCCCTTGTGTCGAATTTTAACTTTGATAGAGCCAGTAAACTAATTAATACACGAGTTCGATAAAACTCCGGATAAATTACACAGGTATGTGTAATGTTGTGTAAGGTCCCATTCATTTATTTTTTATTTATTTTTTTTTATTTAAATAAATTTTATTTATTTATTTTATGTAATTACAATCTTGTCTCCTGGACTAATAAGCAATTTGTTTCTGACTTAATTTACTAACTTAAATTAATCTATGGCTTCTTCCCATTGGCGTTCCATAGTGTTTGGTAAATTGAAGTAAACCACATCTTTGTAGTGGATTTTAGATCAGCATAATGATACTTAAACTGACAATCGCACCTGCTCAAAAGGTTTGGTCCTTTTAAGTCTGCATACTAAATTCGTGATGCTTAGGAGCTGAGTTGCCTCAATGTTCACATGTTGGCGGAGCCTTTCTTCATGTCTCCGTGCTTTTTCCTGGATTTTGTTTAAGATGAGGTTCATTTTAAGGTCCTTATGAAGGTCATTGTTCCTGACATACCATAGTGCATCAACGATGTTCCTTAATACCATGCTTATTCTAAAATCTTTAGATGGTATTTATGTTGCTCTGTTTAGTATAACCCAAAAACTGAATACCATAAGTCCAAATCGGTTTCAATATTTGCTTATAAAGTAAAAGCTTGTTGTATGTTGATAAAGAAGAGCTCCTTCCCATCAGCCAATACATTTTTCTGTATTTAAGTCTTAATTCTTCACTTTTCTTCTTGACGTGTGCTTTCCATCGTAGTTTAGCATCCAGGGTCATGGCGAGATACTTAGCTGTGTTCGCATGCGGTATTAATTCCCGATTATGTTCGAATCGTCTGTTTGTAAAGTTGATGTGAACTGATTTAGCTTCATTCATTTAGTTTTATTCTCCATCTTTTTGTCCATTTATATATTTGAGTTATAGCTAATTGTAACTTCTGTGTTGGAGGAAGATCATAAGTGTATAGTAGGTACAAAACTGGCCCTAATACATTGCGCTGTGGAACTCCTGCATTGATTTCTTTCAATTCAGAAAACGTATTATCTAACATAATCCTGAAGAACCTAACTTCCAAGTAAGATTCCAGTATCTTAGCAAATTGCATTTGTAGAAGATTTCTTAACTTGTGGTTAAGTCCTTCATGCCACACTCTATCAAACGCGTGTGCAATGTCTAGAAATACTGTTGGACAGATTTTTGTCTCCTCTAATGCTTTCTCAATTATACTAGTTATTCTGTGTACTTGATCAATTGCTGAGTGTTGGTTGAGAAAACCGAACTGATGATTTGGGATCAAGTTTTTACTTTTGATTATCGGATTTAATCTTTTTACCAGAAGCTTCTCAAAGAGTTTGGACATGACTGGCAATAGCAAAATTGGCCTATAAGACATACTGTTAAAGTTAGCCGAAAGTTGCCCCCGAAATTGAAAAGTCGATAAGGCAGATTGTGTTAGTACAACAGAAAGTAAAAAAAAATGTAATGCAGATTGTATAATCCCAACCGAAAGTAAAAAGTCGATAATGCAGATTATGATATAACATTACAGCCGAAAATAGAAAATTTAGTAGTTATCAGCCGAAAGAAAATAGGATATAAGGTTTAAGAAAAAATTCTTGTAAATAAATTTACGTGTAAAACATTGCTTGTTAGAAAATTTCGGAAAATCAGCAGAATATACAAAATTGGAATAAAATCAGCCCCTAGATTATGTATCTGAAGCTGAATCGTATTTATGTGATCTGTCATTAGCTAGCGAATGAAAAAATTCAGTTCAAGTTTACCGTGGGAAGTCTCGGAAAATTCGATTTTCCAAAAATCATTAGAAAATTTGTATTATATCAGCCTCTAGAGTGTTATGCATGGAGTTGAATTGCATTGACATCACATCTGATTTAGCAATAGCTATCGCAAGTAACTTGAACTGAATTTTTTCCTGCGAAAGCTATTGAGTAATCACATCAATTGAATTCATCTCCAGACATAACACTAAAGAGGCTGATTTTATACAAATTTTGTAAAAAAATATTGGAAAATCGAATTTTCCGAGATTTCCCACGGGAAACTTAAACTTAAATTTTTTCCTGCGATAGCAATTGGCAAATCACATCAATGCAATCCATCTCCAGACATAATACTCTAGAGGCTGTTATAATTCATCCTATTCTCACTTTCGGTTGGAAATTTTTTGAATTTTCCGAGATTTCCCACGGTAACTTGAACCGAATTTTTTTCCTGCGATAGAAGTTGAGTAATTACATCAATGCAATCCATCTCCAGACATAACATTCTAGAGGCTGATTTTATACAATTTTTTAATAATTTTTGGAAAATCGTATTTTCCAAAATTTCCCAAGGGAAACTTGAACTGAATTTTTTTCTGCGATAGCTATTAATAAGTCACATAAATGCAATTCATCTCTAGACATAACACTCTAGAGGCTGATTTTATTTATCCATTTCATACTTTCGTCTCGAAACTTTTTTGAATTTTCCGAGATTTTCCACGGAAAACATGAACTGATTATTTTTCCTGCGGTAGCTATTGACAAATGACATCAATGCAATCCATCTCCATACATAGCACTCTAGAGGCTGATTTTATACAAATTTTCTAATAATTTTTGGAAAATTGAATTTTCCGAGATTTCCCACAGGAAACTTAAACTTAAATTTGTTCCTGCGATGGCTATTGACAAATCACATTAACGCAATACATCTCCAGACATATCACTCTAGAGGCTGATTTTATACAAATTTTGTAATAATTTTCTCAAAATCAAATTTTCCGAGATTTCCCACGGGAAACTGGTACTAATTTTTTTTCCTGCGCTAGCTATTGATAAATCACATCAATGCAATTCATCTCCAGACACTACACCCTAGAGGCTGATTTTATACAAATTTTATAATAATTTTAGGAAAATCGAATTTTCCGAGATTTTCCACAGAAAACGTGAACTAAATTTGTTTCCTGCAATAGCTATTGACAAGTCACTTCAATGCAATCCATCTCCAGACTTAACACTCTAGAGGTTGATTTATTTTCGGCTGGAATGTCAATAACATAATCTGCATTATCGACTTTTCACTTTCTGCTGGAAATTTTGGTCTAACTTTAACAGGGTCTATAAGATGATGTTATGTGTGGTGGTTTCTCAGGTTTTGGGATCATAATTACTTTTGCAATTTTCTTTAAGCCTGGTACACATTTGATTTTAAATTCTGCATTTATAATATTGGCGAGTTTCACCAGAGCTTTCCTTGGCAGTTCTTTTAAGATTTTTGTAGTAATAAGATCGTACCCAGGAGCTTTTTTCCTATTCATATTAGCTTTTAGCTCACGCATGACTTATTTTGCTGTTGTGGGTAGGATTTCTTCACTTTCTTGCACAGCTTGTTCAGTTATTATCTTGGCTTCCAATGTTTGGTCTTGATGTGGTTGGAATATTTTCTAGAGGTGTTCAGCAAATTCTCGAGCTTTGTCTTCATTATTTCTAGCCCATTTCTCACCTGCTATTTTTATTAGGGGAATCTGCATTATTGGTCTTTTGATTCTTTTAGTTGCTTTCTAAAGAGAATAATCAGTACTGTTTTCATTAGTTAATTTTATTAAATAGTTGCTGATTGATTCATCTTTCAATTCTTTGTTCTCTCTTCTTAATTGTTGAGTGAGATTGTTCAAATGAGTTTAACTTAGGGGCCCTTGTTTCTTACCATACTCTTCTCGCCTTACTTTTTTCTGCGATGAGTTCTCTAATTCCCATAGGGTAGTTGTTTCACTTGAGTTTCGTTTTAATTTCAGGAGTATTTTTCCCAAGCTGATTGCTGTATGTCGTTTACAGATTTGTAAAATTCTTTGTCTAATTGTTCTTCAGTCTTTGATGGAACCATTAAGTTAATTTTTTCTTCTAGCGATAGTCTAAAGCATGCCCAATTAGTGTGATTTTTTACTGGGAATGTGTTTGTTTCTTTCTGAATGATTTTTTCACTTAACGTTAGAAGTATTAATGAATGATCAAAGTTTAAGTCATAGATTTCATCTACTTGTACATGATTTACAGATATGTTCTTTATTATTATGAAACCAATCAGATCTAGTACTTTGTTAGGATCAGTTGGCCAGTAGGTTGATTTTCCAGTTACGAAGGCTTTACAACTGCATTTTCAGAATAGCTTTTAGAAGTTCTTTACCCTTAGTCGTTGTTAATCTAGATCCCCAGTGGACATTTTTTAAAATAAACCCTCCTCCAAGTACAAATCGTTAGTCAGTTCCATTCTTAAAGACAAAAAACAGCAGAGGAATTGTAACAGTTTTAAAAATTAGTACAAATTAAGTTAATCGGCAGTGGGTATAACAAAATTGTAGTAACTGGATCATATGCCACGTGGGGTGAATTGCAAGAAGAGCTTCAATCAAAAAATTTATTCGTTAGGTCATTACAAAATATACAGTTAGATCTCGAACAAGCTCGTTAACTTTTTGATGAAAGTGTTGAAGATTTTGGAATTCGGATCGAAAACATTTTTGCTCAGGTTTTAATACTTCATGCATTTCTGCTACATCCGAGAAAGGAGTTCTATGAAAATTTTAATTAGGGTATGTACGCTATAACAGTATTAAAGAAGAAATTTTAAATCGATTTCCTACACCTATAAATAATCAATTTTTCGTTTCTAAAAATCAACCAGTCAAATGCCAAATTTGTTCTAATATTGGACATTTAGTTTATCATTGTTTTAATTGTTATTTCGATCTTGAGCAATCCCTAAATAATTCATCAAATTTAACCTACAACAACCATAAGCCAATTTTCGGGTTTTTCTATAAAGCTTTCCCCGCTCCTTCCGGTGTTTGGGTCTCATCCCTAATCTTTTACGCCTTTAGCTCCTTTTGTTCTGCAGGGCTCGTAGCAGGTCTTTTTTTACTACCGGCTGCGTTGGGGGTATCGGGAGCTTCTTGCAATTCTGTACCATTTGATAAATGAGCTTCCGACTTCTTCTGAATACGGGCAACGTAAGTGATAACGTCAAGAGCATCCTCCAGCTCCACCAGTCGTATCTTGATTTCATTAGATATATTTTTTTGTCTGATAGTGGCCCTCTTCATCTTATCGATGATGCTCTTGCACCTCTGCAGTAACGCGCCCTGGTCTAAGCTTTCCACCAGCGTATCAGTTCTCTCCGGCGGGATATGTTGAGTAGCCCCAGCCGAGACACCAGTTTCCCTTTGCTCTTCCTCCTTCACGTCTTCTATCACCACTGTCTCCACAGTAGGAATGGGGGAACAGCGCAACTTAGGTGAAAAGCTTCTCACCAATGTATTCGCTGTGTTCTTTATTGGAAATCTTTGCCTCTTGGCGCTTCTTCCTAAAACTACCATTCCCAAGGGTGTACCGGTCCCTTTCTCCAAATTGCTTGTAGTCATATCTGCTACCACCGCCAAGTTCTCCACAGTTGTAGCATTGCGGTCGCTGGATATCGACGACTGGGAGCCCACTCGCTCGCTCCTTACAGTCGCCGGTACTGGGTTTCCGAATCCCTGCACCGTAAGTTTTACTCCTTCTGTACCTTCCATGCTGTTTTTTTTTATCAGGGGGTTCCTTCCCTTAGCATTTTAGACCTACTTCCAGGTAATAAAACAGCCGCTCCTAACCTAGAGAACAGACGCTGACCAAGGAGCCGCTCAGTATGAGTCAGTCGCACTTGGGTTTGTGTTCGCCTCTAGTTCCAGTTTTGGTCCGCAGGTGTTATTTTATTTACCAGCTGGTTATTGGTTCTTATTGAATCTGCAGCTACTGGATTGATCTAGTTTATTGGATTCATTATTTATGGTACAAGGAAAATGCTCTGCAAATTTTGCAGTTTGCTCAATTAATTTATCCATTTTGCTTAATAACTGCGAAATATCTTTGCTAAAACCACCAGCAGAAGATGTATATGTCACGTCCGTTTCAACCTCATCACAATTTTTTGTTTTTTTTTTATCATCTGCAGCACTTGTAGCCACCGAACGTCTACCTTCAGTTTCCTACATTGTCACATATCTTCTAATAACTAAAGCCTCATTTCAACACATTTGTGATGGAAGAACTGTAAACATTTTCCGGTACATTGCATTTCTGCTTTGGTCCGTTTTATAACATTTATAGAACAAATTTGACAGAATATTGGCAAAAACAATTATGTTATCAAAACTCTCAAGTTTAATAAATATATTGAAAACTTATTTAATTTTTAGCAAAAGATGATTTAATTTTCTTGGGACGAAAAAACAAACACGACCGTTTGACATAAAATTCGAGGAACGAGCATTAGCATTAGTTCTAACATGATTATTGGCATCAACATTAGCATTAAGACGTTAGCATTACCATTAACATTGGCATTTGTATTAGGCATTAGAATTAGTATTTACGAGCACATTAACATTAATATTAGCTCTAGCATTAGTAACAGCATTTGCTATTTTATAAGCTTTAGCATTAGTAACAGCATTAGCTATAACCAATCCAAATGCCAATTAGAATTAGCATTAGTACCTATTAGCATTATCATTAGCATCAGGATTTACGTGAACATTAAAATTAGTATAAGCTTTAGCATTAGTAACGGCATTAGCATTAGAATTATCACTATTGCTATATTTTTAGCTTTACAAGGACTAAATATTATAATCTGAAAAAAAAATAATTTAGAAATGTCACTATAATTGAGCTATTATTTAGCTAACCACTATCGTTTATATCACCTGGCATTTGCTGTTGCAACTAATTTATTTTCCGTTTAACGTTAGGTATATTCCGTTTCCACTTTCCATAAGTTCCGTTTTAGGACAAATTTAAAAATATTCGCAAAATAATTGGTTTGGTTACATCGACAGTTTAGGCGTCCCAATTTGTTAACTGCTTAACAATAAAACGAAAAATTATAATTAATAAATTAAATACACCCAAAACTGTTATGATTGTTATATGGGATTAGCTAAAGAGATGTTATATTTTCTGTGTGGATTATTTACAAAAATTTGTGGGAATTAAATTTTTAATAAAAAAAGGTAATGCAACTTCAAAATAGCGTACCACTGCAAACTATTACCAATGAAATTAAGTAGATCTCTTTAAACCATGCACTCACAATTAAATGTAATATAAATAAATCAACAAATACTAAGGCTAAAGTTTCGTACGTACAGATATTATAAAATATACATACAACACAAACGAGGATAAGTAATTATTTTTAAAATACCTGGATCATGAAAAGCGACTGGGTTTTAGAGATTTAATTTTAGTTTCTAAAAATTTAGAAATATAAAACCAAAAAAGATTTTCATAAATTAAATTAATTTCATTCATTAAATTACACATTTTGTTATTTTAATCCACCATACATTAAATGAAATTAGTTATGCTTACTGTTGTTGTTTTTGATTCTATAAAAATACACTTTTTCATCTTAATTAAATCACTTAAATTATATTTTAGATTAATCCTATCTCAAAAACAATAGAAATAAAAACAACAACAAAAACCTCTTAATCTAATTAAGTATATTAATTACAATAATCAAATTTAACTTTTACATTTTAGTGATTTGTATAGAGAAACTCTATCTCTCCGCCCCGCCTTATCTGATATACGCATAGACACGAAAAGTTTTGCAAAATGATCTCACAATATGGTATTCCTGGAATATAAATCCGGAAAACATATTACAATATTTTCACGAATTTATTGTGTTTGTGGTAGATTTTTATGACGATGGAAATTTTTTCATTTTTTTTTTTTGTTTACATATCCGTACCATAAGATATGTGTACACATAACGTTATGTTATCAGCTAAATATACATTTACAAATTCTAATATTCGCAAATCGTTACGAGTATGTACACACAAACACAGTCTATCTACTAAATATATGTAATTTTATTCCAAATCATTAATTAGGAAAATTGATTTTCTTTGTTTTTCATTTTCATTCAAATTTTTTATTTTTATTTATTTTTTTTTTTTTTGGGGGAAAGCTTAGTGTGAGATATATTCAGTATGTCGAGATAAAACTAAACCCATATATGTACATGTTCCATATATACAAATAGACAAACACACACACACACACAATGAATTTAATCTAATCGTGTCTTTAGATAAAGGAATAAACAAAAAGAAATTAAATAAATAAATTGCACATAGGGCGGGAGTACCTCCTTTATATTATATATGTATGTTTATGTGTGTATGCGTCTATCTATATACATAATGCTAAAAGATTAGGCGACATAATGGCGCCTATATAATCTAATGCCTTTGGATAAATATAAAACAATGACGAACAACTCTTTCATTTATCAAGGCAAATAAAATGTAGAACAAATAGTGTTTCACAGTATAATAGGTACTACATAATGTATATACAGCTAAATAGTATACAAAACATAGTTTTGTACTTAGAAAATAAAATTTCCATTCGAATTGAGAACGATTATTTTCAAAAGACTAAAAAGTTGGGGGCATGAAGGTTTACAATAAATTTTTCAAGCAATATACAAAGTAAACGTTTTTTCTAATCCGCTCTAACGTCGATGTTCATACGAAATCGTATTATTATGGCTTTAAATTCGAAAAAATTAGTGATTTTATGAAGTAGCAAAAAAAAAAAAAAAATAACCGTAAAAAAGGGGTTTCGAATATAAGAATAATGTATAAAATAGGAAAATGTGATTTGTTTCAATTAGTGAAAATGATGATTCAAGAGTAATACTAAAATTGTCGCACTTAAATTTACTTTTTGTTTAATTGTTTTGAAAGCAAAAAAAAATCAGTTTTGAATAAGCTGTTTTTGGGAGATGAATTATAATGTTTTATTTTATGATTTTGGGATTAGGTTTCGAATTTAATGTTATGTAGGGGTGTTGGTTTATGGTATGCAAATGAAGATTATAGTAAATTAATAGAAGAACTGATTCGACTATAAAAGTTGATAAATGGCAAATGGGATGTTAGTTCAAATAATTAACTTGACGGTTTTGATACGTTTTATTAAATTTTTTTGAAGTGGCAGTTTGCGTTATGAGAAAGTAGTTTTAGCAGAAACTTACCAGAATTATGTAAAATTCTTACAAATCACACTTGTAGCTTTCTTATGCTCTCAGATTAACGGGTTAAAAATTGGCGTCAAGCTTTAATTTGAACTTTATAAGCAACTAGCGGATACCCGGCGTGCGCTGCTACGCCATTTTGTAGCAAAAGGTGTTTATAAATGCAACATATGGGTGATACCCGGCTTGCGCTGAATCGCAGTTGAATGAAATGAGATATTTTTTTTTATATGTTTCCATGTTTTTTATTGAATAAACGCAAATATTCGTTGCAAACATTGAAAATTATTTATTGTAAGTTGGCGGGTTTTCCGACGCGTGAATAGGCCACGTATAGCTGCCCATGTGAGAAGCACGGATTTTGTAGATTAAATCCACAAAATTGAAGCGGCTGTCCTTGTGCTTTATTAATGGTTAAAAAAAAAAATTGACGTAAATCACCAGCCAGCAAAATGAATGCACCTCCGAAGGCTCTGTATTACTTCATAAATCTTGTAGCGTCCGATTGAGTGCTTCCAATGATTTTTTGGAGGCCATTGTGCATTCATCCCATACTATAAGTTTACATGTTTGAAAAACTTTTCCCATTTCTGAATTCTTTTTTATGTTGCATGTGGGTGTATTAGTGAATTGCACGTGCAATAGCAGTTTGAATGCAGAATGGGCTGTTCGACCTCCACTTAAAAGAGTTGCTGCAATGCCAGAAGATGTGATGGCCAATGCAATTGTATTTTTTGATCGAATGGACGCCAAAAACAATGATAAGAGGAATGTTTTCCCTGTTCTACCGGGTGCATCGAGGAAAACAAACCGCCGATTTGTTGTGAAATTGCATTCATAATACGGTTATATGCGTTGTGTTGTTGTATCGTCAGTTTTAGCAGATTTGTTTCAATTAATGTCTGCAGCTCATTGACATTGAATTGTTGCTCTCTGCGCAAATCTCGATCGTATACAACGTCTGCTAATCAATTCGATGCAACCATTTCTAATTGAATGAGCATTTTGTTGACGATTGATAAACATTTGTCCTCAATCATGATTAGTGCATCGTTATATATTTCCGGTGAGAATTGTTTGCTTGCGTTGTAGCTGGCTTCGATGTAAAACATCTTCACTCATTTGATGTTTGTATTTTTTCCCACAAATCTTTCGTATTACACGGGAAGCAAGTTGTCAAAATGATGGAAAACAATATGCGAATCTGGTGCGGTTGGCAAGTGAGTGATGCGTCCGCTAGTGATGTATCGCAATATGTATCATTTTCCAGTCATTTTAATTTCTGGCATGCTTCACTACAACTTTGGCATAATTGTGAATCAACTGTGCGGGTCCGCGTATATTTACTAACAATAATCGCAAATAAAGCCATTCTGCATTGCTAAGATGGACGGTATACAAACTAATCAATGCTTAGAAAATTCAATTTTATTGAAAATCAACTGTGCTATAGCCCACAAGTTCTTGGGAGGCAAAAATCTAAAATGCTCCCTCTACGATGGTTGATACCTCTATCAATAGGTTTAGGGACCTGTAATTGCTGTGACAATTTTCATTTTGATTGCTCGATTATTTCTAAACATTTCTTAGGAAATTCAATTTTATTGAAAATTAACTGTGCTATAGCCCACAAGTTTTTGGGCGGCAAAAATCTAAAATGGTCTGATTACGATGGTTGATACCTCTATCAATAGGTTTCGGGACCTGTAATTGCTGTGACAATTTTCATTTTTTTCATGTTCATTATTTCTAAATAATTCTTAGAAAGTTCAATTTTATTGAAAATTAACTGTGCTACAGCCCACAAGTTTTTGGGCGGCAAAAATCCAAAACGGTCCGATTACGATGGTTGATACCTCTATCAATAGGTTTCGGGACCTGTAATCCTGTATTCCTAAACATTTCTTAGAAAATTCAATTTAATTAAGAATTAACTGTGCTATAGCCCACAAGTTTTTGGGTGTCAAAAATCTAAAATGGTCCGATTACGATGGTTGATACCTCTACCAATAGGTTTCGGGACCTGTAATTGCTGTAACAATTTTTATTTTGATTGCTCGATTATTTCTAAACATTTCTTAGAAAATTCAATTTTATTGCAAATTTACTGTGCTATAGCCCACAAGTTTTTGTGCGGAAAAAATCTAAAATGGCCCGATTACGATGGCTGATACCTCTATTAATAGGTTTAGGGACCTGTAATTGCTGTGACAATTTTCATTTTGATTGCTCGATTATTTCTAAACATCTCTTAGAAAATTCAATTTTATTGAAAATCAACTGTGCTATATAGCCCACAAGTTTTTGGGTGTCAAAAATCTAAAATGGTCCGATTACGATGGTTGATACCTCTATCAATAGGTTTTGGGACCTGTAATTGCTGTGACAATTTTCGTTTTGATTGCTTGATTATTTCTAAACATCTCTTAGAAAATTCAATTTTAATGAAAATCAACTGTGCTATATAGCCCACAAGTTTTTGGGCGGCAAAAATCTAAAATGGTCCGATTACGATGGTTAATACCTCTATCAATAGGTTTTGGGACCTGTAATTGCTGTGACAATTTTCATTTTGATTGCTCGAATATTTCTAAACATTTCTTCGAAAATTCAATTTTATTGCAAATTAACTGTGCTATAGCCCACAAGTTTTTGGGCGGCAAAAATCTAAAATGGTCTGATTACGATGGTTGATACCTCTATCAATAGGTTTCGGGACCAGTAATTGCTGTGACAATTTTCATTTTTTTTATTTTCATTATTTTTAAACATTTCTTAAAAAGTTCAATTTTATTGAAAATTAACTGTGCTATAGCCCACAAGTTTTTGGGCGGCAAAAATCTAAAATGGTCCGATTACGATGGTTGATACCTCTATCAATATGTTTTGGGACCTGTAATTGCTGTGACAATTATAGTTTTGATTGCTCGATTATTTCTAAACATATCATAGAAAATTCAATTTTATTGAAAATTAACTGTGCTATAGCCCACAAGTTTTTGGGCGGCAAAAATCTAAAATGATCCGATTACGATGTTTGATACCTCTATCAATAGGTGCTGTAACAATTTTCGTTTTTATTGCTTGATTATTTCTAAACTTATCTTAGAAAATTCAATTTTATTGAAAATTAACTGTGCTATAGCCCACAAGTTTTTGGCGGCAAAAATCTAAAATAATCCGATTACGATGGTTGATACCCCTATCAATAGGTTTCGGGACCTGTAATTGCGGTGACAATTTTCATTTTAATTGCTCGATTGTTTTTAAACATTTCTTAGCAAATTCAATTTTATTGAAAATTAACTGTGCTATAGCCCACAAGTTTTTGGGCAGCAATAATCTAAATTGGTCCGATTACAATGGTTGATACCTCTATGAATAGGTTTCGGGACCTGTAATCCTGCATTTCTAAACATTTCTTAGAAAATTCAATTTAATTGAGAATTTACTGTGCTATAGCCCACAAGTTTTTGGGCGTCAAAAATCTAAAATGGTCCGATTACGATGGTTGATACCATTAACAATAGGTTTCGGGACCTGTAATTGCTGTAACAATTTTCATTTTGATTGCTGGAATATTTCTCAACATTTCTTAGAAAATGCAATTTTATTGAAAATTAACTGTGCTATAGCCCACAAGTTTTTGGGCGGCAAAAATCTAAAATGGTCCGATTACAATGGTTGATACCTCTATGAATAGGTTTCGGGACCTGTAATTGCTGTAACAATTTTCATTTTGATTGCTCGATTATTTCTAAACATTTCTTCGAAAATTCAATTTTATTGCAAATTAACTGTGCTGTAGCCCACAAGTTTTTGGGCGGCAAAAATCTAAAATGGTCCAATTACGATGGTTGATACCTCTATCAATAAGTTTCGGGACCTGTAATTGCTGTGACAATTTTTTTTTTCATTGCACGATTATTTATGGACATTTCTTAGAAAATTCAATTTTATTGAAAATCAACTGTGCTATAGCCCACAAGTTTTTGGGCGGCAAAAATCTAAAATGGTCCGATTACGATGGCTAATACCTATATCAATAGTTTTCGGGACCTGTAATTGCCGTGACAATTTTCATTTTGACTGATCGATTATTTCTAAACATTTCTTATAAAATTCAATTTTATTGAAAATCAACTGTGCCATAGCCCACAAGTTTTTGGGCGGCAAAAATCTAAAATGATCCGATTACGATGGTTGATACCTCTTTCAATAGGTTTGAGGACCTGTAATTGGTGTGACAATTTGCGTTTTGATTGTTCGATTATTTCTATACATTTCTTAGAAAATTCAATTTTATTGAAAATCAACTGTGCAATAGCCCACAAGTTTTTGGGCGGCAAAAATCTAAAATGGTAAGATTACAATGGTTGATACCTCTATCAATAGGTTTCGGGATCTGTAATTGCTGTAACAATCTTCATTTTGATTGCTCGATTATTTCTAAACATTTCATAGAAAATTCAATTTTATTGCAAATTAACTGTGCTGTAGCCCACAAGTTTTTGGGCTGCAAAAATCTAAAATGGTCCAATTACGATGGTTGATACCTCTATCAATAAGTTTTCGGACCTGTAATTGCTGTGACAATTTTCGTTTTGATTGTTCGACTATTTTTAAACTTTTCTTATGAAATTCAATTTTATTAAAAATTAACTGTGCTATAGCCCACAAGTTTTTGGGCGGCAAAAATCTAAAATGGTCCGATTTCGATGGTTGATACCTCTATCAATAGGTTTCGGTACCTGTAATTGCTGTGACAATTTTCATTTTGATTGCTCGATTGTTTCTAAACATTTCTTAGAAAATTCAATTTTATTGAAAATCAACTGTGCTATAGCCCACAAGTTTTTGGGCGGGAAAAATCTAAAATGGTCCGATTACGATGGTTGATACCTCTATCAATAGGTTTTGGGACCTGTAATTGCTGTGACAATTTTCATTTTGATTGCTCGATTATTTCTAAACATTTCTTAGAAAATTGAATTTAATTGAAAATCAACTGTGCCATAGCCCACAAGTTTTTGGGCGGCAAAAATCTAAAATGGTACGATTACGATGGTTGATACCTCTATCAATAGGTTTCGGGACCTGTAATTAGTGTGACAATTTTCGTTTTAATTGTTCGATTATTTCTATACATTTCTTAGAAAATTCAATTTTATTGAAAATCAACTGTGCTATAGCCCACAAGTTTTTGGGCTGCAAAAATCTAAAATGGTCAGATTACGATGGTTGATACCTCTATCAATAGGTTTTGGACCTGTAATTGCTGTGACAATTTTCATTTTGATTGCTCGATTGTTTCTAAACATTTCTTAGAAAATTCAATTTTATTGAAAATCAACTGTGCTATAGCCCACAAGTTTTTGGCGGCAAAAATCTAAAATGGTCCGATTACGATGGTTGATACCCCTATTAATAGGTCTTGGAACCTGTAATTACTGTGACAATTTTCATTTTAATTGCTCGATTATTTCTAAATATATCTTAGGAAATTCAATTTTATTTAAAATCAACTGTGCTATAGCCCACAAGTTTTTGGGCGGTAAAAATCTAAAATGGTCCGATTACGATGGTTGATACCCATATCAATAGTTTTCGGGACCTGTAATTGGTGTGACAATTTTCAATTTGATTGCTCGATTATTTCTAAACATTTCTTAGAAAATTCAATTTAATTAAAAATTAACTGTGCTACAGCTCTCAAGGTTTTGTGCGGCAAAAATCTAAAATGGTCCGATTACGATGGTTGATACCTCTATCAATAGGTTTCGGGACCTGTAATTGCTGTGACAATTTTCATTTTGATTGCTCGATTATTTCTAAACATTTCTTAGAAAATTCAATTTTATTGAAAATTAACTGTGCTATAGCCCACAAATTTTTGGGCGGCAAAAATCGAAAATGGTTCGATTACGATGGTTGATACCTCTATCAATAGGTTTCGGGATCTGTAATTGCTGTAACAATCTTCATTTTGATTGCTCGATTATTTCTAAACATTTCTTAGAAAATTCAATTTTATTGAAAATTAACTGTGCTATAGCCCACAAGTTTTTGGGCGGCAAAAATCGAAAATGGTTCGATTACGATGGTTGATACCTCTATCAATAGGTTTCGGTACCTGTAATTGCTGTGACAATTATTATTTTTATTGCTCGATTATTTCTAAACATTTCTTAGGAAATTCAATTTTATTGAAAATTAACTGTGCTAGAGCTCACAAGTTTTTGGGGGCAAAAATCGAAAATGGTTCGATTACGATGGTTGATACCTCTATCAATAGGTTTTGGGACCTGTAATTGCTGTGACAATTTTTATTTTGATTGCTCGGTTATTTCTAAACATTTCTTGAAAAATTCAATTTTTTTGAAAATTAACTGTGATATAGCCCACAAGTTTTAGGGCGGCAAAAATCTAAAATGGTCCGATTACGATGGTTGATACCTCTATCAATAGGTTTCGGGACCTCTAATTGCTGTGACAATTTTCATTTTGACTGCTCGATTATTTCTAAAATTTTTTTGGGAAATTCAATTTTATTGAAAATTAACTGTATTATAGCCCACTAGTTTTAGGGCGGCAAAAATCTAAAATGGTCCGACTACGATGGTTGATACCTTTATCAATAGGTTTCGGGACCTGTAATTGCTGTGACAATTTTCATTTTGATTGCTCGAATATTTCTAAACATTTCTTAGAAAATTCAATTTTATTGAAAATTAACTGTGCTATAGCCCACAAGTTTTTGGGGGAAAAAATCGAAAATGGTTCGATTACGATGGTTGATACCTCTATCAATAGGTTTCGGGATCTGTAATTGCTGTAACAATCTTCATTTTGATTGCTCGATTATTTCTAAACATTTCTTAGAAAATTCAATTTTATTGAAAATTAACTGTGCTATAGCCCACAAATTTTTGGGCGGCAAAAATCGAAAATGGTTCGATTACGATGGTTGATACCTCTATCAATAGGTTTCGGTACCTGTAATTGCTGTGACAATTATTATTTTGATTGCTCGATTATTTCTAAACATTTCTTAGGAAATTCAATTTTATTGAAAATTAACTGTGCTAGAGCTCACAAGTTTTTGGGGGCAAAAATCGAAAATGGTTCGATTACGATGGTTGATACCTCTATCAATAGGTTTCGGGACCTCTAATTGCTGTGACAATTTTTATTTTTATTGCTCGGTTATTTATATACATTTCTTAGAAAATTCAATTTTATTGAAAATTAACTGTGATATAGCCCACAAATTTTTGGGCGGCAAAAATCGAAAATGGTTCGATTACGATGGTTGATACCTCTATCAATAGGTTTCGGTACCTGTAATTGCTGTGACAATTATTATTTTGATTGCTCGATTATTTCTAAACATTTCTTAGGAAATTCAATTTTATTGAAAATTAACTGTGCTAGATCCCACAAGTTTTTTATGGCAAAAATGGAAAATGGTTCGATTGCGATGGTTGATACCTCTATCAATAGGTTTCGGGACCTGTAACTGCTGTGACAATTTTCATTTTTATTGCTCGGGTATTTATAAACATTTCTTAGGAAATTCAATTTTATTGAAAATTAACTGTGCTATAGCCCACAAGTTTTTTGGGGAAAAAATCGAAATTGGTTCGATTACGATGGTTGATACCTCTATCAATAGGTTTCGGTACGTGTAATTGCTGTGACAATTATTATTTTGATTGCTCGATTATTTCTAAACATTTCTTAGAAAATTCAATTTAATTGAGAATCAACTGTGCTATAGCCCACAAGTTTTTGGGCGGCAAAAATCTAAAATGGTCCAAATACGATGGTTGATACCACTAACAATTGGTTCCGGGACCTGTAATTGCTGTGACAATTTTCATTTTGATTGCTCGATTATTTCTAAACATTTCTTAGAAAATTCAATTTAATTGAGAATCAACTGTGCTATAGCCCACAAGTTTTTGGGCGGCAAAAATCTAAAATGGTCCAATTACGATGGTTGATACCACTAACAATTGGTTCCGGGACCTGTAATTGCTGTGACAATTTTCATTTTGATTGCTCGATTATTTCTAAACATTTCTTAGGAAACTCAATTTTATTGAAAATTAACTGTGCTATAGCCCACAAGTTTTTGGGCGGCAAAAATCTAAAATGGTCCGATTACGATGGTTGATACCTCTATCAATAGGTTTCGGGACCTGTAATTGCTGTGACAATTTTCATTTTGATTGCTCGATTCTAAACATTTCATAGAAAATTCAATTTTATTGAAAATTTACTGTGCTATAGCCCACAAGTTTTTGGGCGGCAAAAATCAAAAATGGTTCGATTACGATGGTTGATACCTCTATCAATAGGTTTCGGTACCTGTAATTGCTGTGACAATTATTATTTTTATTGCTCGATTATTTCTAAACATTTCTTTGGAAATTCAATTTTATTGAAAATTAACTGTGCTAGAGCCCACAAGTTTTTGGGGGCAAAAATCTAAAATGGTTCGATTACGATGGTTGATACCTCTATCAATAGGTTTCGGGATCTGTAATTGCTGTGACAATTTTCATTTTGATTGCTCGAATATTTCTAAACATTTCTTAGAAAATTCAATTTTATTGAAAATTAACTGTGCTATAGCCCACAAGTTTTTGGGGGAAAAAATCGAAAATGGTTCGATTACGATGGTTGATACCTCTATCAATAGGTTTCGGTACCTGTAGTTGCTGTGACAATTATTATTTTTATTGCTCGATTATTTCTAAACATTTCTTAGGAAATTCAATTTTATTGAGAATTAACTGTGCTATAGCCCACAAATTTTTGGGCGGCAAAAATCGAAAATGGTTCGATTACGATGGTTGATACCTCTATCAATAGGTTTCGGGATCTGTAATTGCTGTAACAATCTTCATTTTGATTGCTCGATTATTTCTAAACATTTCTTAGAAAATTCAATTTTATTGAAAATCAACTGTGCTATAGCCCACAAGTTTTTGGGCGGCAAAAATCTAAAATGGTCCGATTACGATGGCTAATACCTATATCAATAGGTTTCGGGACCTGTAATTGCCGTGACAATTTTCATTTTGACTGATCGATTATTTCTAAACATTTCTTATAAAATTCAATTTTATTGAAAATCAACTGTGCCATAGCCCACAAGTTTTTGGGCGGCAAAAATCTAAAATGATCCGATTACGATGGTTGATACCTCTATCAATAGGTTTGAGGACCTGTAATTGGTGTGACAATTTGCGTTTTGATTGTTCGATTATTTCTATACATTTCTTAGAAAATTCAATTTTATTGAAAATCAACTGTGCAATAGCCCACAAGTTTTTGGGCGGCAAAAATCTAAAATGGTAAGATTACAATGGTTGATACCTCTATCAATAGGTTTCGGGATCTGTAATTGCTGTAACAATCTTCATTTTGATTGCTCGATTATTTCTAAACATTTCATAGAAAATTCAATTTTATTGCAAATTAACTGTGCTGTAGCCCACAAGTTTTTGGGCTGCAAAAATCTAAAATGGTCCAATTACGATGGTTGATACCTCTATCAATAAGTTTTCGGACCTGTAATTGCTGTGACAATTTTCGTTTTGATTGTTCGACTATTTTTAAACTTTTCTTATGAAATTCAATTTTATTAAAAATTAACTGTGCTATAGCATACAAGTTTTTGGGCGGCAAAAATCTAAAATGGTCCGATTTCGATGGTTGATACCTCTATCAATAGGTTTCGGTACCTGTAATTGCTGTGACAATTTTCATTTTGATTGCTCGATTGTTTCTAAACATTTCTTAGAAAATTCAATTTTATTGAAAATCAACTGTGCTATAGCCCACAAGTTTTTGGGCGGGAAAAATCTAAAATGGTCCGATTACGATGGTTGATACCTCTATCAATAGGTTTTGGGACCTGTAATTGCTGTGACAATTTTCATTTTGATTGCTCGATTATTTCTAAACATTTCTTAGAAAATTGAATTTAATTGAAAATCAACTGTGCCATAGCCCACAAGTTTTTGGGCGGCAAAAATCTAAAATGGTACGATTACGATGGTTGATACCTCTATCAATAGGTTTCGGGACCTGTAATTAGTGTGACAATTTTCGTTTTAATTGTTCGATTATTTCTATACATTTCTTAGAAAATTCAATTTTATTGAAAATCAACTGTGCTATAGCCCACAAGTTTTTGGGCGGCAAAAATCTAAAATGGTCAGATTACGATGGTTGATACCTCTATCAATAGGTTTTGGACCTGTAATTGCTGTGACAATTTTCGTTTTGATTGCTCGATTATTTCTAAACATTTCTTAGGAAATTCAATTTTATTGAAAATTAACTGTGCTATAGCCCACAAGTTTTTGGCGGCAAAAATCTAAAATGGTCCGATTACGATGGTTGATACCCCTATTAATAGGTCTTGGAACCTGTAATTACTGTGACAATTTTCATTTTAATTGCTCGATTATTTCTAAATATATCTTAGGAAATTCAATTTTATTTAAAATCAACTGTGCTATAGCCCACAAGTTTTTGGGCGGTAAAAATCTAAAATGGTCCGATTACGATGGTTGATACCCATATCAATAGTTTTCGGGACCTGTAATTGGTGTGACAATTTTCAATTTGATTGCTCGATTATTTCTAAACATTTCTTAGAAAATTCAATTTAATTAAAAATTAACTGGGCTACAGCTCTCAAGGTTTTGTGCGGCAAAAATCTAAAATGGTCCGATTACGATGGTTGATACCTCTATCAATAGGTTTCGGGACCTGTAATTGCTGTGACAATTTTCATTTTGATTGCTCGATTATTTCTAAACATTTCTTAGAAAATTCAATTTTATTGAAAATTAACTGTGCTATAGCCCACAAATTTTTGGGCGGCAAAAATCGAAAATGGTTCGATTACGATGGTTGATACCTCTATCAATAGGTTTCGGGATCTGTAATTGCTGTAACAATCTTCATTTTGATTGCTCGATTATTTCTAAACATTTCTTAGAAAATTCAATTTTATTGAAAATTAACTGTGCTATAGCCCACAAGTTTTTGGGCGGCAAAAATCGAAAATGGTTCGATTACGATGGTTGATACCTCTATCAATAGGTTTCGGTACCTGTAATTGCTGTGACAATTATTATTTTTATTGCTCGATTATTTCTAAACATTTCTTAGGAAATTCAATTTTATTGAAAATTAACTGTGCTAGAGCTCACAAGTTTTTGGGGGCAAAAATCGAAAATGGTTCGATTACGATGTTTGATACCTCTATCAATAGGTTTTGGGACCTGTAATTGCTGTGACAATTTTTATTTTGATTGCTCGGTTATTTCTAAACATTTCTTGAAAAATTCAATTTTTTTGAAAATTAACTGTGATATAGCCCACAAGTTTTAGGGCGGCAAAAATCTAAAATGGTCCGATTACGATGGTTGATACCTCTATCAATAGGTTTCGGGACCTCTAATTGCTGTGACAATTTTCATTTTGACTGCTCGATTATTTCTAAAATTTTTTTGGGAAATTCAATTTTATTGAAAATTAACTGTATTATAGCCCACTAGTTTTAGGGCGGCAAAAATCTAAAATGGTCCGACTACGATGGTTGATACCTTTATCAATAGGTTTCGGGACCTGTAATTGCTGTGACAATTTTCATTTTGATTGCTCGAATATTTCTAAACATTTCTTAGAAAATTCAATTTTATTGAAAATTAACTGTGCTATAGCCCACAAGTTTTTGGGGGAAAAAATCGAAAATGGTTCGATTACGATGGTTGATACCTCTATCAATAGGTTTCGGGATCTGTAATTGCTGTAACAATCTTCATTTTGATTGCTCGATTATTTCTAAACATTTCTTAGAAAATTCAATTTTATTGAAAATTAACTGTGCTATAGCCCACAAGTTTTTGGGCGGCAAAAATCGAAAATGGTTCGATTACGATGGTTGATACCTCTATCAATAGGTTTCGGTACCTGTAATTGCTGTGACAATTATTATTTTGATTGCTCGATTATTTCTAAACATTTCTTAGGAAATTCAATTTTATTGAAAATTAACTGTGCTAGAGCTCACAAGTTTTTGGGGGCAAAAATCGAAAATGGTTCGATTACGATGGTTGATACCTCTATCAATAGGTTTCGGGACCTCTAATTGCTGTGACAATTTTTATTTTTATTGCTCGGTTATTTATATACATTTCTTAGAAAATTCAATTTTATTGAAAATTAACTGTGATATAGCCCACAAATTTTTGGGCGGCAAAAATCGAAAATGGTTCGATTACGATGGTTGATACCTCTATCAATAGGTTTCGGTACCTGTAATTGCTGTGACAATTATTATTTTGATTGCTCGATTATTTCTAAACATTTCTTAGGAAATTCAATTTTATTGAAAATTAACTGTGCTAGATCCCACAAGTTTTTTATGGCAAAAATGGAAAATGGTTCGATTGCGATGGTTGATACCTCTATCAATAGGTTTCGGGACCTGTAACTGCTGTGACAATTTTCATTTTTATTGCTCGGGTATTTATAAACATTTCTTAGGAAATTCAATTTTATTGAAAATTAACTGTGCTATAGCCCACAAGTTTTTTGGGGAAAAAATCGAAATTGGTTCGATTACGATGGTTGATACCTCTATCAATAGGTTTCGGTACGTGTAATTGCTGTGACAATTATTATTTTGATTGCTCGATTATTTCTAAACATTTCTTAGAAAATTCAATTTAATTGAGAATCAACTGTGCTATAGCCCACAAGTTTTTGGGCGGCAAAAATCTAAAATGGTCCAAATACGATGGTTGATACCACTAACAATTGGTTCCGGGACCTGTAATTGCTGTGACAATTTTCATTTTGATTGCTCGATTATTTCTAAACATTTCTTAGAAAATTCAATTTAATTGAGAATCAACTGTGCTATAGCCCACAAGTTTTTGGGCGGCAAAAATCTAAAATGGTCCAATTACGATGGTTGATACCACTAACAATTGGTTCCGGGACCTGTAATTGCTGTGACAATTTTCATTTTGATTGCTCGATTATTTCTAAACATTTCTTAGGAAACTCAATTTTATTGAAAATTAACTGTGCTATAGCCCACAAGTTTTTGGGCGGCAAAAATCTAAAATGGTCCGATTACGATGGTTGATACCTCTATCAATAGGTTTCGGGACCTGTAATTGCTGTGACAATTTTCATTTTGATTGCTCGATTCTAAACATTTCATAGAAAATTCAATTTTATTGAAAATTTACTGTGCTATAGCCCACAAGTTTTTGGGCGGCAAAAATCAAAAATGGTTCGATTACGATGGTTGATACCTCTATCAATAGGTTTCGGTACCTGTAATTGCTGTGACAATTATTATTTTTATTGCTCGATTATTTCTAAACATTTCTTTGGAAATTCAATTTTATTGAAAATTAACTGTGCTAGAGCCCACAAGTTTTTGGGCGGCAAAAATCTAAAATGGTTCGATTACGATGGTTGATACCTCTATCAATAGGTTTCGGGATCTGTAATTGCTGTGACAATTTTCATTTTGATTGCTCGAATATTTCTAAACATTTCTTAGAAAATTCAATTTTATTGAAAATTAACTGTGCTATAGCCCACAAGTTTTTGGGGGAAAAAATCGAAAATGGTTCGATTACGATGGTTGATACCTCTATCAATAGGTTTCGGTACCTGTAGTTGCTGTGACAATTATTATTTTTATTGCTCGATTATTTCTAAACATTTCTTAGGAAATTCAATTTTATTGAGAATTAACTGTGCTAGAGCTCACAAGTTTTTGGGGGCAAAAATCGAAAATGGTTCGATTACGATGGTTGATACCTCTATCAATAGGTTTCGGGACCTGTAATTGCTGTGACAATTTTCGTTTTGATTGCTCGATTATTTCTAAACATTTCTTAGGAAATTTAAATTTATTGAAAATCAACTGTGCCATAGCCCACAAGTTTTTGGGCGGCAAAAATCTAAAATGGTTCGATTACGATGGTTGATACCTCTATCAATAGGTTTTGGGACCTGTAATTGCTGTGACAATTTTTATTTTGATTGCTCGGTTATTTCTAAACATTTCTTGGAAAATTCAATTTTATTGAAAATTAACTGTGCTATAGCCCACAAGTTTTAGGGCGGCAAAAATCTAAAATGGTCCGATTACGATGGTTGATACCTCTATCAATAGGTTTCGGGACCTCTAATTGCTGTGACAATTTTCATTTTGACTGCTCGATTATTTCTAAAATTTTTTTGGGAAATTCAATTTTATTGAAAATTAACTGTATTATAGCCCACTAGTTTTAGGGCGGCAAAAATCTAAAATGGTCCGACTACGATGGTTGATACCTTTATCAATAGGTTTCGGGACCTGTAATTGCTGTGACAATTTTCATTTTGATTGCTCGAATATTTCTAAACATTTCTTAGAAAATTCAATTTTATTGAAAATTAACTGTGCTATAGCCCACAAGTTTTTGGGGGAAAAAATCGAAAATGGTTCGATTACGATGGTTGATACCTCTATCAATAGGTTTCGGGATCTGTAATTGCTGTAACAATCTTCATTTTGATTGCTCGATTATTTCTAAACATTTCTTAGAAAATTCAATTTTATTGAAAATTAACTGTGCTATAGCCCACAAGTTTTTGGGCGGCAAAAATCGAAAATGGTTCGATTACGATGGTTGATACCTCTA
The DNA here is from genome assembly GCA_958295665.1 of Tipula vernalis. Taxonomy (NCBI): domain Eukaryota; kingdom Metazoa; phylum Arthropoda; class Insecta; order Diptera; family Tipulidae; genus Tipula; species Tipula vernalis. Next base: position 360,507,510 of record OY282559.1, on the reverse strand, counting down.
TCAATAGGTTTCGGTACCTGTAATTGCTGTGACAATTATTATTTTTATTGCTCGATTATTTCTAAACATTTCTTAGGAAATTCAATTTTATTGAAAATTAACTGTGCTAGAGCTCACAAGTTTTTGGGGGCAAAAATCGAAAATGGTTCGATTACGATGGTTGATACCTCTATCAATAGGTTTTGGGACCTGTAATTGCTGTGACAATTTTTATTTTGATTGCTCGGTTATTTCTAAACATTTCTTGGAAAATTCAATTTTATTAAAAATTAACTGTGCTATAGCCCACAAGTTTTAGGGCGGCAAAAATCTAAAATGGTACGATTACGATGGTTGATACCTCTATCAATAGGTTTTGGGACCTCTAATTGCTGTGACAATTTTCATTTTGACTGCTCGATTATTTCTAAAATTTTTTTGGGAAATTCAATTTTATTGAAAATTAACTGTATTATAGCCCACTAGTTTTAGGGCGGCAAAAATCTAAAATGGTCCGACTACGATGGTTGATACCTTTATCAATAGGTTTAGGGACCTGTAATTGCTGTGACAATTTTCATTTTGATTGTTCGAATATTTCTAAACATTTCTTAGAAAATTCAATTTTATTGAAAATTTACTGTGCTATAGCCTACAAGTTTTTGGGGGAAAAAATCGAAAATGGTTCGATTACGATGGTTGATACCTCTATTAATAGGTTTCGGGATCTGTAATTGCTGTAACAATCTTCATTTTGATTGCTCGATTATTTCTAAACATTTCTTAGAAAATTCAATTTTATTGAAAATTAACTGTGCTATAGCCCACAAGTTTTTGGGCGGCAAAAATCGAAAATGGTTCGATTACGATGGTTGATACCTCTATCAATAGGTTTCGGTACCTGTAATTGCTGTGACAATTATTATTTTTATTGCTCGATTATTTCTAAACATTTCTTAGGAAATTCAATTTTATTGAAAATTAACTGTGCTAGAGCTCACAAGTTTTTGGGGGCAAAAATCGAAAATGGTTCGATTACGATGGTTGATACCTATATCAATAGGTTTTGGGACCTGTAATTGCTGTGACAATTTTTGTTTTGATTGCTCGGTTATTTCTAAACATTTCTTGGAAAATTCAATTTTATTGAAAATTAACTGTGCTATAGCCCACAAGTTTTAGGGCGGCAAAAATCTAAAATGGTCCGATTACGATGGTTGATACCTCTATCAATAGGTTTTGGGACTTCTAATTGCTGTGACAATTTTCATTTTGACTGCTCGATTATTTCTAAAATTTTTTTGGGAAATTCAATTTTATTGAAAATTAACTGTATTATAGCCCACTAGTTTTAGGGCGGCAAAAATCTAAAATGGCCCGACTACGATGGTTGATACCTTTATCAATAGGTTTCGGGACCTGTAATTGCTGTGACAATTTTCATTTTGATTGCTCGAATATTTCTAAACATTTCTTAGAAAATTCAATTTTATTGAAAATTAACTGTGCTATAGCCCACAAGTTTTTGGGGGAAAAAATCGAAAATGGTTCGATTACGATGGTTGATACCTCTATCAATAGGTTTCGGAATCTGTAATTGCTGTAACAATCTTCATTTTGATTGCTCGATTATTTCTAAACATTTCTTAGAAAATTCAATTTTATTGAAAATTAACTGTGCTATAGCCCACAAGTTTTTGGGCGGCAAAAATCGAAAATGGTTCGATTACGATGGTTGATACCTCTATCAATAGGTTTCGGTACCTGTAATTGCTGTGACAATTATTATTTTTATTGCTCGATTATTTCTAAACATTTCTTAGGAAATTCAATTTTATTGAAAATTAACTGTGCTAGAGCTCACAAGTTTTTGGGGGCAAAAATCGAAAATGGTTCGATTACGATGGTTGATACCTCTATCAATAGGTTTCGGTACCTGTAATTGCTGTGACAATTTTCGTTTAGATTGCTCGATTATTTCTAAACATTTCTTAGGAAATTTAAATTTATTGAAAATCAACTGTGCCATAGCCCACAAGTTTTTGGGCGGCAAAAATCGAAAATTGTTCGATTACGATGGTTGATACCTCTATCAATAGGTTTCGGTACCTGTAATTGCTGTGACAATTATTATTTTTATTGCTCGATTATTTCTAAACATTTCTTAAGAAATTCAATTTTATTGAAAATTAACTGTGCTAGAGCTCACAAGTTTTTGGGGGCAAAAATCGAAAATGGTTCGATTACGATGGTTGATACCTCTATCAATAGGTTTCGGGACCTGTAATTGCTGTGACAATTTTTAATTTTATTGCTCGGTTATTTATATACATTTCTTAGAAAATTCAATTTTATTGAAAATTAACTGTGATATAGCCCACAAATTTTTGGGCGGCAAAAATCGAAAATGGTTCGATTACGATGGTTGATACCTCTATCAATAGGTTTCGGTACCTGTAATTGCTGTGACAATTATTATTTTGATTGCTCGATTATTTCTAAACATTTCTTAGGAAATTCAATTTTATTGAAAATTAACTGTGCTAGATCCCACAAGTTTTTGGTGGCAAAAATGGAAAATGGTTCGATTGCGATGTTTGATACCTCTATCAATAGGTTTCGGGACCTGTAACTGCTGTGACAATTTTCATTTTTATTGCTCGGTTATTTATAAACATTTCTTAGGAAATTCAATTTTATTGAAAATTAACTGTGCTATAGCCCACAAGTTTTTGGGGGAAAAAATCGAAAATGGTTCCATTACGATGGTTGATACCTCTATCAATAGGTTTCGGTACGTGTAATTGCTGTGACAATTATTATTTTGATTGCTCGATTATTTCTAAACATTTCTTAGAAAATTCAATTTAATTGAGAATCAACTGTGCTATAGCCCACAAGTTTTTGGGCGGCAAAAATCTAAAATGGTCCAATTACGATGGTTGATACCACTAACAATTGGTTCCGGGACCTGTAATTGCTGTGACAATTATTATTTTTATTGCTCGATTATTTCTAAACATTTCTTAGGAAACTCAATTTTATTGAAAATTAACTGTGCTATAGCCCACAAATTTTTGGGCGGCAAAAATCTAAAATGGTCCGTTTACGATGGTTGATACCTCTATCAATAGGTTTCGGGACCTGTAATTGCTGTGACAATTTTCATTTTGATTGCTCGATTCTAAACATTTCATAGAAAATTCAATTTTATTGAAAATTTACTGTGCTATAGCCCACAAGTTTTTGGGCGGCAAAAATCAAAAATGGTTCGATTACGATGGTTGATACCTCTATCAATAGGTTTCGGTACCTGTAATTGCTGTGACAATTATTATTTTTATTGCTGGATTATTTGTAAACATTTCTTTGGAAATTCAATTTTATTGAAAATTAACTGTGCTATAGCCCACAAGTTTTTGGGGGAAAAAATCGAAAATGGTTCGATTACGATGGTTGATACCTCTATCAATAGGTTTCGGGATCTGTAATTGCTGTAACAATCTTCATTTTGATTGCTCGATTATTTCTAAACATTTCTTAGAAAATTCAATTTTGAGTGACAATTTTCATTTTGATTGCTCGATTCTAAACCTTTCATAGAAAATTCAATTTTATTGAAAATTTACTGTGCTATAGCCCACAAGTTTTTGGGCGGCAAAAATCAAAAATGGTTCGATTACGATGGTTGATACCTCTATCAATAGGTTTCGGTACCTGTAATTGCTGTGACAATTTTTATTTTTATTGCTCGGTTATTTATATACATTTCTTAGAAAATTCAATTTTATTGAAAATTAACTGTGCTATAGCCCACAAATTTTTGGGCGGCAAAAATCGAAAATGGTTCGATTACGATGGTTGATACCTCTATCAATAGTTTTCGAGACCTGTAATTGCTGTGACAATTTTCATTTTGATTGCTCGATTATTTCTAAATATTTCTTAGAAAATTCAATTTTATTGAAAATTAACTGTGCTATAGCCCACAAGTTTTTGGGCGGCAAAAATCTAAAATGGTCCGATTACGATGGCTAATACCTATATCAATAGGTTTCGGGACCTGTAATTGCCGTGACAATTTTCATTTTGACTGATCGATTATTTCTAAACATTTCTTAGGAAATTCAATTTTATTGAAAGTCAACTGTGCTATAGCCCACAAGTTTTTGGGGGCAAAAATCGAAAATGGTCCGATTACGATGGTTGATACCTCTATCAATAGTTTTCGGGACCTGTAATTGCTGTGACAATTTGTATTTTTATTGCTCGATTATTTCTAAACATTTCTTAGGAAATTCAATTTTATTGAAAATTAACTGTGCTAGAGGCCACAAGTTTTTGGGGGCACAAATCGAAAATGGTTCGATTACGATGATTGATACCTATATCAATAGGTTTCGGTACGTGTAATTGCTGTGACAATTTTTATTTTGATTGCTCGATTATTTCTAAACATTTCTTAGAAAATTCAATTTAATTGAGAATCAACTGTGCTATAGCCCACAAGTTTTTGGGGGCAAAAATCTAAAATGGTCCAATTACGATGGTTGATACCACTAACAATTGGTTCCGGGACCTGTAATTGCTGTGACAATTTTCATTTTGATTGCTCGATTATTTCTAAACATTTCTTAGGAAACTCAATTTTATTGAAAATTAACTGTGCTATAGCCCACAAGTTTTTGGGCGGCAAAAATCTAAAATGGTCCGATTACGATGGTTGATACCTCTATCAATAGTTATCGGGACCTGTAATTGCTGTGACAATTTTCATTTTGATTGCTCGATTATTTCTAAACATTTCTTAGAAAATTCAATTTTATTGAAAATTAACTGTGCTATAGCCCACAAGTTTTTGGGCGGCAAAAATCGAAAATGGTTCGATTACGATGGTTGATACCTCTATCAATAGGTTTCGGTACCTGTAATTGCTGTGACAATTATTATTTTTATTGCTCGATTATTTCTAAACATTTCTTAGGAAATTCAATTTTATTGAAAATTGACTGTGCTAGAGCTCACAAGTTTTTGGGGGCAAAAATCGAAAATGGTTCGATTACGATGGTTGATACCTCTATCAATAGGTTTCGGGACCTGTAATTGCTGTGACAATTTTTATTTTTATTGCTCGGTTATTTATATACATTTCTTAGGAAACTCAATTTTATTGAAAATTAACTGTGCTAGAGGCCACAAGTTTTTGGGGGCACAAATCGAATATGGTTCGATTACGATGGTTGATACCTATATCAATAGGTTTCGGTACGTGTGATTGCTGTGACAATTTTTATTTTTATTGCTCGATTATTTCTAAACATTTCTTAGAAAATTCAATTTAATTGAGAATCAACTGTGCTATAGCCCACAAGTTTTTGGGGGCAAAAATCTAAAATGGTCCAATTACGATGGTTGATACCACTAACAATTGGTTCCGGGACCTGTAATTGCTGTGACAATTTTCATTTTGATTGCTCGATTATTTTTAAACATTTCTTAGGAAACTCAATTTTATTGAAAATTAACTGTGCTATAGCCCACAAGTTTTTGGGCGGCAAAAATCTAAAATGGTCCGATTACGATGGTTGATACCTCTATCAATAGGTTTCGGGACCTGTAATTGCTGTGACAATTTTCATTTTGATTGCTCGATTCTAAATATTTCATAGAAAATTCAATTTTATTGAAAATTTACTGTGCTATAGCCCACAAGTTTTTGGGCGGCAAAAATCAAAAATGGTTCGATTACGATGGTTGATACCTCTATCAATAGGTTTCGGTACCTGTAATTGCTGTGACAATTATTATTTTTATTGCTCGATTATTTCTAAACATTTCTTAGGAAATTCAATTTTATTGAAAATTAACTGTGCTATAGCCCACAAGTTTTTGGGCGGCAAAAATCGAAAATGGTTCGATTACGATGGTTGATACCTCTATCAATAGGTTTCGGTACCTGTAATTGCTGTGACAATTATTATTTTTATTGCTCGATTATTTCTAAACATTTCTTAGGAAATTCAATTTTATTGAAAATTAACTGTGCTAGAGCTCACAAGTTTTTGGGGGCAAAAATCGAAAATGGTTCGATTACGATGGTTGATACCTCTATCAATAGGTTTCGGGACCTGTAATTGCTGTGACAATTTTCGTTTTGATTGCTCGATTATTTCTAAACATTTCTTAGGAAATTTAAATTTATTGAAAATCAACTGTGCCATAGCCCACAAGTTTTTGGGCGGCAAAAATCTAAAATGGTTCGATTACGATGGTTGATACCTCTATCAATAGGTTTTGGGACCTGTAATTGCTGTGACAATTTTTATTTTGATTGCTCGGTTATTTCTAAACATTTCTTGGAAAATTCAATTTTATTGAAAATTAACTGTGCTATAGCCCACAAGTTTTAGGGCGGCAAAAATCTAAAATGGTCCGATTACGATGGTTGATACCTCTATCAATAGGTTTCGGGACCTCTAATTGCTGTGACAATTTTCATTTTGACTGCTCGATTATTTCTAAAATTTTTTTGGGAAATTCAATTTTATTGAAAATTAACTGTATTATAGCCCACTAGTTTTAGGGCGGCAAAAATCTAAAATGGTCCGACTACGATGGTTGATACCTTTATCAATAGGTTTCGGGACCTGTAATTGCTGTGACAATTTTCATTTTGATTGCTCGAATATTTCTAAACATTTCTTAGAAAATTCAATTTTATTGAAAATTAACTGTGCTATAGCCCACAAGTTTTTGGGGGAAAAAATCGAAAATGGTTCGATTACGATGGTTGATACCTCTATCAATAGGTTTCGGGATCTGTAATTGCTGTAACAATCTTCATTTTGATTGCTCGATTATTTCTAAACATTTCGTAGAAAATTCAATTTTATTGAAAATTAACTGTGCTATAGCCCACAAGTTTTTGGGCGGCAAAAATCGAAAATGGTTCGATTACGATGGTTGATACCTCTATCAATAGGTTTCGGTACCTGTAATTGCTGTGACAATTATTATTTTTATTGCTCGATTATTTCTAAACATTTCTTAGGAAATTCAATTTTATTGAAAATTAACTGTGCTAGCTAGAGCTCACAAGTTTTTGGGGGCAAAAATCGAAAATGGTTCGATTACGATGGTTGATACCTCTATCAATAGGTTTCGGTACCTGTAATTGCTGTGACAATTATTATTTTGATTGCTCGATTATTTCTAAACATTTCTTAGGAAATTCAATTTTATTGAAAATTAACTGTGCTAGATCCCACAAGTTTTTGGTGGCAAAAATGGAAAATGGTTCGATTGCGATGGTTGATACCTCTATCAATAGGTTTCGGGACCTGTAACTGCTGTGACAATTTTCATTTTTATTGCTCGGTTATTTATAAACATTTCTTAGGAAATTCAATTTTATTGAAGATTAACTGTGCTATAGCCCACAAGTTTTTGGGGGAAAAAATCGAAAATGGTTCGATTACGATGGTTGATACCTCTATCAATAGGTTTCGGTACGTGTTATTGCTGTGACAATTATTATTTTGATTGCACGATTATTTCTAAACATTTCTTAGAAAATTCAATTTAATTGAGAATCAACTGTGCTATAGCCCACAAGTTTTTGGGCGGCAAAAATCTAAAATGGTCCAATTACGATGGTTGATACCACTAACAATTGGTTCCGGGACCTGTAATTGCTGTGACAATTTTCATTTTGATTGCTCGATTATTTCTAAACATTTCTTAGGAAACTCAATTTTATTGAAAATTAACTGTGCTATAGCCCACAAGTTTTTGGGCGGCAAAAATCTAAAATGGTCCGATTACGATGGTTGATACCTCTATCAATAGGTTTCGGGACCTGTAATTGCTGTGACAATTTTCATTTTGATTGCTCGATTCTAAACCCTTTCATAGAAAATTCAATTTTATTGAAAATTTACTGTGCTATAGCCCACAAGTTTTTGGGCGGCAAAAATCAAAAATGGTTCGATTACGATGGTTGATACCTCTATCAATAGGTTTCGGTACCTGTAATTGCTGTGACAATTATTATTTTTATTGCTCGATTATTTCTAAACATTTCTTTGGAAATTCAATTTTATTGAAAATTAACTGTGCTAGAGCCCACAAGTTTTTGGGGGCAAAAATCTAAAATGGTTCGATTACGATGGTTGATACCTCTATCAATAGGTTTCGGTACCTGTAATTGCTGTGACAATTTTTATTTTTATTGCTCGGTTATTTATATACATTTCTTAGAAAATTCAATTTTATTGAAAATTAACTATGCTATAGCCCACAAATTTTTGGGCGGCAAAAATCGAAAATGGTTCGATTACGATGGTTGATACCTCTATCAATAGTTTTCGAGACCTGTAATTGCTGTGACAATTTTCATTTTGATTGCTCGATTATTTCTAAATATTTCTTAGAAAATTCAATTTTATTGAAAATTAACTGTGCTATAGCCCACAAGTTTTTGGGCGGCAAAAATCTAAAATGGTCCGATTACGATGGCTAATACCTATATCAATAGGTTTCGGGACCTGTAATTGCCGTGACAATTTTCATTTTGACTGATTGATTATTTCTAAACATTTCTTAGAAAATTCAATTTTATTGAAAATCAACTGTGCTATAGCCCACAAGTTTTTGGGCGGCAAAAATCTAAAATGGTCCGATTACGATGGTTGATACCTCTATCAATAGGTTTCGGGACCTGTAATTGCTGTGACAATTTGTATTTTTATTGCTCGATTATTTCTAAACATTTCTTAGGAAATTCAATTTTATTGAAAATTAACTGTGCTAGAGCCCACAAGTTTTTGGGGGCAAAAATCTAAAATGGTTCGATTACGATGGTTGATACCTCTATCAATAGGTTTCGGGACCTGTAATTGCTGTGACAATTTTTATTTTTATTGCTCGGTTATTTATATACATTTCTTAGAAAATTCAATTTTATTGAAAATTAACTGTGCTATAGCCCACAAATTTTTGGGCGGCAAAAATCGAAAATGGTTCGATTACGATGGTTGATACCTCTATCAATAGTTTTCGAGACCTGTAATTGCTGTGACAATTTTCATTTTGATTGCTCGATTATTTCTAAATATTTCTTAGAAAATTCAATTTTATTGAAAATTAACTGTGCTATAGCCCACAAGTTTTTGGGCGGCAAAAATCTAAAATGGTCCGATTACGATGGCTAATACCTCTATCAATAGGTTTCGGGACCTGTAATTGCCGTGACAATTTTCATTTTGACTGATCGATTATTTCTAAACATTTCTTAGAAAATTCAATTTTATTGAAAATCAACTGTGCTATAGCCCACAAGTTTTTGGGCGGCAAAAATCAAAAATGGTTCGATTACGATGGTTGATACCTATATCAATAGGTTTCGGTACCTGTAATTGCTGTGACAATTTTTATTTTGATTGCTCGATTATTTCTAAACATTTCTTAGAAAATTCTATTTAATTGAGAATCAACTGTGCTATAGCCCACAAGTTTTTGGGGGCAAAAATCTAAAATGGTTCGATTACGATGGTTGATACCTCTATCAATAGTTTTCGGGACCTGTAATTGCTGTGACAATTTTCATTTTGATTGCTCGATTATTTCTAAACATTTCTTAGAAAATTCAATTTTATTGAAAATTAACTGTGCTATAGCCCACAAGTTTTTGGGCGGCAAAAATCGAAAATGGTTCGATTACGATGGTTGATACCTCTATCAATAGGTTTCGGTACCTGTAATTGCTGTGACAATTATTATTTTTATTGCTCGATTATTTCTAAACATTTCTTAGGAAATTCAATTTTATTGAAAATTAACTGTGCTAGAGCTCACAAGTTTTTGGGGGCAAAAATCGAAAATGGTTCGATTACGATGGTTGATACCTCTATCAATAGGTTTCGGTACCTGTAATTGCTGTGACAATTATTATTTTGATTGCTCGATTATTTCTAAACATTTCTTAGGAAATTCAATTTTATTGAAAATTAACTGTGCTAGATCCCACAAGTTTTTGGTGGCAAAAATGGAAAATGGTTCGATTGCGATGGTTGATACCTCTATCAATAGGTTTCGGGACTTGTAACTGCTGTGACAATTTTCATTTTTATTGCTCGGTTATTTATAAACATTTCTTAGGAAATTCAATTTTATTGAAAATTAACTGTGCTATAGCCCACAAGTTTTTGGGGGAAAAAATCGAAAATGGTTCGATTACGATGGTTGATACCTCTATCAATAGGTTTCAGTACGTGTAATTGCTGTGAAAATTATTATTTTGATTGCTCGATTATTTCTAAACATTTCTTAGAAAATTCAATTTAATTGAGAATAAACTGTGCTATAGCCCACAAGTTTTTGGGCGGCAAAAATCTAAAATGGTCCAATTACGATGATTGATACCAATAACAATTGGTTCCGGGACCTGTAATTGCTGTGACAATTTTCATTTTGATTGCTCGATTATTTCTAAACATTTCTTAGGAAACTCAATTTTATTGAAAATTAACTGTGCTATAGCCCACAAGTTTTTGGGCGGCAAAAATCTAAAATGGTCCGATTACGATGGTTGATACCTCTATCAATAGGTTCCGGGACCTGTAATTGCTGTGACAATTATTATTTTGATTGCTCGATTATTTCTAAACATTTCTTAGGAAACTCAATTTTATTGAAAATTAACTGTGCTATAGCCCACAAGTTTTTGGGCGGCAAAAATCTAAAATGGTCCGATTACGATGGTTGATACCTCTATCAATAGGTTTCGGGACCTGTAATTGCTGTGACAATTTTCATTTTGATTGCTCGATTATTTCTAAACATTTCTTAGGAAATTCAATTTTATTGAAAATTAACTGTGCTAGAGCCAACAAGTTTTTGGGGGCAAAAATCGAAAATGGTTCGATTACGATGGTTGATACCTCTATCAATAGGTTTCGGGACCTGCAATTGCTGTGACAATTTTTATTTTTATTGCTCGGTTATTTATATACATTTCTTAGAAAATTCAATTTTATTGAAAATCAACTGTGCTATAGCCCACAAGTTTTTGGGCGGCAAAAATCTAAAATGGTTCGATTACGATGGTTGATACCTCTATCAATAGTTTTCGAGACCTGTAATTGCTGTGACAATTTTCATTTTGATTGCTCGATTATTTCTAAATATTTCTTAGAAAATTCAATTTTATTGAAAATTAACTGTGCTATAGCCCACAAGTTTTTGGGCGGCAAAAATCTAAAATGGTCCGATTACGATGGCTAATACCTATATCAATAGGTTTCGGGACCTGTAATTGCCGTGACAATTTTCATTTTGACTGATTGATTATTTCTAAACATTTCTTAGAAAATTCAATTTTATTGAAAATCAACTGTGCTATAGCCCACAAGTTTTTGGGCGGCAAAAATCTAAAATGGTCCGATTACGATGGTTGATACCTCTATCAATAGGTTTCGGGACCTGTAATTGCTGTGACAATTTGTATTTTTATTGCTCGATTATTTCTAAACATTTCTTAGGAAATTCAATTTTATTGAAAATTAACTGTGCTAGAGCCCACAAGTTTTTGGGGGCAAAAATCTAAAATGGTTCGATTACGATGGTTGATACCTCTATCAATAGGTTTCGGGACCTGTAATTGCTGTGACAATTTTTATTTTTATTGCTCGGTTATTTATATACATTTCTTAGAAAATTCAATTTTATTGAAAATTAACTGTGCTATAGCCCACAAATTTTTGGGCGGCAAAAATCGAAAATGGTTCGATTACGATGGTTGATACCTCTATCAATAGTTTTCGAGACCTGTAATTGCTGTGACAATTTTCATTTTGATTGCTCGATTATTTCTAAATATTTCTTAGAAAATTCAATTTTATTGAAAATTAACTGTGCTATAGCCCACAAGTTTTTGGGCGGCAAAAATCTAAAATGGTCCGATTACGATGGCTAATACCTATATCAATAGGTTTCGGGACCTGTAATTGCCGTGACAATTTTCATTTTGACTGATCGATTATTTCTAAACATTTCTTAGAAAATTCAATTTTATTGAAAATCAACTGTGCTATAGCCCACAAGTTTTTGGGCGGCAAAAATCAAAAATGGTTCGATTACGATGGTTGATACCTATATCAATAGGTTTCGGTACCTGTAATTGCTGTGACAATTTTTATTTTGATTGCTCGATTATTTCTAAACATTTCTTAGAAAATTCTATTTAATTGAGAATCAACTGTGCTATAGCCCACAAGTTTTTGGGGGCAAAAATCTAAAATGGTTCGATTACGATGGTTGATACCTCTATCAATAGTTTTCGGGACCTGTAATTGCTGTGACAATTTTCATTTTGATTGCTCGATTATTTCTAAACATTTCTTAGAAAATTCAATTTTATTGAAAATTAACTGTGCTATAGCCCACAAGTTTTTGGGCGGCAAAAATCGAAAATGGTTCGATTACGATGGTTGATACCTCTATCAATAGGTTTCGGTACCTGTAATTGCTGTGACAATTATTATTTTTATTGCTCGATTATTTCTAAACATTTCTTAGGAAATTCAATTTTATTGAAAATTAACTGTGCTAGAGCTCACAAGTTTTTGGGGGCAAAAATCGAAAATGGTTCGATTACGATGGTTGATACCTCTATCAATAGGTTTCGGTACCTGTAATTGCTGTGACAATTATTATTTTGATTGCTCGATTATTTCTAAACATTTCTTAGGAAATTCAATTTTATTGAAAATTAACTGTGCTAGATCCCACAAGTTTTTGGTGGCAAAAATGGAAAATGGTTCGATTGCGATGGTTGATACCTCTATCAATAGGTTTCGGGACTTGTAACTGCTGTGACAATTTTCATTTTTATTGCTCGGTTATTTATAAACATTTCTTAGGAAATTCAATTTTATTGAAAATTAACTGTGCTATAGCCCACAAGTTTTTGGGGGAAAAAATCGAAAATGGTTCGATTACGATGGTTGATACCTCTATCAATAGGTTTCAGTACGTGTAATTGCTGTGAAAATTATTATTTTGATTGCTCGATTATTTCTAAACATTTCTTAGAAAATTCAATTTAATTGAGAATAAACTGTGCTATAGCCCACAAGTTTTTGGGCGGCAAAAATCTAAAATGGTCCAATTACGATGATTGATACCAATAACAATTGGTTCCGGGACCTGTAATTGCTGTGACAATTTTCATTTTGATTGCTCGATTATTTCTAAACATTTCTTAGGAAACTCAATTTTATTGAAAATTAACTGTGCTATAGCCCACAAGTTTTTGGGCGGCAAAAATCTAAAATGGTCCGATTACGATGGTTGATACCTCTATCAATAGGTTCCGGGACCTGTAATTGCTGTGACAATTTTCATTTTGATTGCTCGATTATTTCTAAACATTTCTTAGGAAACTCAATTTTATTGAAAATTAACTGTGCTATAGCCCACAAGTTTTTGGGCGGCAAAAATCTAAAATGGTCCGATTACGATGGTTGATACCTCTATCAATAGGTTTCGGGACCTGTAATTGCTGTGACAATTTTCATTTTGATTGCTCGATTATTTCTAAACATTTCTTAGGAAATTCAATTTTATTGAAAATTAACTGTGCTAGAGCCAACAAGTTTTTGGGGGCAAAAATCGAAAATGGTTCGATTACGATGGTTGATACCTCTATCAATAGGTTTCGGGACCTGCAATTGCTGTGACAATTTTTATTTTTATTGCTCGGTTATTTATATACATTTCTTAGAAAATTCAATTTTATTGAAAATCAACTGTGCTATAGCCCACAAGTTTTTGGGCGGCAAAAATCTAAAATGGTTCGATTACGATGGTTGATACCTCTATCAATAGTTTTCGAGACCTGTAATTGCTGTGACAATTTTCATTTTGATTGCTCGATTATTTCTAAATATTTCTTAGAAAATTCAATTTTATTGAAAATTAACTGTGCTATAGCCCACAAGTTTTTGGGCGGCAAAAATCTAAAATGGTCCGATTACGATGGCTAATACCTATATCAATAGGTTTCGGGACCTGTAATTGCCGTGACAATTTTCATTTTGACTGATTGATTATTTCTAAACATTTCTTAGAAAATTCAATTTTATTGAAAATCAACTGTGCTATAGCCCACAAGTTTTTGGGCGGCAAAAATCTAAAATGGTCCGATTACGATGGTTGATACCTCTATCAATAGGTTTCGGGACCTGTAATTGCTGTGACAATTTGTATTTTTATTGCTCGATTATTTCTAAACATTTCTTAGGAAATTCAATTTTATTGAAAATTAACTGTGCTAGAGCCCACAAGTTTTTGGGGGCAAAAATCTAAAATGGTTCGATTACGATGGTTGATACCTCTATCAATAGGTTTCGGGACCTGTAATTGCTGTGACAATTTTTATTTTTATTGCTCGGTTATTTATATACATTTCTTAGAAAATTCAATTTTATTGAAAATTAACTGTGCTATAGCCCACAAATTTTTGGGCGGCAAAAATCGAAAATGGTTCGATTACGATGGTTGATACCTCTATCAATAGTTTTCGAGACCTGTAATTGCTGTGACAATTTTCATTTTGATTGCTCGATTATTTCTAAATATTTCTTAGAAAATTCAATTTTATTGAAAATTAACTGTGCTATAGCCCACAAGTTTTTGGGCGGCAAAAATCTAAAATGGTCCGATTACGATGGCTAATACCTATATCAATAGGTTTCGGGACCTGTAATTGCCGTGACAATTTTCATTTTGACTGATCGATTATTTCTAAACATTTCTTAGAAAATTCAATTTTATTGAAAATCAACTGTGCTATAGCCCACAAGTTTTTGGGCGGCAAAAATCAAAAATGGTTCGATTACGATGGTTGATACCTATATCAATAGGTTTCGGTACCTGTAATTGCTGTGACAATTTTTATTTTGATTGCTCGATTATTTCTAAACATTTCTTAGAAAATTCTATTTAATTGAGAATCAACTGTGCTATAGCCCACAAGTTTTTGGGGGCAAAAATCTAAAATGGTTCGATTACGATGGTTGATACCTCTATCAATAGTTTTCGGGACCTGTAATTGCTGTGACAATTTTCATTTTGATTGCTCGATTATTTCTAAACATTTCTTAGAAAATTCAATTTTATTGAAAATTAACTGTGCTATAGCCCACAAGTTTTTGGGCGGCAAAAATCGAAAATGGTTCGATTACGATGGTTGATACCTCTATCAATAGGTTTCGGTACCTGTAATTGCTGTGACAATTATTATTTTTATTGCTCGATTATTTCTAAACATTTCTTAGGAAATTCAATTTTATTGAAAATTAACTGTGCTAGAGCTCACAAGTTTTTGGGGGCAAAAATCGAAAATGGTTCGATTACGATGGTTGATACCTCTATCAATAGGTTTCGGTACCTGTAATTGCTGTGACAATTATTATTTTGATTGCTCGATTATTTCTAAACATTTCTTAGGAAATTCAATTTTATTGAAAATTAACTGTGCTAGATCCCACAAGTTTTTGGTGGCAAAAATGGAAAATGGTTCGATTGCGATGGTTGATACCTCTATCAATAGGTTTCGGGACTTGTAACTGCTGTGACAATTTTCATTTTTATTGCTCGGTTATTTATAAACATTTCTTAGGAAATTCAATTTTATTGAAAATTAACTGTGCTATAGCCCACAAGTTTTTGGGGGAAAAAATCGAAAATGGTTCGATTACGATGGTTGATACCTCTATCAATAGGTTTCAGTACGTGTAATTGCTGTGAAAATTATTATTTTGATTGCTCGATTATTTCTAAACATTTCTTAGAAAATTCAATTTAATTGAGAATAAACTGTGCTATAGCCCACAAGTTTTTGGGCGGCAAAAATCTAAAATGGTCCAATTACGATGATTGATACCAATAACAATTGGTTCCGGGACCTGTAATTGCTGTGACAATTTTCATTTTGATTGCTCGATTATTTCTAAACATTTCTTAGGAAACTCAATTTTATTGAAAATTAACTGTGCTATAGCCCACAAGTTTTTGGGCGGCAAAAATCTAAAATGGTCCGATTACGATGGTTGATACCTCTATCAATAGGTTTCGGGACCTGTAATTGCTGTGACAATTTTCATTTTGATTGCTCGATTATTTCTAAACATTTCTTAGCAAATTCAATTTTATTGAAAATTTACTGTGCTATAGCCCACAAGTTTTTGGGCGGCAAAAATCAAAAATGGTTCGATTACGATGGTTGATACCTCTATCAATAGGTTTCGGTACCTGTAATTGCTGTGACAATTATTATTTTTATTGCTCGATTATTTCTAAACATTTCTTAGGAAATTCAATTTTATTGAAAATTAACTGTGCTAGAGCCAACAAGTTTTTGGGGGCAAAAATCGAAAATGGTTCGATTACGATGGTTGATACCTCTATCAATAGGTTTCGGGACCTGCAATTGCTGTGACAATTTTTATTTTTATTGCTCGGTTATTTATATACATTTCTTAGAAAATTCAATTTTATTGAAAATTAACTGTGCTATAGCCCACAAATTTTTGGGCGGCAAAAATCGAAAATGGTTCGATTACGATGGTTGATACCTCTATCAATAGGTTTCGGTACCTGTAATTGCTGTGACAATTAATATTTTGATTGCTCGATTGTTTCTAAACATTCCTTAGGAAATTCAATTTTATTGAAAATTAACTGTGCTAGAGCCCACAAGTTTTTGGGGGCAAAAATCGAAAATGGTTCGATTGCGATGGTTGATACCTCTATCAATAGGTTTCGGGACCTGTAACTGCTGTGACAATTTTCATTTTTATTGCTCGGTTATTTATATACATTTCTTAGAAAATTCAATTTAATTGAGAATCAACTGTGCTATAGCCCACAAGTTTTTGGGCGGCAAAAATCTAAAATGATCCGATTACGATGGTTGATACCTCTATCAATAGTTTACGGGACCTGTAATTGCTGTGACAATTATTATTTTGATTGCTCGATTATTTCTAAACATTTCTTAGGAAATTCAATTTTATTGAAAATTAACTGTGCCATAGCCCACAAGTTTTTGGGCGGCAAAAATCTAAAATGGCCCAATTACGATGGTTGGTACCACTAACAATTGGTTCCGGTACCTGTAATTGCTGTGACAATTTTCATTTTGATTGCTTGATTATTTCTAAACATTTCTTAGGAAACTCAATTTTATTGAAAATTAACTGTGCTATAGCCCACAAGTTTTTGGGCGGCAAAAATCGAAAATGGTTCGATTACGATGGTTGATACCTCTATCAATAGGTTTCGGTACCTGTAATTGCTGTGACAATTATTATTTTTATTGCTCGATTATTTCTAAACATTTCTTAGGAAATTCAATTTTATTGAAAATTAACTGTGCTAGAGCCCATAAGTTTTTGGGGCAAAAATCGAAAATGGTTCGATTACGATGGTTGATACCTCTATCAATATGTTTCGGGACCTTTAATTGCTGTGACAATTATTATTTTTATTGCTCGGTTATTTATATACATTTCTTAGAAAATTCAATTTTATTGAAAATTAACTGTGCTAGAGCCCACAAGTTTTTGGGGGCAAAAATCGAAAATGGTTCGATTGCGATGGTTGATACCTCTTTCAATAGGTTTCGGTACCTGTAACAGCTGTGACAATTTTCATTTTTATTGCTCGGTTATTTATATACATTTCTTAGAAAATTCAATTTAATTGAGAATCAACTGTGCTATAGCCCACAATTTTAAGGGCGGCAAAAATCTAAAATGGTCCAATTACGATGGTTGATATCACTAACAATTGGTTCCGGGACCTGTATATGCTGTGACAATTTTCATTTTGATTGCTCGATTATTTCTAAACATTTCTTAGGAAACTCAATTTTATTGAAAATTAACTGTGCTATAGCCCACAAGTTTTTGGGCGGCAAAAATCTAAAATGATCCAATAACGATGGTTGATACCTCTATCAATAGGTTTCGGGACCTGTTATTGCTGTGACAATTTTGATTTTGATTGATCGATTATTTCTAAACATTTCTTAGAAAATTCAATTTTATTGAAAATTAACTGTGCCATAGCCCACAAGTTTTTGGGCGGCAAAAATCGACAATGGTTCGATTACGATGGTTGATACCTCTATCAATAGGTTTCGGTACCTGTAATTGCTGTGACAATTATTATTTTGATTGCTCGATTATTTCTAAACATTTCTTAGGAATTTCAATTTTATGGAAAATTGACTGTCCTAGAGCCCACAAGTTTTTGGGGGCAAAAATCGAAAATGGTTCGATTGCGATGGTTGATACCTCTATCAATAGGTTTCGGGACCTGTAACTGCTGTGACAATTTTCATTTTTATTGCTCGGTTATTTATATACATTTCTTAGGAAATTTAATTTTATTGAAAATTAACTGTGCTATAGCCCACAAGTTTTTGGGCGGCAAAAATCTAAAATGGTCCGATTACGATGGTTGATACCTCTATCAATAGGTTTCGGGACCTGTAATTGCTGTGACAATTTTCATTTTGATTGCTCGATTATTTCTAAACATTTCTTAGGAAACTCAATTTTATTGAAAATTAACTGTGCTTCAGCCCACAAGTTTTTGGGCGGCAAAAATCGAAAATGGTTCGATTACGATGGTTGATACCTATATCAATAGTTTACGGGACCAGTAATTGCTGTGACAATTTTCATTTCGATTGCTCGATTATTTCTAAACATTTCTTAGAAAATTCAATTTTATTGAAAATTTACTGTGCTATAGCCCACAAGTTTTTGGGCGGCAAAAATCTAAAATGGTCCGATTACGATGGTTGATACCTCTATCAATAGGTTTCGGGACCTGTAATTGCTGTGACAATTTTCATTTTGATTGTTCGATTATTTCTAAACATTTCGTAGAAAATTCAATTTTATTGAAAATTAACTGTGCTATAGCCCACAAGTTTTTGGGCGGCAAAAATCGAAAATGGTTCGATTACGATGGTTGATACCTCTATCAATAGGTTTCGGTACCTGTAATTGCTGTGACAATTATTATTTTTATTGCTCGATTATTTCTAAACATTTCTTAGGAAATTCAATTTTATTGAAAATTAACTGTGCTAGCTAGAGCTCACAAGTTTTTGGGGGCAAAAATCGAAAATGGTTCGATTACGATGGTTGATACCTCTATCAATAGGTTTCGGGACCTGTAATTGCTGTGACAATTTTTATTTTTATTGCTCGGTTATTTATATACATTTCTTAGAAAATTCAATTTTATTGAAAATTAACTGTGCTATAGCCCACAAATTTTTGGGCGGCAAAAATCGAAAATGGTTCGATTACGATGGTTGATACCTCTATCAATAGGTTTCGGTACCTGTAATTGCTGTGACAATTATTATTTTGATTGCTCGATTATTTCTAAACATTTCTTAGGAAATTCAATTTTATTGAAAATTAACTGTGCTAGATCCCACAAGTTTTTGGTGGCAAAAATGGAAAATGGTTCGATTGCGATGGTTGATACCTCTATCAATAGGTTTCGGGACCTGTAACTGCTGTGACAATTTTCATTTTTATTGCTCGGTTATTTATAAACATTTCTTAGGAAATTCAATTTTATTGAAGATTAACTGTGCTATAGCCCACAAGTTTTTGGGGGAAAAAATCGAAAATGGTTCGATTACGATGGTTGATACCTCTATCAATAGGTTTCGGTACGTGTTATTGCTGTGACAATTATTATTTTGATTGCACGATTATTTCTAAACATTTCTTAGAAAATTCAATTTAATTGAGAATCAACTGTGCTATAGCCCACAAGTTTTTGGGCGGCAAAAATCTAAAATGGTCCAATTACGATGGTTGATACCACTAACAATTGGTTCCGGGACCTGTAATTGCTGTGACAATTTTCATTTTGATTGCTCGATTATTTCTAAACATTTCTTAGGAAACTCAATTTTATTGAAAATTAACTGTGCTATAGCCCACAAGTTTTTGGGCGGCAAAAATCTAAAATGGTCCGATTACGATGGTTGATACCTCTATCAATAGGTTTCGGGACCTGTAATTGCTGTGACAATTTTCATTTTGATTGCTCGATTCTAAACCCTTTCATAGAAAATTCAATTTTATTGAAAATTTACTGTGCTATAGCCCACAAGTTTTTGGGCGGCAAAAATCAAAAATGGTTCGATTACGATGGTTGATACCTCTATCAATAGGTTTCGGTACCTGTAATTGCTGTGACAATTATTATTTTTATTGCTCGATTATTTCTAAACATTTCTTTGGAAATTCAATTTTATTGAAAATTAACTGTGCTAGAGCCCACAAGTTTTTGGGGGCAAAAATCTAAAATGGTTCGATTACGATGGTTGATACCTCTATCAATAGGTTTCGGTACCTGTAATTGCTGTGACAATTTTTATTTTTATTGCTCGGTTATTTATATACATTTCTTAGAAAATTCAATTTTATTGAAAATTAACTATGCTATAGCCCACAAATTTTTGGGCGGCAAAAATCGAAAATGGTTCGATTACGATGGTTGATACCTCTATCAATAGTTTTCGAGACCTGTAATTGCTGTGACAATTTTCATTTTGATTGCTCGATTATTTCTAAATATTTCTTAGAAAATTCAATTTTATTGAAAATTAACTGTGCTATAGCCCACAAGTTTTTGGGCGGCAAAAATCTAAAATGGTCCGATTACGATGGCTAATACCTATATCAATAGGTTTCGGGACCTGTAATTGCCGTGACAATTTTCATTTTGACTGATTGATTATTTCTAAACATTTCTTAGAAAATTCAATTTTATTGAAAATCAACTGTGCTATAGCCCACAAGTTTTTGGGCGGCAAAAATCTAAAATGGTCCGATTACGATGGTTGATACCTCTATCAATAGGTTTCGGGACCTGTAATTGCTGTGACAATTTGTATTTTTATTGCTCGATTATTTCTAAACATTTCTTAGGAAATTCAATTTTATTGAAAATTAACTGTGCTAGAGCCCACAAGTTTTTGGGGGCAAAAATCTAAAATGGTTCGATTACGATGGTTGATACCTCTATCAATAGGTTTCGGGACCTGTAATTGCTGTGACAATTTTTATTTTTATTGCTCGGTTATTTATATACATTTCTTAGAAAATTCAATTTTATTGAAAATTAACTGTGCTATAGCCCACAAATTTTTGGGCGGCAAAAATCGAAAATGGTTCGATTACGATGGTTGATACCTCTATCAATAGTTTTCGAGACCTGTAATTGCTGTGACAATTTTCATTTTGATTGCTCGATTATTTCTAAATATTTCTTAGAAAATTCAATTTTATTGAAAATTAACTGTGCTATAGCCCACAAGTTTTTGGGCGGCAAAAATCTAAAATGGTCCGATTACGATGGCTAATACCTCTATCAATAGGTTTCGGGACCTGTAATTGCCGTGACAATTTTCATTTTGACTGATCGATTATTTCTAAACATTTCTTAGAAAATTCAATTTTATTGAAAATCAACTGTGCTATAGCCCACAAGTTTTTGGGCGGCAAAAATCAAAAATGGTTCGATTACGATGGTTGATACCTATATCAATAGGTTTCGGTACCTGTAATTGCTGTGACAATTTTTATTTTGATTGCTCGATTATTTCTAAACATTTCTTAGAAAATTCTATTTAATTGAGAATCAACTGTGCTATAGCCCACAAGTTTTTGGGGGCAAAAATCTAAAATGGTTCGATTACGATGGTTGATACCTCTATCAATAGTTTTCGGGACCTGTAATTGCTGTGACAATTTTCATTTTGATTGCTCGATTATTTCTAAACATTTCTTAGAAAATTCAATTTTATTGAAAATTAACTGTGCTATAGCCCACAAGTTTTTGGGCGGCAAAAATCGAAAATGGTTCGATTACGATGGTTGATACCTCTATCAATAGGTTTCGGTACCTGTAATTGCTGTGACAATTATTATTTTTATTGCTCGATTATTTCTAAACATTTCTTAGGAAATTCAATTTTATTGAAAATTAACTGTGCTAGAGCTCACAAGTTTTTGGGGGCAAAAATCGAAAATGGTTCGATTACGATGGTTGATACCTCTATCAATAGGTTTCGGTACCTGTAATTGCTGTGACAATTATTATTTTGATTGCTCGATTATTTCTAAACATTTCTTAGGAAATTCAATTTTATTGAAAATTAACTGTGCTAGATCCCACAAGTTTTTGGTGGCAAAAATGGAAAATGGTTCGATTGCGATGGTTGATACCTCTATCAATAGGTTTCGGGACTTGTAACTGCTGTGACAATTTTCATTTTTATTGCTCGGTTATTTATAAACATTTCTTAGGAAATTCAATTTTATTGAAAATTAACTGTGCTATAGCCCACAAGTTTTTGGGGGAAAAAATCGAAAATGGTTCGATTACGATGGTTGATACCTCTATCAATAGGTTTCAGTACGTGTAATTGCTGTGAAAATTATTATTTTGATTGCTCGATTATTTCTAAACATTTCTTAGAAAATTCAATTTAATTGAGAATAAACTGTGCTATAGCCCACAAGTTTTTGGGCGGCAAAAATCTAAAATGGTCCAATTACGATGATTGATACCAATAACAATTGGTTCCGGGACCTGTAATTGCTGTGACAATTTTCATTTTGATTGCTCGATTATTTCTAAACATTTCTTAGGAAACTCAATTTTATTGAAAATTAACTGTGCTATAGCCCACAAGTTTTTGGGCGGCAAAAATCTAAAATGGTCCGATTACGATGGTTGATACCTCTATCAATAGGTTTCGGGACCTGTAATTGCTGTGACAATTTTCATTTTGATTGCTCGATTATTTCTAAACATTTCTTAGCAAATTCAATTTTATTGAAAATTTACTGTGCTATAGCCCACAAGTTTTTGGGCGGCAAAAATCAAAAATGGTTCGATTACGATGGTTGATACCTCTATCAATAGGTTTCGGTACCTGTAATTGCTGTGACAATTATTATTTTTATTGCTCGATTATTTCTAAACATTTCTTAGGAAATTCAATTTTATTGAAAATTAACTGTGCTAGAGCCAACAAGTTTTTGGGGGCAAAAATCGAAAATGGTTCGATTACGATGGTTGATACCTCTATCAATAGGTTTCGGGACCTGCAATTGCTGTGACAATTTTTATTTTTATTGCTCGGTTATTTATATACATTTCTTAGAAAATTCAATTTTATTGAAAATCAACTGTGCTATAGCCCACAAGTTTTTGGGCGGCAAAAATCTAAAATGGTTCGATTACGATGGTTGATACCTCTATCAATAGTTTTCGAGACCTGTAATTGCTGTGACAATTTTCATTTTGATTGCTCGATTATTTCTAAATATTTCTTAGAAAATTCAATTTTATTGAAAATTAACTGTGCTATAGCCCACAAGTTTTTGGGCGGCAAAAATCTAAAATGGTCCGATTACGATGGCTAATACCTATATCAATAGGTTTCGGGACCTGTAATTGCCGTGACAATTTTCATTTTGACTGATTGATAATTTCTAAACATTTCTTAGAAAATTCAATTTTATTGAAAATCAACTGTGCTATAGCCCACAAGTTTTTGGGCGGCAAAAATCTAAAATGGTCCGATTACGATGGTTGATACCTCTATCAATAGGTTTCGGGACCTGTAATTGCTGTGACAATTTGTATTTTTATTGCTCGATTATTTCTAAACATTTCTTAGGAAATTCAATTTTATTGAAAATTAACTGTGCTAGAGCCCACAAGTTTTTGGGGGCAAAAATCTAAAATGGTTCGATTACGATGGTTGATACCTCTATCAATAGGTTTCGGGACCTGTAATTGCTGTGACAATTTTTATTTTTATTGCTCGGTTATTTATATACATTTCTTAGAAAATTCAATTTTATTGAAAATTAACTGTGCTATAGCCCACAAATTTTTGGGCGGCAAAAATCGAAAATGGTTCGATTACGATGGTTGATACCTCTATCAATAGTTTTCGAGACCTGTAATTGCTGTGACAATTTTCATTTTGATTGCTCGATTATTTCTAAATATTTCTTAGAAAATTCAATTTTATTGAAAATTAACTGTGCTATAGCCCACAAGTTTTTGGGCGGCAAAAATCTAAAATGGTCCGATTACGATGGCTAATACCTATATCAATAGGTTTCGGGACCTGTATATGCTGTGACAATTTTCATTTTGACTGATCGATTATTTCTAAACATTTCTTAGAAAATTCAATTTTATTGAAAATCAACTGTGCTATAGCCCACAAGTTTTTGGGCGGCAAAAATCAAAAATGGTTCGATTACGATGGTTGATACCTATATCAATAGGTTTCGGTACCTGTAATTGCTGTGACAATTTTTATTTTGATTGCTCGATTATTTCTAAACATTTCTTAGAAAATTCTATTTAATTGAGAATCAACTGTGCTATAGCCCACAAGTTTTTGGGGGCAAAAATCTAAAATGGTTCGATTACGATGGTTGATACCTCTATCAATAGTTTTCGGGACCTGTAATTGCTGTGACAATTTTCATTTTGATTGCTCGATTATTTCTAAACATTTCTTAGAAAATTCAATTTTATTGAAAATTAACTGTGCTATAGCCCACAAGTTTTTGGGCGGCAAAAATCGAAAATGGTTCGATTACGATGGTTGATACCTCTATCAATAGGTTTCGGTACCTGTAATTGCTGTGACAATTATTATTTTTATTGCTCGATTATTTCTAAACATTTCTTAGGAAATTCAATTTTATTGAAAATTAACTGTGCTAGAGCTCACAAGTTTTTGGGGGCAAAAATCGAAAATGGTTCGATTACGATGGTTGATACCTCTATCAATAGGTTTCGGTACCTGTAATTGCTGTGACAATTATTATTTTGATTGCTCGATTATTTCTAAACATTTCTTAGGAAATTCAATTTTATTGAAAATTAACTGTGCTAGATCCCACAAGTTTTTGGTGGCAAAAATGGAAAATGGTTCGATTGCGATGGTTGATACCTCTATCAATAGGTTTCGGGACTTGTAACTGCTGTGACAATTTTCATTTTTATTGCTCGGTTATTTATAAACATTTCTTAGGAAATTCAATTTTATTGAAAATTAACTGTGCTATAGCCCACAAGTTTTTGGGGGAAAAAATCGAAAATGGTTCGATTACGATGGTTGATACCTCTATCAATAGGTTTCAGTACGTGTAATTGCTGTGAAAATTATTATTTTGATTGCTCGATTATTTCTAAACATTTCTTAGAAAATTCAATTTAATTGAGAATAAACTGTGCTATAGCCCACAAGTTTTTGGGCGGCAAAAATCTAAAATGGTCCAATTACGATGATTGATACCAATAACAATTGGTTCCGGGACCTGTAATTGCTGTGACAATTTTCATTTTGATTGCTCGATTATTTCTAAACATTTCTTAGGAAACTCAATTTTATTGAAAATTAACTGTGCTATAGCCCACAAGTTTTTGGGCGGCAAAAATCTAAAATGGTCCGATTACGATGGTTGATACCTCTATCAATAGGTTTCGGGACCTGTAATTGCTGTGACAATTTTCATTTTGATTGCTCGATTATTTCTAAACATTTCTTAGCAAATTCAATTTTATTGAAAATTTACTGTGCTATAGCCCACAAGTTTTTGGGCGGCAAAAATCAAAAATGGTTCGATTACGATGGTTGATACCTCTATCAATAGGTTTCGGTACCTGTAATTGCTGTGACAATTATTATTTTTATTGCTCGATTATTTCTAAACATTTCTTAGGAAATTCAATTTTATTGAAAATTAACTGTGCTAGAGCCAACAAGTTTTTGGGGGCAAAAATCGAAAATGGTTCGATTACGATGGTTGATACCTCTATCAATAGGTTTCGGGACCTGCAATTGCTGTGACAATTTTTATTTTTATTGCTCGGTTATTTATATACATTTCTTAGAAAATTCAATTTTATTGAAAATTAACTGTGCTATAGCCCACAAATTTTTGGGCGGCAAAAATCGAAAATGGTTCGATTACGATGGTTGATACCTCTATCAATAGGTTTCGGTACCTGTAATTGCTGTGACAATTAATATTTTGATTGCTCGATTGTTTCTAAACATTCCTTAGGAAATTCAATTTTATTGAAAATTAACTGTGCTAGAGCCCACAAGTTTTTGGGGGCAAAAATCGAAAATGGTTCGATTGCGATGGTTGATACCTCTATCAATAGGTTTCGGGACCTGTAACTGCTGTGACAATTTTCATTTTTATTGCTCGGTTATTTATATACATTTCTTAGAAAATTCAATTTAATTGAGAATCAACTGTGCTATAGCCCACAAGTTTTTGGGCGGCAAAAATCTAAAATGATCCGATTACGATGGTTGATACCTCTATCAATAGTTTACGGGACCTGTAATTGCTGTGACAATTATTATTTTGATTGCTCGATTATTTCTAAACATTTCTTAGGAAATTCAATTTTATTGAAAATTAACTGTGCCATAGCCCACAAGTTTTTGGGCGGCAAAAATCTAAAATGGCCCAATTACGATGGTTGGTACCACTAACAATTGGTTCCGGTACCTGTAATTGCTGTGACAATTTTCATTTTGATTGCTTGATTATTTCTAAACATTTCTTAGGAAACTCAATTTTATTGAAAATTAACTGTGCTATAGCCCACAAGTTTTTGGGCGGCAAAAATCGAAAATGGTTCGATTACGATGGTTGATACCTCTATCAATAGGTTTCGGTACCTGTAATTGCTGTGACAATTATTATTTTTATTGCTCGATTATTTCTAAACATTTCTTAGGAAATTCAATTTTATTGAAAATTAACTGTGCTAGAGCCCATAAGTTTTTGGGGCAAAAATCGAAAATGGTTCGATTACGATGGTTGATACCTCTATCAATATGTTTCGGGACCTTTAATTGCTGTGACAATTATTATTTTTATTGCTCGGTTATTTATATACATTTCTTAGAAAATTCAATTTTATTGAAAATTAACTGTGCTAGAGCCCACAAGTTTTTGGGGGCAAAAATCGAAAATGGTTCGATTGCGATGGTTGATACCTCTTTCAATAGGTTTCGGTACCTGTAACAGCTGTGACAATTTTCATTTTTATTGCTCGGTTATTTATATACATTTCTTAGAAAATTCAATTTAATTGAGAATCAACTGTGCTATAGCCCACAATTTTAAGGGCGGCAAAAATCTAAAATGGTCCAATTACGATGGTTGATATCACTAACAATTGGTTCCGGGACCTGTATATGCTGTGACAATTTTCATTTTGATTGCTCGATTATTTCTAAACATTTCTTAGGAAACTCAATTTTATTGAAAATTAACTGTGCTATAGCCCACAAGTTTTTGGGCGGCAAAAATCTAAAATGATCCAATAACGATGGTTGATACCTCTATCAATAGGTTTCGGGACCTGTTATTGCTGTGACAATTTTGATTTTGATTGATCGATTATTTCTAAACATTTCTTAGAAAATTCAATTTTATTGAAAATTAACTGTGCCATAGCCCACAAGTTTTTGGGCGGCAAAAATCGACAATGGTTCGATTACGATGGTTGATACCTCTATCAATAGGTTTCGGTACCTGTAATTGCTGTGACAATTATTATTTTGATTGCTCGATTATTTCTAAACATTTCTTAGGAATTTCAATTTTATGGAAAATTGACTGTCCTAGAGCCCACAAGTTTTTGGGGGCAAAAATCGAAAATGGTTCGATTGCGATGGTTGATACCTCTATCAATAGGTTTCGGGACCTGTAACTGCTGTGACAATTTTCATTTTTATTGCTCGGTTATTTATATACATTTCTTAGGAAATTTAATTTTATTGAAAATTAACTGTGCTATAGCCCACAAGTTTTTGGGCGGCAAAAATCTAAAATGGTCCGATTACGATGGTTGATACCTCTATCAATAGGTTTCGGGACCTGTAATTGCTGTGACAATTTTCATTTTGATTGCTCGATTATTTCTAAACATTTCTTAGGAAACTCAATTTTATTGAAAATTAACTGTGCTTCAGCCCACAAGTTTTTGGGCGGCAAAAATCGAAAATGGTTCGATTACGATGGTTGATACCTATATCAATAGTTTACGGGACCAGTAATTGCTGTGACAATTTTCATTTCGATTGCTCGATTATTTCTAAACATTTCTTAGAAAATTCAATTTTATTGAAAATTTACTGTGCTATAGCCCACAAGTTTTTGGGCGGCAAAAATCTAAAATGGTCCGATTACGATGGTTGATACCTCTATCAATAGGTTTCGGGACCTGTAATTGCTGTGACAATTTTCATTTTGATTGTTCGATTATTTCTAAACATTTCTTAGGAAACTCAATTTTATTGAAAATTAACTGTGCTTCAGCCCACAAGTTTTTGGGCGGCAAAAATCTAAAATGGTCCGATTACGATGGTTGATACCGCTATCAATAGGTTTGGGGACCTGTAATTGCTGTGGCAATTTTAACTTTGATTGTTTGATTATTTTTAAACATTTTTTAGAAAATTCAATTTTATTGAAAATCAACTGTGCTATAGCCCACAAGTTTTTGGGCGGCAAAAATCTAAAATTGTCCGATTACGATGGTTGATACCTCTATCAATAGGTTTTGGGACCTGTAATTGCTGTGACAATTTTTGTTTTGATTGCTCGATTATTTCTAAACATTTCTTAGGAAATTTAAATTTATTGAAAATCAACTGTGTCATAGCCCACAAGTTTTTGGGCGGCAAAAATCTAAAATGGTTCGATTACGATGGTTGATACCTCTATCAATAGGTTTTGGGGCCTGTAATTGATGTGGCATATTTTTATTTTGATTGTTCGATTATTTCTAAACATTTCTTAGAAATTACAATTTTATTTAAAATAACTGTGCTATAGCCCACAAGTCTTTGGGCGGCAAAAAACTAAAATGGTCCGATAACGGTGGTTGATACCTCTATCAATAGGTTTTGGGACCTGTAATTGCTGTGACAATTTTTATTTTGATTGCTCGGTTATTTCTAAACATTTCTTGGAAAATTCAATTTTATTGAAAATTAACTGTGCTATAGCCCACAAGTTTTTGGGCGGCAAAAATCTAAAATGGTCCGAATACGATGGTTGATACCTCTATCAATAGGTTTCGGGACTTGTAATTGCTATGACAATTTTCATTCTGATTGCTCGGTTATTTCTAAATATTTCTTAGGAAATTCAATTTTATTGAAAATTAACTGTGCTATAGCCCACAAGTTTTTGGGCGGCAAAAATCTAAAATGGTCCGATTACGATGGTTGATACCTCTATCAATAGGTTTCGGTACCTGTATTTGCTGTGACAATTATTATTTTTATTGCTCGATTATTTCTAAACATTTCTTAGGAAATTCAATTTTATTGAAAATTAACTGTGCTATAGCCCAAAAGTTTTTGGGCGGCAAAAATCTAAAATGGTCCGTCTTCGATGGTTGATACATCTATCAATAGGTTTCGGGACCCGAAATTGCTGTGACAATTTTCATTTTGATTGCTCGATTATTTCTAAACATTTCTTAGAAAATCCAATTTTATTGAAAATTAACTGTGCTATAGCCGACAAGTTTTTGGGCAGCAAAAATCTAAAATGGTCCGATTACGATGGTTGATACCTCTATCAATAGGTTTCAGGACCTGTAATTGCTGTGACAATTTTTATTTTGATTGCTCGGTTATTTCTAAACATTTCTTAGAAAATTCAATTTTATTGAAAATTAACTGTGTTATAGCCCACAAGTTTTTGGGCGGCAAAAATCTAAAATGGTCCGACTTCGATGGTTGATACATCTATCAATAGGTTTCGGGACCCGAAATTGCTGTGACAATTTTCATTTTGATTGCTCGATTATTTCTAAACATTTCTTAGAAAATCCAATTTTATTGAAAATTAACTGTGCTATAGCCCACAAGTTTTTGACGGCAAAAATCTAAAATGGTCCGAATACGATGGTTGATACCTATATCAATAGGTTTCGGGACCTGTAATTGCTGTGACAATTTGCATTTTAATTGCTCGACTATTTCTAAACATTTCTTAGAAAATTCAATTTTATTGAAAATTAACTGTGCTATAGCCCACAAGTTTTTGGGCGGCAAAAATCTAAAATGGTCCGATTGGTTGATACCTCTATTAATTGGTTTCGGGATCTGTAATTGCTGTGACAATTTTTATTTTGACTGCTCGATTATTTCTAAACTTTTCTTAGAAAATTCAATTTTATTGAAAATCAACTCAGCGTCGAACATTCCTAACTCTTTTTATTTTATTAAAAAAATTTGTTTCGGATAGCTTGACCTGTCCACTTTATAGAAATATAAGTCCACACTTGGTAACATTTTTGAGATTTTTGTAAATGGTCATAGTGTAGCATCAGGTTTTGACCGTTTATTTGATTTTCACAATTTTCAAAATAGCGTCGAACATACCCAACCCTTTTTATTTTAATAAGAAAAATTGTTTCGGATAGCTTGACCTGTTCACTTTATGGTTATAACGCCCCTGGTTCTACTTCTTATTTACACTACATAAAAGGCCCACACTTTTTCAGTACACTTACACTTTTCGTTAATTTGTGTAGCTACACTTTGTGTGAAATACTTCACACCGGTAGTAGCATTAGAGAAAAAATTAGAGGCCAAATTGAAAGAAGCTCTTGGACTAGACATTTTTAAAAGGGTTGATGGACCAAGTTGTTGGATATCGCCGATTGTGATTGTATTTTAAGAAAACAAAGAATTACGCATATGCGTAGATATGCGACGTGATAATACTGCCATACTACGAGTACATTTTCCACTTCCAATTTTCGAATCATTTATAACTAACCTGCAAATCGCATACCATCAAATTGGAGTTGGATCCCTCGAGCCGTTAGATAACCACGTTTATAACACACAAAGGATTATTTAGGTATAAAAGGCTCATGTTTGGGGTCAGTTCCTGAAATTTTTCAGCGTTTGATAGAAAACGTTCTTACTTCATGCAAGAGTGTCATCAATTATTTGGATGATGTGATCCCATTTGGGTCAACAGAAAGAGAATTGGAGGAAACAGTACAAGAAGTATTGCGCATATTTGAAAAATACAATATTCTATTGAACAGCGATAAGAGCATTTGAAACGTGTCTGTCATTACAAAACGATATGTGATTAAATTATTAAGGTAACAAAATGCGATATGAATTAAGGTAACAAAAACGTGGTTTCTTTAAAAAATTTCCACCGAATACTTAATTTTTAAAAAGTTCATATTAATTTGGCCACGTACTGTAAGTTAGTTTTAGTAAAAATTATACAAGTGTTTTTTTTTTAATTCCTAATTTTTCCACATAATCATAAAAATTGTGAGTTAATTAAAAACAGCTACGAAATCTCTTATTAATCAAAATTATGAAAAGCAGGACTCTGCTGAACCTTTATAATTTGTAAATGATTTTATGAAAATATAATGACAAAAAAGGATAAATTAGAAAAAAAAAAATAAAAATTGGAAAACAAATGGCAGGTCTATGTTCTAGTTTTTCAGTAATGCAAAATTCGATTTAAATAAAATTTCATCGACCATTCAATTTAAAATTTCTGAAATTTAGCTTTAGTTTTAAATCAAGGTTATAAATAATCAAGCAAGCTATTTCAAAAGTTCACCAACCAATTGTATGCCAAAACCTCAATCGTCTGCTTCACATCCGTAATATGTTAATATATTGTACTAACGAGATAACATTGTTTCGCCACCTTTGAAATTTTATTAACATGCCTTAGAAAAAATTGGCAATACATGTTTGTATGTACAACAAAATTATTTTGCTAAACTACACAATATAGACATAATAAACATTTTTTTATTTTATTAACCTTTAACCCATAAATTTACAATCGTTTACCAGAGTCTCGACTTTCCTGTCAAAACATTTTAATTATTGTGTATATCTTAAACATTGTTAAGAGCAACAAAAACAACAAACAGCAACAGCAATAATTCAATTGTTTAGTCTACATTGTTTATTTCCACCTCATTTCCTTTCCAAACATACTCGAACAATTCGTATTTAATTCGAAACATTAATTATTTTGTCTAGATCAATTTATAATAATATTCAAATTATGTAAAATTAACAAAAAAAAAAAAAATTAAAAGTAATTAACTTTTATTTATTTTTATTTGTGTAATAAAATTCTCTTACATTTTGTGGTACACAGGCAGACAGACAGATAACTGTATATAGAAAAAGTGAAATTTGCATTAGGAAATACCATATATATTGGTTGGTGTACACGTACTGTTATAGGCATGTCTTAAACTAGTAATTAAGACCATCATTAATGGAATTCGTGCTAGAATTTCATGCTCGTATTTGACATAAAGAAAAATGTAATACATTATTATGTAGTTAAGCTGAGATTTTTGAACGTCCTGTACACAATGTTACAATGTACATCTTATATAATTATCTATGTGGATATTTATTGATTGGTTTGTGATGAAAAGCTTTCTTTAGGTAATGATTTTATTTTTTTTTTTTGTTTGAGGTAAAAAAAGTGATTGCCTCAAACTATCACAATTTATTTATATAGTTAATATTATAATGTATGTACTTGATAATTTTTGTTGTTGTTGTAAAATTGTAATCATATAGAAATAACTAAATGTATTTTACTTACATGGTTTGGAACGTTTAATGAAAGTGCATGATTTATGTGTTATAAATGGATATAAAAAAAAATTATTATTTTTTATAACCAATATTTATATAACTATAATGTAACAATGTATACATCATGCGCATAGAGGATCAGAAAGAAGATATGGTGGACTAGATTTTTCGCGTATCATATATGGGACGGTACACAGAACAATAGAGAAATTAAACTATTAGTGGTTACTGGAGCAAACAAAAGCATTATAAAATCCGGGATCATCCCCGAAATATTACTTATCAAGCAAAAGCATATTGGGCTAGATATTCGATACTCTAGCAATTCGAAATTCGCAACTCAGTAATTACACTCCTTGAACATTTAAGGCATACACATGTTTCCTATTGACAAATTTACAGCTGTTCGATATCGCCGTACACCATCGGTTGCAGAAAACTGTTGCCACACATTTGTCTTGTCTACTGTTATACTGAAAGTCGTCCGAACCCAATATGCTAAGACCTAAAAAATTAAAAAATTGGTTAATTGAAAGATAAATATCAGATTTACAACGTTTGGTATTTCTTCCAAGGTCTTCCTTAAATTCCCCTATCAAAAGTTTTGCGATTTAATTTTAAAGAACTAAAAATATTTTCACAGGAGCAAAATTACGATTCCTTCAACTCCGTTGAATGACAGCTTCCATTCTTAATTAGTTATTTTATAAATTAAACACATTTATTACGAATCGATTTATTAATAAAATAATTATTAATTTATTACAACATACTTACTATTCAAATTTTTTTTTTTTTTAATTTTAGTTTAAAAACACAACATTGATTTTCAATAATATTCTGCACAAATATTTAGAAATGGTTGATTTAAACTAAGAAAATAATTTCTATAAGTTGCTTACTTGCTAACCAAGAAAAACTATCGAGTATCACATTTTTTTTAAATTCAACAACAAATTGGGTTTTGATTGATTGATTGATTGATTGATTTCGATGTACGATCAAGCATTAAGCAAGTCTCCCGTATTATAAATGAGAATACCACACCACTATACTCATGTTGCAACACGGCACCATAACTCTCCCTCACCAAGGAAATATGTACCATCATACTCAGCTTTTCATGAAGCCAAACATAGCAATATTTCACCCCGTAAAGAAAGGCGCCACATCGATAACCACATAAGTCTAATAGTTGTGATATCCGCCCCTGGCCAGGCAGCCGTCGTACACCTTTTTACATATAACAAAATCGAGGGATGCGAAAGGAATGTTAGCAACAAAGACTTGTAACAGCGCACGTGTACGCTGTCACAACAATTTTTATTTCAATTCATTATTCTCACACTTTTTTTTGCAATTAGGCAAATAATGTAATCCGTTATACTAAATTTTTGTAATTTCATATTTTTTTTTTGTAAACTCCGTAAGTCTCATAATTAAATTGGATATTCTTTTTCCGTTAAGACAAAAAAAAAATAATTGAATTGAAGTAAACATTTTTTTTTGCTTTTTTAGTCAGTGGAGAAAAAATCAAGAAACAGGTCGGATGCACCAAGACCATCGGGTCTTGGTGTATTGCACCGACACCACGGGGTGTTTTTTTTTTTTTTCATATAATTTTGTGAGTCTGAAAGTAAATTTGTAACTGTAGAGCCGATCTGGTTCTTTTTAGTTTTAGAATTTAAGTTAAGTTTAATTAAGTTTTTTATAAAGTGTTACTATAAAATTAAATTTATTAAAAATTATTTTTTTTGAGGATAATAAATATAAGTGAATTGTGTTTTTGTTAATTTTTTTTACTCTTTTATAAAATTATCTTAAATAAAAATTGATAAAAAAATGAAAAGAAGAGGATAATTGTTTTTTTTTAAAAACCGTCGTCGTGTGAAGTTTGTGTTGTTGTAAATTTTATTTTGAATATAAAATTATTAAAGTGGATAAAAATGTAAACAGCGACATGCAAAAAAGTGAATTTCTATATTTGCTGTGTCTACAAAAAAAAAAAAAAAAAATAATTCATAAAATATGATTAATTGAAAGTGAATTGTTTTGTAATTATACACGTATGTTGTTTAATTGATAAAAAAAAAAAGTTTTTTTTTAAAGTGAAATTGATAGTTGGTATTGTGAATAAAAAGTTTTTTAAAAAAAAATCTTAAGTGTTTTGTCTATAAATATAATCATTCATATAGTTTTTGGATGAATAAATAAATCTTAAACACAAGAGTACCAATTTTACATATAAGTACATAAGATACAACATAATTCGGAGACACAACAACAATATAAGAATAAAACTAATATAATTATATAGATAACAGAAAGTTTTG
Organism: Tipula vernalis; assembly: GCA_958295665.1. Taxonomy (NCBI): domain Eukaryota; kingdom Metazoa; phylum Arthropoda; class Insecta; order Diptera; family Tipulidae; genus Tipula; species Tipula vernalis. Next base: position 360,472,395 of record OY282559.1, on the reverse strand, counting down.
GATAAGACAACAAAACATTTTTCTTTTGCTATATAAAGATACTTCTTTGGATATATGCATGCATACATTATAATTACGGATTACAAAAAAATTACTTTGTAGTTCAATAAGCAAGCAAAAACCACCACACCGCGCATGGAAATCATAATCAAAACAATCAACTGATCAACAAGCTGCAACACCAGATAGTTAAATTATATATATATTTTTTATTTTTATTTTTTGATTATATTAATTATATTACTTAAAATGAGGCGTTAATCGTCTAACTGAGGATGAATTAGGGCCAGGTAAGTGTCCGAATAGGTAGGTATGCAGAATCACCCTCCCCTTCCCGCGGTTTTATATGACCCACATAAACTCTAGAAACCCCACGACATCACCCTGAAGCTTAGCCGGCAACGACCGCTCTAGAGTCCCTGTGTGGGTCCAATTCTGATTAACACGACCCATGATTTGGAGAATAATTTTTTTTTGTATTTGTTTTCAAAATGTTTTTTTTTTAATTTGGATATTCTCCAGACCATGCGAAGTGTTACAGACTCAACCCGGTTCCAGACACCTAAGTAGTTGATAGTTAGTAAATTTGTTAGTAATATATATTTTTTTTTTCTTTATTAATTTATTTAGCACAAGACAATACAATTTGAAGTTCATCTACTGCTCCAACTCCTGTAAGGTTATTTCAGGTTCTTCAAGAAATTCCTAAATTTAAAATATGCATTTATTCTTTATAATAACTATTTAAAATTAATTAAGTATAAATTTGACTCTCTGAAATAAATTATAGATCAATCGCTATGTACCACAAATAAATAACCATAAATAGTTTTACAATCATTGAACCAACTACCATCGGGCCATCGTGCTGTCATCTCAGCCATTGTCATCTTGGTCGAGTTTCTCAGGAGTGTTCTAAGCTAAAACCATTTTAACTAACCAATATGAATACTAATACCAAAACTATCATTAACAATCATACCAATAAGTATGAACATTAACACCTATATGAACACCAATACCAACACCCACTTCAATACCAATACCAACCTCAACCATAATATTAAACATATGAATAATTCAACATCAACATGTTTCATTAGCTACCGTTCTCCTGTAGATAGTTAATTAATGGTTTATTTACTGCAACTAGATTCAAAAATAAAAGCAGAAAAAATGTATATTTCATATATTTAACCATACTATTAAATTAAACTAATCGGCAATTTCCTAAAGATCTTTCAAAAGGATATTAATAATGCTTAAATTACTTATTTATTTACTAAGTTAATAATGTTTAAATTAATCATTATATACTACGCAAAAAGACCAGAATATCAATCGTTCAGTCAAGCACTATATGCACCCACACATGACATTCACTAATAAGACTCAAATAGAGTTTCCCAGGTTAGTCCGAAAACTATATTGCTTTACCATTTAACCAATAGAAACCAACCTATATAAATTAGTTAGTACTAAATAAAATAACATAGACATCATAAGACAATACAATTTCCACGCTACACAGCCGCTGGACGCCTGGAGCCTCTGGGCGTTGAGCGAGACCTCACCAACACCTCGGTAGCCCGGAGACGATCCAACAATTATACATAATTAAGTACAACCCATAACAACCACACCATCAGACAAAAACACCCGAACAACCATGACATTTTGATATAATTAAATTCAGCAACCAAAAAGCGCTGAAACGTTTTCATCACTACCTCAAACATCCTTGCAATGCAATGCAGTATACAATATCAAGTACCTCTTGCACTTACTGCATCCAAGGCTAAAAACTGTGACCCACAATTAAAGACAAATATCCGTCAGACTATAAAACAATTTTCAGACCGACACAACAGGGGATCATGGCGTCATTGATCCATCGTCCGACCAAGCCGTCATCATCCGTGTGTCAATACCGGACACGGTGATGTATTGTGAAACGGAAAAAGGTTGCATACGCATCTACGCAATTTGCGATCCGACAACATCGTCACAGACCCATCATTACAGCGTCGTGCGCGACCCATCATTACAGCGTTGGAAACTCCGATACCAATTCAATGATCCTCAAATAATCTTTACCAAGACTATTCAAATCACCTTTCCTGTTAACAAAACCTTCCTGATTCCCAATTATATGGGCCATTTCCAAAAAAGAAACGATAATTGAACTGAAATTGGTGCATCAAAGGAACGCCGACACAAGTGGCATGAGCACTCCTATCGGTGGTTTCACGGCAATTACTATACACGGCAGTTATTACACCGTCATAGATTGGTCTAATTTCGGTGTACTATCTTCGTCTGACTAAAAATATTTCGTATCGAATTTCCGCATCATATTGATATCTTTGAAGTGGCTGTCGAATATGCTGACATAGCCTGAATTTAAACAAAATTTCAAAATATCTAAAAAAAATTCATTAGAAAATTTCATATCATTGACCGTCTATCCGCAATTATTCCCTCCGCCACATTTGTTTTAATACTTATTTGTAAAAAATGAAAACTACGAATCAACTTATCAGTACATATCTATGTAAGATATTCTGCCATTTAATAAAATTAATTAGATCATAATATTCCAAATTTTAATAAATTTGCCAAAAATTTTAAAGTTTTTTTTAAGTTGGACTATTTTCTTAGTACAATTAAACTTTGTAAAGTACAGGAAGTATATAGACTATGGTTATCATCGAGGTGTAGATCGTAAGTTTCCTTTCTGCTTCTTTATCAATATAAATTAAAAGTGTTTGCCTGTGGTGGCGTGATGTATGAAAATACCAACGAAAATGTATGTTGCCTAAAAGTTGTTGGCAAAGAGATAAGAATAATGAGGTTGGCAAACACTCTGATTTTCTTCGGACCAGCCGCCTCTTTTTACTGTAGGTACTATTAATATCCAATTATGAGAATCATGATCGGTGTATTAAACATATGTTGATCTAATAAATCCCTACATATTTTTACGAATCTTACATTACATGTTATTTTTACAATGCAGCGGTTTACAGCTGTGGTCCTTTACATCGTGTCAAGTTTTGTAAAATAGTTCGATAAAACCCTATATTTATAAGTTTGACCTCCAAGTCCAAAGCTTTCACATTTTTTTACAATTTGTTATACAAAGTCGCCCATTTCATGTAATTTTTACTTAATTAGTTCACGAAATCAGTAAATTTTAATTAATGCGGAACTGAAAATGATAATAACGTTTTGTTTTAACCTTTTTTTTTCAAAATTGCTCAAATATAATGAAGAGATCCGAATGAGACAAATAGCGTCCCATTCATAGTAATGCACGATATTCGAATCTAAACTGGTCTGATCCGTGGAAAACGGGACAGTTGGCAAGTCTGGCATGACTTGATTTGGATAATCTTCCTTAAATAATTGTTGTAAGAACGAATTCATTTGAGAGGATCATTAATCATTATGCACAATATGAATACAAATCTTACACAAACACAATTCATCCATTTCATCCTCTGCTTGATAAGGAAGTGTACAGGAACCAAAATAAAAAACAGGTGGCACAACGAAACTATTTGGATATCCTTAGTAAAGTTTCAGTCAATTATGTTCAAAACTGTAATACCGGTGAATAATGTTACAACTTTAGATACAACCGCTGTAATGTAATTTGTCATCGAATAAATTTTAAAAAATCATCAGTCGCATTTTAAATTAAAATAATGTAACTTAATTACTATACATATTTCAATTAAATTAAATAACTAATTATGAGATTTGTATTCTGTAAACGTATAAATACCTACAAATTACTTACGTCAAATGCCTGGAAGTTGATTGCCCTTGTATGTTGATTTCAAATTAATACGTGTGAATCCATCCAATGAAACCATTTCTCGGCCTAAAGTTAAATTTCTCCCGTAAGTTGATTCAATTAATTTGTTGTCGAGAGCGGACAAAATCATTTCCTCAGAATAAATATTCGAAGTGGTTAGATGGTGTATAATTGATGGAAAACACTTTGGATGACGAATTATTTCATTGACACGACCTTTGATCTCATTTAAAATGCATACCAATAATTTTCGAGCATTTTCTGATTTATCTATGAATCGATAAAGTCCAATCAAAAAACTCATTCGTTCCAGATCCTTCAAACGCGTCGTTTTGATATCTGTTAAATACTGTTGGTCGTGGCAAAATGCCGGCTGAATATTCTCAACATTTTCACTCAAGCTATGATAAACCAGCAAAGCTAAATTCAAATCCTTTAATTTCGTCTCAGTCTTAACGAATCCCATGCTAATAATAGCAATTTAATCTATTTTCAATTTATTACAATGCTGAATAAATTGTTGTTCATATTTAAACCTGTTGATCACTGGTTTACGTGAAATGTTTACCGCAAACATTGATTGCAACAATTGGGCAGGAGTTAATTGGCTCAGCTTCCGATCGATCTTGCGTAACATTTGAACCGTGTACTTACATAATCGCGCCAAATGAAGATGTTACCAATAATCAAATATCAATAATAATTGGACGACCTGCCAATTTGTTGGCCGCTCGCAACAAACATCATCCAATGCTGACCATATCTCAATGAAATTCCGAGTTTTTACCGATGTAGTTTCCGAATATATTCCTAAAATTTTTAATGTTTCCCTAATTTGTTCATCACTAAATTGATACACTTTTTCTGTTCGCGCATCAATCATAGCGTCGAATCGTTCGTCCGATATGAAAACACTGTTCGCACGACAAAAGTGGCCAGTGATTCGAAAATTTTTCAGCATGTCATCGCTATAGTATTTTCATCAATCAACTATTATTAATTATGCTTAAATTATAAATTTTTTCATTGTTTTAAATAAGTTATAATTATTTTTACTAGATTATATGTAGCACATTGTGTGCGAATTGATTCTCCGTATCTTAAAATATTTTCTTATAATCCAAATGGTTTAATGAAAGAGAACGTAAATTTAAATTTTTATTTATTAAACTATGGATATTATATAATTTTATTAACGACTTTAATTTATGTAAAATATTTTGTTAATTTAAAATCACAGTGTTAAATAACTTTTCACATCCATCATAAAGTTAGGTTATCCCCCCGTCCAATTCGAAATGAAACGAGCAGAAAATCAAAGCACTTTCCAACGCCGCCAATGATATGTATAAGGGTCATTTCTAACAGCAACTCAATATATTCGATTTAAAATCGATTTATTGATCATTTTAAAACTAAACTAGCTACGAGTATATAACTTTTGTTTTTGAATATATTTAATTGTACACTGAAAGTGCGCTCCCCTTAACACAAAATACCACATTCACAACGCAATTCCAATTCTCATCCACACACACAAATGTTTTATTAGGAATACAAACAAAACCGATAACAGTAATCATAGAACAAGCAACACATTAAAAATACAAACTAGATTCTTCAACAAAACAGTAATAAATGTATACTCAAACATACACACCATCGAGAATTGAATTCAACCACACTGTTATACTCGTAGTATATTATAAGGATTGTATATGCAATTCAACGAAATTCCCAATACATAACAAGTATTTACAGTATATGCAAAAAACATATGTCGTGAGATTACCTGAAAACGATACTTGGACAGTACGCTTATATAAATTTTGCACATGAGTAATCCAAACAAATATTCGCAATAAACTAACCTAAACACTTTTACAATAAAAATTAACAAAATGAAAGAAAAAAAAAAAAAAAAACATTCAAAATGAAAACCAAATTAAAGTTTATTAAATTGAAAAATAAATATATTTTTCAATTTAACAAACCTCAATTCAACTTGCACTTCAAATCCCCTTTCCCTTTCCTTCCCTTCCCTTTTGTTTTTTTTTGTCAACCACAACACACTATACAACACACGACCCATGATAAGCCAAAACTAATATGTTACAAAAATCAATAATTAGTTTGTAATTCCACTTCCTTTTTATATCAATCTGGCCCTAACGAATAATTTTTAACTTTTATAAATGAGCGTATGTCACCTTGAATAAATTACAAAACAAATTCAAATTCAACAACAAATTGGGTTGCTAAATTATTGTGTATAAAATTTCTAGCAAATTAGCAGAAAATGTCTTCTTATCAGCTTGCTTGAGTATCGAGTATTTAGCCCATTATGAGATACAATTTCATAAGTTCTATGCTCCCAATCAATGGCAAAATTGAACGTAAAAATTGGTAATAAAACAAATGCCGCTTTTTTAAATAACGAAAAATGTCCACAAGATTTTAAGCACCAAGCCCAACCTGCTAACACTTATAAAACCAAAATGTTTCTAGATGAAATCTACGACAGTATACCTTAATAAATTTAGAAAGTAAGGTAGCACCAAGCTAATCAAAATTGACGGAGAAATACCTTTTCTGGTATAGTAGTCATATACTTTTGGCTGGAAGTTCAACAATTCATTTAACAATAATATTTCCTTTCTAGTTATAGCTACTAATGATGAAGCTGCTTATTTGTAAAATAACTAAAAAATTTGGTACGGGAGAAGCTTTTAAAATACACTTCACGAAATAACTATAAGGGACAACTTAAAATTAACTAAAAATCAATAACAGAAAAAGAAATTTTTGAAAATAGTTTTTATTAAATATGAGCTTAGTGACATAAACAGAAATTATAAACCAAATTTCATTTTTTTAAATTAATTTCATTTTAAAATTATAATATAAAAGAATTCATACGAAATTACTATAAGGGACTAACTTAAAATTGACCGTTAGTTATATTTATTTAAATTATAATAAACTATTAATAATTAATATGATCACCCTTAAGTCGGATTACTTCACTTAACCTATAAGGCATGGAATTTGTTAAGTTGCATAAAGTTGCTGAATCAATGTTATTCCACTCTGTTTGAATAGCAACTTTGAGCTCTAAAATACTATCGAATTGTCGCCCAGCTGCATACACTTTTTGAGAGAGTATGCTCCATAGATTTTCTATAGGGTTTAAGTCGGGGCTAATTGCAGGCCATTCGATAACTAGTATATTACTTGATGAAAAGAAGTGTTTACTATGCTTAGCATTATGTATAGGCGCATTTTCTTGTTGGAATTTCCATTCATTTCCATATAACTCGTCTCCAAAATTGACAAGAACATTGTCGAGCAGTTCGACATATTTATTAGATGTCATTTTATTAGAAATGAAACATATTGATACTGTTAAAGTTAGCCGAAAGTTGCCAGCCGAAAGTGAAAAGTCGATAACGCAGATTGTGTTAGTCCAGACGAAAGTTAAAAAAATGGTAATGCAGAATGTCTAATCCCAGCCGAAAGTTTCCAGCCGAAAGTACAAAGTCGATAATGCAGATTATGATATTAACATTCCAGCTGAAAATAAAACATTTAGTAGTTATCAGCCGAAAGTAAATAGGATACATGGATTTAAATAAAAAATTTTGTAAATAAAATTACGTGTAAAATTTTGCTTCGTAGAAAATATCGGAAAATCAGAAGAATATACAAAACTAGAATAAAATCAGCCTCTTTTGTATGTATCTGAAGTTTACTAGCTTTTATGTGATTTGTCAATAGCTATCGCATGAAAAAATTCTGTTTAAGTTTCCCGTGGGAAATCTCGGAAAATTCGATTTCCAAAAATTATTAGAAAATTTGTATAAAATCAGCCTCTAAAGTGTTATGTCTGGAGATGGATTGCATTGATGTGACTTGTCAATAGCTATCGCAGGAAAAAAAATCAGTTAAAGTTTCCCGTGGGAAATCTAGGAAAATTCAAAAACGTTAAAAGCCGAAAGTAAGAAATTGATAAAAAAATCAGCCTCTAGAGTGATATGTCTGGAGATGGATTGCATTGATGTGACTTGTCAATAGCTATCGCAGAAAAAAAATCAGTTCAAGTTTCCCGTGGGAAATCTCGGAAAATTCAAAAAAGTTTCGAGCCGAAAGTAAGAAATGGATTAATGAAATCAGCCTCTAGAGTGTTATGTCTAAAGATGGATTGCATTGATGTGACATGTCATTAGCTATTGCAGGAACAAAATTCAGTTCAAGTTTCCAGTGGGAAATCTCGGAAAATTCGATTTTCCAAAAATTATTAGAAAATTTGTATAAAATCAGCCTCTAAAGTGTTATGTCTGGAGATGGACTGCATTGATCTAAATTGTCAATAGCTATCGTAGGAAAAAAATTCAGTTCAAGTTTCCTGTGGGAAATCTCGGAAAATTCGATTTTCCAAAAATTATTAGAAAATTTGTATAAAATCAGCCTCTAGAGTGTTATGTCTGGAGATGGATTGCATTGATGTGACTTGTCAATAGCTATCTCAGGAAAAAAAATCAGTTCAAGTTTCCCGTGGGAAATCTCGGAAAATTCAAAAACGTTTAAAGCCGAAAGTAAGAAATTGATAAAAAAATCAGCCTCTAGAGTGTTATGTCTAAAGATGGATTGCATTGATGTGACATGTCATTAGCTATTGCAGGAAAAAAATTCAGTTCAAGTTTCCCGTGGGAAATCTCGGAAAATTCGATTTTCCAAAAATTATTAGAAAATTTGTATAAAATCAGCCTCTAGAGTGTTATGTCTGGAGATGGATTGCATTGATGTGACTTGTCAATAGCTATCTCAGGAAAAAAAATCAGTTTAAGTTTCCCGTGGGAAATCTCGGAAAATTCAAAAACGTTTCCAGCTGAAAGTAAGAAATGGATAAAAAAAATCAGCCTCTAGAGTGTTATGTCTGGAGATGGATTGCATTGATGTGACTTGTCAATACTATCGCAGAAAAAAAAATCAGTTCAAGTTTCCCGTGGGAAATCTCGGAAAATTCAAAAAAGTTCCCAGCCGAAAGTAAGAAATGGATTAATAAAATCAGCCTCTAGGGTGTTATGTCTAAAGATGGATTGCATTGATGTGACATGCCATTATAAATAAATTATATGATAAAAACGAAATAGATCCAATTGAAAACTGGCGGCATTCAACTAAAAATTGTGCTATGAAGCACTTTTCTAATTTAACATGTAGCGTTAAAATGCCTGTTTCAAGTCAGGAATCCGAGGACACAATTGTGGGAGACGACAGTAACCCTTTTAATGAAAAATTTTCAAATAGTTTATTGAAAGATGTGGAACATTATTACAAACAATACATAATTGGTAATAATTATGTTAATTATGTAGTGTCTAAAATTAACAATAAATCTGTTCGTTTTGATAGCTATAATTCACTAACTGAAAACAATTGGGTCGAAAATGATATTACTGACGTTTGGCTGCAGTTGATCGCCCTAAACTATACAGACTGCCACATTGAATTATATAGTTTTGCATCAATAATATTTTTTCCGACAATGAACCTGAGGACATAAAAAATATGGCCAAATCTTTCAATTTAAAAAAATCTTTTTTGTTGATTCCAGTTTTCGATGAAAAGAAAAGACATTTCTTTTTGGTAATCGTAAATTGTAATTAAAGGCAATTTATTGTGTACGACTCTATAAAACTAGACAATGATCTTAAACAAAGTGCATAGTTATATTACAATAAATGTTTTAATAATTTACTAAGATTCATTAGCCATTATAACAAGTTAAACAAAACTAATTACTTCCCCAATAATTTAAAATCAGTTTTCTTTCCTGTTTGCTATAAACAAGAGGGACATAATGATTGTGGGATATACATGATGATCCATGCGGAACAATTTTTCAAACACAAACACATTCCAAAAAACTGTAATATTAATATTCCGCAGAAAAGAAAACAAATACAAAGAGATATTTTAAAGAATAGCGTGTATATGCAAGACTTATGTCTAATGTGTGGTGAGAATATTAATCTAAGTGGTAACTCCATAAGATGTTCAAAATGCCAAAGATATACAAACGATGTTGAAGTTGGGATCGATATTAATGCAAGCAAAAATAAAACAAAAAACTAAAAAAAGCAAAAAAAAAAAAATAAAAAAAAAAAAAAAATAAAAATAAAACAAAAAATTTAAAATACAAACAACTGAAACTTTAATAAAATCCAACTAGAAACATAAAATGATTCTTACACAAATAATTTATCAGATCAATATCCGTATTCAAAAAATTCCGTTAATTTTAATAGATTACTATAACATTTTAAGCCGCAATTAAATTTCTTGAATTTAAATGAATTTTTTTCCTACGATATAGCTATCGACAAATCAGAACAATGCAGTCCATCTCCAGACATAACACTCTAGAGGCTGATTTTATACAAATTTTCTAATAATTTTTGGCGAGATTTCCCACGGGAAACTTGAAATGAATTTTTTTCCTGCGATAGCTTATGACATGTCAAATCAATGAAATCCATCTCCAGACATAACACTCTAGAAGCTGATTTTATTCATTCATTTCTTACTTTCGGCTGGAAACTTTTTCAAATTTTCCGAGATTTCCCACGGGAAACTTGAACTGAATTGTTTCCCTACGATAGCTAGTGACAATTTAGATCAATGCAGTCCATCTCCAGACATAACACTCTAGAGGCTGATTTTATACAAATTTTCTAATAATTTTTGGAAAATCGAATTTTCCGAGATTTCCTACGGGAAACTTAAACTGAATTTTTTGCCTGCAATAGCTAATGACATGTCTCATCAATGCAATCCATCTCCAGACATAACACTCTAGAGGCTGATTTTATTAATCCATTTCTTACTTTCGGCTGGAAACTTTTTTGAATTTTCCGAGATTTCCCACGGGAAACTTGAACTGATATTTTTTTCTGCGATAGCTATTGACAAGTCACATCAATGCAATCCATCTCCACACATAACATTCTAGAGGCTGATTTTTTTTATCCATTTCTTACTTTCGGCTGGAAACGTTTTTGAATTTTCCGAGATTTCCCACGGGAAACTTGAACTGGTTTTTTTTACTGCGATAGCTATTGACAAGTCACATCAATGCAATCCATCTCCAGACATAACACTCTAGAGGCTGATTTTTTTTATCCATTTCGTACTTTCGGCTTGAAACGTTTTTAAATTTTCCGAGATTTCCACGGGACACTTGAACTGATTTTTTTTTCTGCGATAGCTATTGACAAGTCACATCAATGCAATCCATCTCCAGACATAACACTCTAGAGGCTGATTTTATACAAATTTTCAAATAATTTTTGGAAAATCGAATTTTCCGAGATTTCTCACGGGAAACTTGAACTGAATTTTTTTCCTACGATAGCTATTGACAATTTAGATTAATGCAGTCCTTCTCCAGACATAACACTCTAGAGGCTGATTTTATACCAATTTTCTAATAATTTTTGGAAAATCGAATTTTCCGAGATATCCAACGGGAAACTTGAACTGAATTTTTTTCCTGCAATAGCTAATGACATGTCACATCAATGCAATCCATCTTTAGACATAACACTCTAGAGGCTGATTTTATTAATCCATTTCTTACTTTCGGCTGGAAACGTTTTTGAATTTTCCGAAATTTCCTACGGGAAACATGAACTAATTTTTTTTCCTGCGATAGCTATTGACAAATTAGATCAATGCAGTCCATCTCCAGACATAACACTCTAGAGGCTGATTTTATACAAATTTTCTAAAATTTTTGGAAAATCGAATTTTCCGAGATTTCCCACGGGAAACTTGAATTGAATTTTTTTCTTGCAATAGCTAATGACATGTCACATTAATGCAATCCATCTTTAGACATCTCATCAGACTCTTGCGGCTGATTTTATTAATCCATTTCTTACTTTTGGCTGGAAACTTTTTTGAATTTTCCGAGATTTCCCACGGGAAACTTGAACTGAATTTTTTTCCTGCGGTAGCTATAAAATAATCACATCAATTAAATCCATCTCTAGACATAACATTCTAGAAGCTGATTTTACACAAATTTTCTAATAATTTTTGGAAAATCGAATTTTCCGAGATTTCCCACAGGAAACTTAAACTGATTTTTTTCCTGCGATAGCTATTGAGTAAAAACATCAATTGAATCCATTTTCAGACATAACACTCTAGAGGCTGATTTTATACAAATTTTCTAATAATTTTTGGAAAATCGAATTTTCCGAGATTTCCCACGGGAAACTTGAACTGAATTTTTTTCCTGCAATAGCTATTGACAAGTCACATCAATCCAATCCATCTCCAGACATAACACTCTAGAGGCTGATTTTTTTATCCATTTCTTACTTTCGGCTGGAAACTTTTTTGACTTTTCCGAGATTTCCCACGGGAAACTTGAACTGAATTTCTTTCCTGCGATAGCTATTGAGTAATCACATCAATTAAATCCATCTCCAGACATAACACTCTAGAGGCTGATTTTATACAAATTTTCTAATAATTTTTGGAAAATCGAATTTTCCGAGATTTCCCACGGGAAATTTGAACTCAATTTTTTTCCTGCAATAGCTATTGACAAGTCACATCAATCCAATCCATCTCCAGACATAACACTTTAGAGGCTGATTTTATTCATCCATTTCTCACTTTCGGCTGGAAACTTTTTTGACTTTTCCGAGATTTCCCACTGGAAACTTGAATTGAATTTCTTTCCTGCGATAGCTATTGACAAGTCACATCAATTGAATCCATCTCCAGACATAACACTCTAGAGGCTGATTTTATACAAATTTTCTAATAATTTTTGGCAAATCGAATTTTCCGAGATTTCCCACGGGAAACTTGAACTGATTTTTTTTCCTGCAATAGCTATTGGCAAGTCACATCAATCCAATCCATCTCCAGACATAACACTCTAGAGGCTGATTTTATTCATCCATTTCTCACTTTCGGCTGGAAACTTTTTTGACTTTTCCGAGATTTCCCACCGGAAACTTTAACTGAATTTCTTTCCTGCGATAGCTATTGAGTAATCACATTAATTGAATCCATCTCCAGACATAACACTCTAGAGGCTGATTTTATACAAATTTTCTAATAATTTTTGGCAAATCGAATTTTCCGAGATTTCCCACGGGAAACTTGAACTGAATTTTTTTCCTGCAATAGCTAATGACACGTCACATCAATCCAATCCATCTCCAGACATAACACTCTAGAGGCTGATTTTATTCATCCATTTCCAACTTTCGACTGGAAACTTTTTTGACTTTTCCGAGATTTCCCACGGGAAACTTGAACTAAATTTCTTTCCTGCGATAGCTATTGAGTAATCACATCAATTGAATCCATCTCCAGACATAACACTCTAGAGGCTGATTTTATACAAATTTTCTAATAATTTTTGGAAAATCGAATTTTCCGAGATTTCCCACGGGAAACTTGAACTCAATTTTTTTCCTGCGATAGCTATTGACAAGTCTCATCAATCCAATCTATCTCTAGACATAACACTCTAGAGGCTGATTTATTTTCGGCTGGAATGTCAATAACATAATCTGCATTATCGACTTTTCACTTTCGGCTGGAAACTTTCGGCTAACTTTAACAGGGTACATATTGGAGACTTGCCACGATGACCAAATGCAGCCCATACCATAAGTGAACCACCTTGAACATTTTTACGGTGCCTATATTCACGATCTTGACGAGTATCTCTCCAGTACTTTTGGCATCCATCCGGCCCATCTAAGTTAAATTTTTTTTCATCACTAAACAACACAAATTGCCATTCTGAATCCCAAAACTTGTATTTTTCAGACAATTTGAGTCTCATAATTTTGTGCCTTTGTAATAGCTTAGGTTTCGCTAGCCGTTTATCATATTTAATGTTTTCACTTTCCTTTAAAATTTGTTGCACCCTTCTTGTAGATAAAGGAAGATTTAATTTATGCCGAATTTGAGCTGGAGAAGTCTTTTTAATAACGGCTAAGCGTTTTATTTCCCTTTTATCTCTTTTGCTCAATAAGGGTTTACGACCTAATCTTTTTATAGTAACTTAATCTGACGGATTTGTTACAAATTTTTTAATTACATTTTTTCCACGGTTTAATCTAGCACCTATTTCCCGTATTGTCCATCCGGATTCTAGAAAACTTAATACTTGTATTTGTTCTTCTTCGATTAATTTGGTTCCTCTTGGCATTTTACTATTTTTACCTAATAACATGTTACATTTTCGTAAAAAAAATATTTTAAAATTCTTAAATATATTTAATACTTACGTAAAAAAATAAAAAAATTAAATTTTGAACTATTAAATATTATTAAACTAATTTTTTATCACTTGTTTCTTACACCTATTTCGCTTTACGAATAGCACAAATTAGACACGATTCGACATGTTTAAAACACAAAAGGGAGTAGGAAATAATTTCATGGCTTAAATTTAACTATATAAATATGAATTATAAATACGCATTTGTACATCAAGAAAAAAATCCGTTTCGTTAAATAATTTGAAATTTCATTTTGTCTCTTATAGTTATTTCGTGAAGTGTATATGGACATGTAAAATATATTCAACTCTCTCTATAGACATTAATTAACAAGGATTCGTGACATCTGCGGTTAATGAAAAAATTATTGATATTGGTACCAAAAAATCTAAATGTTGTTGGCTGATATATGTATGTAATTAACATTAACATTTTTCTTAGCTACTACATCTACCGCTTAAAGTGAGAGCTCCTTTGATCGAAATAAGTTCTGCAAAGGTATAGCAGATAAACAACATTGCATCCTCCTAAATAACTTATTGCGTAGGAAATGGATAAGGATAAATTTTCCATGCAGTTTGGAAAAACACTGATACAATAAAAGTCGTTGAGCTTCCAAGAAACTATTTCTCTATGCTATGATTCGGAATTAAAATAGTCAAGTCAAAGTATAAATCTTTTAAAATTTGAAATAAGTAATACAATTTATATAGGAATCTATTAATTATAAAAATATAGCGCAATGTCTAAAAATTCTGGAAATTTTTTGAGATTGTGAATTTTAACTTAGAAATTTTGGAAAACCAAATTTTTCGATCGGTTGCAACCAGTTATAAAATATCAGTAAATTATGTCTAATAAAAGAGAAACCATTACTTATAAGCTATGAAAAACTGTGCACGATATGATAGGAAGAAATACAGCGAAGAATAACTCACAAAAAATATTTTTGATAAAGTTATAAGAGGCTTGAAATTGTTAGGAGAAGCAGCTGTGTTACGAGATCCATTGCTTCTGCGCATATATTGATCAACAAAATCGATCAGGAGAGTCGTAGTTTATGGGCTCAAAAAATTGTGGAATTGTTAGAATTTCTACAGTCACGTGCTGATGCTTTCGAAACATCTGTCAAACCAAGAAAAATTCATTCGTTTACAACCACATTTACATGAGGGGATATTTTAAATATCGCCCAAAAAACCAAACTAGCGTGGATAACGGCGGATTTTTGTACCAAAGAAGGCGATAAAAAGATTTCCACATTCTGTACTGAGTTAATCGTTATAAATCAGTTATTAAAACCAATTTTAATAACCGTATAAACAAGTGTTCGACGCATCAGCTAAAACGAGCACGGAGAATTCTTTGAATGACATTTTGGCGATAGGACCTAACGTACAAAGCTCATTATTTTTCATTTTGTTATAGTTCCGTGCACATACTTTAGTGTTCGTGACATACACTGAAAAAATGTGCTGCTTCTTTAAAAGTATCAAAGTATTTTGTGACGGGAGAAACCGAGCCTACCAATTGATATCTATGAGCTGAAACGGCATGTCACTGTCGTCATTCTTTGAAACTAGAGTTTTAAAAGCAGTTGCAGATGAGAACGAAAACAACTATTCGAAAGCAGTGAATGCAATAGGCAATCAGTTTTAAATGTTTGATTTGATGAGTACCAATCCAATTGACGAGACAATTCAATTAAAACTTGAAATTAACCAAATACTAATAAAACCTGACCTCAATTTATGAAAATGGATGTCTAACAATTCGAATGAAATAGTTTATTCTGATAAGCAACTCAAGCAAATGAATTTGACACAGATGCCGATTCAGCCAAGGTATTAGGACCTCCTACTCACCTATTTCGTTCGCCTTGATCCAATACCAAGTACATCAAAAATAGGGCTATTATCTGAGCCCATAGTCGATTATTCCATCCTGGAACTTTTGTTCCGATTTATTGAAGTCAAAATGTTTTACTAAAGTTTGTGGCTCCAAAACATTACCTGGAATAAAGAGATCCACAACCGTTATTAAATGAGTGGCTGACCATGAGAACCTAAATGAACGATTTAGCAGTTTTTAAAGTACCTAGATGCACACTATAAATACCCCAAATACTAGTATTTATGACATTTATGATGCCAGTGAGAACGCATTTGCAGCCTGAATTTATATTTGTGATTCAACGAATCGAACGAGTAGAATTCTGTAAGCCAAAAAAAAAGTGGGACCTCTTGAGAATGTGTCGATAGGCAGATTAGATCCAAACGGTGTTTTGATTTTGACCAAAATGATGAAGTACCGATAGCCAAATGTTTGCCTAGACCTAGAATTGGATTAGATTTCTCATGTACCAAAAAGATGGAAAGTGGATGTTGCAATCAATCATCAAGAGGCATATAAACGCAACGCAAACTACGATTTTTGGAAATTTTAACCTACATATATCGTTGGTACTATAATTGTAAGGAGGAAAAATCAAATAAAGCAAATCGGTTGTATTACACCAAAAGAAATCCGTGTCACTAGTAATCGAGTGTATCGAGAAATACAAAATCAACACATCGCTGATGAAATCCGTTGCTTAAACGATCAGACACCAACAACATTATACAAGTGGGTGCCCGTGTAGAAAGAACACCCCTACCCCTACGTATTAAAAAGATAATTTGGATAATGATGGCCTGGAGTATAATAAGGGAAGTTATAAATGGCTGTATTAATTGTACCAAACAGAAGAAAAATTTGTCGAGTCAAAAGGTGGGAATGCAGCACAAAGAAACAGATTAAATTAGTCAAACGCTTTATGAAGATTGGAATTGAGGTCACGATCAAAAATCGCATAAAACATATTTCTGTGTATTTGTGTGTTTGTGCACCAAAGCAATACACATAGAAATAGTCTCTAATTTAACAACAGAACTTAACTAATTTCTCAAAATCAACTCCAGGTTAATTTTACCATAGCTGTTGAGGGAGCATGAAGTCAATTGGCATTTTATTCTTGGTGGATAATTGGAGGCCGGAGTAAAAACCGTAAAAACAGAGGTTGAAAAAGACATTGGAAGTTAAATATTAACCATCGAAGAGCTAGGGACACTTTTAGTTCAAGTAGAAGGAATGTTGAAGCAACGACCACTTTATACCGAGCCAGCTCAGATAATGATGATAGTCTCACACTACCACGCTTATTTGGTATAGTAATTGCCAGTTAACGAATTAGACATATTATAAGGACGGAGACACGTACTCGGGAGGTCCAATTTTTGGTTACTTTGTCGCATAAATCTGGCTGAATTAGCTAGATGCATTCATTATATTGACCTTGAGCGAATCAATTGTTTGTGGTTTATTCACTTTCACCTGCCATTTAAGATAGCCTCAAAGGAAGAAGATAAGGACGCTAAATCGCACGATCTCGGTGCTCTGTTCACGTTGCCGCAACGCGATACAACGCGTCGACAGTATGCATATCATCCAGTTTAGGCAATAAGAAGCTGCTTATCATCGATCTGTAGCGCTCACCGTTGCCGGTAATGGCAATGCCAATTTTGTTTTGAAAATAAAATTTGATGATTTGTACTCGTTGTTTAATTTATTGGTGATTCTATGGTGGTTTGCCATACACTACTAAACAATTCACAACAAATTTGACAGATGTTGTATTAACAACTTGGCTGCTATAACCTAACAAATTCCGAGCGTCCTTATTGAAAGACCCTTTAGTATGTACACTGTACAATTATTTTTATTTAAATTATATATTTACGTATAGTGTATTAAAAATTCTTGTATTGTTGACGGTTCTTCACATTTTTTAAAATTTGGTATGAGAGTCTATTGAACCTGGACCCCAATAACTTTAAAATTTTAGTTGAAAGTTTTGCTACCGAGGTACATACATCCGAAATGGTCCATTTTGACTCCTCTGCGCCTTTAGTTAAATCATCAGTTGGAAAATTTTCTGACTCCTATTATTATTATTATTTACTGGAGGGCCATGTGGGCGATAAGCTACCTCGCACCGTAACCTAAAAGATCTATTGTGCTGGACCCTACTTAATTATCCGTCCAGTCAATATTCAGGCTCTTAATGAATCTGACAATACTACTGGCCGGTACAAGATACATACTATCCGGGCTCATTGTTCTTCCTCCTAGATGTTGCAGTCTTTGCTGGAAAATGATTGGGCAATGGCAAAGAACATTTTCCGCTGACTCCGCTTCCAGACCGCAGAAGCGGCATCCATCGGTCGTACTTAGGCCCATCTGCTTAAGGTGATACCTTAAGGGGACATGACCTGTGAGGAAGCAAGTAAGCAACCTCAACTCAGGTTTCCTAAGTTCAAGACACTCCTTAACCCTGACAGACGAAGGTGATATAAATTTCTTCGCCTGCCGTAAACCTGGAATTCTGCGCCAGTAGGAGGACTTTTGAACATCCTCCCAGCGTTTTACCGCTGCTCTAAGGTGTCCCTTAGTGACACCGCAGAAGTGCTCTGGTCCAATAAATGGGGAGGCAGAACCCTTACGGGCGAGGCCATTAGCTGCCTCGATTCCTTCGATTCCAGTATGACCTGGCACCCACATAAGTGTTACCTTATTTGAGCCTGCCAGATGTTTAATAACCTTCAGACAATCTCATACCAGCCTTGACTCAACGGTACAAGACCTAAGAGCTTTTAAGGCTGATTGGCTGTCTGATACAATATAAATCTTTGCATCGTTTAGGCCTTTTGCTATGCCTATCCTAGCGCAAAGTTCTATAGCATGTACTTCTGCTTGAAAAATGGTAGCATTGGTACCGAAGGACTTCGAGAGGGTAGTGCCACTCCCGTGTATTCCTATCCCCGCCCCATCTTCCGTTTCTGATCCATCTGTAAACCATACCATGGACCCTAGCTCAAATGATGGTTCACCTACCCTCCACACATCCCGGTCAGGTAACCTAACCCAGAATGGTTTGTGGAAGTCCAGTTTAGCTGGCATACAGTCGGAAGGCATTCCTATGGTAGGGTCTGTCTGAAATTCCTTAAAGATTTCCATATGACCCACCATATTGCCTGGCTTGATATTTCCTTCCGCCTGCATTTTCAGGGCCATACTTGCAGCGTCCTTTTTAATATGCAGGTGTAACGGTGTCAGTCCTAGAAGTGTCTCCACCCCCGCGGTTGTACATGACTTCATTGAGCCCGTAACACCGATGCAGGCTACACGCTGAACCTTATTCAATAAGGTTTGCGTTGTCTTCTGCTCAGTTTTAGGCCACCATACAACCGATGCGTAGGTGACCATAGGCCTAATGATTGTAAGAAATGACCAGTAGATCATTTTTGGTTGTAGTTCCCAAGTACGCCCATAGAGTCTTTGACAGGCCCAGAGAGCCTTGGTGGCTCTATTTTTAACTTTCAACAAATGTTGGTTCCAGTTCAGTCTTTGATCTAGGATAACCCCTAGATATTTAACCTCGCTGGAAAAAGGCACAGTAGTACCGTTTAACGAGGGAGCTGTAACCGCCAGCTTTGTCCTCCTCGTAAAAGGAACAATAACAGTTTTGTTTGGATTGAGACTGAGTCCTTCCTGGTAACACCACTGCCATATTATATTGAGTGCATTTTGCATGCGATCAGAAATGACCTAATCAAACTTGCCTCTGATTATGATAGCCACATCATCCGCATAGCCCTGGACATCAAACCTATGGCTACTCAGAAGGACCAGTAGTCGGTCAATAACCAATGACCACAAAAGAGGAGATAGTACGCCTCCTTGGGGACAGCCCTTTACGGCCTTGATGGTTACTGATTCGCCACCTAGTCTGACAGTAATCTCACGATGTTCCAGCATGGAACGGATCCACCTAATTGTGGAAAGTGGAACCATTTTTCCCATTGCTGCCCTCTATATAGATCCATAGGAGGTATTATCAAACGCCCCCTCAATGTCCACAAAGGCACAAAGGGCAATTTCTTTATATGTCACTGCTTTTTCAATCCTCGTGATTAGCCCGCTAAGGGCCATACCCGTGGATTTACCAGTTTGATACGCAAACTGGTCCCGATGCAGCGGATTCTTTCCAAGGACCTCACTTCTTATTTGATAGTCCAGGATTTTTTCCATCGCCTTCAAAAGAAACGATGTGAGGCAATTGGCCGATATGCCCTGGCCTGGGTGTCTGGACGACCCCCATCATTTGGTATAAAGACCACATTTACTTTCCTCCACAGTTTCGGAATATAATTAAAAGCATAACTTGCCCGAAACATCTGGATCAAGCTGGGGAGTATTTCCTCAATACCTTTTTGAAGTAAAGCTGAAAAGATACCATCCCCTTCAGCGGATTTGAAAGGTTTGAAAGACCCAATAGCCCATCGAACCTTGCTGGGTGTGAAAATTTTCCCAGAGAGACTCCAGATCCTACTGTGAGGCGAATAGGCTATCTCACTTGAAGGATCATTCGAGTCCTCTTGGGCTCCTACCACTACAGAATCCGGTAAGTGGGTCTCTAACAGTGCCTCTAAGGTTTCCTTCCGGTTTTCAGTGAACCCCCCATCTTGCTTCTGCAGAAGTCCTAAACCATTTTAATGATACCTGGAAAGGACTTTCTGGAGACGAGCTGCAGAGGGCAATTCATTGATTCCCTCACAGAAATTCCTCCAGGTAGCCCTTTTGGATCTCCTTAGTTCGAGATTATATTCCGTCAAGGCCATCATATACTCGCCCCATTCACCGGTGCGTTTAGCCTTGTTAAATAATCTTCTCGATTTTTTCCTCAGTTTAGCCAGCGTCCCGTTCCACCAAGGGACCATCTTTGTGGACTCTCTTCGCTTAACTGGGCAGCTGTTCTCGTAAGCCAAGTGTATAGAATTATGCAGCTGGTTTGAACAGATCTCCAAACCCTCTGGAGACTCTATGTTCCCCACAACCAAGGGCATTTCTGATTCGAGTGAGACCCTATAAGAGTCCCAGTCGGTCAATTTTGGAATTCTGATTTCCTGCCGCTGCATGGTCTCAGCCGCCAAATCGAATGTGATGTGCAAGTGATCTGATAATGAGGCCTCTGCAGACACATGCCAGGTTTTGACCAAGTCGCTAAAATGCGTACTAGCAAGTGTCAGATCTAGGACCTCTTGCCTAATCGCATTTATAATAGTAGGTTTCCTTCCCCTATTGACAATGTCTATATTATTTGAGATCAAAAATTCAAAAAGGTACTTACCCCTGTTATTGATGTCCGTGCTACCCCACACCGTGTGGTGCGCGTTTGCATCGTATCCTATTAGGTAGGCAAGCCCAGTGCGTTTGCAATGAGCTATGGGCCGCCTAACTTCAAGTGGAGGTATTAACTCTGAGTCTCCAGGCCATTATAGCCTCTTGTTTGCCTCTTTCACCCAGAACCTCCAATATTACTGCAACCAAGTCCCTGGAGATGAACTCTGAAATGGGAATAAAATTAATTTGCGAACTGGCCAATACAGCCGCTCTTGGACTCTGAGTTCCGTTATGATAAATTAACTTACCTACTTGATTTGGTATACCTCTAATCTGGTTACCAATCACCCATGGCTCCTGGATTAGAGCCATGTCAATGTTTTGGCAGATAAACCTGTGACAAAAGACGTCCGAAGACGCCATTGCATGATGCAGGTTTGTCTGCAGCCAGGCGATGTATGCCTTTACTTTACCGAAGACCCCTTCTGAAGGCCCTGCTCAGCCTCCTTTTCAGCACCGCCACCACCCGCATGCTTTCTTTGTCCGGCCGATGGCTGACCAGTGTCCTCCAGTGCCGTTCTGCTGGCCCCCGCTGCCTGAGAGCCTCCAGGCCTAACCAGTGGCTTGCACGGGAAGAGTCCTTGTGAGGCCTTCCTCCTGATTCCTTTACTTTCCTTATAATTTGTATGGCAAAGTAAAAATGTAATTAGAACAAAATTCAGAAACAAATTGAATTTGGAGCATTAGTTAGTTACAAGTTAAATTATTATAAACTCGTCTAGTTATTATGTAAAAGACAAGGGATTTATTCCTGAATACGAGACGAACTCGAAGATATATTATTAGTATTCAATCTAATCTCACGAGTTAACCAAACTGGCTGATGGGAACGAGTTTGTTTTTAATTCAAAACTCGAAATCTCAGATTTCAATATGGTACTCAAAAATCTAAATAAAGCATTCAACGTATATAAGCTAAGTTCATTTTTCACATACAGTAAAAAATAACTTTTGTATACAATCAAAAATGGTTATCAAAAATCTTTTCCAGCTAAAAATAAAAAAATCTCCAAAATAATTTTTTTTATTAATATTCGACAATTAGATTGACATCATTAATCATTTTTCGCTGTATGTGAAAGAAAATTGTCATACATTTTTTTTTTTCAAATCGATTGAAATTTAAATGTGCGATAGATAGATCAAATCGTAAAAAAAAAAAAAAAAAATTAAAAACGAATTTAACAATTTCGATTTTATATTTTACATTTTGATTAATGATAATTTAAATGTAGAATCGGTGAGAATATTAAAACAAACGTTTTGAATATTCAATTTGTAGAGTTTTTTGCGTATAGTAGAATTTTTATTTTATAATTTTGTAAATCTATCAATGATTATGTCATCTGATTGATAGAAAATTTACGTTTTATTGATTAATGGAGGTTTATATGATTTTGTGGACCAAAAAATAAAAATATGCGCAAATATGATCTCATATAGTTTAGCTTATCAACAAATCTGTTCGTTTTTTGTTTGTTCTCAATGTTCACCAATTTATTATTAAAACAAGAAAATAACAAAACAATTTATTTATAATATTTCTGTCGATTGTTTTTAATCTTAAAATCGCAAATAAAATACCAACAAAACAAAACAAAAAAAAATAACAGATTTTTATCAGTTCATGATCTTAAGTGAAAAAGCAGAGAAATTTTATATTTATATCGATAAAAAAATGTTTACGATTTAAAATAAATGTTGTTGTTGTTGTTTTTGTGTTTTCACAAATATCCAAAGAACTTTTTATAGTCTAATTTAGATTAAATATTTATTTTTGATTTCGAATTTATAAATCCGTAGTGTTAAGTACAAGGGGCAAAATGAACACTTTTTTTCCTTTTCCTTCATGGTTTCAGGCTGAATGCAGTTAACGAGCATATTATTATGACTTCCCGCACCAGTCACAAAATAACATGTTGCATATGTGTATGTATTACCAAAATATTTTTATCATCCCACTTTTTAATGTTCATTAAAAATAAATTCTAATTAGCAGTGCTCTCTTTGAACAAACACCACCAATTTGCACTAATCAACATTTTCATTTCTTTGGGCGGGCAGCATACCATCAATTTTATGTTTTGTAAATACTGCAGCAATCGATTCAAACGATGCGATGCAATTGCAATAAATAAACGTGGCAATAAATATTGGGGAATAAAAAAATATCCCAAAGACACAAACCAAATAAAATACTTTATTGAAATAAATATATAGTTTGTTGAATTTTTTTTATTTTTTTTATTTTATTTATATTTTAATGACTTTAGTTAGTTATTTTATTACTTTTGTTATAACAAATTTTTACCAAACCAGAAAACTTTAAACAAAATACAGAACGAAAAAAAAAAATGTCATAAGAATGCACATAAAAATTGATTTTATTTGTATTTTATATTTTTTAGAATAAATTTTACATTAAAATAACAATTTTTTATTATTTTTGTTTTAAATATGTTTATTTTATACATATACATATCAATTTTGTTTTGTTAAAATAAAATCGTGATTAAATTGAAAACTTTGATTTTTATTTGGAGACTTGCAGTTAAAATATTCACGAGATGAGCTTTTTTATAATACATTTTAGTAATTTCTTTTGTCAAAGCAATAATGAATATGAGATCTTTGTCTTCTTTTAAAACAAATATTTATGTTGAAAACCTATTTACAGATTTCACCATAATTTGTTTAACTTATGTTAATTCTAAAAAATTGCTGAAAAAATTTTATATTAATCAAATAATATCTTATTAAACGGAAGTCCTTGAGCGGAGCAAAATTTAAAACCCGGTCTCCATATTTCCGAATACGAATATGAATATTGTGGTGTAAAATTTGGCAAATTTATTTATAAGAATCGGCCGAATAAAATGTATGTCGAATCCAGTCGTTTAATGCTCTTTTTAGTCTTTAGAATCAGAAATATCTAAAGATGAAGGCAATGATGTGGAAGGTTTTAACGAGGTAGGTTCGTCCTGTATATTAAAAGAAAGGTCAGTTATAATCACAGTGATCATATATTGATTGCCCATAATTTTTATTCTTTAATTTTCTATTTCTAAAATATTCTGTTGATCCGATGGTTGTAAAGTTTTAAGTTTTATTTTTATTTTTATTTTGTAATTTTATTTTAATTTTTCTTTTTCTTTTTATTTCTAGTTTTATGTTCTTTATTGATATCTTAAAACGCTTAAATATATAAATATATATTTTTAAATATAAACATAACAGAACCGTTAAAATCAAATTTACGTGAGTTTGTGTATGTCAGGAATTAAAAACTTTTTGGAAAATAAAATTATCGTGCTATCACCCGTGATTTTCTTGATATGACGTGATACTCGCACAAGCAAGGTTACATCAGTATGGTTCTGATACATTAAAATACCAAGTAATACAACAATGCACACTTTTGCCCGTGTCGTCTGTTTACGAGAGAGCATGTGAGCTCATATATCGTGATTACACCGTGTAGGTCTTTAATAAACCAAATATTTCCATTTCAAACCAGTGAGCTTTGCCCCACGGATTCAAAATCATACACCGTCATCACAATGCATTCCTCAAAATCTAACAAGATACGTCGGCTAGCACATGGAATAGGTCCCTTGCAAAATTATTTTTTGGAAATCGCACTAAACACTCAATGGCCAATATCGGCCATTGCCAATAATAATGACAAAGGTCTGGCTAGCACATAGAATAGGTCCCTTACTTACCTAGTTAAAAAACCCTAATCCATATGAATCGTTCGCTTAGTAAAAGTTTTGCAAAAATATTTTTTGGAAATCGCACTAAACACTTAAGAGGCAATATCGGCCATTGCCAATAATGATGACAAATGTCTGGCTAGCACATGGAATAGTTCTCTTGCAAAATTATTTTTTGGAAATCGCACTAAACACTCAAGGCCTAATATCGGCCATTGCCAATAATGATGACAAAGGTCTGGCTAGCACATGTAATAGGTCCTTTAAATACCTAGTGAAAAAACCCTAATCCATATGAATCGTTCGCTTAATAAAAATTCAGCAAAATATTGTTTTGAAAATCGCACACAAACCTCAAGGGCCAATATCGGCCATTGACAATTATGATGACAAAGGTCTGGCTAGTACATGGAATAGGTCCCTTAATTACCTAGTTAAAAAACACTAATCCATAGGAATCGTTCGCTTAATAAAAGTTCTGCAAAATTATGTTTTGGAAATCGGACTCAACTCTCAAGGATCAATATCGGTCATTGCCAATAATGATGACAAAGGTCGGCTAGCACATCAAATAGATTCTGATACATTAAAATACTAAATAATACAACAATGCACACTTTTGCCCGTATCGTCAGTTTACGAGAAAGCACGTGAGCACATATATCGTGATAACACCGTGTACGTCTTTAGTAAACGAAATGTACCCATTTCAAACCAGTGAGCTTTGCCCCACGGATTTTAAATCATACATCGTCATCACAAAGCATTTCTCAAAATCTAAAAAGATACGTCGGCTAGCACATGGAATAGGTCCCTTGCAAAATTTTTTTTTGGAAATCGCACTAAACACTCAAGGGCCAATATCGGCCATTGCCAATAATGATGACAGAGGTCTGGCTAGTACATGAAATAGGCCTCTTAATAACCTAGTTAAAAAACCCTAATCCATACGAATCGTTAGCTCAATAAAAGTTCTGCAAAATTATTTTTTGGAAATCGCACTCAACACTTAAGGGGCAATATCGGCCATTGCCAACAATGATGACAAAGGTCTGGCTAGCACATGGAACCGGTCCCTTGCAAAATTATTTTTTTGAAAATCGCGCTAAACACTCAAGGGCCAATATCGGCCATTGCCAATAATGATGACAAAGGACTGGGCCAGCACATGTAATAGGTCCCTTAATTACCTGGTTAAAAAACCCTAATCCATATGAATCGTTCGCTTAATAAAAGTTCAGCAAAATTATGTTTTGGAAATCGCACTCAACCGTCAAGGGGCAATATCGGTCATTGCCAATAATGATGACAAAAGTCTGGCTATCACCTGTAATAGGTTTCTTAATTACCTAGTTAAAAAACCCTAATCCATATGAATCGTTCGCTTAATAAAAGTTCTGCAAAATTATGTTTTGGAAATCGCACTCAACACTTAAGGGGCAATATCGGCCATTGCCAATAATGATGACAAAGGTCTGGCTAGCACATGTAAATAGGTTTCTTAATTACCTAGTTAAAAAACCCTAATCTATATGAATCGTTCGCTTAATAAAAGTTCTGCAAAATTATGGTTTGGAAATCGCACTCAACACTCAAGGGGTAATATCGGTCATTGCCAATAATGATGACAAAGGTCTGGCTAGCACATGGAATAGTTCTATTGCAAAATTATTTTTTGGAAGGCGCGCTAAACACTCAAGGGCCAATATCGGCCATTGCCAATAATGATGACAAAGGTCTGGCTAGCACATGGAATAGTTCTCTTGCAAAATTATTTTTTGGAAGACGCGCTAAACACTCAAGGGCCAATATCGGCCATTGCCAATAATGGTGACAAAGGTCTGGCTAGCACATGTAATAGGTCCTTAATTACCTAGTTAAAAAACCCTAATCCATATGATTCGTTCGCTTAATAAAAGTTCTGCAAATTTATGTTTTGGAAATCGCACTCAACACTGAAGGGGCAATATCGGCCATTGCCAATAATGATGTCAAAGGTCTGGCTAGCACATGGAATAGTTCTCTTGCAAAATTATTATTTGGAAGACGCGCTAAACACTCAAGGGCCAATATCGGCCATTGCCAATTATGATGACAAAGGTCTTGCTATTACATGGAATAGGGTCCCTTAATTACCTAGTTAAAAAGTTTAATCCATACGAATCGTTCGCTTAATAAAAGTTCTGCAAAATTATGTTTTGGAAATCGGACTCAACTCTCAGGAGGCAATATCGGCCATTGCCAATAATGGTGACAAAAGTCGGCTAGCACATCGAATAGATTCTGATACATTAAAATACCAAATAATACGACAATGCACACTTTTGCCCGTGTCGTCAGTTTACGAGAAACACGTGAGCACATATATCGTTATAACACCGTGTACGTCTTTAATAATCGAAATGTTCCCATTTCAAACCAGTGAGCTTTGCCCCACGGATTCAAAATCATAGATCGTCATCCCAAAGAATTTCTCAAAATCTAAAAAGATACGTCGGCTAGCACATGTAATAGGTCCCTTGCAAAATTAGTTTTTTGAAATCGCACTAAACACTCAAGGGCCAATATCGGCCATTGCCAATAATGATGACAAAGTTATGGCTAGCACAAAGTTATGGCTAGTTAAAAACCCTAATTCATATGAATCGTTTGCTTAATAAAAGTTCTGCAAAATTATTTTCTGGAAATCGTACTCAACACTTAAGAGGCAATATCGGCAAAAAGTCACTGAAAAAATCATATCAGATATTTAAAATGCAAAGTAATTTTCCATCATTGCTGACTGTATTCCGAAAATCAGTCATCAAATGATAAAGTCGGGATGTGTGTGCGATTTTATGGCATTGTCAAAAGACTTGTCAATATTTGGAATATTGGGAAGGCTTTATCCATTGTTCGCAGCGGCAAAAAAGACTTAGCGACATACGTTGGGAAGCAAAAATTTCTAGTGTTAAGGCTGTCCGTTACCATTTAGGCGAAATTTATGCTGGGTTAAAATATCGATGTCAGCAAAACCGAGAATTTAATCAAATTATGCATTAATTTTTTCAAAGATTACAAACAAACCGGTTTGTACAAGGCTATTTTGGTCGTCAAAGAACTAGCACGACTTTGAAACCGAGTTTCAATCAATAAAACCGTATAAGATATGTAAAAGATCTGGAATTGGGTAATTTTAGGTTTTTGTTTTTTAAATAAACTTTTATTGTACACAAGAGAATTATCTTAATTTGAATTATTTGGATTTCTCCATTTTCGACGTTATTCGTTGCATCAATCAATTAAAAGGTATATCTGCAGTAGATTTTATTTATTATAGAAAATTATAGAATTTAATATTTCTGATCTTGATTGAGAAACAAATCTAATAAAAGAATTCCATAAGTCATGACAAAAAAATAAGATTGGTCCATCTATAGAAATTCCCATGAAAATTACCACAAGTTCTAACGAAACTGTCGCCGGCAGTTTCATTTTTCGCTAAATGTTATAAATTGCTGAAAAATCGAAAAAACTAACTCGACTGCTTTCCATCCACAAGCTTACGGAGGTCTTGAAAGAACTCACGAAATATAGCTGAGAATACTCATAAGGCATTTTGTTAGTACATTTGATTCATTCAAATGGGATAGCTGGCTGCCGTATTAGATGTTTTGTTACAATATTCCTTAAATATCGTAATATGCGGACAGAAATCAATACCAATACAAATATTCCATCAATTTTTTATATTTGGCTAATTTTGTTTCCTATTATGATGATCTTCTTTCAGATTTAACACATAAAATGCCGACATTACGCAGAATAGTACAAGAAAACAATAAACAAATAAAAAAGAAATCAAAAATCTATTACGGATTAAGTCCTTCTGATATGCAGTTCCAGCCAGGCGATAGAGTATGGTTTAAGAAAGGAAAACAAGACGGGAAATTAGGTGGATCTTGGCTGGGACCATTTGTAGTTAATATTCTAATATTATTGTTTTTATTTATTATTTCCATTTTGTTAAATTAAAGTGCATTAATAATTTCCAGTATATTTTTAGGAGAACGCGTGACACAGGGATGGGTTCCATTTGTTGTAGGAAATACCTATACATTTAGCCAGAACTTATCAATGGAACAAACTGAGTTGTGATTCCGTATTCATCCATAAAATCACGTTGCTACATATTATTACCAACTGTGGATAAAATAAGTACAAAATATCAAACCAGATAACAATTAATATAGTTAACGATCGCACAATCTAAGATTATTATAAAGATTCGTATGCGTACTCATACATAACATTGAAATCATTAAAAATCACTTAAGCAAATATAATTACTTTGCAGTTTAATAAAAAAAAAAAAACAAAAAAAATTAATTTTAATTTGAGAATGAAATGGTAATAAATCCAAATCATTAATGGTTATTCTTTGGAGTCATTAAATCTAACATGGTTTTTATTCCAACTTTATGCATGTCCATGATTTGGTTTTTAAATATAACTTTTTTTACATTACTTGGTGAATCAAGTACATACATATAATGCACAAAAATTAAAAATATCAAACGCGGACAGAGAAAATTCTGAAACACACAACTTGTACAATATATAATATATTGTCGTCCCCGTACCAGATTGCTAATTTAAATATTCGAGAATAATTTTAATTTTATTACTTCAACAGAACAAAAAAAAAAAATATGCGTGACTTAAATTCTTTATATGCATTGGTTTATGCATACTTTGGAATTTTATAGTCATGTTGCCCGATTTGATGTATGTGAGGGGGAGGGGGGGGAAGGGCACAATGACACATTAAATTATACATAAATGGAAATTTCAGATTTCGAGGAAACGAAATTTGTTTGTTCCATATCAGGTGAATACGATATTTTCACATGAGCACAATCTTGGAATTTTTGTTTTATAAAAAGGAAATTCCATAATTTTTTATTTTGATTGACACAAACTACCTGTCATTCTTATAAATTATAATTTTAAAGAAGGAAAAAACATTTGTGTTATTTTCTTAATACTCACACCGTACTATCAACGAGCTTTCCCACACAAAATAAAAAATTTATAAATTTTCATTCATAAATCAAAATGTGCATATGTAGGAAAACAAAAACAATTTTTTTTTTTTTTATAAATTAATCTGAGATAAATTACAAGTTAATATTTAAATTAAATTAACATATTATGCATTCAGTAACTGTGTTTTCCTATAGATCATCAATTATTTCCTTGTTACAAATATATTATAACTTGATGATAATTATATGCAAATACAAGTTAATTTGTCACGTCTCTCAAATTTTTGACTCGACGAATTATTTTTGTTCTGTTTTTGTAGGTTATTTGTGCAAAAGAAAAAGTTTTATGTTATAAATAATATTAAAAAATAATCACGATTTTTTTTCTTTTTTTAATTCATGGAATTGACATTTTTATTGTTTAGAAACAAACAACAATAAATCGGTGAAAAGGTTTTTGGTTTTTGGTTACGTAACCGTTACAATAAAGTTACCAAAGCGGCATTATAGCATATAGAAGTATATTTATGGCATAATTGATATTTTAATCGAGTCGCGCGATTGTCATAAATATTTGGGAAAAAATAAAATTTATGATTGGCATTCATGATTATATCGATTAAAAACTAATAAATTTTATCAGAATGTCAATATCTTTAATAATATTGTTTTTTTTTAATATTATTCATACACGCAGTTGTTTTGTGAAACTGAAAATATATTGCGTAATATTATTCATTGTGTGAATTATTGGAAACGAACGACTTATTCAAACGCTCCAAACTTTTTCAATTGCAATTCCTTTACAGTTAGAGCTTACGATCGGGAATTCCTAACTCGAGAAATAGTGTTTTCATCTCCAAAATTTTAAAAACATTAATTTTATTTGAATGGCAATAAAATATTTTTCAAGCAAAAAAAAATTTAAATACCAACTTCATACAGGATGTCCGGCAAGCAAATGAAGTTAGCCCAATTTTTTATACCAGCACAAACAGAAAGATTCATCAGGCAGTACAATTTTCGTTTTATCCTAGTTTTTTTATATACGAGTGTGTATCAGTTCAAAACGAGAGTAAAATATTTTTTCTATCCCATCCCAGTTATTAAGAATTTCACTTTATTTTTCGGTTTTGGATTTATTTAAGAACCCAATTAGAAGAAAAATTGTTTTATTTCATTTGAACTACTCCGACCGGAACATAACGTTTTTGTTTTGAGTTGGCTATGGATTTGGGCCACATATGATTTTATATATGAAAAACTCACGAAATACTTTCCTGTTGTGTTGAAAATTCTTGGGCCGGGAAATTTTTGATTGTTTTGAGTTTGCCATAGATTATCGCAAATTTTGATTGACTCACCAATACAAGTCTATAACTCAAATTGCTACTATCGGGCAATTTCCAATCATCACATATGATTTTATAGATGGTAAATTCACGAAATATTTTCTTATATTTGTGAAACTTCTTGGGCCGGAATTTTTTTTTTATATTTTGTGATTACCATAGGTCCATAGATCAGGGCCAATTTCGATCAACTCACCAGTACAAGTCAATTCAAATGGCTACAATTTCCAGCGGCCCCATATAATTTTATCTATGGAAAATTCACGAAATAATTTTCGATATTCTAGAAACTTCTTGGGTTAGAAAATTTGTTTACGGTTTTGAGATTGACATAGATTAGGACAAATTTAAAATCATTTGAAGTCATTCGAAATTGGGTGATTGTAGCCATCTGAATCATAAACTTGTACTGGTGAGTTGATCAAAATTTGGCCAATTCTGTGGTAAACTGAAAACAATAAACAAATTTTCCGACCCAAGAGGTTTCAACAATATAGGAAAATATATCGTCAGGAAACAACTTCGTAAATTTTCCATGGTGATGTACATATAATATCATATGGGGTCATTGGAAATTAGCCGATTGTAGCCATTTGAATAATATATTGTACTGGTAAGTTGATCAAAAATTGCCTTAATCTATGGCAAACTGAAAACAATAAAAAAATTTCACGGTCCAAAATTTTTCAAGAATAACGGAAAATATTTCGTGAATTATCCATTTATAAAATCATATCGTGTCATTGGAAATTGGCCTATTGTAGCCATTTGAATCATAGACTTCTACTGGTGAGTTGATCAACATTTGCTTTAATTTATGGCAAATTCAAAACAATAAACCAATTTCCCGGCCCAAAAAGTTTCAAGAATATACGGAAATATATTTTGAATTTTCGATCTATAAAATCATATGGGGTCATAGGAAATTGGCGGTTTGTAGCCATTTGAATCAGAGACTTGTATTGGTGAGTTTATCAAAATTTGCCCTAATCCATGGCAAACTAGAAACAATTAACAAATTTCCCGGTCCAAAAAGTTTCTAGAATGTAACCCTTTCGAGTCCTGACTACACAATTGTGTAGAATATTTCATTACCACAATGACATTTGTTACAAAGGAGTTTATGGATGAATTTAGACCCAGCCTACACATTTGTTGATATTATTAAAGACTAGTTTGCCTTGAAAAAAATCATCATAACTAAAATCTCACTAGCACAATTGTGATGCACGTGAAGTTTTTCCTAAACTTCTCCTAAACCTTACAATTCCTTTACACAGTTAAATTTGATTTTATTAATTCATAAAAACTCGTCATTCTTGTAACGAAGCACTTCGAATACTATCATACAATTCATATTAATGACAAAATAGGGCATGTATGGCAATAAACAATTTTAGGGGAATCAAAGGAAAAGGGGGTTCCTGAAATCAATTTGTGAAATTGCACAGAAGTAAACAGAATTTTTAACTAAATTTATTCTCGCCTCGAAGTAATTCGAGTACTACCATCGTTGTGGCTATGTGATTCTAATAACTGGTAATCCAGAGCATATATGGCAATAAAATATTTTGGGGGAATCGGAGGATAAGGGGGTTTCCGAAATCAATTTTGTGAAGTATATCCGTTTAACAAAATGTTTAACTTAATTTATTCTCGTCTCGAAGTAATTCGAGTACTACCATCGTTATGGCTATGTAATTCTAATAACTGGTAATCCAGAGCATATATGGCAATAAAATATTTTGGGGGAATCGGAGGATAAGGGGGTTCCCGAAATCAATTTTTTGAAATTAAAATTATATCCGTTTAACAAAATGTTTAACTTAATTTATTCTCGTCTCGAAGTAATTCGAGTACTACCATCGTTGTGGCTATGTAATTCTAATAACTGGTAATCCAGAGCATATATGGCAATAAAATATTTTGGGGGAATCGGAGGATAAGGGGGTTCCCGAAATCAATTTTGTGAAGTATATCCGTTTAACAAAATGTTTAACTTAATTTATTCTCGTCTCGAAGTAATTCGAGTACTACCATCGTTGTGGCTATGTAATCCTAATAACTGGTAATCCAGAGCATATATGGCAATAAAATATTTTGGGGGAAATATTTTATTGCCATATATGCTCTGGATTACCAGTTATTAGAATTACATAGCCATAACGATGGTAGTACTCGAATTACTTCGAGACGAGAATAAATTAAGTTAAACATTTTTTTAAACGGATATACTTCACAAAATTGATTTCGGGAACCCCCTTATCCTCCGATTCCCCCAAAATATTTTATTGCCATATATGCTCTGGATTACCAGTTATTAGAATTACATAGCCACAACGATGGTAGTACTCGAATTACTTCGAGACGAGAATAAATTAAGTTAAACATTTTGTTAAACGGATATACTTCACAAAATTGATTTCGGGGACCCCCTTATCCTCCGATTCCCCCAAAATATTTTATTGTCATATATGCTTTGGATTACCAGTTATTAGAATTACATAGCCATAACGATGGTAGTACTCGAATTACTTCGAGACGAGAATAAATTAAGTTAAACATTTTGTTAAACGGATATAATTTTAATTTCACAAAATTGATTTCGGGAACCCCCTTATCCTCCGATTCCCCCAAAATATTTTATTGTCATATTTGCTCTGGATTACCAGTTATTAGAATTACATAGCCACAACGATGGTAGTACTCGAATTACTTCGAGACGAGAATAAATTAAGTTAAACATTTTGTTAAATGGATATAATTTTAATTTCAAAATATTGATTTCGGAAACCCCCTTATCCTCCGATTCCCCCAAAATATTTTATTGCTATATATGCTCTGGATTACCAGTTATTAGAATTACATAGCCACAACGATGGTAGTACTCGAATTACTTCGAGACGAGAATAAATTAAGTTAAACATTTTGTTAAACGAATATAATTACACAAAATTGATTTCGGGAATCCCCTTATCCTCCGATTCCCCCAAAATATTTTATTGCCATATATGATCTGGATTACCAGTTATTAGAATTACATAGCCATAACGATAGTAGTACTCGAATTACTTCGAGACGAGAATAAATTAAGTTAAACATTTTGTTAAACGGATATACTTCACAAAATTGATTTCGGGAACCCCCTTATCCTCCGATTCCCCCAAAATATTTTATTGCCATGTATGCTCTGGATTACCAGTTATTAGAATTACATAGCCACAACGATGGTAGTACTCGAATTACTTCGAGACGAGAATAAATTAAGTTAAACATTTTGTTAAACGGATATAATTACACAAAATTGATTTCGGGAACCCCCTTATCCTCCGATTCCCCCAAAATATTTTATTGTCATATATGCTCTGGATTACCAGTTATTAGAATTACATAGCCACAACGATGGTAGTACTCGAATTACTTCGAGACGAGAATAAATTAAGTTAAACATTTTGTTAAACGGAAATACTTCAAAAAATTGATTTCGGGGACCCCCTTATCCTCCGATTCCCCCAAAATATTTTATTGTCATATATGCTCTGGATTACCAGTTATTAGAATTACATAGCCACAGCGATGGTGGTACTCGAATTACTTCGAGACGAGAATAAATTAAGTTAAACATTTTGTTAAACGGATATAATTACAAAAAATTGATTTCGGGAACCCCCTTATCCTCTGATTCCCCCAAAATATTTTATTGCCATATATGCTCTGGATTACCAGTTATTAGAATTACATAGCCATAACGATGGTAGTACTCGAATTACTTCGAGACGAGAATAAATTATGTTAAACATTTTGTTAAACGGATATACTTCACTAAATTGATTTCGGGAACCCCCTTATCCTCCGATTCCCCCAAAATATTTTATTGTCATATATGCTCTGGATTACCAGTTATTAGAATTACATAGCCACAACGATAATAGTACTCGAATTACTTCGAGACGAGAATAAATTAAGTTAAACATTTTGTTAAACGGATATACTTCACAAAATTGATTTCGGGAACCCCCTTATCCTCCGATTCCCCCAAAATATTTTATTGCCATATAGCTCTGGATTACCAGTTATTAGAATCACATAGCCACAACGATGGTAGTACTCGAATTACTTCGAGACGAGAATAAATTAAGTTAAACATTTTGTTAAACGGATATACTTCACAAAATTGATTTCGGGAACCCCCTTATCCTCCGATTCCCCCAAAATATTTTATTGTCATATATGCTCTGGATTACCAGTTATTAGAATTACATAGCCACAACGATGGTAGTACTCGAATTACTTCGAGACGAGAATAAATTAAGTTAAACATTTTGTTAAACGGAAATACTTCACAAAATTGATTTCGGGGACCCCCTTATCCTCCGATTCCCCCAAAATATTTTATTGTCATATATGCTCTGGATTACCAGTTATTAGAATTACATAGCCACAACGATGGTAGTACTCGAATTACTTCGAGACGAGAATAAATTAAGTTAAACATTTTGTTAAACGGATATACTTCACAAAATTGATTTCGGAAACCCCCTTATCCTCCGATTCCCCCAAAATATTTTATTGCCATATAGCTCTGGATTACCAGTTATTAGAATCACATAGCCACAACGATAGTAGTACTCGAATTACTTCGAGGCGAGAATAAATTTAGTTAAAAATTCTGTTCACTTCTGTGCAATTTCACAAATTGGTTTCAGGAACCCCCTTTTCCTTTGATTCCCCTAAAATTGTTTATTGCCAAACATGCCCTATTTTGTCATTAATATGAATTGTATAATAGTATTCGAAGTGCTTCGTTACAAGAATGACGAGTTTTTATGAATTAATAAAATCAAATTTAACAGTGTAAAGGAATTGTAAGGTTTAGGAGAAGTTTAGGAAAAACTTCACGTGCATCAATTGTGTAGGTTCAATTAGTGATATCGGAACGTTCAGGAAAATTAAATGTTAACGAATTTTCCTGAAATTTTCACAAGTTATTCAGAATTACCTAAATAACTAGAAAATTTATTTAGTTTTCCAAAAAAAATTATTTTGTATACGAAAATTGGCACCTACACATTTGTGCTTGTTGAACTTAAATCTATGTCACTTATATTAACTGAAAATCAAATCTATTAAAAATGAAAAACATTTTCGTATTTTTATTTGTATTTAAATTCAAGTATCACATGAAGCAGTTCCCAGCGGTTTTTAAACAATCCACAGTCGGCCAATGTTCGTAACCGTCATACCGTTTATCGAAACATGGAAGAGGCGAACATAACCTCCGAAGAACCGGTTCGGTTACTTCGTCTTCTTGCTCACTGCTGCTGTCTCTTCTTTTATGTTTAGCACAAGAAAGTAAAGCACCAGCCACTTCCAATTTAAATTAAAGGAGATCCATGTGTTGTTTTTTTAGCACGCCAAGACGCAAGATATCGGCTTTAAATGTCTATATTTGGTCTTTATAAAGGTGCGGTAATATTCAAGCACTTGGTCTATAATGTCGACCCCCCCCCCCCTCCCATATTTCTGTTGTATATTGATATAATTTGTGGACATGGAACACTTAAATAAGACTTTCATTGTTTATTCCAACGTGTTACCGTTGTTGATGGGTTCGTCCCAGCTACAGACGAAAGTGCGGTAACACATTTAGTGTCTTTCCACTTTACGACGGTCAATTCGTGGGTTCCATTGTTTTGAACAAATTCCTGGTTCTCGCCTCTTTCCATAAGCCTGTCCAGCTTGAACTTAATATTTTTTAGTCGATTCAATTAGACAATTTAAATTATTATTTACCTGTAGAAAGGTATCCCAAATCAAGAAGTTTATATACAAGGGGCTGTTGTAAAGTACCGATCCAAAAATATGTGGTCACCTTTAGGAATAGTCTCGACAAGGCGCATTACCACTGTTGCTCCCAAAATGGTAAATATTGGTGTTCGGTAAACTGACCAGGGCACCATATATTTTGTGGGTTTGTTATTTGGCCGCCTGTAATTTGATCGACATTATCTTCTTCATGTGCTATCGTGCTTTCGTCACTGGAGCAATTATATTCCTTTCGCTCTATTCGCTCAATATTATCGTCAAGGACAACGTCATCCCCTGAATCAGATGCTGAATCTTCCAAAAGATGTGAAAGATCGGCTTCGGTTATTTGGCACTCGCCGTCTTTGTACAAAACTAGAAAAAACAAAATTAAATTAAAATACAAAGGTGACGTTCAATATGCACAATTGTGCAATCTCATTTTTAAAAGCATTTACCCATTTAATTAAAATATAAATAATTTTTATGATTTTATTAACAAAAACTACGATATTTAATCTTCAGTATTTCATAAAAAATTAATTAAATAATGTTTTATTTCATATATTAATTTGTACTCACCTTCGTATAGTCGACTCATTGTAAACTAATTACTTTTTGAGGTTAGAAAATAGATAGAAAAGTTCACATTTTTAATAATTTTGTGACATTTTAAGTTAAATCAATTACTTTTACAATAGATGGAAGCACCGTTCAGTGAGAAGTTTAAATTAAAAAATAAAACAAAACGTCTTCCTTTCCCACACAAATGTGTCAGTTGATCCATGATTAACCTTATAATAGAAAAATATTTAACGACATACTTTTTTACACAAATGTGTAGGTTGAGCTTTGGTTCCTTTGAAATTGCAAACACTACAGTGTTTATAATATTACGGTTTTTTACCTACACATTTGTGTGTACTGAACTTATGTTACAATGATTTTTTTGTTTGTGCTGAACTCGAAAAGGGTAGGAAAATATTTCGTGAATTTTCCATATATAAAATTATATGGGGCCCAATTCCATAGCCAACTCAAAACATAAACCGCATGTTCCGGTCCGAGTAGTTCAAATGAAATAGAACAATTTTTCTTTTAATTGTATTCAAATAAATAAATCCAAAACCGAAAAATAAAGTAAAATTCTCAATAACCGGGATGGTATAGAAAAAATATTTTGCTTGCGTTTCTAATTGACACAAATAATAAGACGAAATTATATTGCCTGATAAAACCTTCTGTTTTTTCTGGGGTGGAAAACTGGGCTAACTTTGCACAATTATGTCCATCGCTGATGATATTATATTAAAGGGGTGATTAAGGAAAACATTTTGAGTATCCCGTATTATAAATGCGAATATCACACCACTATACCCATGTTTCAACACGACACCATAATTCTACCCCTCCAAAGAAATATGTACCACCCATACTCAGCTTTTCATGAAGCCAAACAAAGCAATATTCACCCCGTAAAGAAACGAGCCACATCGATAGACACATAAGTCTAATAGTGTGATATCCGCTCCGGCCCCTTTTTACATATAACAAAATCTAGGGATGGGAAAGGAATGCTAGTGAGGAGAGACTCGGCCCGGTTACAGACACCTAAGCCGATAGTTAGTGTTTTATGACAGCATAATGACAACACAATTAAAATATTAATAATAAAATGTTAGAACCTGATCGATCTGAAATAATATCTTAAACTAGAATTTATATTTATATAATACTCCAAACTTCCGATTAACTAAATTTATGATAACATATATTTCGATGTTCTTCTGAAACCAAAAAACAAATTAGTTATTTATTTCTACTCTCACTTAGTCCAACCGCTGTATAATTTCAAATATTTAAGTATTAGCTTTCAACAATTAACAGAAATATTAGAACAGCAATAAATATAATATAATCTAAATTCAAATGTAAAGATGTTCCTACCCCTAAAAATAACATTACCATTTATTAATCATAATTCAATTCTAAGCCATAAGGCATTAATTACATTAAGGATCAATTATTAAATTCTTCTTCCTTTAGCATACCCCATCTGAAATAAAATTTTGAACCATAAGTACACTCCAGCTAGTTCTAATAGATGTCTTTACGCACATTATTGATAAAATTAGTTATTTGTTATATCTATTATCAAAAACATTAAACAGTAAATATTTGCTAAATAAATCCCTTGTTCATCACCTCACCATTTGCCTTTAATCGAAGTTTGTGAAAAAAACAAAATTACTCGTGATTCTTTTTTTAAACTAAAATTCTAAAATCAAAAAACAAAATCTGAAACACTAAAAAATGTATTTCCAATCCCTGCTTAACTAGCTATGGCCAGAAATTTAAGAAATTAATTAACTAAATCCAGGAATACCACTAAAATCAAAATTAAATAATTAATTGTTTATTACTTCATTCTGCTTAAATAGTTTAAATACTGATAGTTCAACCTTTCCATACTAAATTTAAGTTAATAAATCAACTATAAAAATTAAATAAACAATTAAATAATGAACGATAATTTAATAAAAAGCCGCGCCCGATTTTTCCGCTCTAAAAGTCCAATAATAAATAATTAAAATAATTAACAATAACAGGTAAATAATGAAGCCGCGCCCGGTTTCCTATCTGCACATTTAACTGCATCCAATCCATTCTTAATTATCAATTAAATTGTAACACAAAAATTTAATGCAATAGTTAAGAATTACTTATTTTTTTTAAAAATTTAAAATTCAAATTTAAATCATCTAATTCTTAAAACCATATAAGTTCAATTCCAGATTTACAACTTTATTAGTTATTTCCAGACATACCTCTAAAATAAAATCAAATTCATAATTAATTAATTGCTTACTAATTAATCTATTCCGTTTAAATCCTACAGCACAATAATTAAAAATAATCAAGAACACAATAAAAATTTAATAAAAGAATAAAAGTTTAATAAAAGTTTAACAAAAGTTTAATAAAAGTTTAACAAAAGTTAAACAAAAGTTTAATTAAAGTTTAACAAAAATTAAACAAAAGTTTAACAAAAGTTTAATAAAAGTTTAACAAAAGTTTAATAAAAGTTTAACAAAAGTTTAATAAATATTTAACAAAAGTTTGATAAAAGTTTATCAAAAGTTGAACAAAAAATTAATAAAAGTTTAACAAAAGTTTATTAAAAGTTTACCAAAAGCTTAATAAAAGTTGAATAAAAGTTTAAAAGTTTAAATGTTTAAAAGCCAAAAGTCTACAATTTTAAAAGTTAAAAAGTGTAAAAGTATAAAAGTGTAAAAGTGTAACAGTGTAAAAGTTTAAAAGTCTGAAATTCCAAAATTCAAAAGTCTAGAAGTTAAAAAGTTTAAAAGTTTAAAAGTTTAAAAGTTTAAAAGTTTAAAAGTTTAAAAGTTTAAAAGTTTAAAAGTTTAAAAGTTTAAAAGTTTAAAAGTTTAAAAGTTTAAAAGTTTAAAAGTTTAAAAGTTTAAAAGTTTAAAAGTTTAAAAGTTTAAAAGTTTAAAAGTTTAAAAGTTTAAAAGTTTAAAAGTTTAAAAGTTTAAAAGTTTAAAAGTTTAAAAGTTTTAAAGTTTAAAAGTTTAAAAGTTTAAAAGTTTAAAAGTTTAAAAGTTTAAAAGTTTAAAAGTTTAAAAGTTTAAAAGTTTAAAAGTTTAAAAGTTTAAAAGTTTAAAAGTTTAAAAGTTTAAAAGTTTAAAAGTTTAAAAGTTTAAAAGTTTAAAAGTTTAAAAGTTTAAAAGTTTAAAAGTTTAAAAGTTTAAAAGTTTAAAAGTTTAAAAGTTTAAAAGTTTAAAAGTTTAAAAGTTTAAAAGTTTAAAAGTTTAAAAGTTTAAAAGTTTAAAAGTTTAAAAGTTTAAAAGTTTAAAAGTTTAAAAGTTTAAAAGTTTAAAAGTTTAAAAGTTTAAAAGTTTAAAAGTTTAAAAGTTTAAAAGTTTAAAAGTTTAAAAGTTTAAAAGTTTAAAAGTTTAAAAGTTTAAAAGTTTAAAAGTTTAAAAGTTTAAAAGTTTAAAAGTTTAAAAGTTTAAAAGTTTAAAAGTTTAAAAGTTTAAAAGTTTAAAAGTTTAAAAGTTTAAAAGTTTAAAAGTTTAAAAGTTTAAAAGTTTAAAAGTTTAAAAGTTTAAAAGTTTAAAAGTTTAAAAGTTTAAAAGTTTAAAAGTTTAAAAGTTTAAAAGTTTAAAAGTTTAAAAGTTTAAAAGTTTAAAAGTTTAAAAGTTTAAAAGTTTAAAAGTTTAAAAGTTTAAAAGTTTAAAAGTTTAAAAGTTTAAAAGTTTAAAAGTTTAAAAGTTTAAAAGTTTAAAAGTTTAAAAGTTTAAAAGTTTAAAAGTTTAAAAGTTTAAAAGTTTAAAAGTTTAAAAGTTTAAAAGTTTAAAAGTTTAAAAGTTTAAAAGTTTAAAAGTTTAAAAGTTTAAAAGTTTAAAAGTTTAAAAGTTTAAAAGTTTAAAAGTTTAAAAGTTTAAAAGTTTAAAAGTTTAAAAGTTTAAAAGTTTAAAAGTTTAAAAGTTTAAAAGTTTAAAAGTTTAAAAGTTTAAAAGTTTAAAAGTTTAAAAGTTTAAAAGTTTAAAAGTTTAAAAGTTTAAAAGTTTAAAAGTTTAAAAGTTTAAAAGTTTAAAAGTTTAAAAGTTTAAAAGTTTAAAAGTTTAAAAGTTTAAAAGTTTAAAAGTTTAAAAGTTTAAAAGTTTAAAAGTTTAAAAGTTTAAAAGTTTAAAAGTTTAAAAGTTTAAAAGTTTAAAAGTTTAAAAGTTTAAAAGTTTAAAAGTTTAAAAGTTTAAAAGTTTAAAAGTTTAAAAGTTTAAAAGTTTAAAAGTTTAAAAGTTTAAAAGTTTAAAAGTTTAAAAGTTTAAAAGTTTAAAAGTTT
Organism: Tipula vernalis; assembly: GCA_958295665.1. Lineage (NCBI taxonomy): Eukaryota > Metazoa > Arthropoda > Insecta > Diptera > Tipulidae > Tipula > Tipula vernalis. The sequence goes on along the minus strand of OY282559.1, from coordinate 360,430,202 downwards.
AAAAGTTTAAAAGTTTAAAAGTTTAAAAGTTTAAAAGTTTAAAAGTTTAAAAGTTTAAAAGTTTAAAAGTTTAAAAGTTTAAAAGTTTAAAAGTTTAAAAGTTTAAAAGTTTAAAAGTTTAAAAGTTTAAAAGTTTAAAAGTTTAAAAGTTTAAAAGTTTAAAAGTTTAAAAGTTTAAAAGTTTAAAAGTTTAAAAGTTTAAAAGTTTAAAAGTTTAAAAGTTTAAAAGTTTAAAAGTTTAAAAGTTTAAAAGTTTAAAAGTTTAAAAGTTTAAAAGTTTAAAAGTTTAAAAGTTTAAAAGTTTAAAAGTTTAAAAGTTTAAAAGTTTAAAAGTTTAAAAGTTTAAAAGTTTAAAAGTTTAAAAGTTTAAAAGTTTAAAAGTTTAAAAGTTTAAAAGTTTAAAAGTTTAAAAGTTTAAAAGTTTAAAAGTTTAAAAGTTTAAAAGTTTAAAAGTTTAAAAGTTTAAAAGTTTAAAAGTTTAAAAGTTTAAAAGTTTAAAAGTTTAAAAGTTTAAAAGTTTAAAAGTTTAAAAGTTTAAAAGTTTATAAGTTTAAAAGTTTAAAAGTTTAAAAGTTTAAAAGTTTAAAAGTTTAAAAGTTTAAAAGTTTAAAAGTTTAAAAGTTTAAAAGTTTAAAAGTTTAAAAGTTTAAAAGTTTAAAAGTTTAAAAGTTTAAAAGTTTAAAAGTTTAAAAGTTTAAAAGTTTAAAAGTTTAAAAGTTTAAAAGTTTAAAATTTTAAAAGTTTAAAAACATTAATCACTTTTAATTGTATTTAACATATTTTTGTAATTCTACACCTATTTATTTAACATAAATTAATTTTTACTAATGAAAAAACATGTGAACTCTAACTCAGGGCTACCTACCCATCAGGACAACATTTTGAGGTTTTATCATGAAATTCGTAACCATTTGAACGTTTATCGTCAAACCGGCATCGTGAATGCCTTTTAACCGGTAAATTTCCATCAGAACTTATTCATATCACATGTATTGAGCTGAAGCTGATGGCATAAATAATTTGATATCAATATTTCGACTAAAGAATAAACTTATTCATAATTGAATTCAAACTGATTCTCGTTATAATGTTATATATTAGAGAGACTATGATGCCCCTATGTTTAGACACCTAAACTGTCCCTACCTCTAAAGTACAACGTGAGGGGTGATACGATTCACGCTATTAAATTGGGGTAAAATGGAATTTTCTATTTTTCTTAGGTCAATGTACTCCCGTATCATTCATTTAAATTTCAAAGAATTCCTTTACAAATATTTTAAAAATTTTGGACTAATCAAGTAAATGTCTCATTGGACGAGAATTATTTTGTTTTTAATAGAGGTATATAGTCTAAGATTTGGTGTACGTTTTGTTAAAACAATTTTATATCGGCTGAAAATTTATGAAAAGGAACTTTTTCAACCCTAAGAATGGTCTCAAACGCCATACTTGGCAACTTCAGGCCTGAGTCGCCTTACGATTTTTTAACATGTATGTTATAGACCTATTTAGGCGATCTAACCCGATCAAACCCAATCGGACCAGCCCCTTAATTTATATTTTATTTTAATATCATTGGAAATACACTGTAAAAAGGACAGGCGGTGTAGAACATTTCAAATGTAACACTCAATCATAAAAGCAACTTTACATACGCCTTACGACAGGTCAGGTCATGCCAAATCGTCGGTAAATTTATTTATTTAATTTTTTATAACGTATATTTTAACTCTAAAATATACGTTATAAAAAATTCAACCGACATACGTCCCTTTGAATTGCCAATATTTTAATGGAACTTTCTGGGCTGGCTCACACTCGGAGCTCAGTCGGTATAAACTTTTTGAATAAAACGTTCACCAGTTCTCCTACTAGTGGACCAAGCAAGCAATCACAAAATGTTCTTTTCTTTGTGAAAGCATGTATGGTCAAATATTGAGCTATTTTATTTCTACGTTTACTAAAAAATATTTATTGGCTTATCTGTTTTTGCTTTATCAAATTTTAAGCTAATTATGTTGGATTACGGATTACTGAAATAAAAATTAAAAATATTTGGAAAAACTTTTAAAATATGTACTGAAACGAAAAATAAGTTGAAGTAATGCGAAAATATTTAAATATAGGAGCCATTCGCCTTTATTTGTTCTAAATCAAAAAAAATTTCCAACTAATTTTTTGGTTTAGATTTCCAAAAAAAATTATTTATCTAAGAATCCTAAGCCTACAGTAATCAATATGGCTTAGGATTCCCAGGTAAACAATTATTATTATTATTATTATTTTTTTTTTGGAAATCCAAATCAAAAATTGACAGAATATTGGAGTGCGCAAAAATAAGATGTATTTGAATTTTATTATCTTTAAATTGCAATATTTATTTTATAAATCAGTTCAATAAATAAATATTCAGTTCAATAAATGTTTCTAATTCAATATTTTTTTTTTTTATGGTTTAATGTAACATAACCCTATCTAAATATCTGTCAGCTTGTAGCCCAGATGGTTTAACTAATGAAACTGCAAGTTCATGTTTAAACTTTTTTCATAAATTTTGAGGTCCCAGCTCCCATTTTTAATTTTAAAATCCGGTCCAAAAAAATCTTTTTGTATTTAAAAATGAAATAAACTGAACAAATTCTGTTTCATTAACAATGTTTAAATAAATGCCGCCATAGTAGTTTGGAAAACGTCTTATCATTATAAAACTAAGAACGAGTACAATATTGATTTACATGTTGGTTTAGACTAGCAATTTGCTTAAGTAATTTTTACTGCCAAATCGCAGAGTAGAACAAACGTAATTCATTTTATATGGTAAACAATTCAAAAATGGTAAATAACGAAATTCCCTCGACGAAATAGCGCATATAACACACAATAAAGAATTTACCGACTGTTGCGCAAAAAATGTTTATGTACTTCCCCACATAATATTCAATTTTAGCATATTTCCAATAAACACAAAAACTTTGTTCGTGTACTCGAAGAAAAGCAACAACAACAAAAAATATTAAATTTTTTATGTTTTATGTCCTTGCATCAATCACGAGATCATTTGAATAAAACAAATAAAATATTGAAACCAAAAAAAAAAACGTTAAAAACTTCTCTTTTGTTTCATGAATTTTCCGTATGCTATGAACAATTTTTTTCTCTATGTTTCTTGTGCAAAATAAAAATAAAAAAACTTACGACTATGGTGTAATGTGAATGTTATATGAATTTTTTTTTTTTGTTACAAAAACAAATAAAAAAAATATATTTAACCGTCTTTTTGGCGCCCTTTTCTTCAACTCTGTGAATGTACAGTCAAGTTGGTTACCACTTTGATTTTGTATTTTTCACTACTTTTTTACAAAAACTGTATTGATTTAAATGAAACTGATGGATCATTTTTCCATTTTTTTTTTTTTTTTGTATTTTCTTGGATAAACAAATGTATATGGTGGTGGAAAGTTTTATATTATATTGACGAGCATCCTTCAAAGTAATTATAACCTGTCTAAATAAATGTCTGGTATGCAAACACAATATTAATCTTCGTCATTTATGGTAACCATCAAAATTACATCAAATGAGTGACATTCCAGGAAGAAAATCTTTTGTTGCTTGTTAAACTTACCACAAATCAATAAAATAAAAAATGATAAGCGAACATAATTTATACATTAAAAATTTACAAATTGATTATAAATTATATTAATACGTTTATAAGCAGCAACTGAAAGGCATGATTAATTCAACAAACCGCACCTAATCAATTCTACCACTCGCACATCTATCCTTATCGTCTTCCTCAAACCAATGAACACAGTAACAATTTATACAAATCGTACAATAACGTTTTCATGGCACCGCATATCTACCCTCGACTAAGAATGTATGTACGTATATTTGTGTGTGTATACATAAAAATAAATTTAGTTGATTAATTAATTTGCGGTTAATTTTCTTCAACGTATAAATCACTTTTTCTTGTAGTAAAATACTTACTATTATACTCTCTACTATATAAACAGTCAGTTATACCAACCTCAACTTGATAAATTAGTTCGAAATGTTTCGAGAGATTTTTATTAGACAAAAAAAAAAAAATAATAATTTATTCGTTTTACTATAACATTAGGTGTATATAGTAATTCCGTAACATGAAATTAAGAAGCGGAAAACTAAAATAAAATCAAAATACGATATTTTCTTATTTATTTAATATTAAAGAGACATTTTATCAATTATAAAAAAAAAAAAAATAAATGAAAACAGAGAAAAGTATCTAAAATAAAAACAAAAAATAAAACATAAAATAGTTTTACTGATAAAAATTGATAATTTCGTTAATTAATGAATTATAAAACATATTTAAACGAAAACAAATAATACGAGAATTAAAATAATTTAAGATAATAATGTTACGGAATTAATAAATATTTCGTGCTGCTGTTGTTGTTCTTGGTTTCTTAAAAAATGCATTTAAGAAATTTTTTTTTTTGTACAAATTTGTTGTAACGTATGTTAATTTATAGATAACATATGGGTGGCCCCGCAGCAAGTAAATATTAAACGTAGGTGGGCGACTTTAAAAATAAACAACTTATTAGTCAATTTATGTGAAATTATTTGTATTTCGATTGTAAATATAAATACTGAGAGTATGCAATTGTTAGCGTATATAATTGGAAATGAGGTGAGGTATTTTTTTTTTTTTTTTTTTTTTTGGCAGTTCGATAAAGTATTTATCTATACATAAAGTACGATGAGTGTGTTGTTTTGTCTAAATTAATGGATTGTGTCCTTAGAAAAATATTTTTTCAAACAAATATTTTAAGTAATTTGCAGTTCTTTGACTCTCCCACTAATTTATAGTATTGAATCACAGCCAGGAAATTTCTGAAATGAAATCATTGTAGTTTGGTTTTATAAATGTACTTTGAGAGCAAAGAACTAAATCACGGTTGTCGCTTTGTGAAGATATCATGAATCAATCGGGCCCATGTTGCAAAAATTACCAAATTTGTTCGGTTTATTTGATTTTTTTTTTTATTTTTATTTTTTTTTTATGCGGGGTCAGCTATACTAGCCCTGTGCACCGCGACCACTAAGGTATATTGAGGAATTTAAGCCTTTTATAAATTATAGCATCACACGTGAATAGTATTATTATTATTAGGGGGGGGGGGCATGCGGGCGATTAGCCACTTCGCACTGCGACCTAAAAGATCTATTGTGCTGGCCCTGCTTAATTATCCGTCAAGTCAATATTCAGGTTCTTAATGAACCTGACAATACTGCCTCCCGGTGATACATACTATCTGGGCTTATTGTTATTCCTCCTAGATGTTTACTACAGCATGTAGTTCCGCTAGAAAGACGGTAGCATTGGAGCTCAAGGACCTCGAGAGGGTTGTCCTACTCCCGTATATTCCTACTTCTGCCCCGTATTCCATTTGATTTTACTCTTACGAGTTGCTGGGAATTGCAAATCACCTGTAGGTCACCCAGCTTTACTACAGGAAGGCTAAATCAAACTGGAGGGTACCTGGTATCCAGAGTCCGCATATTTTGGGCTGATTAACCTATCAGCCATTCATCCATCGGCATATGCTGTTCCAACTTAGATAGGGTTTTTTGTCAAGGTTTTCTCCTTTAGCGCCGTACTTTAGCGTGTGCCAAATGGCCAAAAATGTGCCAAGTGGCCTTAGTTACGAGTGGTTGCCACGAGGAGGCAGTACGTATACTTGCGAATTTTGAACAGGTTACCCCTTACACAATTGTACCCATCACTCAGCTGCCTAATGACAAGACCAGAACAGCTCACGTGATTCGCACCCTACTGGAAGGTTACGGAGCTGGTAGATTAATCTACTCAACTTAGATCCCCCCCTACAATAGACGCCAAACCACCCACGTGAATAGTAGATGATCGGGTGTTTCACTTTCCAGGTTGCAGAATCTACAACGGTCTGTAGGGGACTTTCCCATTTTTTCCAGATGTCCATTAAAAAGGACATGTCTTGTTAAGTACAATATGAGGGATTTTAGAGATTGTCTATCCATCTTGATTGCCTGATCTAAACGTCTAATATCATAGCTTAATAGTTTTTTGGTGTGTCTCATCCTAATGGAGGACTCCCAGAATATTTTCGAATGTTTTTGTTCCCAATTCTCTATGCCATTTGCCAGATGGCTCTTGGAGTAACCAATACTAGGCTCGGGACCAAGGAAAGAGCTCTCCGCTGCCTGTTTTGCACAGCGGTCTGCCGCCTCGTGTCCTTGTATATCGGAATTGCCGGGGGACCACAAGAGGGTTACTTTATTCTCCCTGCTGAGTTCTAGAAGTTTGCGATAGCAGCTCCAGATTATTTTGGAATAGAAGACAGATGCTCCTAAGGCAAGCAATGCCGCCTGGCTGTCCGATATTACGTAAATCTTGGTTTTTCTATATTTTTTTGTAAGACATCGAAGCACACATACCTCGATCGCAAATATCTCTGCTTGGAAAGCTGTGGGGGTTTTACCTAATGGAATACAGAGTTCGAGACCCGGTCCGATTTTACCTGCACCCGTACCCACCCCTGATTTTGAACCGTCAGTGTAACATATGGAGGCGTGAGTTTTAACCATCACGTCTGATAGTTGGATTATTTCCTCGTCCAGATTCAATTTCTCCAGGATGCTATTATGTTCTGTTCTAATAGTTTTAATTTGAAATGTTATTTTTAGATTGACTGCCCTTGAACCAGCTACTCTTTTAAGGTGCAGGTGTAGTGGTGAGAGCCCCAATAGCTTCTCAACAGCAGCTGTAGGCCAGGTTTTCATTGCTCCCGTTACACTCAAACAAACTAGCCTTTGGATCCTATCCTATATTGAGTAGGCTTCACTTTGCTCTGACTTAGGCGATTACACAAACGCCGCATAAAAGATTATTGGTCTTACGATGGTTAAGTATAACTAAAGTGTCATTAGGGGATTCAGACCCTACATTTTGCCAATCATTCTTTGGCAAGTGAAATGCACCGTATTTGCCTTGTTTATGATATATTTTAAAAATGGGTTCCATGTCAGTTTCTGATCAAGTACCACTCCCAGGTACTTAACCTCCGTCGCTATTTGGAGAATTTTCCCATTTAAAGATACAAAGTACAAATAATTTTGGTGGGGTTTACTCTAAGGCCCGTCTCAATACACCAGTCGCTTACCAACTCGAGGGCATTTTGCATACGTTCCGGTATTGTACTCTTGAATTTCCCCCTGACCATTAAGGCTAGATCATCCGCGTAAGTGATATTCGAGAAGTGAGAGTTTTTTATTCTTATAAGTAGTCCATCCATCACGAGCAGCCACAAAAGGGCTAAGACAACTCCCCCCCTGGGGACAATCCCTGGTAGCTGCAATCGTGATGGTTTTATCACCAAAGGAGGCCGTTATTCTCCTATTTCTAAGCATATTGATTATCCACCCTATGGTAGAGGAGTCTATTCCCCTTGCATGTGTTTGTTCTTGAACCATTTCGAACTTTATATTGTCAAAAGCCCCTTGAATATCGATGAAGATGCATAACAAAACCTCTTTATTCCGAAGTGTATCTTCGATATTTGTTGTCAGCTCATGGAGCGCTGTTTCTGTCGATCTCCCAGTCTGAAATGCAGGTTATATGAGGTCTAGAAGATGCCTTAGGAGGGCATTTAATCTAATATATAGGCTTAGTATCTTCTCCATTGTTTTCAGAATAAATAATGTGAGGCTATTAGGTCTATAAGACTCGACGTCCTCTGCGGATCTTCTTCCCGTTTTCGGGATAAAAATCACCCGCACCCCCTCTAGCTTCTTAAAACATATTGTAAGCTGTAGCTGGCTCTAAAGAGTCTAATCAAATAAAGCAACAGTATTTGTAGGCCTTGCTGTAAAAATGCAGGATATATAAAATCCCCTTCCGGCGATTTAAAGGGACTAAAGGAATTGATGGCCCATTTTATTTTTCCGGGAGTAAAGATATCTCTTGAAAAGCTGTAAGTTTCCCTTTGAATCAGGTAGGGATGCACACTGTCTACATCGAGGTCTTCCTGGCCTCCAAGGACAGTACATTCTGGGAATAGTCCTTTCACCAGGCATTCGAGAGTTTCCTCCCTGGATGAAGTTGTCTCTCTATTCGATTTCCTTACAGATCCCAACGGATTTCTGTGGTCCAAGGAGAGTGCCTTCTGAAGTCGACAAGCCGCAGGCAGCCTATCTATTTTTTTACAGAAGTCTCTCCAGCTCGACCTCTTGCTTTTACTAAGAGCGACGTTATGCTGGGTAAGAGACATTCGATAGGTTGTCTAATCGTTTGTCCTTTTAGCCCTGTTGAAAAAATTACAAACCTCTCGTCTTTTGGTTTTAAGGGTGTGGAACGTCCCTTGTCCCCCTAATACGAACCAGGGGTGCGCTTGAGTGGTAGGCATTAATAATTGCCTCGGTAAAATTGTTTGAAACTCTTTCGAGATCCTCAATGGAGTTGATGTTGTTCTGTAGACCAGTTACTTTATCATAAAATCTTTCAATATAGCCTGGCCAGTTAGTACGTTTTGGTATTCTTACTACCGATTCGTTTTTTGAAGGGGTTTTAATATCAAACCTGATATACATATGATCCGAGAATTATGCTTCCTTTGACACATGCCAGCCCAGAATTCTACCAGAGGTACCCATGTCAGACAGAGTAAGATCTACGAGTAGCTCCTCCTTCCTGACTACACTCACAAAAGTCGCATCGTTCTCTTTGTTATTAATGATTATATTTTTTTTCAAACAAAATTCAAAATGTTGCTTCCTGTGATATTCGTGTCACTACTTCCCCAGACTATGTGGTGTGAATTTGCATTTCAACCGATGATGAAATTTTGGTGATGAGTCGTGCAATAATTACCGAATCTCTGTATCAGTTGTGGAGGTGGGTCATTTTCGTCCCCGGGAAAATATGCTGAAGCACAGTTGAGCGTGCTTTGACCTCCTTGAGGTAAAGGCGTCTCTATCGATATCCCTGATATGTCCCTGGAAATAAATTCAATAATGGAGAATATATTAAGGGTCGAGCGACAAAGAATTGCTCTCCTTTGATTTTTCCATTGTGGGCCCACGGCTCCTAGATGAGCGCTATTTCTCAGTCCTTTATTTAGAAAAGGCGGCTTAGGTTATAATTGGCCCCCTTCGATCGATGAAGATTTATCTGCACACATCTCAAGGATGTATGGTGTGTTGAATTGTGCAGCATCTTCCTGTTTATTTTGCTATTGGCTCTGAATAGCCTTGTTCTCCTTTTTTGGGCAGTGATTGTGCCACCCTGCCTCTTGGGCTCAAACCGTGGCTTTTCACCTTCTCACTCTGGCTCGGTCTTGGCCTTGTCACGCCTGATGTGCTAGGCTTATTCGTCCTGCCATGCTCAGTGGCAGTTCTGACGCGTTCCACGTCTTTCGCCACTGTTATCTTTAGTGGTTCTGGTCCCCTCCGCACGGCCGCTCTTGTGGTACACGCATCCCTTGCTTTCTCCTTCTTAGGGCGAAAGTGTACGGCACCGAACATCTAATTTACCCAATAATTGGAGCATTTAAGGATCTCCGCGGATTTGTGGGAAACGGATATTGTCACCTGGAGGAGATGGTCCTTCCGCTTCTTCCTAGCCACAACCTTCCAGTCCGCTCCTCTTAACTCTTTATTCTGAATCGCCAACCGGCGAAGTATCTTCTCATCCGTCTCCTTACCACAGCGTGGCAAAGATTTTAGGGCGAGGAAGCTCGTCCTCCCTGACCTTTTTAATGGTTGCCCCCGCACATACATAGCTTCAGTTCGGGTACGACGGCTGTAAGCCACGCCGCCGTGTCCTCGTCCGCACACTGTGAGCCATCCGTTCTTAGTACGGCAGCCCAGGAAGTTGGGGCTGACTCCGTCTAGCGGCAGACCTGACATTGATTCCATAATGGCATCCTGGATTTCCAGGATCTGAGTGATACCCAGCTTGACATCCGGGAAGCCTTGGTCGATGATTTCCAACCTAATTGATTTGATTGTGTAGCTGTTGCTGGGTACGGTAGTATTTCTACGACCCAAACTCGCCACGACTTTGGGGACGACTTCTGATCCCTTTGGTGAGGGGCTGCACCTCTCTACCCTTAGGGGTAGATTGGACTTGATTTCACAATACATAATTTCACTCTTTCACTATATTCTATTTTTTTTTTTGCTTTCAATTTCTTCTCTTTTCATTAATCTAAAAATTCGATTATCAAAAAATAGAATAAGAATACAATACAGGATGAAAAAAATCTCCTAATTTTGTATTCAACGTTTAGTTAGAGTGTAAAATACATTTGCGCCTAAAAATTCGCGTTCTTAAAAGTGATACGCCCCGCACAGTCATTCACCTCGATCACACTTCGAGCCGGTCCTGTTGCTATGCAATTGAAGTGTGCTTAGGTAACATTTTTTGTGCGGAGCTGAGTTCTTTTGTTGCGTCTTTTACATTTATGAATGGATTTAATTTCCTTTGAACAAAAAGCTAGTAACATTAAATTCATATATACAACACCTAATTGTGCCAAATTTCTTCTTGCCTACTAATTGAAAACGAATCGGGGACCTCCAAGTTACTTAGGCAAAGCTCTGCTCACTGTAATAAAGGTATACGATTTTGTATCGGGGCGTTCAAAAAATCGATTTATTGTATGCATGTTACCATAAGTAAGAAACCGCCGCTACCAGTAGTTCACCTTCTATCAATTGGCCCCAGATATACTGTTTTTCTTCGGCTTTGCTGCCTTCCTCTTTGTATGTCTAAAGAAATTGAGTTAGTACACAAATTGAAATATATTGCTATTTATAGAAAATATTATATTCATCACATTTCCAGAATAATATACACCTGTCCCTCAATTAACACGGTAATTAAATTCCGCCATATTACCGTGTTACTCAAAACCGTGTCAATCGCGACTAATAAATACATAAGTACAAAAAAGGTACACAAAAGTTACTTATGTATTTATTAGTCGCGATTAACACTATATTGAGTAACACGGTAATTTTGCGGAATTCAATTACCATGTTAATTGAGGGACAGGTGTATACATATATGCATTTTGTATTTGTATACTCGCGTATTTGTACAGAATATTCAAAATTTTTATTATGACTAGGTAGTTATCACCTTTTCCTCTAGGCCCTTGAACTGTACTGTGTTAAACCTTGTAAATATTGTACTCTTTATTGGATAAAAAGAAATACTCTTTGGATCGTGTAATGTACTTCTTCTTAATCTGCACCCTTTAATATTGTAACGTCGTATTCAAGTTGTGTTTACCGTATACAACAATTATATGTACGCCGTTTATCGTGATCATCTCATGATCATATTTTGTTAGTCTAGTGGTGATTGCGACAGCATTAGGTTATGCCATAATATTAATATTAATAAATTCTATATTAAAAAAGTGAGTTTGATTTCTCCCCAAATAAAACATTGGCGACGAGGAATAAAACGGAAATAATTTTTTTTATCTACATACATAATAATTTCATAATACTGAGGTAGAGTGCGAACATTCAAAGAGGATAGACGTGTTTTTTATATCCTCTTCAAAAATTTAATTTAATTTTCTTTTCTTTTTATTTTTTGTTTCTTATGTACTGATATGTATATAATTTATATACATATGTATATACATTTTAATTTTAAATTTAATTCTAATTAAATTCAAGTTTAGTGTAATGTGTAGTGAAAATAATTAAACTAAAGTGTAATTTTGGAAAATACAATCCACCGGGATGCATTTGTCAGGCAATGTTTTTTTATTTTTGTAGATAGAAAATTAAAAGTGCATGATTTTATATTTTGTGGATTGAAAATACAATCAAATTTCAATTTTTAATTACTAAAGTTTAATATTTAGATAGTATTGAAATAAATTTTAAATTATGGTATGTAAAATAAGTCGCAATAAATTTGGTATTAAATTTTATTTTTAAGACACTAATACATACTTATAATTTAGTATATAAAAGGGCCATAAATATGTTTGTGTACTATGTAGCTGTGTCGTTTTCTCTTTGCACGATTTCTGTGAAGGAAGTGTGCGTGGTTTTGTTGGTTTTTGTATTATAAAGTACAAACAACAACGAAAAAGAGAATCTATACGTTGGTTTTGATACAGCAGTCACAAGTAATTTACTGTTGTGTAAAATGGGCACTAATACATCCATACAACTTGATTCGTATATGGTAGGATTAACAATACGGTTGTACAGCTGCTTGTTCGCTCTTTACACGGATTCTGTTAAAGAAATGTAATATATTTTGTTGGTTTGTGTATTATAACGCACAAACAACAACAAAAAGTGAATTTTTTGCGTTACATAGTTTAAGTGTGTTTATATATACTATAAGGGCTATTAATACGCACATGAAAGATGGTAGAAAATATTTATCGTCAATGTGTGTTGGTGGTTTTAGTATGTTTTTGGTTTTAGTGTATAGGATTTTGTTACTTGAATGCAGGTGTATTAATCTCTTTGTGTTTTTGTGTATTCACGAAACAACTATGATATTAGCTGTATTTTGTTGAGAAATTTACAACAACAATTGCACGTGACAGAAATTAAATGATTCGAACAAAAAATTTGAATTATTTAATTCGAGCTCGAACAAATAAAATACGTAACTGCTTGAATGAAAAACCGAAGAAATACCAACATAGAATATAAAAATTAAATCGAAAAAATATTTCGCGGCTTGTTCTGTTGAGAAAGAGATAACTCCAAAATAATTCGAATTAATTTTTTCTCAACAAAGTGCAGCTATTATTGAAATCATGTATTGTGTAAGCGCAGTGGAATTTGTATATTCGACTCAAATAGGATTTTTATACTTTGTATAATCGAATTGGTTTGAGTCGAATTGGAATTGGGAGCTGTCTTGTACAATTCATTTGAACGGTTTATTTAGATAGGATTAATAAATTTTTTTACATAATGAATCAAATTGTTTTCTAATTAATTTAATTATTATTATAAATTATAAATTGTCTAAATAAATAAATAAATAGATAAATGAAATGCGAATTTAGAAATGTTGGTTTAAATTAAGTTAAGATTTGATTTTTGAGTTTAATGGTTGTCTTAATGGATTTATTGAAATTTAGATGGTGGGATGTACACATAATCGTCATAATTACGTATATGATACATCGATACATTTTTAAGAAAGTAAGGGTTAATTTTCATTGCATTTATTTATTATTTATTGTTTTATTTACTTTGCATGCTTGATTTGGCAGGGAATGAGGTCCGTAAACTGAGTTAAAATTTTGGATATACATATTTGTATTTATTTATTAATAAAGAGATAAATTTCTGAATTATTGATTAGGTTCAGGTTTTTGGTGGCGGTGATCTCTTCAATTGGTAAATGATGCTAATTGGATTTTTATTTAGGTAGTCTAATATTTTATAAGTTTTATTTTTGGGTTGCGAAAATGACTAAGTTGAAGCAAATCAATTGAATATGTACACTATCAGACATAAATATTTGGATGACATCCTGGATTAATCATTGGAGCTGATTTTGGGGTAGCTGATTTTGGTACTCGTGCAATTTACCGCTCAGTCGACTTAGTTAAAGTCGTGGGCGTTTACATCCTTGCTTATTTGTGTTGATTTGGTTTCAATAAATTTCTTTTTTTGAAACTGATGCTACCGTTTGATATTACATATTGTAGGGATTTATTTTGATAAGTTTCTTGTCGTTGCAATTATCAAAAATTATCTTCTGCTAAAATCAATCACTTTATTAATATTTAATTGTAATTTATATTAATGTTGCTATTTCGATAAATATTTATGTATATAGATTGAAATATTATACTAATTAAATGAATAGCATCGTACGTTATCTAGAATAAGGGAAATTCCCTTTTATATGATATTGTAAACTGCATTGCATTGCAAAATTATTTGAGGTATTGATGAGAATATTTCAATACTTCTTGTCAGTTTAATTTAATTTAATTATATCAAAGTGTTATAGTTTGTTCGGGTATTTTTGTCTGATGGTCCAGTTGATATTAAGTATATATAATTATATATAATACAGAAATATTGGTGAAACAGAAATATTGGTGAATTCTAGCTCAACATCCAGAAACTTCAAGCAGCAGTTATGTAGCGTAGAAAATGTATTGTTCTTTTGTTATCTATTTTATTTTATTTATCACTAACTAATTTATATAAGTTAATTTCTATTAATTATGTAGTAAAGCAATTTAATTTTCAGGGATACCTGGGAAACTCTAATTGTGTTTTATTAGTAAATATCATATATAGGTACATGTAGTACTTAACTAAATTATTAATATTCTAGACTTTTTTGCGTAGTATTATGATCAATGTTTAAATTATATTATATATTTTTATAAATAAATAATTAATTTCTACATTATTAATTTCCTTTTTCTAGATTTATAGGAAATTGCCGATTAATTTAAATTTAATAGTTTGGTTAAATATAAATTTTCAACTTTTATTTTTAAATCTAGTTGCAGTAGGTAAACAATTAATTAACTATTTACAGGAGAATGGTAACTAATGGAACAAGTGCTGTGAATTTAAATTATAACTAAACAATTTAAAATTTTTAAACGTTCTTTTGGAATTTTAGGTTAGAATTGGGAGAGTTTACATAGGCAATTTCATAAAATGTTAATTTTTGTAATTCTTCTATGTAATATATTGTGTTTTGCTCATTAATATATAATAATTAAGTTAGATTAAAAATATTTAAAGGTTTCTCTTTCTTAATTTGCTAATAAATAAGTCAATTTTCAGAATATAACATAGTTCCAGAATCAATCTTTTATATGGAGATTAAATTAATCCTGAAATTCAGAATTAGCTTTGATATTATGGTGATTTATTAATTAAAATTAGTTTTCAGAATTGCCTGGGAAATTATATATTGATTTTATTTGTTCATTCTTGATATACTACTTATAGTACTAACTGAATTATTGATGATTTTAGGCTGTTGTGGTGCTGTAACAGTATCATTTTTAAATTATTTATTATAAATTTTATAAAATAATTGAATTTTCAATTATTTAATCTCTTTTTCTTGATCAGTAGGATATTTCTGATTAGTTTTAAGTAAAATTTTATGTTTAAACGGTTTAATGTTTATGTTAATTTTTGTTGCAGTAAGTAATAATTTTTAATTGGATATAAAGGACCATTAATAAGGAAATAAGCGCTGTTATTTTAAAGTTTTATTAAATATTTTATCAGGTAAATTAATGAAAGAGGGACAAGGATGAAATTACAACATTAATAATTAATACTTTTTAAGTCCTGTTTTAGATTTAGGATTTAGGGAGTCCTGAGTATCCGGCCCTAGATTCCAGAGAAATAATCATCTAATAATGTAGTTAGATTGTGCTGTCTTGTGCTAACCTATTTATTATATATTGTACTAATAATTTACTAACTATCTATCGCATTGGTGTCTGTAACCGGGTCGAGTCTGTCCCAACTAATAATCCTATCCAATCCTTCGGTTTTGTTATATGTGTACGGATATACGGCATGGGCCCGGGAGTTTGGGAGATCCTGCTATGATGCTTGGTCGTAAACTCATAATAAATCATGAAAGTTTAATTTCAACTTTATTTTATTTAAATTTATCTTTATTTTGTTATAATGATATTTTTTATAATACAGTAGAATCCGTTTATACCAAACCATGTATATAACGAACAAAAGCTTATAATGATCATATAGTTTTGTCATATAGTTGTGTGCCTTGAATTTGCACGAACACTTATTTTTTCTTATACACTACAAACAAAGAACTACGTTTATAAACGAAAACGAATATGTATTTGATTAAAATGAACACCCGGCTATAGTGAACAAAATTGTGTCCCTTGAGTGTTCGCTATAAGCGAGTTCTACTGTAATTGTAATTATAATTATAATTTTAGCTTAGTAATTTTAGATTTTCTTAAATATTTTATCAGGTAAATTAATTAAAGGCGAACAGGGGGAAATTACAATATTAATAATTTTTAATTTAGGTTTAGGGAGTCCTGAGTATCCGGCCCTGGATTCCAGAGAAATGATCATCTAAAAATGTAGTTAGATTGTGTTGTCTTTTGTGCCGTCTATTTACTAACTATCGATCGCATTGGTGTCGGTAACCGGGTCGAGTCTGTCCCAACTAATAATCCTATCCTATCCTTCGGTTTTGTTATTTGTAAATGGGTATACGGTGTGTGCCCAGGAGTCCGGGAGACTTGCTATAATGCTTGGCCGTACACTCACAATCAATCAATCAATCAATCAATACATAATACTTTCATAATACTAATTGTGATTAATGTATTGCTATTTAATAAATTAATCAAATCAAAATAATTTTGTGACCGCATGTTAACACAAGTTTTATTAGTTACGGTAAAAATATTACGGGAAAAAAAATCGTGTTATTTGTGTGTGAGTGAGTGATCATGGCTATCGGAAATATTGAAAATTTCGATACAACGAAGATAATGAATGGGGCACATATTGAAAGCGTTTTGAACTGTTTTGTGAGGCCAATAAAATCGAAGATGTGCAATTGAAGCGGGCCACGTTTAATTTAATCACTTTTCCCCTTTCCCATCGGAAATTGCGGCGTCGTACACGTTCTTCAAACTTGTTCAACGTTCAGGAGTATGCATCGCCGATTACGGAGCCGAGCTTCGACGTCTTGCCAAAAGTTGAAATTTCCACAAGGATAGCCTAGATCGCATAACAGAAGAAACCGTTACGATCACAAGGGTGTTTCAGCTGCGGGGCCGACCATGACCGAACCTCCTGCCGATACCGTTCTACCACGTGTGAATTTTGTGGTATAATGGGACACCCCCAAAGGGTTTGTTAAAACAATGGTCAACAGCAGCAACAAACCTAAAAGCAACCAGAATTGTTCGAATCGTCGTTACAGAGAAGTGAAAAGTATTTCCAATCTTTCTGGTGTTAATACATCTGCTACCGTAAACATAAACCATGTTCCGTGTCGTTTCGAAGTGGATTCTGGTTCAAGGCATACTATTATCTCCGAGATAACTGTTAAAAAATGTTTGGAAAATCACTTCGTGAGGCAAATTTGAAATTGGTCAATTTTTAACGGAATCCAATCGATATTTTATGATGTTTGGACATTAATGTTTACTACAATGGTAAATCAGTTTCCAGTCTACCTGGGAACAAAACCAGTGTTCTTGGTATTGATTGGTTCGAGCCTTAAAAGATTTCCATCCAAGGAGTCAATGCAATCACAGACACCAGTTTTTCCGATGTACTGGTGAAATACAGCCACCTTCAGGTGGATCCAAAAGTAATTCCGATTCGTTTGCCAGCACGAAGAATTCCTATTGCCATGCGAGCAGCAGTTGAAGTAAATTAGATAAATTGGTTCGACAGAGAATTCTGAAGCTGGTCGAATACAGCGAGTGGGCTACGCCTATAGTACTTGTTCCGAAGGAAGATGGCAGTGTGAGAATCTGCGGCGATTACAAATCAACGGTGAATAAAGCTGTCACACCGCATTGTTTTCCGGTTCCATCAGCAAATCACCTGTTATCGACGATACCATACGGTTCCGTATTTGCAAAACTCGATCTCGCCCAAGCATACCAACAGCTCATCGGAGGCGATGCATCCGCGCTAGTACAAACAATTACAACACACAAGGGAGCATTCAAGGTGAACCGACTCCAATTCGGTATTAATACGGCGCCAGGAATTTTACTTCCTTCGAGGGATACGCCCGATACAGATTTACGTCAGAAGTTGATCGACATATTTCAACGATATGATCAAGCGGATATGCGTCTAAAACAAGACAAATGTCAAATTGGTTATTCATCCACCGATTTTCTCGGGTATAGAATCGATACCTAAGGTTTGCACCCAATGCAACAGAAGATCGATGCCATTAGAAACACCACACCACCAACCGATAAAGGGCAGCTACAAGCTTTCATTGGCTTAATTAATTTTTATTATTCTTTTATTTAAGGTAAGGCAACGCTTGCGGAATCTTTGCACCAGCTGCTTCATAAGAATATCCTGTGGAGATGGGACCTGCCAAGTAGCGCAGTTTCAATGCGCTTAAAGATGCCTTAATGTCCAGCAACGTGCTAATGTCATTTCGTGAGAAATATCCGTTGTTGCTGGTATGTGACCCTTCCTCCTATAGAATTGGCATCATACTGTCACATAGAGTGGGCACGAAATAACGTCCCATAGCTAACCACTCAAGAACGATAACCGAAACAGAACGACGATACAGTAAAGGTGATCGCGAGGTTTTGGCGATTTTTGCGGGAGTGAGGAAGTTTTATGATTTATACTGCGTTGGAGAGTTGGTTATCGTGACGGACCATAAGCCGCTTCTTAGTCGTTTTACCACAGATGTCCCATCACCACAAATCCTATCACCCAGAATGATTCGTTGGAATACTTTCCTGAATGCCTACACATTCAAACTCGTCTACTGTGCCGGGAAGGATGTAAGAAATGCTACTAGTCTTAGTAGACTTCCCGTTCCGCGCACTACGATCGTCACAGAGGAAGGAGAGGTGCTGCTTATAGATACAGTACACAAGCTGACAACAACACTCATAGGATGCCTCCTCTGGGGATATAGAGTAATAATTCCACCATGACACCGTGTACAAATTTTATCCGCGCCACACACTGTTCATCCGGTATTGTTAGAATGAAAGCACTAGCTCGGAATTACATGTGGTGGCCCAAACTAGATGCGGACATACAGATGGCTGTGCGCCTTTGTGAAAACTGTCAATCAAATTGTCCTGAGGTGGCACAGGTTCCCGTAAAACAATGGGAGGAGACGACAAAACCATGGTCGAGAATCCACATTGATTATGCCGGACCTCATCATCGTAAGACTTATTTTATACTCATCGATTCTTAGCTGCCTGTAGCATACAGGCTCTTCGCAAGATATTTGCCACTTATGGAATTCCAGAGAACATTGTGAATGACAACGCTACAGTTGTCGACTCCGCGATTCCGACAATTCTGTGATACGAATGATATTCGCTCGGTGTATGTGGCTCCATACCATCCACGTTCAAATTGGCAGGCGCAGATAATGGTCAAAACGACGAAAGATTTCCTTAAGAAGAAGAGTTCTAAGGAAGTTCCTGCACCACCAACATGCAACGCATTCAACGGCAACCGGCAGATGACCCGCCGAACTCTTACTTAATCGTCGTATTCGAACTTTCTTCGATCATCTTCATCCGGATAACATTCGCGTTCACAAGACCATACCAGTGGTCGACCAACCGCAAAAACTGTCTGAGGGTTCCACAGTCTGGGCGCGAAACTACTCGTCGGGTCCAAAGTTGATACCTGCTTCTGTTACAATAATAATAGGGCCTATTTCTTACAAGGCCAATCAATGAGACGTTATATTGCTTAGTTGCAAAGTCGAGCAACCGATGAACAGATGGACAATACAACTACCATTCCGATAGATGAACCTCGATCGATTCTTTTTTTTTTAAACACCTTTATTGATATGGCTACTACAATCTTAAACATTATTAAATCATTAGTAAGGTTGACATTAGTACTTATGAGATAAGCATAAACTTGTGTGGGTCCGCTGGACCAGTATCCAGTTCCCTTAAGATATAATATTCATACGGTTAGCTCATGTGGTTTGATTCGTTTGAGCCGCCTTACTTTGTTTGTACTGTCCAGTAGTTGTACGGCCTCAACGCTGGTGTGGTTAAGAAGCCTCTTCTCATGTTAAATGGCACATTCGCGGATGACATCGTCTATCAATTTTATTTTTAGATCATTGTGTTTTTCCCTGTTAGTCACAAATCGGTAAGCGTTGGTGACCATTCGAAGAAATTTATTTTGGCTACGTTGTATAATGTTTCTATTGGATTTATGAGTACAACCCTATAGCTGCGCACCTTACATCGATATTGGTTTAAAGATAGTCTGGTAGACTAGTCTTTTGCAATACAGGTTCATTTTGGAATGATGCCCAATTAACCAGTACATTTGACGTTGTTTTAATCGTATCTGCTCAGCTTTTTGTCTCACATGATGTTTCCAGTTGAGCCTTGAATCTAAATGCAGACCAAGGTGTTTTGCAGATTCAGCCTGCGGCACTTGCACCCCATTGAGGTATATGTGTAGACTTTTATTTTTGTGTCGGAGCGTAAATGTTACATGGGTTGATTTGAGCTCATTAAGCACTATTTTCCAGTCGATTGTCCGTTTAGTAACGTTGTCCATTGCTCGTTGAAGATTTTCCACTGCTCTCGGTTGTGATTTGTCTACTGACATAATCACCGATGAATGTTTTAATAGTTGTAGGTATGTCTGCAGTATAGATAAGGTAGAGGAGGGGTCCCAATACGCTTCCCTGCGGAACTCCCGCTAGCGTTGGATAAAAGTCAGAACATGTTTCTTCATGGATGACTCTGAATTGGCGATCAGAGAGGTATGATTCAAGCAGCTAGCAATAGTTTTGTAGTAGCATTTTGCTCATCTTGAATGTCAATCTCTCGTGCCAAACCCTATCAAAGGCCTGAGATACATCCAGAAATACGGTAGGGCAATATTTCTTTTCTTCTAACGCTTGCTCTATTACCGTAGTTATTCGATAAACTTGATCTATTGTGGAGTGGTTATTCCTGAATCCAAATTGAAAATCAGGAACGTTTACCATTGGCTTTAGACGTTTTAGTAGTAGTTTTTCAAACAGCTTTGATAAGGTCGGAAGCAGTGAAATTGGTCTGTATGATGTTACTTCTTAATCTGGTTTACCTGGTTTCTTCAACATAATTATTTGGGCCGTTTTGAAGCTTTTGGGTACATACTTCAATCTCATACAGGCATTAAATAAGTATGTGATCATTATGATTGCTTTGCGTGGAAGTTCCTTGAATAGACCCGGTGATATTTCATTAATTCCTGGTCCCTTTTTTTGGCTAAGACTTTTGTCGATTTCTTTAGCAATTTCCATTGGCGTGACCCTTTTAAAATCCTGATTTGGTTTGATAGGCAGTTGTTACGTCAATGTTGGATTGAGTGCCATGGGGCTGCAACACTGTTGCTAAGTGTTAAGCAAAGAGTTCCGCTTTTTCTTTGTCATGTCGAACCCAATTGCCTTGAGCATTTCTTATAGGTGGTACTCGAAATACAGGTCGTTTAAATTTTCTTGTTGGTTCCATAACAAGTAATCTTTATCCATTTCTGGACCTAGCCCGCTTAAGTAGTTGTCGAAGCAATATTCGATTTAAGGTGGTCTTGTCAGCGGGATTTCTGGTGAGATGCCATATTCTCCTTGCCTTTCTCGTTTCCTTGATTTGTTCCGTGATTTCAGCCGGATATTTGACTACAATCTCCGCTTTGTCTTTTAATTGTAGAGTAACTAGACTGGCGGCCATACGAGTGTATTCAATGAAATTGTTTGTTTGTTGTTCCAATTCTTCATTACTTTTAATACTAACTTTTAATTCAACTAGCTCTTTCAGTTTTTCTCTGAAGAGATCCCAATCCGTGAATCTATTAGTAAAGTTTTGCTTTTTGTTTTTCTTAATGACTATAGCGCTTACTGAGAACAGTACAGGAATGTGATCATATGTTAAGTCGTTAATTCCTTCGACTCTAGTGTAACTGGATGAAATACCTTTTATTATGCAGAAATCACGCAGACCTGGTATTTTTCCTGCATCCGTTGGCCAATACGTTGGCCCCCTTGGAGACAGATATTCACATTTCTTTTCATGAATGGCATTGAACAAAGCATTTCCTTTCCCAGGAGAAATTAGCCTGGAACCCCTAGCTGTATGTTTTATATTATAGTCCCCTCCAATAATAAATCTTGGACCGAGCTTATTATAAACGTTATTAAATTGTAACTTCGTTTGTGTATGCCGTGGAGGACAGTATTCTGCCGCAATATTTAGATCTGCGCCATTATATTGGATTGAGATAACAGTTGCTTGCATGTAGCTTACTCGAATATCCTCTTGTTGATTATTTTTGATATTATTTTTAATTAGTACAGCTGAACCACCTCTGGCTCTTCCACTAGGATGGGTCCAGTAGGAATTAAATCTCTTTATTCTGAAAAAGTTTTTGTTGGAGAAGTGCGTTTCAGAAATAAGTGCAATATCTATGTTGTTTGTGTGGAGAAATATTTCCAGTTCTTGGGTTCTTTGGTTGAGCCCATTAGCGTTCCAAGTTACAATGCGTAGGAACGAGTTAATCATTTGTGTGTATGCTGACTTTTTTTTGCTAGGCGGATAGAAATTAATTTCTAGTTTTGCCACCCTTTCTGTTAAGTGACCAAGTGTCTGTTGAATTTGACTAAGCTTTTTAATAATTTCAAAGTTATTAGACTCGTTATTAACTTCTATGTGTTTGTTATTTTGGTTTGATTCATCAGCAGATAATTTGGTGATTTGTGCATAGGATAATCCAACTGTAGATGGTGTGATTGTTGTTTGTGGTTTAGCAGCTTTGGTTTGTAATCGCTGTATTACTCTTGTTCTATTATTCTGTTGACTTTTAATTTTGTTCCTATATACGCAGCATCCTTTATAATTTGCAGTATGTCCTTGTTGTTGACAAAGAGCACATGAAGGCGCGATATCTGGTTGTTTTTTTCATTTTGTCGTGTGATGATCTCCAGCACACTTAACGCATTTGGTTTGACGATAGCAAAAACTCTTGGTATGTCCAAGTTGTTGACAATTCGTACATTGTGGAATGTCCCTTGTCTTGTTAGGTGGCTCAATTTTAACTATACAGTACGCAAGTTTCTTGATGTTGTATACTTCTTTATTGTTGTCTTTTTGTTTTAAATCGATGTAAAACAATGGAAAGTGTTTCCTGTCTTTTACACCATTAGTTGTGACCATTTTGTATATGTTAGTAATACCTGCGACTTCTTGTCCCATTTTTTCTAAGTCTTCTTTAATTACATCGTGACTAATGGAAGATGGTAAGCCTCTGATAACTACTCTATAAGCCTTTTCTCTCTTCAGCTGATAGGTGTGATATTCTATATTTTCTGATTGGTTGCTGGGTTTTTTTTTAATTCTTCCTGTAATTTTTTTGACATTTCTGTAATCATTTTCATTTTGAAAGGTAATTTTAATGTCACTATTTAAAAGCGCCTTAAAATTAGTTGATTCACTAGTGGTTTTTATTACTTTAAGTTGAAAAAGTTCGAAATTTTTGATATTGATCACGTTAATGGGTGGATGCAGTGGTATTTTTCGGTTTTTCTGTTCAGTGTTATTGAACACAATTTGTGTAGCATTTTTTGGAGGAGTTTTCGTTTTTGTGCGCCTGCGTTTCCTAGCATTTCTGTTATCAGCACTGGAAACTTTTTTTTGCAGTTCTTCGTCATCTGTGCAATAATTCTCTTGACTCAGAGCACTGAATTTATTATTCTGTTGAAAAACTGGAAATTGCCGCAGCAACCAGTTGGAATTATTTGAATGTTCAAGTTGACTTGATGATGGCTGAATATGGTTGAAAGAAACATTGTTAACTCGTACTGAATCCTCAGCTATGCTATTTTTAACCTTTGCTTTTAGTGTAGAGTTTTCTCTCTTAAGTTCAGCAACTAAATTGCTCAGCTGTGCGATTAGTTTCTCAATTTTTTGAAATTTATTGAACAGCTCCTCGCTGTTTATAATATTTGTTGATGCACTCGGCATTTGTTCTGATAATGAAGTTACTTTTTCAGTGGAGACTGCGTTGTTTGCAAATATTTTTTGTATTGGCGATCTGATTGTAATGGAGCTTCTTCGGAATGAAAGTTCTTCCTCGTTACTCTTTTGAGCGCTGATTTCGCTTAGCTTATTTTGGGTATCATTAGAATTTTGTAGCAATGGTTGGTCCTCCCCTAGAATCCATGGGACCGACCTCCGGAAACAGTGGATTTTCCTGAACATCTGGTTTGCCACCTAGGGTATTAATTTCCTTGTTTGTTTTATCCATTGCGTTTTGTTGTTTATAGTGTTATTACACTCGCCTCTACACAGTTAAAAAACTTCCGTTTAAATTTAATAGAAGTCTTGTATTAAAAATTATACAATACAGTGATCCATTATAATTTAAAACAATCAGCCATTCTAGTAAAATTATTATTTTTTTAATACAGTTATATTACAAAGCAATAATGCTCTATTAGATTGTTTTGTTAAGACGGATTAACTGTAATAAAATTCTTTATTTTACTCTCAGAGAGTGTTTTGATCGAAAAACAAAAATAAAAATACATATTTTCCTTTGTTTTTTTAACTTATTTTGAATATTCTCCTTCTTTTGTGTTCATAAATTATTTCATTACCAGTTGAATATTGTTACGTATAAGCAAATATAAGGCATTGTTGCTAGTTTGGGTGATTTTGTTTATTAATCATTATCAATATTAAAGAATAATATTAAACTAAGAAAATTCTAATTAATAATTAATTATATACGTTTAAGTTTAACAAAGTTAGTTTTTAATTCAAGTGACGCTGCAGTGAAACATGGACGATCTAAACCAATTGGAGTTTGCTTTTATTAAAATTTGTGTAGAAAATGATTTTAAATTTTTGAAAATAACTAAACATAATGATATAGAATTTGAATATGAGGATTTCCTAATTTCTGGTAAGCTGAATATTAAATTTATTGGTTATTTTTTTTAATTATGTAAGACTAATTAGTTTTTAGTACAATTTGTTTGTGAAACCTTTTTAAATTTATTATTAGCAATATTAGTTTTTTTAAATACTAATTCTATTAATCTTGAATTAATTTTACATTGACGTTTTAATGTTTTCAGCTGCAATAGCTTTAAATATTTCTGCCTTCGACATAGCTCATTTTGCGGATTCTGAAAGAACCGTTATAACGGCAGACATTTTTCTTGACATAATAAAACAACAATATTCCAATCCTCAATTTCATCTAAACGTAATATTAAAGGAACCCAATGTAACTACTCAAAGAAATGGTATTGTCAAAATATTTCAATATAATGCTTTTGATTGTTTTTATAATGTAATATTTAGTTTTAACTCCAGTTGCAGTAGGGAGGCAAAATGCTCGAATGGGATTAGAAATGTATATTAGTTAGGTAATTTCAAATTTAAATTTTAATCTACGTGCATTATTATCTTTTGCTTATTTTTCATTGATAGGAATTGAAAAATTGTATATCTAAATCTGAAAACTCACACGTTTTAAGTAAAATGAGCACTACAAAGGATAAATTACTTCCTATTAAAGATGTAGAAAGACGAGCAATTATACGTGAAGCAGTAAACTTTCTTGTGAAAAGATTTGGTTGGTATACGAAAAACTACCATAAATGTGCGTTAGCAGCAGCGCTTATTCAAATTTTCCCGCAACTAAAAAGCTCACAAAATGGAATTGTTAGTTATATTTTTCCTTTTGTATTCGTATACTCAGGTCTAAGGGAGCCTCGAAGCGCAAAGTTTGAATGCGAGTAAACAATTTTTATAAAATTATGATACAAAAACACTTACGTATAAACAAAAATTTTGTCTATTTATAATAACGGTATGATCCTTTCAATCAAATTAAATTTAATTAACACCGAAAATTATTTCAGAGTTAGAGATAACCGAAATTCGTTTGTAAATTTCATATTACAATCGAATTTCTTTCGTCTCTAAGTTCGAAATAATATTTTAGGTCTTAATTAAATTAAATTTTTGTATTGTATATACTCGTATATACATAAATATTTTATATATACATAATAATTTTATAAAAATTGTTTACTCGTATTCGCAACTCGCACGTGTTTTGAATGGTGTCCCTAATTCCCATTAGTTTTAGGAACTTTTATTTAATGGTAAAACTAATTCGGGTTTTATTTCAACGAGACTCTATAATGTTCGCAATAAGGCCAGAATAACTGACAACGTTAGGAAACGGAAGAGTAAAAATGAAAAGAATGTATATACAAGCGATTCTGAGGAAAACAGTTTGGTTGTGAGCTCAACTATGGAAGAGGAGGAAGACATTTTAATTTTAAAAAATTGTAACGCTACTCAACTAGACCTTATTAAAAGAAAATTAAAAGATACTCTTCAAGCTAGAATTATAGCTTTCGAAAAAAATGAAATTAATCAAATTTCAAAACAATACCCCTTTTTTTTTTTAAAACCAGAATTGGTTAGTAATTATGTTTTTTTTTTTAAACTTTCAATAGTTACAACATTTTAATTTATTTTATTTTGCAGATATTGTATGATTTCAATCTTCGTTTTCCAAATAACTCGGAGGGATTTTTAGAAAATTGGGAAACATTTTCATCAATAATCGAAATAATTTTCACAGATTGTTCAAAACAAAATTTAGAAGAGTCTGCTCTCATTTCAGGTAATAAATAATACAAACTTAATAAACTTTTATTTTATTCTTAAACTAAAACAAGAATTGTCTCTTTTAATTTTGTTGTAGAGTGGTTTCCCGCAATCAAACTAATTTTCTTATTGATCAAATTACTTCCTCAAACTGCTGCAGGAAAATCATCGGCTAAAATATCCAGTGATCGATACATCCAATCACTTAGCAAGTTGATCATTTTTAAAACGGTAATTATTTTAATATCTAATCTAATGTATTTATGGTTAAGCTATCATTTCCAATAACCATGAATATATGTTAATTATATTAAAATAGCTTTCTCTTCTTTAAATTTTTTTTAGTGCAGTATTTTTTCAACATTTTCATTAACATTTCCAAAGTAAAAAACATATTGTTGCTGAACAATACCCCAATATTATTATAATTCTAACACAATTTTTTCTCCTCTTTAGCTTAATTTAACTATCGAGGAACTTCTTGAAAAGAATTTAAGGAATCCATATATAATAGCAATTGGTGCAAATAAAAAGGCAATATCCAATTTTTATATTTGCATTGAGCAGGAAATGTTTGCCGTATCCATCGAATACAATTTTTCTAAGGTTCTGGATTGCTTTTTAAAGCTCATTACGTTTTCAATCAACATTTTCCAGTAAGCTTAAAAAATTTTTGGGACTTTATATCATCATATATGTATAAAATAGAACTAAAATATAAATTATCCAATAGAGTACTCGAAATTATGAGTAAGTTTACTATTTTAGTAATTTTATAAATTCGCTTAATAATTTTTTGCCAAAAGATAATTTATGAGATAAGTTTTTAAGGCTGAAATTTGTGATCGTTTTGATAACTAATAATTTTCTAATTTTTTTTATTTAGACATCCTAATTGTCTATTTTTTAGTACACTAAATTTTTGTTATTTGCTCTATATTTTTCTATTAGTTATTATTTATAAACGATCAAACTTATATTTACTAATTATTTTTTAAGCAACTCTGAATTCATTGTAAATTTGTGCTAATTCATTTTTAAGATATATTTTTATTTTATAACAATTTTTATTATTCATTTAGGCACAATTATTGTTTATATTTTACTAGAAACAATTTTTTAATAATTAGACACTTTCATAGTTGAAATAATTGTGGTCATTTCGAATTAACATTAATTTATAATTTTTATCGTTTTAATATACATACATATTATCTAAATTTTGAAATCAAAATGTCATTTTTTTTGTTTTGTTTGTTACAAAAAGTTCGAAAATCGTAATGAAATTTTTAGTCATTTAAAGTTAATAGAAGGTATAAAAGAAAAGTCTGAAATTAAACTAAAATGTGTAATAGACATTGATTGTGGATCTACATTTAATACATTGTCTGGTTTGCGAAGACATACTAAAAAACATTTGGAAACAAATAATAACTTGCAAGTGATGTCTACATTGATTTCAGATAATAATACACAGTCACATCGTGTCAGTCATACTGAGTTTGAAAATCGAAAGGATCTTTCAATAGAAAGCCAAATAACGAATAATTTGGAAAACTTAGAAAATCAAATAAAGCACTTTTCAAATAAAATTAATGCATTTGGCTTACCAGAAGTTGTTATAACTGGAATTTAGGGTGAGTCTAAAAAGTTGTCGACTTGCGTAAGTCATATTTTCGAGCCGTTGTCTAGACAAAACCATTTTGAATTAGCTTTTAACCAAATTAACAATCAAATAACTAATACTTTTAACCCATACTGTTCTAAATATTTACGAAACAAAATATTATCATTCAATGTTCACTTTGTTCAACCTATAGAAACACAAATTGGAACCAGATGGGAAATACGCTTTGTAAAAAAAATTAACTCTTATAAAAGAAAATTGGTCCAAAACTATTTTCAATTTATCCCAGTAACCTCAACAATCTAAGCGGTTTTCAAAAACATAAATTTTACTAAAATTTTCAAAGCATTTAACGATTCTCATATTTGTGATTCTGAATTTTATGAATATTTTTGTTGTGGAAAACTTTTTCAATCAATTAAATCTAATTTTGCCGGCAAAATTGCTTGCTTATTCAACTGTACTATGACGATTTTGAAATTGTTAAAGTGCTTGGTAGTAAAACAGTAATACATAAAATAGGAGCAATTTATTTCAGTTTCGTAAATGTTCCTAGCTTTTTAAAATCTCACCTAGAAAATATATTTCTTGTGGCATTATTTTACGTTAATGATTTGCATGGTGATTTTAATTAAAATTCAGTATTAGAGCCCATTGTAAACGATTTAAACATCTTGAAGAAGGCGTAGGTACATGTTGATGGCTTAGGATATCTACAAGGAACAATAGCAACATTGTCACATGATAACCTTGCGGCTAATGATATGTTGGGTTTTACAAAATCGTTTTCAGCCAGATTTTTCTGTCGTTTTTGTTCCTTACCGAATTTTCAAACTAAAACATGTACTGAGGAAAATATCGATTCTCTTCGAAAAGATGATTCTTATGAAAAATTAAAAAATTTCCCACCAGAAAAAAAAATCAAACTGATTGATACAAAAGGTATTCAAAAGGATCCTATTTTAAATAAACTTAGATTTTTCAACACAATTAAAAACAAAAGTGTAGATTTCATGCACGATGGTTTAGAAGGATTTATTTCACGGTTTATAACGTGTATGTTGCAGTTCTTTCTACAGGAAATTTTTTTTTAAAATATTGATAACCTAAATGACACAATTGCTGCATTTAATTTTGGATTTCGGGAAAATAAAAACAAGCCTTCAAATATAAATTTAGATAAAAGTAATTGCGGTCAAAATGCGGCTCAAATGTTATGTTTCATAAAAAATTTCCCTTTGATATTTAGTCGTTTTTATTTACCCGAACACGATCCACAATGGCAATGTTTGAGTAATTTACTTCAGATTTTATCTATAATATTATCTTATAAGGTTTCCGAATCCCAAATTTGTAAACTGCAGCATTTAATATCTCAATATTTAAACTTCATTGTTAATGGTTTTAAACAACAACTTTCTCCTAAAGAACACCTACTTACTCATTACCCCAGTATCATTAGGGAAATGGGACCAATTATTTATATGTGGACAATGCGCTATGAAGCCAAACATCGATATTTTACTAGATTAAAATCACAAAACTTTATAAATATTTGCAAAACTCTAGCAAATCGGCATCATCAAATGATTGCAAATACCTGGCTGCATTTCGATTTTACCAACAAAATAACAGTAGGTCAAAAGAAACTGGTACAGAATAATATTTATAATACTGAAAATCAGACAACTCATTCTATATCATTTTTGAAAGATAGGTTTCATTATAAAAGAGGATTTTTCTTATTTAAAAAATTATCCGAAGATATAATAACATTCTTTGAAATATTAGATATTTTAGAAATTAAAAATGATTATTTTTTTCTTGTAAAAGATTGGGTTGGACTATATGAAATATTTAATAACTCGTACAAATTAATAGAAACAAATCGCCAACCTGCCCATACTTGTCTAAAATATTATCAAGTTTTTGAAAAACAATTTTGTATTTAAAAAAAAATTATTATATTTTAAGTTATGATGTAAAACAGCTACCACCTGAATATTATTAAGTTAAAGCTTATAAGTATAATTATTTTTTTGTTATAAATTATAACGTGTAATATTTCTATGATTTGAATTATTGAAATAAAAAAAATATCCAAAAGTTATTAATTAATATTAAGTTATCATAGTTTCATTTATATACAATAACAAATATTATTGAATGGCCAGCCATTACATTCAATTTTATTAGAAAATATATCGATTGCACAAATTTAATTTTCTAATAAAATTAAATATATACTGGTGTTGAATTAAAATATAAACAACCATTAAATTTAAATACAAACTGTATATACAACCGTTAAATAGATGCTGCTTTTAAATGTAACAGTTTCATACATTATATTAATTAAATAGAGGTTGTAATTAAAATTAATAAAAGCAAATATTTAAAAACATTAATAGAGCCGGTGTAAAAAAAATTTATTGGTTTTCTTTTATTAAAATTTAATATAACTAAAATTTAAAGTTTTTAATTCTGCTTCCATTACAAATGTAATGCATTTGTTGTATTAAAATAGAATACAAAACAGTATTCTAAGTTTTAAATACTGCATAAATTAAAAAAAAATAATGACTTGCTTATATTATAATGTAATATAAAATAGCGTTGGACTTATATACAATACAAGTAGTATTGTATTTTGGATATTTTTTTTAAGTGTGTAGAAGTTCAGCCGTTGTGATACAATAAAAATGCAAAACAAACCCCGATAAACAATTTGAGAATTTGGTATTGGAAAATAACCGATGTGGGACTAGAGGACCGTACGGTGTTTTTTCAGACTTTACTTTCCTCAAGTAAAACCAAAATACCGTGTTTTGGAAAACCTTGGGCGGTCCTTAAAATTTCAACACGAAGGCTGAACCGATATTTTACAGTCCACTAGCCTGTAAAATGTAAGTAAATTTACCGAACACAAACCCGTCTAATGTAAGTGCAATTAGAATTTTGGTATTGACATATAACCGGCGTAAGTCTTAAAAAGCGAAGAGTTTTCACAGATTTTTTGTGCTTCAAACCGTACAAAAAAACTTTCTTAGGAATAACAAAGGAATTATTAATCAACCGACGTAAGACTAGCAGTTCACCAGATTTTTTGCGAGGCGCTTCTGGCATGAAGACACGCAACATTACTATAATTAGTAATACCATTAGCATTGACTAATAATCGACGTAAAACTTAAAAATTACCGGTTTCTAGCAGGCCCTTCGTCACGGTTTGTTTTTTAGTAATTTTGTCGAAAATGCCCCTAATGAAAATAATTAACAAATCCAAAGCTGTTTTTGATACTGTTAATTCATATTTATTATAATTAATTTATTATATGGTAACAAAACATGAGTACTTAAAAAATTATATTAGTGAGTAGGTAATACATTGAAAAAAAATTTAATTAAATTATTTAGGATCTCTTGAGTAAATGTGCAAACTACGTAGTAGTTTTATCTAATTTATGACCTCTGCGAAATACTTGTTTATATCTAAAACAGAAAAATATAGAAATGCAATATTATAGAATAAATATAATGTTTTAATAAAACCCCGGTAAAAATTTTGTTACAATAAATATTTCACAGATATATTAATTATAACAAAAATTAAAATAAATAGATAATAATAACCGCTTTGCAAGCAATAATTCGAAACCGTTTGGCCAAGTGCCATTTTTCTGTGTGCTTATTTTATATATAGTATATATATATTTAAAGAAAATGGCGGCTGACCATGCGGTTTCGATTTAGTACATACTTATAAACCAGTTATATTATAAATATATGAATATTCTTGTGTTGTGAATTATTTATCGTATCAAATATAAAAACACACACGAAAACCGACACTAAAATATACATATGCATTCAGCCGCCACTTTCATCTCGGTTTTTATGTTTGTTACAATAAATAATTTACAAATTTTACACTTATTACATTATATTCTCACAATATAAGAATTATTAATATAAAAATAAAATAAATATTTACTGTAAATGGTTTCACTTTATATTTACACAATACACACTTATTTTATTATACACAACACAGAATTTTTATTAATTATCACGCGTCGTCATCGACGGACCAAACCAAACTCTAAACTCAATTGAAATAAATAAATTATTGTTACATTTCATTGTGTTCTCGTTTCCGAAACAATCTCGTAACGTTCGTTATTTTTTTCTTTTATTCATTTTACAATCGGATACCCTTCGGATAGGTACTTATTTTGCTTCAATTTTTCAACTGGTTTTTACGGTCCCAAACCCATGAAGCTTGTCGCGCTTATCATCAATGTTTGTCGGGAAATTTTACAGCCCACTTGACCGTAAAATGTAAGTAATTTTACCGGACTTGAAACTGTCTATGGTACCTATTAAATAAACATTTTAGTATTGATTTATAACCGACGTAATACAATAATATCCTAGGTTTTTGACAGACTAGGTTCCGTTTTATTTTCGTGTTTGAATCGGTTGTTGGCGAAAAGTAATTTCTTTTAAATAATCTAGTTGTGTTCGCTTAATAATTTTTTCCCCCGTTTTTTTAAAAATCGGATAGCCTTCGTGTAGATATTTTCTGTTTTGCTTTAATTTTTCAACCGACTTTTTATGGTTTGGAAACCGTGAATCTTGTTGCGGTTCACAATTGTTTGTCGGGAACGTTGCCCAGGTGCTACCGCGCGGAGGTAAACTAGAAACAGTTGATGGTTTCTACATAGTTGCAACGTTGGAGTATAAACCAATTTATAATTGGCTATAAACGGTCAACGCCTACCCTATTGAAACACACCCAGCACCCGATTCTTCCGAATGATGTTCCGAATGATGTTCAACCAACAACATCCGGCATGCTACAATCAAACATTGGTCCATCATCAACCGTACCACAAGAAATTACAGTGCCAAAGAAACGAGCAAAAAAGACACCATCTGAAACCGATGAAGCTCCCCTCCGTAGATCAGCTAGACCGAAAACAGCTCCTTCTACATACATATGTGTCCTAATCAAAGGTGGAGGGATGTACTGTATACTCGTTCTTAAACTGCACCCTATAAAATTGCAACGTCTTATTCAAGTAGTGTTTACCGTATACAACAATTACATTTACGCGGTTTATCGTGATCAACTTACGATCATATTTTGTTAGTCTAGTGGTGATTGCGACATCATTAGGTTATGCCATAATACTTATATTAATAATTTCCATAATAATAAACGGGTGTTTGATTTTTCCCCAAATAAAACAGATCGCTAACACTCCACTTTCAGAATCTAGCATACAAGAAAGCCATCGACTGCCAATACAAAAACATCCATATACATTCTCTTATCGAGTGGTATAACCAAATGAGTTCCAAAGAAGTTCAAGGTTTACATTTAAATATTTATTAGGCAAATCAAATATAAATTACAATTCGTATAAAGTTGGAACTATTTACTAAAGTACAAACTTTAAATCAAATTTACTATATATGAACCTTAAACGTATTTTTGAAACTTTCCTTTTATTCACAAATGTGTTGCTAATTTCGTCAAATTAATTATAATTTAAATAATCATGAAAAACTCTTTGATTTTAAACCGCAATGAAAGTTTCACAACCGTAAAAGACTGATCATATTCATGTAATTTTTTTGAAAGATTTGAACACAACTGTGTGTTTATATTGTTTGTAAATCGTGAACACCTTTCCCAATAATGTAAATTTTCAAGCAAAAACACAAAAATAAAAATTACCAAGTCATTCATTCTCCACGCACACTGTACCACCAAAACCGATTTGCTAAAAATGTCATGTTCGGTAAAAAAAGAAAAAAATGTAAATTAACATTGGAAAAAGTCGCGTCCCAATTGCAAAAAAGAAGAAATAGAAAATTATATACGATTCCGCCTTAAAAATTAGCGTTCGAGAAAAAATAAATTAAAATATTGTCACACTTTCACTTGCTATACCATGTAATGTATTAAAACAAAACAACAACAACAAAAAATGTTTTTTTTTTTATTCATAAATTTACATTTTATGTTTAAGATTTAATGTAAACAAAATAATTTGTTATCGTCCCTCAACGTACACCGTTTTGTTTGCATATTACAAAAAAATTAAATATAAATGTTAAGTTGGATACAAAAAAAAAAAAAAAAAAACTGGATCAAATGATTGATTGTGTGTCGGGGCGCTTGAATGATCGCGGTAAAACAACTTTTTTTTTTGTTTTACCTATTTAAATAAATATAATTTATTTTATATTGTAAATCTTAAGCAATTCCTATCATAATTTTTTTTTTGTTCAACAGTCGCACAGATCGGTAGATACTGCGGGTACAAAATAAATAATTTAATCAATTTACAAAATATGCAATCACAATACCGCGATATCTTAAAATCTACGAAGAAAAAAAAAATGTTTGGTCATAAAGCTAAATACTTAGTATAGAAATACATATAGCCTGAAGGGGTAAAACAATTTTTTTTTTTAATGAGTGAAAAAATTGAATCATTAACCGTTAGGTAATACATTGCCATTAATATCACATTTTTTAAATTAATTATGAGTTTTATATTTAAATTTTAATTATTTTTTTTTGAATATTCTAACACAATTTTTTATAGTTATGCAATCTAACGTGTGAGTTTTAAACACCTCGAACCGAATTTTTAGAATGGTTGGATTTTGTAATCGATTTTGTGGTTTGTTTAAACAACTTACAAATATGAAATATTTTCACGCGTACACTTGTCTCGAAATCTGTCAAGGTATTAACGTCAGTCAACCGCCTAAATATGTACAAACAAACTAATTATACTGATTAAATATTTTGAATACGGTTTAGTAATTCTTATTAAAGGCATCTAATTTCTGTTTGGAAAGTAATAATGTGTCATTGAGTTAAAGATAATAATTTATAAAATTCCTTATTCAGTTGACCATTTAGAAATTAGATTATTTGCTCGACATAACATTATTGCGGCAAATCTAGTTGATATTTTGCACCTTTTGCATTTATCAAAAGAACACTAAAGTATACTTAAATGGATTTTTTTATTTTGTATTTGTAGTTATTGCTAAAATTAGCAAGTCCAAGACAATAAAAGCAATAAAATGATTATAACAAGATCTAAAATGAAATCTACGATAAGAATTAATAGCAAAACATAATGGAAAATTATAAATAGCGAACCCAGGAGGTGGTGACTGGATTACTAAATCTTTAATTTCTAGGCTCAAACACCGTGCTAAAGGAGTAAACTTTAAACAAATCATTGGGCTGGGTTAAGGTTAAGACTAACAAAATCCGGGAAATGAAGACAAGGAGACTCGGGTTTGTGGGACTGCCTCTAAGTTTACAAACAAATGGCGGGACATAAGCTCAAGAGATTCTGGTCCCTGCACTCGGGTTACCAAGCATTAGTTAACAAAGCGGAATCAAAGCACGAAGAAAGCTGTTTCCTAAATACCAACCTACAACACTAGGAGAAAGCCCTGGAGGGCTCCCGATAAAATAAACTACATCTCGCCGGAAGATAGGACAGAGAAAGGTAAAGCCACACTTGCGTGGGTAAAGAAAGTCATCGATCAAAAGTCAGAAGGCCCTTCAGCTGGCTTACAGGTAAAGAGAATAAGATCTCAGGAGGAAAGTCCTAATTAAAAGAACGAAGCTCCATGCTACCAGTATGAGGCCTTTTAATGAGGTACTCAATGATCAACTGGTTGTGGCTGGCAGTCATTATCCAGTCCCAAGAGGATTGTAGTATTACGCCCACCAATTGAAAGAAGGTGGATGGGCGTTTGCCACCACTTACCTGAAAGTCCTGTCTGAAAACCATGGACCTTTTCCGACTTATCGGGATAGGGACTAGTGCAGGAATCAGGTAAACTGACTGCTTGTGCAGATCAGAGATCTCTGCTGCTTTACGCTAAGGCTGTGGAGGGACCTGGCTTAATATGGCCTAAAGCCAGCATTGCTGTTATAGCGAGGGAAGAGATCCCCTGTAGGTCGAGAGCTAGAGTGGGGATCCCTTCGGAGCCTAGTGTTCCAAAGGAGCCACTGACTGCACTGGAAGTCCTCGTACTTTACAAATATCAATTGAGAAATGCCTAGAACAGATTTTGAAGGGTATGTACTGCGGTAAAATTCAGGAGTCTTCCGGGAAGTCTACGCTAAGCAAAC
Source organism: Tipula vernalis (assembly GCA_958295665.1). Classification (NCBI taxonomy): domain Eukaryota; kingdom Metazoa; phylum Arthropoda; class Insecta; order Diptera; family Tipulidae; genus Tipula; species Tipula vernalis. Next base: position 360,393,928 of record OY282559.1, on the reverse strand, counting down.
TACTATAACCTGGTCCATCTATCGCAAGTTATCTTCAACGCCCGGATAGGATATGGACCACTAATAGTACGGAATCGCTAAAACTTCTGCTGAAGACTCATTTTTCTGGTTGTTCCGAATCTTTACCTCCCAAATCAGTAGGTAATCGGGCAAGTAGCTTTGAAGGCAAAATTATTAGCAGAAAAAAGATCATGTGAGCGATAAAATGTTTTAAAACATATAAGTCGCCTGGACTCGATGGTATCCATGCGAATTTTTAACAAAATACGGAACTAAGCATTTCCTGGTCCATAGGCAGCCTAGAACTACATCACATTTCTGGTGGTCTGGGCGTCTGGTGAAGGGGGAACAAAGCTGTGTAGTAATCACCAGCTCCGAAACCTTCAGTAGAAGGAGCTCCAGCAGGCTGTTCTGGTCATGTACTAGGCAGTCCTGTCTGGGGCTCATGACCGCGTGAGGGGTAACATAATTGTGGTTTGCAAGGGTACGTGCTACCTCCCCGTGGTGACCACTCGTAACTGATTGTTTGTTTACCGAACGACAGGCTGAAGTACGACGCTAAAGGAAGGAATAACCTTGACAAAAAAAACCCAAATCCAAGGTGAGACACGTGCGCTGAGTGATGAACGGATATGGGTTATTTGGTCTCTAGCACGGAACTCCGGATACCTGGTAACCTCCGGTTTCAATAAGCCTTACCTCAGTAAGAGGCGCTGCTATAGTGGACCTACTTTTCCTCTTAACAAATCCGAAACTGCATGGATATTTCAGAAATAAAAAAATATGAGGAAGGTGCTTCTCTAAACGCACCAATCTCAGAGGATGACAAGGTCCAACACTGAGAATTTGATTACGGAAACCACGCTGTGTGATGATAGCAGTGAACATTAAAGGGCGGATACCATTGTCGGTGACCGAGTACAAGGCGAACAAGTGCCATCATTCTCGGACGCCGCATCAGTGTCTACAACTGCCGAAATTAAAAGCAGCCTCGAGGTCTTGGAACTCGAGGATAGCAAGAAGAAGAGAAAGAGACTCAGCGGAGCTGCGAAAAAGCGCCTTGCCCATCTTAAATTGGTGGGCATTCCTCACGAGGTAGCTCTGGCACAGTGCCAAATTAAAATAAAACATCGAAGGTCACTACCGCTAAACGGAGCCGGTCAGACGACACGACCCTAAAGAACACCACAGCAAAAAGTGAGAAGAAAGAGCAACCTTTGCCAACCGAAGGAAAGGGAAGCTCACAAGATGTAACAGATCCGAAGCTAGGAGATGGTGGCAGCTCGGACGAGGTAAAGCTGACCTTCAAGGACGCAGTGAAAGCCATCAGGTTAAAAATAACCGACCAAGGCTTCCCAGAAGTCAAACTAAGTATCAGCCAGATCCTGGCTGTAAAAGATAGCATCATGGATGCAGTGGCGAAACTACAAAATGGACGTCATTAGCCCGACATTTTAGGATGCCGCAAGAGGAATGGATGGTTGATCGTCAACTGTGCTGACAAGGACACGGCGGAGTGGGTTACTGCCACTGTGCCGATCCAAAAGCCATGGTAAAACGCCAACCTGAGAGCAGTCAGGGAGGACGGATTACCGTGCCCCAAAATATTTTTCGTATATCTTCCTTGTTGCAAAAACGAGGCAAACGAGAAGATACTTCGCCGCTTGGGAGTCCAGAATAAGGATCTCAGGAACGCAAAGTGTAAAACTCTTGCAAAGAAAGACAAAGATAATAATCTTCTTTAACTAACCTTGTCGGCGTCGCATGAGACAGCGGATATTTTAAAGGCCTCCAACTATAAAGTTAACTGGCTGTTTGGAGCTGTGTACTTTCGCCCCAAAAAGGATGGTGAGAGGAGTAACAGGGCTGAGAGGACACAGGCACCATCAGCAAGTAAAGCAGGGCTCAATCGCTCCGTAGAACGAGAGGCTGGTTGCCCCAGCCAGAAAGATCCTGGGAGCAAAGATGACCCAAACAAGCCAGGAACCTCAGGCACTGCACGTGGAGGACGCAAACCTGGAAAGGGGAACAAGCCTGATAAAAAACATGGGTTGAACTCACAGAGTTCCACCAAACCACGTGCTAGTAGTAGCAGCACGCAGGGCGGCTCATTGGAGGGCCCGAAAACATAAAGATCTATGCACGCGTCTGTAAGATGCGTACAAATCAACTTCATAGATCCAAGGCCGCCACATCTATTCTGAGTCGCCTCTTAAACACAAACAACTGGGACATAGCGCTTATCCAAGAGCCGTGGACCAAAAATGGAAGAAATAAAGGTTTGCCAAGTAAGACAAGTAAGCTAATTTACAACACAGAAGTAGAAAAGACGAGGACAGCGATTCTCTGTCGTTCGTCGTACAATATCTTCTTAATTTACCAATTTATTTCCAGAGACATAACTGCAGTATCATTAGAGATACCTCTATCCAGGGGAGGCATGGTCACAATTATTATGGCATCAGTCTATTTTCCCGGGGACGGTAACGACCCACTGTACAGGTAATTGGCAGTAGATTATCATTGGTTGTGATGCTAACTCACACCACACAGTCTGCTGTAGCATCAACACCAATACAAGAGGTGAGCAACTTTTTGAATGCTGTTTATAAAATAATATTGCTATAAATAATACAGCTTCACAAGCCGACCTTTGTGAAGCCATTATAAGGGAGGTGCTGGACCTTACTATGTCTGACATGGGTACCTCCAGCACAGTCCAGAATTGTCATGTATCGGAGAAAGCATCTTTGTCGGATCATAGGTATATAAGATAAGATATTAAAACCCCCTAAATAACAGAAGCTGCGGTAAGAATACCTAAAGGTTCGGACTGGGCTGTCTTTACCAATAAACTACAAGACAATGTAGGGGGTTAACAGAACTCTATCGGCTCTATTGTAGAGCTTGATAGAGTTGCTGATAATCGCACTAGGGCAATAATTAATGCCTATCACTCAAGTTCTCCTAAAGTGCGTGTTAGAGGAACTAGGGATGTTCCTTGGTAGACTTCCGCCCTGGAGACTAAAAGAAAAACTGTGCGTAAGCTCTTTAACAGAGTAAAAATAACAGATGACTGGACAGCGTATCGAACTGCCATCACCCAGTAAAAAGAAACTCTAAGGAAGAGCAAAACAGATAGCTGGAGAATGTTTTGCGGGAAGATAGACGAGATTCCGGCAGCTTGCCGACTCCAAAAAGCCCTAGCATTAGATCATAAAAACCCTCTGGGCACGAAGAAGAAAGATTAAATTCTTCTTAAAAGTTGAGTGAGATTGTTGAAATTAATTCTATCTAGGCGGAAAGGGGGGAGAGAAAGGCTGGGTTTGTTTGTTGCTGTTTTCTTCGCGCTCTTTTATTTTCGGCGAGGAGTTCCCTAATTTCCATAGGGTAGCTGTTTCCCTTGATTTTCTTTTTAATTTCAGTAGTATTTACCCAAACCATTTGTGACCTTCCTTGTCTAATTGCTCCTCGAACTGTATTGGAACCAAGAAGTTAATTTCTTCTCTTTTTTTTTTCTTTTTAAATCGTTTTTCTAGTTTACTGCGACGAATTCGAGATAATCTTTGTCTTTAAATGAATGCTTCAGTGGGCAGTAATTACGAGCAATACAAATATAACTATTTCTGGTTTTCATATCAATAGCAAGTTGGTTGAATTTCTTCTGTTTCATATTTTAACTCTTCAAAGTGATGAATACTATTTCTAATTAAAATAGCACTACCTAATTTAGCAGTCCTTCCATAGTGAATAATAATGAACAAATTTTATAATTTTTAAATTTAATAATTGATTGTCTAGTGAAGGGTGTTTTCATGATGAGCCATACATCAATGTTTTCTGAGTTCACGATCAACTACAATTTCTGTTGACAATCCAGTATAAAATTCTAAGATCTTTGACAATTTTTCTGCTTAGGGATGGCTCCCTTAGTGCTGTACTCTGGTTTCTGTAATCGCTCGTCAAACGTATTGAGTCTGCCTAAAATCAATTTAAGTGTTTGATTTATATCGTGACTCATTGTTAACTGATTGCTTCCTGATTAAATTTGAATTTTCAGCAATCACATTCTTATTTTTGATGTTTTACAATTTAATTGCAATGCTGCATCACCTGTATTTAGCCGTATAGTTTTCTCTACAGTGCACATATTTAGGCTGGACATTTTTATCTTTTATGCAATCCCTGGTATGATGTTTGCCTAAACATTTGACCCACCTGGGTTCCTTGTTAAGGTAAAGGGAAATAGGCGAAGGTTGTTACTCGGATTGCTGTAAAAGGTTTACTATCTAGCGGCAGCGGAATTACCTTGTACCAAATTTTAATTTGCGGTCATGTAACATGTCAAGGTTGTTTAACGAACAGCAAGCAAACGATTTAAATTTTTTAGTTATATTCGAAGGAGTATACATACAAATTATGAAATAATAAAACTGAATCTTTGAATAAATTAAATTAGGCTTTCTGGAAATCGTGGAAGATAAAAAATTGTTAAGAAGCATAAATACATGTTGGATTATTTTTAATATATTCAGTGATTATTCAAAGATATGTACATCTTTTCATATCGGCTTCGAATGATTTGTTTCTCTTGTCCTTTAATGATTTTTCCACTTCGTGAATATTTTACCATAAGCTTCTCTAACAAATAGTTCTGCTTTAGAATATTTTTCCATATCTCCAGTACACCACTTAACTCTAAAATAGTAAAATTAACTTATTTATTTAATTCTAAACTTAGTGAACAAAAATTATTTACTCTTCAGGATGTGATTTTGGATCAGGAATATCCCTCATAAAATTGGGGTTCAAATTTCTGTGGTATTAAGCTGTGTCTTCACGTATACGTAGAATACGTACAGTAATTCGTTGTTTTGAATCGACTTGACTTTTGTACCGGGCATATCCATTTCATCAAAATATTATTTATCTTCAACTGCGTCACCTTCCGGCAATGATGCATTTCGATTAATCGTTTTGCTTTCCAGCTTTTAAAAATATTTTTGCAGCTTCTACATTAACGTATTCCTCAACAATCTCCCGATGATTTTTAAATATTTTTATTCCGATTTTTTATTCGGAAGAAATGTCATACAACTGCATGAAGTTAGGTAAAATTTTAGTTTTTGGTTTAATAGCGACACATGTGTATAATAGTAAAACTTTCAATAGAAATTTCCAATGTGCTCCTGATAGATTGCTATCTAATAAAAGAAGCGGCTATTATTGCATAAGCTTAGATCTTTTTAGAGGCTGAATAACCCCTGAGATGTATTTAATTTGACACATTTTTTTTAAATTTTTATCAATATCAAAGATGAACATAAACATGTTGAAAGTATAGTTTAGTATAATTTATGTTTTAGTTGCTTTAAATCCTTTTGCTTTTACGTCATCAATAATTTTTTTCTGGCTTACGCGTAGAGTGTATAAACCTTGCTGAAGGTGCATAAACCTTGCTGTTCTGCTTACTTATTAGTAGTAGTTATAACATTAGAGAATATTCTGACTCCTCTGGAAGGGATGTGAAATATTCTTTTTTGTTTCACTCAATTGAGCTGGTTTTGTGATTGGTTAATTTGGTTTCTTTTTTGCTTGACTATTTACTCCGGATCCTTTCGATTACATCATCGTTTATCTTATTTTTGAAATTAGACAGATTTTGATAGATTATTCTTTGTGTTCTTCCAAAAAGTATATCACTTGGTTTTTGTTAAATGGCCGAGTGTATAGAGTAATTCGGTCTTCTTTACTGTTAGTTCCTTGATTTCAATTATCGTAGAATGGACTCTTGCGACGGTCCAATTTGTCTTACTTCTTTGTGATGTTGTCAGGTAAATTTTAACTCACAATGGTTTTATATAGTCCGTAATTATGGAACTAATAAAGCTTTATTCATTGTCCATCACAAGTATTTTAGATACAGAGAAGAAATGAATTGCTTTAATTATTTTATCATTTATTTTATTTTATTATTTAAATGAGCTTCTTATCTTTGATTTCCATTATATCGATGTGGAGGATCTCTGACGGGTACGTCGTAATGGCTGTTTCTTGGATTTCCACACGACTAGGATGTCTATCATAATTGTTGATGTTACTGGTGTCGCAGGTTTCTGTATGCTTCTTTATTAGACTAGCCGAGAGAAGTAGTATCTTGTAAGCAGAGAAATTTTCTTTAATGGCTTCCTGGAGGATTTGAATATATTCTTCATGTATTTTTATTTTATCGATTGTTTTCGGATTTAGTTTCTCTCGTGAAATTCTCTTTAGGGTTTCCTTACTTAGTTCAGGCAGGTATAATTTCTTTACAATAGCGTACTAGATCCGTCGAATTGAGGGGGGGGGGAGGCCATCAGCGATTATATTGATGCATTCCGTTTGTAAATAATTTCAATGTTATATTCCTCTAAGCGTGCTTTCCGCCTCTTTAATTTGGCATTTCTGTTTTAATTGTTTATTACCAACGTTAGTGGTTGATGATTCGTCATTATTTTAATTTTTTTGCTTCGTATAAGTAGTTTCTGAGATTATCCAGGGGCTAAACTGTAGCTAGCATCTCCTTCTCGTTGGACGACATAGTCCTCTTTTGTTTTATTCAGAGATCTAAAGGTATAGGTGATGGGTCTGTCGTTTCCTATATCGCCCTGGGATATGGGATGTTTTATTGAAGTCCGGGAAGATTAATATATCCGTGAAGGATAGTAGGCCCTTGATAGGTAAAAATGCTTGGATTTCTTCATTGTTCATGCTTATTAACTATTGAGTGCATTTTTTCCCTATTATTGCATTTAACCTTTTCACCAGAAGTTTCTCAAAGTGTTTGGACATGAGTGGCAATAGCGAAATTGACCTATATGGTGAGATCTCGTTTGATGGTTTTCTTAGTTTTGGGATCTTATTACTTCTGCAATTTTCCACAAGCTTGGCACACGTTTCATTCTAAATGCTCCATTTATAATTTTGCTGAGCTTTACCACATCTTTCCTTGGCAGGAGATTGTTTTGTATTCGTATTAACTATTTTCACAAGCAGGACTTCTTTTGGTGTTGTCTATAGGATTTCTTTACTTTTTTTGCGCAGATTGTTTAATTATTATCTCGGCCCCCAAAGTGTTTGGTCGTCATATTACTTTAATATTTGTTCATGTGTTCAGCAAATTCTCAAGCTTCGTCTTCATTATTCCAAGCCTATTTCGCACCTGCAATTTTGATTAGAGGAACCTGCATTATTGGCTTTTAATTTTTTTCATCTCTTTCTTGTTTCCCAAATAAAATAATTAGTAGGTACTGCTATCACTAGTTAATTTTCGTCGATAGTTGTTGATTGATTTACCTTTCAATTATTTGTTGTTTCTTCCTAATAGTTGCTTGAGGAGTTCCCTAATTTCCATAGGGTAGTGGTTTCCCTTGATTTTCTTGTTAGTTCAGTGGTATTTACCCAAAGTGGTTGCTATGTATCATTTGCAATTTTGTAACCTTTTTTGTCTAATTGCTCCACTTATTGTATTGGCCTATATAAGTTAATTTTTTCTCTTTTTTTTTATTTTCAAATCCTTTTCCTAGTTTACTGCGAAAAACTCGAGATAAATTTTACCTTTTAATGAATGATTCAGTGGGCAGTAAATGCGAGCAATACAAATATAACTATTTTTGGTTTTGATGTCAATAGCAAGTTGGTTCAATTTCTTCTGTTTCATATTTTAACTCTTCATAGTAATGATTACTATTTCTAATTTAATCAGCTTTACCTAATTTAGCAGTCTTTTCATGGTGAATAGTATGGTATATGTATGTGCCCATAGTTATGAAAGTGGTCTAAGTCAAAATTTTAAAATTAATAAGTTTATCACTTATTTCACATCCATATTATTTTAAACTATATGTATTTAATGTAATTTTTGCGATATCATCAGAAATGAACCTTTAGATAGTGAAATATAATTTCAACGTTATACGGAATTCATTTAGTGTTAATTATGAAAGTGGTCTAAGTCAAAAATTTGAAGAAATTACATATAAACATAACTTGAAAATGGCGCGTAACCCTCTTCGACGCGTTTCTGAACTACAAAGTAACTTGGTAAAATAAATGATTGTAGAGTCCTAGGTTCTACTCCCCTTTAAGTTTTATTTTGAAATCAATATAATCGAGTTATATAATCCAGTTGTACTTTTATTTTGATATCAATAATTTGAATATTTACAACAATCGCGTTTACAATTTAGATCTTGATTTGATCGAGTTTACAAGAGAATTAAAAATTATATTTATTGTGATTAATTTTTAAGCATCATAAATTAATCGGTATGTGCAACCATATTGCTTTATTTTCTAAATCACCACCCACACTTTTTCCACTTCTGTTCCGTGCGTGCCGTTTGTTCCTCCAACACAGGCTGTGTTCGAGGGCGACACGCCATATGACTTGATTGCCTCGGGGTGACGGTTTCCGTTCCGGGGGTCATCGCTGAGATTGTCATGCGGGCGTCCTTCCATACATTATCGGCATCGGTAGCCGTCGAGACTGGGAAACAGCATCCGAGTAGGCGGGCCGATGAGGGGAGGCCCGTGTGGCAGTCACGACGGAGATCGCCTGGGATTAAAGCTGTCACTGCGGTTCGATCACTCCCTGCTTACTATTTTCTTAGCCGTTGAGGCCGTGGTAAATTAATTTTCAATTTCTCTTCCCGTTAATTTTATTCTTCATGCGGTTATTCAATCATGGGAATATGTCTGAAAAACCCTAGGCCGCAGCTCTAGCCAGCTACTATACCGCATCAGACTTCTATTCTCATGTCTGCTAACGAGATCCCCTTGGGGGATTCGTTACAAGAGTACCCGATATACCAATTGAAATTATTGTTTATTTTTTTAACTTAAAGGGGAGTAGAACATAGGACTTTACATGATAACGAAAACGTTAATTCATTCCGGTTTATGTCACAATATAATTCAGTTGGGCTCTTCGGAACTAATAATTGGTGGCAAATAATTTAGATATTTTAGCATTATGTCAACAGATAGCGGTTCAGGTAAGTCATTGACAACGTACTTATTATGTGAATATATTAATTATTATTCGGATAATATTATTATGATGTGATCTGCAGATATTATACGACCACGTAATACTTTCAAGAAATGGAAAAGAATAAGACAATTATCATCTTCAGATGAATAATATCAAGACTTCACTGTAAATTTAGAAACCCCAGAAATGGTGCAGATAGAAAAAGAAAAGAAAAGAAAACGGGCAAGAAATGAAGATAGTTACGCACAAAATATCAGAAAAATTAAGAGAAATCATGGCGAAGAATACACTACAAAAAAATCAAAACTTGTGAGTGGCAAAATTTTTGAAAATAAGAATTGCTTTTGCTCAAAAAAATGTTTAGATCGCATAGAATGTAATGAAAGAAAATCTAATTTTGATAATTTCTGGAAACTAAAAGATTTTGAAACCCAGAATCTATATCTGTGTACTGCAGTTCAACAACGATTAATAAAACAAAGGCGGCCCAGAACTTTTGAAAGACCTATGAGAAAATGTAGCTACAAGTATTTTCTGCCAAAAAATAATAAGTCAAAAGTAGTGTCGGTATGCAGGAACTTTTTTTTAGACACCTAAAATTTCTGTATGGCGGTTAACTCGTGCTTTCAATTCTGAAACACCTGGAACTGATCGTCGTGGGAGGATGCCTGGATCTTCACGAAAAACAGATGAAATTAAGTTAAAAGCTGTACGAGAACATATTTTAAGTTTCCCAGCATATGAGAGCCACTACACCAGTGCTCGTCACACTCCTGGTTGAAAATATTTGAGTCCTGGCCTAGATATTCGTAACATGTATAGCCTTTATGTAGAGAAAGGTGAGGAAAATAACCAATCCATTGTTAAGGAATGGATCTACAGGAAAATATTTAATACTGATTTAAACTTAAATTTCTATGCTCAAGACACATGCCAAAAATGCGATTTACTGTATGGAAAAATCGAATCATGTAATAATGAGGAAGAGAAATTACATCTTAGAGAAAATTATGATGTACATTTACAAAATGCCGAACGAGCTAGGAACTGTCTTGCAGAGGACCAGAAAAAAGCAAAAGAAAATTCCAGCGAATACTATGGATTCTCATTTGATTTGCAAAAAACCCTTCCGTACCCTAAACTGTCTGTTTCGTTAGCCTATTATAAGCGAAATATGGCAGGTTAAATTTCTTTACAGTATAAGTCGTTCCAGAGATTATCCAGGAGACAAACTGTAGCCAGTATCTCCTTCTCGTGGGACGGTATAATTCTCTTTTGTTTTATTCAGTGATCTAGAGATAAAGGTGATGGGCCTGTCCTTTCCGATATATCCCTGGGAAAATACTGCACCAATTGCGAATGATGAACGTTTTATTGAAGTCCGTGAAGATTGATATATCCGTGGAGGATAGTAGACCTTTGATTGGTAAAAATGTTTGAATTTTTTCCTTGTTCATGCTGATTTGTACATTTTTGGACTTTTGATGTTTTTAATGGCTGCAACTTCTTTAGGACCAGGTTTGATACCCTTGTTAGTGTCTTGACCAGATTGACTCTTAGGTTGGTTTTCTCTTATTTTGAGAAGAATTTCTCGATATTCAATAAATATTACTTTTCTGTTTTTCCCCCATAGATTATGATGTTGTCTATATGTTAACGTAACATATTTCGCTGATTAATTCTTTTAAGACGTCGTCAATAATCCTTTGAAAAATGGCTGGGGCATTTTTTAAGCCAAACGGAAGTCGTAGAAACTCGTACTTCGCATACATTGTGGAAAACGAGGTTTTTGTTTAAATATAATTAAAATTAGATTAGTTTTAAATTAGATTCTCCGAGATTTGCTAATGTACTGTATATATCTGATGTCGTGATAGCATTCAGTCTCTTAAAGTCTATGGCCATCCAACATTTTTTTGGTTTGGGCGTCAAATTTTTTGTCGACAACCCAGATAGGGGAGTTATATGGACTCTTCGAATGTCTAATAATTCCGTATGTTAAGACCTGGCTTATTATTTGTTTCTCCAGCTCATCTCTACTACTGTATGGGTAGGGAAATGAATTGCTATATATTGGTTGATTCATCGTTGTTTTATTTTCGGCTCTAACCCCAGTATCGATTGTTTCTAGTTTGTTTACGGGTCCGAATAAATTTTTAACTGTTGATACTCGGATTTCCATATTTTCGACTTTAAGTGATGATTTTTCTCGTAATGGAATTCTAATGTCTGGTGTTATTATTAACATATTGATTTTCCTGTCAATTATTGCTTCGAGTTCCTTCAATGTTTCGTCTCATATTATGGCATCAAATGATTTTAATCTCGGTAGAATGAAGAATTCAATAGAATTGTTGATGTCAATAATTTTGAAGAATTGTCAGCTAATTTTCTTCCTGATTCCGATGTCACCTCCAGCTGATCTTATTTTAAATTGAACCTTAGTTAAGGTGGCGTTATTGATTAATTCTAGTTTTATAAAGTTTTTATTTGCTCTTGTGTCGATAAGGAATTTGACGATATTTCCAGACAGGATGCGTATGACTCTGGTAGCGTGGTTGGTTTTTGAATTATAAGCATCTTAGATAAATCTTCATTCAGCCAAGGGACGAAAATGTCTAAAGCTCTATTCCTGTATATTTTAACTAAAACGTTGAATGTTTCAGCTGAAGGTTATAATTTAAGTAACCCTTTCGATATGTACAGTTGATGTTTAATAAACTAAAAAACTTGTCTTGAAGCGATACCACAACTAATTAAATAAACTTCAATCAGCCAATTCGATACTGTTGTGGTTGTTGATCTTGATAAAAGTATAATATTTCGATTTTTACTATATAAATAGGGACAAAAGAACCTGTTTGCACAAAAATCTTCCAAGAATTGAAACCAATGCAAACTTCAATCCAAGCTTAGTTTGACAATTTCTTAATGTTGAAGGAAACCCGAAACTGGCAGAAAAAATAGGAAGTGTATCATACTAATACGTATCTCGGATAGGAGAACGCGGTAGAAAAATTAAAAACAGTTGACACAGTTTTAACAGTGTGACTTACTTCATTTGTTGGCTCATAAAGATTTAATGTACTTCAAGCTTATTTCAAATAAAACACTGGATGAAGAGAATAAAAACAAAGTAAATGTTTTTAATTGAACTTTTGAAGATTTTTACTCTATTGAAAACCAAAACTATTTTCGTTTCAACCACTAGCAAGTGTTGGTTTTTTTTTCACTTCACTCATTGAATTCTTATTGAAAATAATGGAAAATGGAACAAGCTATCCTACACTTTACATCAACTAACCACCTTTTACAAGGTTAATTTATTCTCATAAAAAGCCGAACGTGATCAAACATACTCCAGCCTTTCTTAAGAAGATGTGCTTGATCTTGTATTTTCTTATAAGCATAAAAAAATGTTCACTTGTTCTTAAAAAAAAGGGGCCTATGGCGCTAGCAGATAAACCTCGATTTAATTATTTACCAAAAAATCAACCTGAAAAAAAAAAGAATAGAACATCACTTACACGAGTTGAATTTTTAAAATCAAATCCCTCAACATTCTTCTTCCAATAAGTTCGAGCAAGTATTAAAAATAAATTAAATCATCAAACATTTATAGATTTTTAAAATCTTAGGTATAGTTATGGTAAATAAAATATTATAATACTCGTATATAGCTAGTATACATGTACATTACAATAATCTAAAAGGCATAAGGATTTTTATGTCTTTTTGTTTTTGGTTGTTGTCGGACTGGAGCAGCAAATGCACGATATGAATGAAAATACTTAAATTAATTTCCAACCAAAGAGCTTGGAATGTGAAATGAATTTTAATTTTTTACTTTTTTTTTGTGTCTTTTGTGATTGTGTTCGGTTCAACGATGGTTCCTGTGATGATGTGATGTGTTCATCACAAGAAATCATTTTTATCGTATAATTTGCCTTTAGTGTTTGATCATGCTGGTTATAATGTTTGCTGCTAGTTAATGAATAGCAATTTATAAATAACATAGCAATATAAAGTTGTCCAGTTTCTGAGGAATTATACGTGGTATGTGTTTGTTTACTGTGACGACTGGGGCGATGAGGGACGATGATTTGTTTTTGTTTTTGTTGAGTTTCGATTAAAAATTGTCATTTATTTTGAGATTTCCACATAAATATGATTGAAAATAATTCATAACTGTTGACAATTTTTTATATTTGTATCTCAGAATAGTATTCAGGATTCTCGGAAAATGGTTTTATATTTGCAGAAGGCACCGAACAAAGACAACAAAAATTACTTTCCATTCGCATTATAAATTTATACGTTTATAAAAAAAAATGCTAATGCCAACTCAAAACTGTGCCACAAAGACAATTTTATACGTTTGCTTAAAATTGATTTATAATAATTACATGTTTGTGACCGAATCATCTTCAAAATGAGCGCATTAAAATATAGTCCATCATTGCATTCTGTATGTACAGAGAAAAAAAATTTTTTTGTTTATGTAAAAATGTTTAAAAACAATAAAAAATTCTAATCGGAATTCAACAACAAAAAAATTTTCTAAGAATATATCATATAGGTTATAAGAATCATCGCCGCATAATATTTTTATTATTGTTTCGTCTTGGGAAATAAAAATTAGAATGCAAAGTGTATTAGAAAAGAATAAAAATAAATACGAGAAACAAAGCATCAAATTGGTTTATATATTATTGATTAGTCATTTAAAATTATTCAATAATTGATTTTGTTGTGTAACCCTATCCATATTCTAAGATAAAAAATAGTGCAAGTCGCTGTACAATGAAATTTTATTTCCTTGGAAATTTAAATAAATTCGCGCGGCGTTTTTTTTTTGTCTTCTTAACAACAAGTACTTTTTATACATGTATAAAAACGGTAATAAATTTTGAGTGTCAAATCAAATGAAAGTTGTAAATCAAAACGGGTGATTAAGTCTATTGTTCTGGTTTTTATGATTGTTTTTACGGAGTATTAGCGGTTTAAATCATTATTTCGCTTAAAGTCTTTTAGTTTTTGCTTGAACAACCTTAACGTGATAACGTGATTGAAATTAATTTTTTGTTTTTTTTTTGTTTACGATGCTCTAAATTATAATTGAGTAATGAAACATTAGTTTCGAATTATGATGGCGGATCTAAGACACAACATAAAACAAAACCACATAAAAATAAATTGTGAATGCCAATACGTACATATATTCAATATATAATTTATGATTTCATGAACTACTTTGTATAGCGATGCTTTGACATTTATACCTTTAGTGATTTCTCGTACAATTTATTTTTGAGAATAAATTGTTTAAGATTGTAGATAGATGTTATTTATAAAAAAAATTTCTCGATACAAATTATTTTGATTTTAATGTTTTGTTACACGGCGACGTAATGGAAACATACAATTGTAATACCGTTATTTAATCAATGTGAATATTTAGTTGTCGGGCACGACGTTTAATTCAGTTTTAGCTTTCTGTATGGCGCAGACTAAGGCGTAACTGATAATATTTATTTTATTTAGCACATCGCATAGACTACCTCTGTTGCATTCTATTTCGTGGCACATTTTTTCTCTGATAGCGTTTTGAAACAGTTTATTGGTGTTTTCATGAAATCTCTAAAACAGTTTTGAAGGTTTTCACAAAATTCCTTATATACAACGTACTAAAATAATGAACATTTAATACTTCCATTTTTTTTTTCAAGTCTTCCAATTTTGGGTTTCCTGAGGGCGAGTTGTTCAATTATATGCTAAACCAAGTTTAATTGTCGGCATTAAGGTCTGTTCGCCTCTATGCTCTTTAAAATCTAAATGGCACAAAGGATCGACTCAAAACAGATCCAAAATAAAAGAAGTGGCCTTTAAATTTGAGACAATATAGCACAAGAGATTGAAGTGGTTGTGACATTTACACTAGCAACTTGAAAACAGACTGATTTAGAATGGAATGTAAATCTCCGACTAGAATGGAACTTGTCCGAACTGCTTAGCCATTAATGAAGAGATTATTTTCGATGAAAAGAACAAAATATAAAATATAAAATATAAAATATAAAATATAAAATATAAAATATAAAATATAAAATATAAAATATAAAATATAAAATATAAAATATAAAATATAAAATATAAAATATAAAATATAAAATATAAAATATAAAATATAAAATATAAAATATAAAATATAAAATATAAAATATAAAATATAAAATATAAAATATAAAATATAAAATATAAAATATAAAATATAAAATATAAAATATAAAATATAAAATATAAAATATAAAATATAAAATATAAAATATAAAATATAAAATATAAAATATAAAATATAAAATATAAAATATAAAATATAAAATATAAAATATAAAATATAAAATATAAAATATAAAATATAAAATATAAAATATAAAATATAAAATATAAAATATAAAATATAAAATATAAAATATAAAATATAAAATATAAAATATAAAATATAAAATATAAAATATAAAATATAAAATATAAAATATAAAATATAAAATATAAAATATAAAATATAAAATATAAAATATAAAATATAAAATATAAAATATAAAATATAAAATATAAAATATAAAATATAAAATATAAAATATAAAATATAAAATATAAAATATAAAATATAAAATATAAAATATAAAATATAAAATATAAAATATAAAATATAAAATATAAAATATAAAATATAAAATATAAAATATAAAATATAAAATATAAAATATAAAATATAAAATATAAAATATAAAATATAAAATATAAAATATAAAATATAAAATATAAAATATAAAATATAAAATATAAAATATAAAATATAAAATATAAAATATAAAATATAAAATATAAAATATAAAATATAAAATATAAAATATAAAATATAAAATATAAAATATAAAATATAAAATATAAAATATAAAATATAAAATATAAAATATAAAATATAAAATATAAAATATAAAATATAAAATATAAAATATAAAATATAAAATATAAAATATAAAATATAAAATATAAAATATAAAATATAAAATATAAAATATAAAATATAAAATATAAAATATAAAATATAAAATATAAAATATAAAATATAAAATATAAAATATAAAATATAAAATATAAAATATAAAATATAAAATATAAAATATAAAATATAAAATATAAAATATAAAATATAAAATATAAAATATAAAATATAAAATATAAAATATAAAATATAAAATATAAAATATAAAATATAAAATATAAAATATAAAATATAAAATATAAAATATAAAATATAAAATATAAAATATAAAATATAAAATATAAAATATAAAATATAAAATATAAAATATAAAATATAAAATATAAAATATAAAATATAAAATATAAAATATAAAATATAAAATATAAAATATAAAATATAAAATATAAAATATAAAATATAAAATATAAAATATAAAATATAAAATATAAAATATAAAATATAAAATATAAAATATAAAATATAAAATATAAAATATAAAATATAAAATATAAAATATAAAATATAAAATATAAAATATAAAATATAAAATATAAAATATAAAATATAAAATATAAAATATAAAATATAAAATATAAAATATAAAATATAAAATATAAAATATAAAATATAAAATATAAAATATAAAATATAAAATATAAAATATAAAATATAAAATATAAAATATAAAATATAAAATATAAAATATAAAATATAAAATATAAAATATAAAATATAAAATATAAAATATAAAATATAAAATATAAAATATAAAATATAAAATATAAAATATAAAATATAAAATATAAAATATAAAATATAAAATATAAAATATAAAATATAAAATATAAAATATAAAATATAAAATATAAAATATAAAATATAAAATATAAAATATAAAATATAAAATATAAAATATAAAATATAAAATATAAAATATAAAATATAAAATATAAAATATAAAATATAAAATATAAAATATAAAATATAAAATATAAAATATAAAATATAAAATATAAAATATAAAATATAAAATATAAAATATAAAATATAAAATATAAAATATAAAATATAAAATATAAAATATAAAATATAAAATATAAAATATAAAATATAAAATATAAAATATAAAATATAAAATATAAAATATAAAATATAAAATATAAAATATAAAATATAAAATATAAAATATAAAATATAAAATATAAAATATAAAATATAAAATATAAAATATAAAATATAAAATATAAAATATAAAATATAAAATATAAAATATAAAATATAAAATATAAAATATAAAATATAAAATATAAAATATAAAATATAAAATATAAAATATAAAATATAAAATATAAAATATAAAATATAAAATATAAAATATAAAATATAAAATATAAAATATAAAATATAAAATATAAAATATAAAATATAAAATATAAAATATAAAATATAAAATATAAAATATAAAATATAAAATATAAAATATAAAATATAAAATATAAAATATAAAATATAAAATATAAAATATAAAATATAAAATATAAAATATAAAATATAAAATATAAAATATAAAATATAAAATATAAAATATAAAATATAAAATATAAAATATAAAATATAAAATATAAAATATAAAATATAAAATATAAAATATAAAATATAAAATATAAAATATAAAATATAAAATATAAAATATAAAATATAAAATATAAAATATAAAATATAAAATATAAAATATAAAATATAAAATATAAAATATAAAATATAAAATATAAAATATAAAATATAAAATATAAAATATAAAATATAAAATATAAAATATAAAATATAAAATATAAAATATAAAATATAAAATATAAAATATAAAATATAAAATATAAAATATAAAATATAAAATATAAAATATAAAATATAAAATATAAAATATAAAATATAAAATATAAAATATAAAATATAAAATATAAAATATAAAATATAAAATATAAAATATAAAATATAAAATATAAAATATAAAATATAAAATATAAAATATAAAATATAAAATATAAAATATAAAATATAAAATATAAAATATAAAATATAAAATATAAAATATAAAATATAAAATATAAAATATAAAATATAAAATATAAAATATAAAATATAAAATATAAAATATAAAATATAAAATATAAAATATAAAATATAAAATATAAAATATAAAATATAAAATATAAAATATAAAATATAAAATATAAAATATAAAATATAAAATATAAAATATAAAATATAAAATATAAAATATAAAATATAAAATATAAAATATAAAATATAAAATATAAAATATAAAATATAAAATATAAAATATAAAATATAAAATATAAAATATAAAATATAAAATATAAAATATAAAATATAAAATATAAAATATAAAATATAAAATATAAAATATAAAATATAAAATATAAAATATAAAATATAAAATATAAAATATAAAATATAAAATATAAAATATAAAATATAAAATATAAAATATAAAATATAAAATATAAAATATAAAATATAAAATATAAAATATAAAATATAAAATATAAAATATAAAATATAAAATATAAAATATAAAATATAAAATATAAAATATAAAATATAAAATATAAAATATAAAATATAAAATATAAAATATAAAATATAAAATATAAAATATAAAATATAAAATATAAAATATAAAATATAAAATATAAAATATAAAATATAAAATATAAAATATAAAATATAAAATATAAAATATAAAATATAAAATATAAAATATAAAATATAAAATATAAAATATAAAATATAAAATATAAAATATAAAATATAAAATATAAAATATAAAATATAAAATATAAAATATAAAATATAAAATATAAAATATAAAATATAAAATATAAAATATAAAATATAAAATATAAAATATAAAATATAAAATATAAAATATAAAATATAAAATATAAAATATAAAATATAAAATATAAAATATAAAATATAAAATATAAAATATAAAATATAAAATATAATTTCACCCCATGTGATTCCAACGAATGTAATATTCAAATGATAAGAACCAGTCATTCATAGATGGTAATAGGTAAAATTAGGCATACAACCACTTTTCAAACTTCAACCTACCAGAAGTTGGAATCCTGGTAGGGGAGGAATGCAAAAGGTGTTTCTTTGAATTTCTAATTATCGAATTATATTTCTCAATTTATCGTATTTTTAGTCCATAAAATATTGGTCACTTACATATATAAACTTTACTGATATCGGCGATTGGGTTGGAAAATGTGTGGTCTAAGCTTGTAAAGACCCAGTAAATTCACTTTTGAAATTAAATGACATTAAATATCGACGATGATGGCTCCTTATTTTAGAAAACGCGGTCGAACTTTCTGATTGTTTAGAATAATCAAAAAAGCTAGTTCGTCATTGAATTCGACGGACTCTGATTGTTGACAAAGTACTGGCCATCAACGGTTTCTTAAAGGGTTTTATCATTGTTATTAATCTCAATGACTAATACACAAACCGTAGTTGTTTCTACTACTTATAGTGCCCGTCTAAGTAAGGTAAGACCGTTTATATCTAACCAAGGTCACAATGAAAATGTGCATCATCATCACAAGGCTGGATTTATGCATTTTGCTGAAGGTTAGTCTATCAAGGAATAACCACAATTTTTAAAATAGAATTTCTAAAAATTCCATATAATTTCTCACAATTATTACAATTTTCATATTTTTATTTACTCATATTGCGTGACTTATTTTTACGAAAATTTGCTGTAGTGTAATGTTAAAAATAAATAATCGCCCCTATCATGTTTGTCAAGTCCATCGACAATCAATACGGCTGTGTGTTATCTTTTTGTTTTTCATATTATTCTTAATATCAAATAAAAAAACGTAAACGCAATATAGAGAGTCCGGTCGATTTTCGATCAATAGGGGTGAACAATTTATATTTACGAAAATAACATAATCTCTTATCGTAAACAGAGACCTATATAGAAAAATTTCATAAAGATAATGCGCATATAACCTGAGGTGACTATACTTAAATCAAAAATTCGAATTTAAAATTTAGTTTCAAGTATTAACCAAGAAGTTCAAATCAAGAAATTTGTTAAGATTCATTGTAAATTGAGGTCGATATTTGATATAAATCCACGAAAATTTAAAGCTAAATTAAAAGTACAAATTAGTAGCTTAGGAATATCAAAATAAAAAAAAATTGGCAATTTATATTTCGAAATTTTTTAATTTCAAAAAGTGATTTTAATTCAATTTGAAATTTGAAATCTCATCTTGTCAAATTTGGCTTCAAAATTTTCAATTTCCTTAAAATATTTTGTTGGGGTTGGATATTTCAAACCGATCCAAGATTCTAAATCAAAAAAATAAAATGTCAAATTTTGAATATTGGGTCAAACTTGATTTTTATTAAGTTTACCCGGTCAACAATGTATACTTGAAAATTTCCCCGTACTTTTACACCACATTTTACATTACAAAATATTATTCAATTATTTACTTTTATAAACATTATAATATATTACATTTAATTGAAAACAAATTAAAATTTGTTTGGGTTTACTAAACAAGTCATTCAGATTCTTTTAATTAAAACTTTTTATTGTATGGTGCTTGTATCGATGTATCGCTTATAAAAGAATTTCGCCTCAATCCACACTAACATTATCGGGTTGTGTAACCCGATATAAATACAATTATTTTTTAATGCGTTCGGCTAATTGAAGATAGATTTGAATATTAATTTTTATAATTTATATGGATAGGTACTTCAATGACGAAGAAGCTGAATTCACTAATCATTAAATATCGTTTATTTATTGGCTTATTTTTTTATCGGAGAGACCAGAGACATCAGAGAGATAATTTATATAATAAATTTTAATCTGAAAGCTCCTGGCGACCAAAAGCACATTCTAGTAAGGCAGTCTATTCATATTGGGTCAGACAAAATAGTTTTACAAATAAATTGCAGATTTAGAATACCTTGCTTTACAAAGAAAGTAAGGCAATAAAATGTTTTGACTTAATTGGTGGACTTACAGCTTAAACGTTCAAACAATCCAAAGAGTAAACCCTGTTGTTTTTGTTGATATCATGATTCAATTTAGAATGGAATAAATATTGAAAAGGAACTAAGAATGAGAATTGTAACAGTCATTTGCGGTTGCTTAATAAACATAAAGTCTATAGATTATGGAAAAAATTCTGTTAGCATTCGAGCACACTGTGGACATAAAAATTGCAGAACATACAAATTAAAAATAATAACTTGGCAATAGGGAACTTTGAAGTCCATAGTTCTAGCGGTACAATTTGTTACAAGTCTGTAAAGACACGCCAAATTAGAGGTTCTGAAAAATATCAACTAAGAAAAACCTTACTTCACACAAAACTGCGGAACAAACGTACGAATCGATGGTAAGGAATGAAAATGTAGAATTTAATGATTTAACACAACTGGTGTTAAACCATTAACTTCTATTCGGAATGTGCGATCTGAATCATTACAGGAGAATGATAATAATCCAGATGATATAGTGGATTTAATTGAAGAAGCAACGTATAACGATGGCGCTCTTCAACTATTGTCCATCAAGCCATTTTGTGTGATTACTCACACAGATGTGCAACATAAAATGTTGGATATTATTTTGCAGGAAAACAGATCAAAGAATTTAATTGCATACATTGACGCAATTGGAGGTTTAGTGAGAAATCCCTTGCCAATCTCGGCATGCATTTTATACTACGCACTGGTTGTGCAAGTCAAAGTAGACGAGGACGAACCAAATGATCCATTTCCCTTGAGCGATATGGTCAGTTCTTTCCACAATATAGATACCATTGGCAGTTGGTTATCATCGTATAGGAATGAGGGAGTGAATAGAATAAAGGCTTGGCCTCCATTTCGAACCATCGTAACGGATTTTAACTTTGCCCAAATCAATGCTATTTTATTAGCATTTAATAGGTTGGATATAGTGAAATTTTTTGGATATAATGAACAAATCAATTAATAATCCTGTGATAAAAAATGATTTAATTCATATTCATTTATGCGTTTCGCATTTAATGCACTGTATGACCGCCGATGAAAATAAACATTTTCCAAAAAATGGTAATACTGTTGAAAGAAATAGTAGCTTCTTTCTATTTGATCAAAAGTATGAAGAACTGAAGGAAATTTGGCGTTATTTTTCTATTGTTTTGCAGCATAAATATCTTTCGCCATTTGTGTACAAAGCATTAGATGCTATAGTTAACCTATCTAAAGATTGTAAAATTAATATTATTAACGATAATAGAAATATAGAAAATAATTTCTATCATATAACAGAACAGGAAACGTGCCATCGGCAGTTTAATGAAAATCTGTATCAGCAGAGAGTAGATTTTATGACGACCTTAAAAAAAATTTCGGATTGTTGCTTGGATGAATCTTCGATTGATGGTCCAGTTAATATTTATTATAATCCCAATTTTGCTGATATATTCGTAAAAAAGTATTTAACGTTTCTACCATTATGGTCAAATATTTTCAACGAAACCACTTTAAGCAATGGTCCAGTTGAAAATTATTTCGCTACCATTAAAAGACGAATGAAGAAGCAATGCAAGACGCTTGGAAATCTACCAGCAAAACCTCTCAGATTTCTTAGAGGAGTAGCAAATAGGAATGAATATGTCTTAAAGAGAAAAATGAACAATATTCCCCAGAAATTTAAAAGGAATAAAAGTAAAGCGTATTTAAAAGAAAAATCCAGTATGCTCATAGATATAAATGAAAAAAATTTCAGTCCAATTTTAAAAGAAGAAGAAAATTGGAAAGGGCAATCGAAAAAAAGGTAGCAATTAAAATCTTAGTAATATTACTAAAATAAAGAATTTCGACCACGACAAAAAAATTGGGAACTTTATTTGAATGCCTTTCCGTTAAAAAAACAAATATTTAAGATACACCTAAAACTTCATTATGTGGCAAAAGAATTAAAATATTTCGCAACCAAGAATCTGACAATCTAGCATTTTTGAATAATGGAACAATGCGTAATGAAAATTATTATTATACATGTGCTTTTGATTCGTTTGTTCAATGCTTGTTAAATGTTGAGACAGCTAATTGGTTAAAAAAAGATAATGTATTTACGGAACTTATAAGCGCTCTAAAAAATAGAAATGTTTCACTGGCTGAAACCAAAAAAAAAAGTATATTGGCTAGATTATATGGATTAACATGGAATTGTACCGCAAATATCACAAAAATCTCAACATATTTCTGCAAAGAATTAAATTACGGAAGCATTCAGACAAAGACACAATGTAAGACGTGCATTAAAACCGAAAATGACGTTTATCAATATGTTCCAATTTATTTTGGGAAATTGGAACAATTAAATATCACTGAATGAGACGAATGTCTGAAAGAACCCGATACATTATATTGTCTTTGTGGAACAGAGAAAGTTATAAGCAAAATATCAACGAACGATGTGGTATTTATTTATGTCGAAGCAGCCAAAACTGAAGAAATTACTATGTCCAGCATACCAGCAAAAATAAATTACTTTGGACAAGATTGCAAACTTAACAGTTTTGTTAGTTATCTCAAGTCATCCAAGCACTATGTAAGCTATTTATATAGAAATGGTCATTGGACGAAATATGATGACTTAATGGAACACGCAATTCTCATTAAATTTCCACATACATTAAGAGTGTCTCCGCATTTGCTCATATACACAAAATGTATCGCAAACAAATTGTATATAGCTTAATACAATGACACTCAGTCAATACTAAAATTAAATAAAATTACATACATTATGCACTCGTTTGTGGAAACCATAATTAATTTAAATTAAATTTTGTAAATTACGAATAAATCACTCGGTCAAAAATCTCAAAATGTCAAATTCAAAAGAGGTCAGGCACGACACTTAACAGCTGACCCGCAAATGTGTGACTAGGTGCTGGACATTGTACTGTGTCGATATCAAAAGAGATCGGACACGACACTTAAGGTTCCAGGGAACGATTAATTTAAATTCGAATTATATGCAATAAAATCGTCAGAGTCTTCTTGTATGATCGAAAATATCAATATGGATGCCTAAGATTATAATTTTTAATCTAGGAATTCTTATTAGATAAATTTTGGGCAATTTTGGGATAATTTAAAAAATCCTGGGATGAAATAATAAAAGTATTGCCTGATGAAATTTTTTTTTCCTGGGATGGAATCCTGGGATAACTTCACACACTTAACAAGACAAGTCATAAATAAAACCTATATAAAATTAAACTTTGCGCGAGTTGGTGCCTAATCGCTGTTTGTCATTAATTTAAAATCGATATATGTAATTTGAGTTTTTTATTTATTTATTTTGTAATTTTAATTTGGTTTGAGAGAAGGTAGGTCAATAAGTTTACAAATATAAATTTCATTTAATAAATTTTATATTCAGTATAAAGCGCATTACCCACTGAAAAACGAAAAGCCAAATCAAATTTAGTTTTTTCGATATAACTCCAAAATTATTGCTTTGTTTTCGTTAAAATCTTCTGATCCTTGACCGAATGTACCACACAATACTATTTTCAATTTAAAAAATTCAAAAGCATTTTTAATTGGCTGAGAAAATGAAAATTAAATTTTTTCGGTTCTGAATAATTTTTTTTGGACGAAAAAATTAAATTTTCATTTTCTCGACCAATTAAATATGTTATTGAATTTTTTAAATTGAAAATAGTATTGTGTGGTACATTCGGTCAAGGACCAGAAGATTTTAACGAAAACAAAGCAATGATTTTGGAGTTATGTCGAAAAAACTAAATCTGATTTTGTTTTTCTTTTTTCAGTGGGTAAAGCGCTTAAGGTATATAGGGTTTCCCTTTTTCAATAATCGAATTTTAAAATTAAATAAAAATATAGAGTGGAATTTCTACAATATTTTAATTGTCAGTAAAAGCATCGCTGAAGTTACGACGATGCACATGCGTTGTTTTACCGAGAAAAGACCCACTTCACCTAAAGCTTTTAACAAATTCATATGGACGATTTTGATAGCTAGAATTTTTATATTTTTATCCGTCGTTTACTATATTAAATATAATTCGTGTACCTCATGGAGCAAGGCCTGAAAAGTAATCGAACCTTATCGACGTCAATTGTTCCATTTAACTTGAGTTCATCCGAACCAACCCCTCTCATGCCACTGTCAATTGTGGCGCTATGTATATAATGATTACCACCTGTATTCTTTTTTAACGTAACAGTGTGTCGAACTTGGAACGCATTTTCGATTTAGTCGATTGTTTCTACCCCGTGTCGAAATTTCTCATTCAAAATCAGCCTATTATCGCCTAAGCCGTGTGCTAGCCATGCCTAACTTTTTATGCTAATCAATTTACAATTGAAGGACATAATATCACACAGAGTCCTTCTAACATTTTTTGGAAAAGGTAATTAGGAGATGTTTGCACTTGACAGCTGAAGAAATATATACGACTGTATTTTAATAAATACTGGTCGTGTAGAATTTCTATTTCGTCCTAAAGATCACTAAACCATATCCAAATGTACTTCCACAAAATTCTGTAAAAACCGTACATATCGTATTAGAAGGAAATTTAATGAACTTTCGCCACCCTTCTTATTTACAAAATAACAATATTCATTATGTATTATTATATTTGGCACGAACAATTTTAGGCATCACTAAAAATGTATAAAAAGAAAATTACGGCTCTATTTTTAAACCGGCACATAAAGTACTGTGCGAATAAAACTTAACATTACCGCAAACTAAATAATTACGTGGCTCAAATTTATAGTTATCTTGTTTTTTAAATAGCGAACAGTGCCAATATATAAATTTTTTATTCTGCCGAATTATTAACCATCCAAAAACAAAAAAAGAACAAAATGTTTACTGCCCAAGCAATTTGTTGCTCTATACTACGATATAATGAAGACATAAAGTACTGAAAATGTACTTCCATCTAGGAAGTATGAATACAATAAATTTAAATTTTTTTATATTATACGAGAACATACTTATAATAATTAATATTAATACAGTAATTTTGTCTACTACATATAATATTATAAACTAAAAATATTATATATTTTCATTTTTATCAAACTCTAATAAATAAAAATAACAAAATTAAAATTATATTTCAAAAATAATGTTGTAATGAAAAGGAGGGCGAGACGTATGTTTAAGAAGAAGGAAGAATATTGTACCCTATATGCATAGAATACAAAAAAAAAAAACAGAATTTTAATTATAATTTATTACTTTCAAGAATATAATTTTTGTTAAGTAAGTGCTATGTAAATGCATACTCTTGGATGTACTTCATGTTTATAGATCTAGTTTTTATTTTATTTTATTATTATACACATTTTTGATATTTACTTTTATGTATAGAGGAGACTCTTCTTATTCTTCATTTTAATTTAGAACACATATATACATACATAGATATACATTTAATTAATAGTTTTTCATTTTAATTAAATTTTTCGTATTTTATTGACACAATTTTAATCACAAGATGTTACAAAAAATTCTTGATCTCGGTATGTATGAATATGGATGTACATATGTTTGTGTATATGTAGACTTATAAATTAAATGGAAATTTTATGATTTGATAAAATGTTTTAATTATAATTTTGTAATCATTTTATGAGCTTATAAGTGAGTGGGAATTTTTTGAAAGTATTTGTGAATTCCATTGATTTATTACAATTTTGTTTTTATGAAGTGAAAATATTTTAAGTGTTTTAAAGAAAATTGGGTGAATATTATTTTTAAAAGGCATCTGACTTCAAACAGCGGAATCCGAACTTTTAGTGCTTTTTGGGAAAAGTAAAAAGTGATTAGACTTCTCAGTTACCGAGGTAGTAGGTACCAACCATTACAAATAGTATATTATAAAATATTGCAAAGTGAACTATAAAATTAATAATTGTTTAGGAAAATTTGCGAAGTGGAATTTGGGTCTAAATTAAGTGCAACATCGAACAGGGTGTCCAACTGTTGTCCAACTGGGGAATCTCAGCAACAGAATATAATTTTACTAATATCTATTATAGATCTAATACTCAATATGAATCATTTAAAATATAGACTATGTATATGTTTGACGCATAAGAATGTATACCTCCATAATGAAACAACACTGAAAATTGTTTCGTGAAATATCCGTATGCCTAAAAATACAAAAATTTGATTTCAACGAATACCACTTTGAGGATGACTTGGCAACTGAACAACTAATCTACGGATACCTCATACATTTAAGAAAAATTGGCAAACCTAATTTGAAAGTATTACTAAATCAAGCCTAGCCAATAACTCGAAAAATGGTCACCAATTGGTCACCAAATTCATATTTTTAGAAGTTAGCATAATTTGAGCATTGTTAATATTAATTTTGGGATGACCATTGAGCTTTAGAGTCTAACACAATTTCTACAATTTACGAGGTTCGTAATATATCGCAAATAAATTTGGAAATATACATGTTACTTACCCTTATGTTGTAATTTAAACAAACAATTAAATCAATATTCAAAACTAGTAGTGAGTATGACAAAACCACAAATATCTATCCCGGAAATAATAAAGATTGACCAGCACGCTAACAGCGTCGTTGATATAAACATCAAATATTATTTACCGATAATGATTAAAAAAGTCATTAAATAATTTTTGTGTACGATAAAAATTTATCACCTATTGTTTCCAAGTCTAATTAATTCATAGCCAGTTAGTTAATGTTGCACCCCTGCCAAATAAACAAATACAATCTACATTACATTTAATTATACAATTTCCTTTTCAGTTTTTAAATTTGAAGTAGCTAATAACAAACTAAAAAATTATCATAACCATCAATCAATTAGGTAGTTATGTGTGCAAAAAATAATAATTTCAAGGTCGTTGCACATGTAACATATCAATTGTTAAAATTTTAGTAATTATACTTATTCAATATGCTTCAATTATCATAAATGTATATTTACTTATAATAGCGGTGTGTAATGCATTTACCTTAAACAGCTTGAAATAGGATGCAACGTTATAACAAAAGAAAAATCTTAATTAGTCTCATTTCCCAAAATTAAAAAAAATAAAAAGATAAATCCACCACGTATTGTTCATAAAAATTACTAAAATAAGAAAAAAATTAAAATTAATTTACAATTAAATATAAATGTAATTACTTTGTACGTTGTACCTCAATTTATTCGTATGGAGGCCAGATACAATTTCTAATGTGCGCAGCAAAGCAGAGAACATAACAATAAACCTTATGACGATTACTAACCATATTATACATGAATAAGTTGTAATATACGAGTACAGAGGACTTTGTAACGTGCATATAACAAAAAAACTTATGCAGCATGTACGTACACCTTGCATGCTTGCATAATTTTCTTGTTTTCATTTCAATTTTGTATTTGTACACTTTTTCCCCCCGCTCCGATTTTATCAACAATTTTGTTTGTTCTGTATCTTACAGAGGCAATCAAAATGTATGAATGTAAATATGTTGCATTTTAAAATGGACAACAACATCTTCAAATATTTTATATTTTAATCGTATATACATACGCTTAAATGTATAACAACATCCGTTTTTGGATGCATAATATGTCGGCAATGTTATTGTGTCCGTCAAAGTATAAGTTTAATTTGATTAAATTCCTTGCGGCCAGTGTTATCGAGACGAGTGGCATTCATACTTAAATATAATTATTATTTATTGTATTTACTACTTAACACCCTTAGGTGTACGATTGCAATGATTTTCATGTACAATTAAGAGGTTTTATTTTTGTATAAATAAAATTGGATTTTTCGAATTATTTTGAGAATAGAAAGTACGAAGTAATAACAGACGTATTTATTTAATCTCAACCAACCTCGACTAATTTCTGCGATCTTAAGCAAAAATTGTAATGCTTTTAAAATTTGCGCAGTCTTGATATTAGTCCGATGATTTTTTAAATAATGGATACTAAGCGATGTATTTATTGACTCGATGGTTTTATTAACATATTTCATTAAAACGAGGGGATCTGAAATTGGTTCTAGTCCATCAAATAAATTGGCAGCTAAAATACAAAAAAAACTCAACGTATAAACAAATTGGAAGTATTTGCAGCTTGTGTAGTTACTCGCAATTAACCATTGTTGACGGAATGGACTTCATGGACTTTGGCTAAAGGCTATGTAAACCAACGGAATGCTGTACCGATGTAAACTTTTTCACAGAAAGTGTAGCCTACGAGTAGCTACACAAATTCACATAAAGCCTAAATAAAAAGCTGTGTGGTGGTTTTCCATTGTGGAAAAGAATTATAGATAACTAATCTCAAGAACATTAAGTGCCGGAAGTAAATTCTTTTTAGATACATTTTTTTAATAGAATATTTGCTATCCACTATCTGTGACAACAAATTTTGGGCCATCTGTACATTTTATTGTTTTTGGGGATAATGTTAAAGAGCGGACTGTATCTTCGTGTATATATTTGTTTGCCAAGATCGGTGCATAGACTATCTTCGAATTTTGCGTTACCTCAGAAATGAACCAGTTAAAAAATTGTTAAAGTTGAAGCACCATAGGTAATGTTATCACAAATAAACAATTCAATCAACATATAATTTATTCTTATTTAATGTCTAATACAGATATGTATAATTTCTGATTTATATAATTAATATATATATATATAATTTCTTCTGATATAATTACCCACTCACTACTATATCTTCTGTATTTGATGTTGTCTTGTCGAAGGTTGAATTGTAAGAGAGCGATATTATAACAATTTGCATCAACGTTTTATTATATTTGCAAACCGGTTTGGCGGCAGACACAAAAGATCGGCGGGGAAACATTTACTTTAAAAATATGCTGAATACGATTAATTATATCGCTCAACAATAGATGGTAGTAAGATTGGTAAGTATCAACTCAAATTACATCTAACTTCATTATTAACACGACAAATGTCATATGTATACAAACAATGTAATATGTCAACGGTAAGTTGATTTTATGTGTAACATAAAATTATACATATAATACATATATATACATACAATTTAATGCCAATTTCAGATATATAAATTGACCGAAGGAGTGTCGCGTTGCCGTAACATCAAATAGACAAGATAAGTACATATTTATTATACAATTATTACTTAATACTAAATTTACATTTTCGTTTCAGGTACTTTTAATTTGTAGATACTATGATGAGCTGCAACATACCGGCCCGTTGAATCCATCAATTCAATTATTGATTAATTGGCAGCTTACATAATTTATGTACTGGACGTTTTAATGTTGTTGTTTTGGTTTTTAGCGTAACAACACGAACTATTCCGTCGGTTCCAGGATGTACTTGATCCACACGAGCTAATAACCACTTGGCAGGCGGTAGATTATCATCTTTAATTATGACCACATCGTTTATTTTGAGCTTTTCTCCTTGTGATTGCCATTTAGTTAGTCTGTGTAGAGATGTTAGATATTCGTTGTGCCATCTCTGCCAGAGGTGATGTAACTCCTTTTGTAAATGCTGCCATCTAACCAGATGTGATGATGGAATGGTTTTGAGATTATGCTCCGGTAATTGCGTGATTGGCCGACCAATCAAAAAATGGCCCGGTGTTAAGGCATCGATGTCTTCGGTTGACGAAATACATATTGGTCTGGAATTCAGTATGCCTTCAATCTGTGCAGCTATTGTTGTTAGTTCCTCAAATGTGTAGACTGTGTTACCCATTACTCTCCTCAAATGATATTTAAGAGATTTAACGGCCGCCTCCCATAGTCCGCCGAATGATGGAGCCGCACTAGGGATAAGATGCCATTTGATTAAGTCTACGGCTAAAATTGAAGAAATTTCGTTAGAGTTATTTTTTATAAATTGGTATAATTCTATTAGAGTATTCCTTGCTCCAATGAAATTGGAACCATTATCGGAGAAAATTTCCGCGCACAGGCCTCTTCTGGATGTAAATCGTCTTAGACTTGCTAGAAATGACTCGGTTGAAAGATCGCTCACGACTTCGATGTGCACTGCCTTGGTGCACATACAGACGAAGATAGCTAAATAGGCCTTGGAATGTTTTAGACCTCTACCATGTTTTTGTTTTATCATCAATGGGCCAGCATAGTCTATACCAACTTTGACAAAAGGCCTATCATAATTAACCCGAGCTGCCGGAAGGTTTCCCATGAGTTGATTGTTTGGTTGACTTCTGTATCTCGTACATACAATACATCTACGTATAATGTCCTTGATTAAGTATCGGCATTGTAAAATGTGATAATTTTGCCGTATGATGTTGGTTAATAATGTTGGTCCGGCATGCATGTTTTTATGATGTAGTTCCGTTACCAACAGCTTCGTAATATAGCATCTGGGCAAAATTGTTGGATGGCGTGTATTAAATTCAACCGACGAATGTTGGATACGACCTCCCACTCTCATAATGCCGTCGTTATCGATAAATGGAGTAAATTGATACAATTTACTCTTCTTTGATACCACCTTAAGGGTTTGGATGTCCCTTAACTCACTGTTGAAATGCTCT
This sequence comes from Tipula vernalis, assembly GCA_958295665.1. Taxonomy (NCBI): domain Eukaryota; kingdom Metazoa; phylum Arthropoda; class Insecta; order Diptera; family Tipulidae; genus Tipula; species Tipula vernalis. The sequence continues at coordinate 360,362,159 of OY282559.1, read as the reverse complement.
AGTTGAAGAAATTTGAAGATAAAGGTTTTACTGGCGATAATTTCTTCGACAGTTAATATATCCGCAGTTAGCCTTTCAGTCGCATATCGGAGATTATGGTAATAGCGCTTGATCCATCCGATGATATTTATGAATTTGCGAAATGAAGAACATCGTTGACTGACTAGAGCAAGGATATCTGAGGTAGACTCTGTTGTTAATACCAGTACATTAGCACATGATTTTTCTTCCGGGATGTTTGATAATTGCTGTGGTTGATCTGGCCAATGAGATGAGTCTAACCTTAACCAATCAGGACCATTCCACCATAAATTAAACTTGATCAGTTCTCGCGGCAGCAAACCTCTTGTAGCACAATCGGCTGGGTTGTGTGAGGATTGCACATGTTTCCAATGATTTCTAGAAAGACAAGATAAAATGTTTGCTGTTCGGTTAGCGATGAACGTTTTCCATCTCCGTGGGTGAGAATCTAGCCATGAAAGGACGATTGTTGAATCCGTCCAGGCCGTAATTTCAATTTCGCCACCCAATGTTTCCTTGATCATCATTAGCAGTTTTTTCAACAGGACAGCAGCACACAATTCCAATCGCGGAATTGAAACTTGGTTTATCGGCGCCACTTTCGTTCTGGCGGTCATCAACCTGATATTGACATTTCCCATTTCATCAATCGTTCGGCAGTAGACTACAGCGGCATATGCATTCTCCGATGCATCTGCAAATCCATGGAGCTCAAATTTATTGCTTGTTGTCAACAACCATCTTGGAATACTTAAATTTTGAAGATCTAGCATTTCATTTTTCACCTTTAACCAATTTTCTGATGTCGTTGATGGAATTGGATCGTCCCAATCCAACTTTAATAGCCACAACTTCTGAAATATTATTTTAAAGTTTATGATAATAGGTGCAAGCCATCCCAGTGGATCAAAAATTCGGGCGGAAAACGATAAAATATTTCTCTTAGTGGGTTTTAAATCATCAGCACAACAAACGTTAAAACGGAATTCATCCTCTACGGGATGCCATTGAATTCCCAGCAATTTAAGATAGGTAGATTCGTCATTAATGGCTACGGAAACCTTTTCCCTGGCATCTTCGTTAATATGGTTCAGCAGTTCGGTAGCATTTGACGCCCATTTTCGTAGTTTAAACCCATGCGATTGAAGTGTTGTTGATACCTTGTCTTGCAGACGATGAGCCTCTTCAATTGTATGAGCCCCAGACATTAGGTCATCCACATAAAAATTATTTAAAATTACATGTGCTGCAGCTGGATCAGTTTTGAGTAATTCATTGCCTATTACTTGGATGGTTTTGGTCGCAAGATACGGTGCAGCTGATGTGCCATAGGTTACCGTTCTTAATCTATAATGTCTTACAGGTTCACTCGGATCATTTCTCCATAAAATACGCTGATAATCACTATCACTTGAATCGATTAGTATCTGCCGGTACATCTTTTCGATGTCAGCCGAAAATACAACCTTGAATGTTCGAAATTTCAGTAGAATGCTAATGAGTGGTTGATATAAGGTAGGGCCAACTAACAACGTGTCATTCAATGATGCTCCATTTGACGATTTAAATGACGCGTCGAAGACCACTCGTAATTTGGTGGTGGTACTCGATGATTTGAAAACGCCATGGTGAGGTAAATAAAAACTGCGCTCTCGGTTGGTGTTTATTTCTTCTACAGGGATTTCTTCCATGTGTTTCAAAGCTTTATATTCATCCATAAAATTGTGGTATGCATCCTTAAATTGTCTATCTCTTTTAAATCTGGTCTCCATGTTTTCAAGACGTTTCAATGCGCCACTCATGCTTTTTCCAAAGATTGGATTTTCGATTTTAAAGGGCAGTCTAACAACGAATCGACCTTCACTAGTTGTTGTGTGCTTTTGATAATGTTCTTCACATCTGGTATTATCATCGGTTAACAGCGGTTGAGTTAGAATTTCGTCAATTTCCCAAAATTTCCTCAAAATGTCATCTAGGTTGGTCTCGGCATGTAAACTGGTAACAGTTGGCAGCACTGGGTTTGTTTTAACTACTGGTCCAGCAATAATCCACCCGAACAGTGTCTCTTGTGCCATTGGTGTACCCAGCACTCCACATATTCTTTTGTTGCCTATAATGTGGAAGAAATAATCACTTCCGATTAGCATATCAATAATACCTGGTGTATGAAATGTTGGATCAGCCAATCGTAAATTTTCCAAGTGACTCCACATAGTGGTATTGAAGACGCAGGTAGGTAATTTGGATGTCAACTTGGAAATGATGTAACACTTTAGATTCATTGTAATGGATTTATTAAATCTTGATGATGCGGTCATATTTATATATCCTCGGCACATGCCAGCATTGGTTTGCCCCAAGCCAGTTACATTAAGTTTTGCATGGTGCCGTGGCAAACATAATCGTTGAGCACAATCTTCTGTGACAAAGGAGCATTGTGATCCAGAATCCATTAGTGCTCGACACAAATGCCATTGTCCATAATTGTCTTGTATCTTGATCACAATGGTTGGGAGTAACGATAAGGTACAATGTGATGGTGATTGAACATAAGTCTCCTTGGTATCGATTGCCGATGATGCAGATGGATTGCTTCTCTTTAGATCAATGCTTGCCATGGTTGATGTCTCCTGCTTGGTTAATGGTAAACCTTGAATAACAGTAGTTTGATTTGATACTGCTGGTTTTGAATCACTGGTCCCTTGATTCGATTGATTTGTGTGTAGTAGTGAGTGGTGTCTTCTAGAGCATAATCTGCATCTGGTTTTTGATTTACAACTATAAACTAAATGATTATTATTAAGGCAATTAAAACATCTTTGGTCGTTTTTTATTAAGTTCCTTCTTGCGTCGACATTCAATTCCTGGAACTTGGAACATTCAAATAGTTGATGTGAACTGGTCTGGCATACGGGACAGGTTATCGACGAAGCTACATGAAACCCTCTTGTATTATTGGAAGATTTGGAATGAACTTTACTTGATGTCTTTATGCCTTCCAGTGAGTCAGCTCGTTTGCCCAGGAATTCATAGAAACTCGTAAGTGATGGAAATTCGATGTCAGATGCTTCGCGCATCCATAATTGTTTTGAATCTTCATCAAGCTTGTTAAATAAAATATAAATTAACCAAATGTCCTTTGTATCAGCTTCGGTGCCAAGTGCCTTTAGACCTCTTGTTGCTTCGTCTGCAATATCCAACAGCTTCCTGATATTTGTTGCATTGGCAGAATGGATTGGTGATTGTTCCATGAATAATTTTATGAATGCATTAGCACTTAATTGCTTACGATCATATCGTTTACTTAGCTTTGAGAACGCCTCGAAATAGTTAGCTTCAGTAATGGTGAAATGCCGAATTAATGCACTTGCCTCGCCTCGTAGGACCCCCTTCAGGTATTGAAATTTTTGTGCTGGTGTTAGTGAATGGTTCTCGTGAACTGCTGCTGTGAAGAGGTCATGGAATGACTGCCATTCTCGATAATCCCCCGAAAATATTGGTATATTTAACCGTGGGAGCTTAAAATCGCCTGCTGCTGTTTGAGAAGTGGTATTAATGCCAGCTGTTGATTCATCCATCGACTGTTCCTTTGGTAATAAATTTTTTTTCCTGAGCCACGTGTTACAATTGATGATAATTTTGTAATACTGCTCTTCAACGATTTCCATTTCTGAGATTTCTTCATTCGAAGCACTAAATATTTTGTCTTCGATCTCCACAAATTCTTGATGCAACTGGGAAACACGTGTCAATTTGACTTTGACTTCTTCTACACTTGTGGTGTTGGAAAGCTCCTTAGAGAAATTTTCTAATTTCGTCATGAGACCCTTTAAAATGCTCCTGCGTTTGATGAATGCCGTTACATCCATTTTTCTTTTTTTTTTTTTATTTTTACCAATTCACTAACTCAATGATTCACTTAATGTTCACTTGGAATTGCACTATAAATTAATTACTATATGGTTCAATTGTTCACGTGATTCACAATAACTGTGCACTTGATATACAGTAACTGTTCATTTGAGATACACGCTTCTTACCCAATCGACACTCCTTTCAAGGAATAATTTATCACTGATATTTGATGCCGGTGCGTATGATCCGGCTCGAAGGACCAAAAAATGTTAAAGAGCGGACTGTATCTTCGTGTATATATTTGTTTGCCAAGATCGGTGCATAGACTATCTTCGAATTTTGCGTTACCTCAGAAATGAACCAGTTAAAAAATTGTTAAAGTTGAAGCACCATAGGTAATGTTATCACAAATAAACAATTCAATCAACATATAATTTATTCTTATTTAATGTCTAATACAGATATGTATAATTTCTGATTTATATAATTAATATATATATATAATTTCTTCTGATATAATTACCCACTCACTACTATATCTTCTGTATTTGATGTTGTCTTGTCGAAGGTTGAATTGTAAGAGAGCGATATTATAACAATTTGCATCAACGTTTTATTATATTTGCAAACCGGTTTGGCGGCAGACACAAAAGATCGGCGGGGAAACATTTACTTTAAAAATATGCTGAATACGATTAATTATATCGCTCAACAATAGATGGTAGTAAGATTGGTAAGTATCAACTCAAATTACATCTAACTTCATTATTAACACGACAAATGTCATATGTATACAAACAATGTAATATGTCAACGGTAAGTTGATTTTATGTGTAACATAAAATTATACATATAATACATATATATACATACAATTTAATGCCAATTTCAGATATATAAATTGACCGAAGGAGTGTCGCGTTGCCGTAACATCAAATAGACAAGATAAGTACATATTTATTATACAATTATTACTTAATACTAAATTTACATTTTCGTTTCAGGTACTTTTAATTTGTAGATACTATGATGAGCTGCAACAGATAATCTTAACCGTCCTGAGAAACATTGAGGATCAGAAGTAAATTAATTTCAATTAATTATATCAACTTGCAATAATGTTAACTATCAGTGACTAATAACTTAAGACCATTCCTATGTTGCGATTGGCGGTAGATTTTTTGAGTTTATGCAGATTTTTTTAACGCTTTTCAAGAATATCAAGTATCAAGAATCTCAGGCTGTGCTCTGTATACGGCAAGCCTAATTTATTCAATGTTTGTTAAAGCGGACTTTGAAATCTATTAAATTTTAACCAAAGCTCTCCAAAAATAGCACACAATATTAATTTATTTTATCTAAACCTCTCGTTGTATCCGCATAAGCTCAAAAATAGTTATGAATGTTTTCCGGAAAAATCTGGATTGGACAAAATCTCGAATTAGACAAAACCTCGAAAAAAGAGAGTGTGAAGTTTGTGCTTAAAAAAAATAAAAAACTACACTGTTATATTAGATATTTTTCCAATTGAAATTTAGATTAGGTATATGAAAAGTATTTTTTTTTTCGTACTTTTGAAATTTTCGCACCGCCAAACCTTGCATGGACAAGCTGGATCAATTCCGATAAGCACTACCATATTTCACAGAATTTGGAATTTTTAATAATTTTTGATGATTTTAAAAGTTATTATATCACCGATCACTGAGATCCCATTTCCGGGTAGCTTGGTTAAGTACAAGTTTCTGTGGCCAACGTGATAGAATGGTGATAAACTTTACGATATTTTACAGAATTTGATACTTGAATATTTCCATTGAATTTTAGTCCATTTTCCAAAGAATAGCAGGTGTCTACTAGCTGACCTATGGCAAGCTGCCCCCCCCCCCATATTATCGAAATATATCTGTATAATCATTGGTGCACAGCTCAGGTGAATATTTTCAAGTTTTTGTATTTTTGGAAATAATCGATTCAATAAAATAATTGACTATGATTCTTTGGTATTTTCTTCTATTAGAATTAATTCATCCAAATATTCGAATAAGCGACGAACCCATTTATTAAAATATTGTAGTTAGGTATCTACTAAAGAAATTGTTTAGAAAAAAAATATATAAAATCCCTTCACAGGATTTTGCCCACATTTTCGAATAGCTTGGCCAATTGTCAGTGTAATTGACCAACCTCATACAATTGTGATGTACTTTAAGGATGTCCACAACAGTCTTGCACTTACTTTTGGATAGCTTGTCAAAGAGACAGTTTTTAGGGCGAAACGACCCGTAATGTGCTAGGAATGTATTGTTTCGAGTGCTAAACCAATTTTGATAGAATATACAGAGTTTTGAAAAATATTATAATTCCCTTTTTATGTTTTTTATTTCACAGACATTTCGTAAAATAATGCTTAAGAGGCGGCACTACAAATAAATGAAACCAATCATATGCAAATTTGATATAAAATAAACTAATCCTGAACTAAATCCGTTTATTTTTATTTTTTAGCACTGGGTCTCTTTTTTTTATTAACCGGAGTAAAGCAGCGTAAAATGTTTTCTTGTTTCTACAATAGAAAACAATCAAAGCAGTAAATGATAAAATAGACCAGTGAAAATTACTGGTGCGCAGATGTAACATATAAATGTAATATTAAGTTTTATTACTGTGTAACCTTAAGTTTTTTAGGTTAGTAGTGGGATTCAGAGAGAACAATTCTATACACATGGATTTTTATCAACAAGAAGATGTCTTGTAAGATCTAACGAAAATGGCATTAACTCATATTTGTAGCCGAAACGATACAAGCAATTACAACTATCAAGGCCACTCTAAAAGATAGTCATGCTCGACCAACTGAATTGAAAGCACAAGATTGTAGGCGGTATCAGTACTTTCGGCACTAGATAAACTGCATGTCATGTATGGATACGGAGTTGTCTTTATTGTTCACATGCCTTTATTTGTGCAGTGGCATAACTCTATGTACATTTCAGACGTTCGCTTCCTTTGCAGGTTTCTTCATTTTTTATTTAAAGTTGCTAGCCACTATTCCTTATAGTGAAGTAAGTGCATTTTCTACTAAAGAAAATTATCCGTGAGCTATTCTATAATTGCTATGACGAAACTAACACCAATGAAACAAAATTAAATAAGGATAACTCATAAAATTTCTTCTAATAAATGCACCCGTTGAAATTGAAAACAATAGTAACTAGGTTGCTCAAATATAGAGCCTGCAGAAAAAAAAAAAACATTTACAGTGGAGCATAACTCATGAGTAGAGCTCGGATGTCTAGACTAAAAAAACGAAAATATTGATACAAATATGCTTTAAAAAACCTTAAAATATGCAATGAAAACGATAAAATACGAACCAAAACTCTAAATTATACAAATTCTACAAATTGTACTATTTCTAAAAAATTAATAACTTTGAATATTATATTCTACCAATGTGATTAATTCTATAAATTTTATAAATTCTGTAAATTAAATCAATTCTACAAATTTATTGAATTTTGTAAATTTTGAAAAATCAACAAATTTTATATTTTCAAAAAATTTATAATTTCTATGTATAAATTCTAAAATTTTAAAAATTCTACAAATAAATTCTACAATAAATCGCTGAAAATTTACAAATTTTACTTTTACTATAAATTTCATAATTTCTATATATCCTCTAAATTTCCTAAATTCTATAAATTTTATATATTATATAAACTCCGTTAATTCAATAAATTCTAATTATACAAGAAATTTATAAATTTTATCGAATTTATAGGTTTGAGAAGATTTAAGGAACTTACTGAATTTAAAACTTTTTTGAACTAATATAATTCAGAGAATTTATAGGATTTACACCATTTATAGTATTTAAAAAAAATTTAATACTATGAAAAATAGGCTTCAAAAATTCTATAAATATTATAAATTCTACAAAATCTATAAGGACTAAAAATTCAGAAGATTTTTTTAGATTCTTTCAAATTTAAAATTTTACGAATTTGATAAATCCTTATAGGTATGTATGTCTATAAACTCTACTAATTCTCTAAATTTTATAAAGTTAATAATGTCCATCAATTCTATACATTCTACAAATTTTATAAAATTTAAAAATTCTGTAAGTTTTATGAAAAATTTTATTAATATTAATTTTTTGAAATTTAAATTTTTTTCATTTCAATTCTGTTTGTATGGTAAATTTTGCAAACCCAAGTTTTGCTTATTTTAAAAATCCTAGAATTTCTATAAATTTTCTAAATTTTTGGAATTATACAAATTTTTTAGAATAATAAAAAAAATTTTAAAAATTCTTTAAATTCGATAAATTTTATAAGCCTATGAATTTTCTAAATTTATAGATTCAATGAATTCAATAAAGATTAAAATTTCTGTAAGTTCCTTAAATTCTACAAATTCCACAAACTCAAATTCGATAACTTTTATTAATCCTATAAATTGAGAAAAATCCTATAAATTTTATACATTTTCTACAAATTGCATAAATTTTAGAAATTCCATCGATTCTTAAAATTCTGCCAATTCTAAAATGTTTCATAAAGTCTTAAAATTTTATAAATCGTATAGATGAGCTCTATAAATTGTTTCTATAATGTTCTCTAATTCTACAAACTCAATTTCTATATATCCTTTGAATTCTATAAATTTTAAAATTTCAATAAATTGGCCAAATTCTATAAATTTTTGTATTCCTATAAGTTTCTAAATTTCTATAAATTTTATAAATTAGAAAAATTTAAAAAATTCATCAATTTCTGTTAATTATTAATTCAACGGATTCTATAAATTCTAAAATTACGATAATTTCTTAAATTTCTATAAATCCTATAAATTCTGAAAACACGACAAACTCTTAAAATTTTATAGATTTTATTAAGCCTTCAAACTCTTAGATTCTATAGTTCTAGTTTTAAAAATTGTTTTAATTGAGAGAGTTCCAAAAATTCTACAAACAAAAAATTGTTTTCCCAAATTTTTTTTTTTTTCTAATTTTCCCTAACTCTTAAAAATGAAATATTAGTTTTTCTCGGATTTTAGCCGAATAATTGTTTTTTACGTCGAGTGAAATAAATCAAGAATTTTGCAAATTCAGTTTCGATCTCAGTAAGAACTACGCAAAATTTATTTTCAGTCAATCTGTTTATTACAGTTATATAGAAACTAGTAATAAACTCTTAATTATTTTTATTAATTTTAACAATTTTTATAATTTTAAAACAACATCTGAAAGCTGGACTTAAACCATAATGTTCTGAAAGAAGAAACTAACATGATACAAATTAGAGTCGCGATGCACTAACCAAGCTTTTATAAAAACAACAAATTGCTGAGGATTTTAAAACTATTTTCATTTCAGTAGAGACAGTCTCAGCCCTAATTTAGGGCTGAATGTATTACAAAATCAATTTTATCGGTCTGCTCCAATTTTTCAATAAAATTTTAAAAACCTTATATCGTTTTGCAATCAAAAATTTATTCTAAATATTACCAAGGATTTTACAGATCATTAACGTCTAGTGATGACCAAGAAAATTACGTCATTGAAGTAAACCACTAATTATATTTTTTTACAATGCATACTCCTTTAGATAGTTATGAAAACTTGACTTTGTTCTAAGAATTTCTGAAAAATCCTCCAATTAAAACTTATTAATGATCTTTAGTAATGTTTTATATTACATCAATTCTCTGCATAAACAATATAAATTGACTTGAACTTTTAATTTTATTAATTTCGACTAGTCTATAACAAATTCCATGTCATATCATACAAATTCCATGTAATGTCGTACCGAATGCATAGTTCTACCAGTACTGATCGATTTGCATTAAGACAAATAAATAAATTCTAAGTGTGAGAATAACTTCTGTTTCATGCTTTCAACGGGTCATCTCAAACAAAATTACTCCATTTCTGATGCATAGTAAAACTGGGTATTTTCTCCGATGATTACTAACGAAATACCAAATTTGCTTATTAGTTTAATTCATTTGGTTTTCTAATACCACAGAATGTATATATAAACAGAACAATATCTTCTATTGCGCTTTAGTCCTAAGTTTGTGAACAATATTAAGATTAGGATTTAGAAAAGATAGAAAAACAATTTTGTATGCAGTTAATGAAACAAAAATCTTTGTACCCACCTCTTTGTATGGATCAAAAATAATCTGTATTATTTGTTTGATATGATTTAGGGTGGGATGTCGTAACATCACTTTCGAATCGAATTCGATAGATTTTATATCTCTGGTTTCAAGAATAAAATTGTTTTGATGCTATCTCAGCTTGATCGAATAAAACCACATTCTATTTCTACTTACATTCACGATTCTTTATCACCCAATATTTGTTTAGTGATCCTTTATCGATGTGAAGGAAAGGAAAGGTACGCAACAAAAAGGGATCGCAATAGAAGAAGCGTAATCAAAAAACGAAAAAGAGTACAATTTTATTCATGAAACAAGAGACATAAACTCCATCGAATTCGAATTGAAAGTTTTGTTACAACATCCCACACTTGGTATTCTGTCATCGAAAACAATAAACGATCCTTTGTTTTTTTTTTTTTTTTTTTTATTTGATTTTGAAGTTTCGCAAAGCTAACAATAAGACCAAAATCAAAAATTATTTATGAACGTCTGTCTCTTTCAAACACATTACAAAGTCTAAAGATTTCTTTTTCCTTTTAAAATTGTACCGATTTTTATTGATCAAAACAAAGAGGTGAGTACAAACATGTTTGTACTTTTTTTTTTGTTTCATTGATGCATACAAAATTATTTTACTATCTTTTCTAAATGCTAACCTTAATATTTATTCACAAACTTAGAACTATAGCGCAATATTGTTACGTTTTTACCTTGTCAATAAAGGTTCGTATCACTGGATTATGAATAAAACAAAATGAATTCAATTTATCACAAACAAATTTATTTATTTAGCACAAGGATTATTACAACACAAGTTCAATACAATTTATTAATCAAAATTCACAAAATCAATTTATATAAATTATTCTTTAATTTTACTGTACACTAAAACACTTTTTAAATCACTTTTTAATTCCTTTTTAATCTTCCCACTGTCGCTTACCAAATACTACTAATAATCTTACAAGTTTACACTGTCGCGTTCCAAATTCGACTAATCCAATTCGATATTGTTCGTCTTTTAATATACACAAACCAAACTTCTAGAAATCGCATTTTTCAGTAATAATAGTGTAGAAACATTTAGAACATTTTTATCATGGAAAATCCCATTTTAGTACAGTACAAACATTGAGCTATTAATTTAACTTATTCTATCACACCCTAGATGTCACCGACACAATATATTCTTTGCTATAATATAGTGACGGTGACACCTAGTGTGTAATAGAATAAGTTAAAATTAATAGCTCAATGTTTAACTGTACTAAAATGGAATTTTCCATGATAAAATTGTTCTAAATGTTTCTACGCTATTAGTACTGGAAATGTCATTAGCTTTCTAGAAGTTTGGTTTGTGTATATAAAAAACCGAACGAAGTCGAATTGGATCAGTAGTACTTGGTAAGTGATAGTGTGAAGATTAAAAAGGAATTAAAAAGTGATTTAAAAAGTGTTTTAGTGGAAATATAAATTATAAGTGTATAGTAAAATTTGAGAATAATTTATGTTAAGTGATTTTGTGAATTTTTATTAATAAACTGTGTTGTAATAATTCTTGTGTTAACTAAATAAATTCCTTGGTGATAAATTAAATTGATTTTGTATTATTCACAATCCAGTGCTACGAACCTTAATTGACAAAGCAAAAACGTAACAATATAATACGGAGGCTGGTAGGTAGGCCTGGTTTTCAGAAGCCTGGTTTCAAAAGCCTGGTTTCATAGGCCTGGTTTTTAAAAGCCTGGTTTACAAAAGCTTGGTTTTCATGATCCTGGTTTTCAAAATCCTGTTTTTAAAAACGTATTTATTTTTATTAATTCGGGCCGGCCCGAATTAATATAAATAAGTATTTGAAAAACAGGATTTTGAAAGCCATGATGAAAAATTACTTATGTTTTTTCTATATTAAAACACTTTCATGGAATCACGGAGTTTTATTTGCGGGGATTTACCGAATGTACAACGTGGAAGAACAAAAACTAAAAATTACATTGAAAACATACATATCCTTTTGCATTTTTAATTTAAACCCATTTCGAGGCATCACATAATGTTATTTGCAGAGTATAACCGAATTTTATGCGTTGTTTTATTTTTACTTCTCGTTTGTAATTCTATTAACTTAAATGATTACATGATCCACCGTTTTACAGCTATTTTCTTAATCCTGTGATTTACAATAAAAGTGTGGTAAACAGTGTATTAAAATAATTTTAAAATTAACATTATTTCGACGAATAAGGGGAAACCCAAATTAATTTTTAATGGTTATGCGTACCATTTAGAGAGAAGAAAAGAAACCTATAGGTGGGCGAGTGCCTAGAGAAAGACTCTTTTGTGCAAAGGATAAGAAGTGACGAAAATGGTTGAAGGGAATCATGTTATTAAAAAAGGACCTTCAAGCCACAGCCATGACCCCTCGGCATATGATAAATCGATTTCTGAAGCCAACACCAATTTGAAAGCGGCAGCAAAAAATTCAGCGCTGCGGCCGTCACAAATTATTCAAAATATTGGTATTAGTTGTGGTGGATAAACACGCATTTATTTACCAACAAACCGTGCCGATATTAATGAACCGGAGAATATAACCGTTCCAGAGGGGCTGCAATATATCGAAGGAGAACATTTTGTTTTATCTGTAAAGGATTTTGGAGATAAAGCTGTTATAGTGTTAGCCACACCTTCGAGTTTAAAACTATTAACAGACGCAGAATGTTGGCTAATGGACGGTACGTTTGATTATAATTCCAGCGTTTATGCGTCAATTGTTTATTATAAATGGCAAAATTGGCATGGAGACTGTTCCTTTTGTATTCGGAATAATGAGCTCCAAAAGTGAAGCGGCATACTTTGAATTCTTTTACGAAGTATGCAGGTGAGGAATAAGATGGAATCCAAAATTGGTAATATTGGATTTCGAAAAGGCGAGCTTTAAAGCTTTAAAACATGTTCTTCCCGAAACTATTTTTAAAGGCTGCTTGTTTCACTTCGGGCAGATAATCTGGAGAAAGGTACAGAAAAAAAATTGTAATCTGCAAATCAGAATGTTAAAAAGTTTAGCTTTTTTACCAGCGGAAGACGTACTAGGATATTACAAGGAACTAAAATCAAAATTCGAGCCTGATGTTCGACGAATTTGCAAATGGTTCGAGATAAACTATTTAACGAGAAATCCTCAAAAAAAATTAAATATGCCATTGAAACTACTGTACTCACCAAATTTCTGGTCTGTTTGGGATAATTCTCAAGCAAATTTACCTAGGACGGTAAAGGTGGTAGTAGGTAAATAACACGGAATTTATCAACTTATATTGGAATTGGGGAAAGAGTTGATAATGAGTGAAACGAAAATTGCTAATTAAAAATAAGAAAATGTTCAGCACAATAAACCAGCGAGATAATTTAAGAAAAGTGGACTATCTTCAAAATGGTTTCCATAATCTTGACCTTTATAGGTAATTAAAATACAAAGTTGTATAAAAATATTTGGTTTTATAATTTCTAGTAATTTGGAATGGATACTCGTACATGAAATATTATTTTTGTTTATTTATTATTTTTGTAACCATGAATTATTAAGTGTAATTAATAAATGTATTATTAAATGTAAAAACACTTAGTTTAGAAAACCAGGCTTTTGAAAACCAGACTTTTGAAAATCAAGCTTTTGAAATCCAGGCTTTTGGAAACCAGGCATTTTGAAAATCCCGACTTTTGTATAACTAGGCTTCTGTGAACCAAGATTTAGAGTGGAGCCCGGTCAAATGTTTGGTTTTGTCCATATGTGTAAGAGAGACAAAAAAACATTTTACACGCACCTATGCAAACACAATAAAATTCAATCAATTATTCTGCTTTTATGATTTTTTTCTTTGTTTTGCTTATTCAAATTTCACATTCCATTTCATTTTATTTGAAACGTTTTAAATAATCCTTACTAGAAATACAACCGTAAATCATATTGCGATTCATTTTTGAAAGTGTACATCACCTGTTGATTGGGCGTTAAACAAAGAACTTATCTTGTGATGGATGTTTTGTTTGATGTTTAATAAAGAAGAATTTAATCATTATTCAATGTGTTTGAACTGTGATTTTAATTGTTTATCTAACACAGAAAAAAATATAGTGCATTTTATTTACGAATGGCATTCATTACCCATAATTCGTACTATTAATGTAAAAATTACTATATTTACTTAAAACAAACAAAATTTAGAAAAATTAATGGAAATTTGTGTGTTAATAGTACGAATCACAGTTCATAAAATAAAAAATGGTTTAGTTTATTGTACTATACGTATAATACATTCACATGTTGCTTGCGTATTAGTGAAAGTTGCATGATTTTATTAAAAAAACATATTTATGAACAGTTCATAATATTTATGAATAAGACTACGACGAAAATTTATTTTAAATACTTATTGTTGAAATGAAAATGGCTCAATAATACTTGAATATTTTAATTCCAAATGTTAATATGTATATGTATGTGTGTCGACTTCGTATCTTTGAAGAAATACCACTATTATGACGGCTATTGAATTATAATTTTTCTTTTGTCATCTTGATCTTCAATAAGAATTTATCATCGCCGTAAACTGAATGTAAAAGTTAGGAGGAAGTGCCTACTGAAATTTGTTTTATATACCTCCTTGTTAATAATTTCCAATTTCCCAAGTAAATAAAAACCAAAAATCAAAGCCTTGTGGATATAACGTTTTAGAGTTCGTTTCTTTTTCTCAATTTGTTTGTGATGAAAATTTTCATAATAAATACAAATAAATTGTAAATTTATCAATAAGCAATTTATGTAAATACGTGAAATTGCTCGTACATACAGATAAATTCATTCGGTAACTAATGATACGAATAAATTCATATGCATAACGGTTCCATTACATTTGTATTTGTCTCAAGAGGAGAAATCAACTATTTAGAATGTAACCGGTCAACATGGTGTTTACTAATCCTATTATATTTTTTAATTATTAATTAAATTTATTTTATTTTTAAATAGAAGAAACCAAAAAAATAAAGGAGTTACAATACGAAATATAAGGTTTTTTATTTCTTTACAACTGTGCTGTACAGATTTTTTGAATTTAGTCATCAAACAACACAAAAATTTACATTCTTACTATGTGAAATATTATGTAATTTTTATTATCAATTATGAACTCGTTCCTGCATTTTATGAATAATTTTCAATATATTTATGAAAAAAATCATCATATTTGTAAATTATTCATAACCACTGCGCACTCTGTTCTTCCTACATATGAATTATGAATTAATTCGTGATGTGATTTACCATTTCATTAGTATTATGAAAAATTTCATTTTATCTTCTATTTCTTACATTAATAATAAGATCAAATTCATCCACAAATACCATTAGCTACATTGAAATTATAATATTTTTCGTATCTTATATGATTAGAATCGTAAATACTACAACGTATGTAGTCAAGATTAAAATAAAAAATTTTATGTGTTTAACGTTAAGGCTCAATTTTAATGGGATTTTCTTATTATTAATAAAGTTTTTGTCTACATTGACTTAGGACTGTTTTCAGTGAACAAATAGGCAATATAGTCTAGTGGGCATATCTATCGATGCGGTGTATCGGCGGGTATGCCAAAGGTAACGGCCATAATATTTAAATGATGACAAATTGAATATTAAACAAACGTATAATAAGGATTCAAATTTGGATTGGTGGAACTGATTTCGGAAAAAAAGGAAGGACTAACAAAACACGATTCGAAAACACGTCAAAAACAAATAATTAAAAATGGTTAACCTTTCTCTCTCTCACTATAAATAAAATAAAATGAAAATGTACAAACTTAGAGACATTGCAGTGTTAGTGTAACAAAATAAATTGAGTGTATTTTCAGCGACTTACATATTTATTTAAGAGTAGGGACTCCCTGTTTTACTCCTGATGAATTATTGATTACTAGGTATATTTTAATATTTTACTAATCAGCTAATCAGAAAAATGAATTTCAAATAATTTGAGGAAATTGGATTATTGGCCAATAAAAGTATTCCATTTTGTTTTTATGCATTTCAAATGAGCAATTTGTGTATCGTTTAGTCGAGTATGCTATATGAATAAACGAGATATAACATAAATCATACGATCAATAAATGCCCGAGCTATACCTATCTCTTACTTTCTTGCACTACTGGAAGTTTTTGATCACTCACACAGAATACGTTATTGGTTGATCGTATTTTCTTTTGTTTTTATTTCTGATAATCAAGTTTACAATTCGCGCCAGTCGGGTCCTAGTAACGGTATATCTTTTTGCAATGAGTGTTTTTTTATTTTAACATTCTCCTCTCTCAACATAATACATGTAATAACAACTCTCTATTTATTATATTATGATCGTTGAATTTTTCTTTCTTTATGTGTTGGTTTGTGATCTCTTGCCGAGCAGTTACTACATAATTGTCGATTAACAAATTCATTAAAAAAATGTAATTTAGGTGAACATTCGTTGTTTACAATTTGAGGTTTTTGTGGTTTAAAATGATTTCTGGTGTTAATCGAGCCACCACATGCCAAATTTGGTTAAAATTGCTTTCTGATTGTTTTTTAGTGGCTATAATTAATTTTTGGTCAAAATTGATAAAATGAGTTTAAGTCATTTACTAGCATATTATGTGTAAGCATAATTCTTCTCAAATTAGCCAGTTTCTTGTTGCCTTTAATTTTAATTAATCCCTTGTTGCGCAAATATTTTAATTTTTTGTTTAACTTTCTTAAGATCGATTTCGAAATCAAGTTTTTGTTGGTATTTTGTAATTTTTTGTCAGCTTCTTGATATTAGGTTAGGTCTAAAAAATGTAACGGTTGATCTTTTAAGCTTCCTAACTACTGCACGACTACGGGTGTGAAGTTTGTCCTAAAATTAAACATTTGTCCTAAAAATTGATTTTCCTGTGAATGTATTAGTAAGAATAATAAATATCTCGTTATAATGAATTTGTACGAAAACAATTATTTTACTTATCTAATTTAAATTGTACAAAAAAAAAATTTAAAAAATCAAAGTTCATTACAAAAGATATACATATATAAAAATTACTCAATCTGGTCCAAAAAATCGTAACTCAGTGGACACAAGTTTTACAGACAGTCGGAAAACCCATCACTCCTAAAACAATGATAAATACGTCATTAAGGATATTGGGCAAGGTCCCTAACTAAAAAAAAACACATTCAAAAATTTAGAAGATAAATGACTTACGAGTAGGTAGATGTTTTGCTACGCTGTATGAAAATTCGTATAAAGAAATTAAGTTGTCTGTATATTAGAATAAAGTTGGAAATAAAAATGGCTGCGTCTGGCCCCAAGATCGTACCCAAGTGGATGGAAGACATACATCAATAAGGGTAGAAGGCAATTCCCTCTATCTTAGAAATGTTACAAACCCTTTGGGTATGATCTTGGGGCCAGATTGAGAATTTTTTTTATATTCGACTTTATTCGAACTTACATTTAGGTAAGCAATATGTCTGTCCTAAGTCACTTATCTTCTAGAATTTTGAAAGTTATAATATTTCTGAGATAGAGCGGATTGACCTCTACCCTTATTGATGTATGTCCACTTGGGTACGATCTTTGGGCCAAATTGAGAATTTTTTTATTATTCGACTTTATTCGAACTTAAATTTAGGTAAGTAATATGTCTGTCCTAAGTTACTTATCTTCTAGATTTTTGAAAGTTGTGACATTTCTAAGATAAAGGGGATTGCCCTTTACCCTTATTGATGTATGTCTACTTGGGTACTGTCTTTGGCCCAGACTGAGAATTTTTAAAAATCCAACTTTATACAAACTTACATATAGGAACGCAACACGTCTGTCCTAAGTCACTTATCTTCTGAGGGGATTGCCCTCTACCCTTATTGAGGAGACCGCGGCCAAACTTAAACTCATATGTCCATTTGGGTACGATATTTGGGCCAGACGGAGGCATTTTTTAATATCCAACTTTATGCTAATATACATACATATGTACAAACTACTTAATTTCTTTATACGAATTTACATAAATATGGGGAAGAAAAACGTCTGCCTAAGTCATTTATCTTCTAGATTTTTGAATGTGTTTTTTTTTTGGTAGGGACGTTGTTCACTATTGTGAATGACGTCTTTATCATTGTTTTATAATAGAGGGGTTCTCCGTCTGTTTGTAAAACTTGTGTCCACTAAGTTACGATCTGTTGGGCCAGATTGAATAATTTTTATATTTCACTTTTCTACTGAACTTTGATTTTTTAAATTGTTATTTTTTGGACAATTTAAATTAAGATTTGAGTTTATTTAAAAGTTTTTTTAAATTTATATTAGATAAGTAAAATAATTGTTTACGTACAAATTCATAATAACGAGATATTTATTATTCTTACCAATATATTCACAGGAAAATCAATTTTTAGGACAAATGTTAAAGAATAGATTAGATAAAGGATTAAAATCGCAGTTCAAACAAAATGAACCATGAGTAAATTTGGTTTCTTTATTTTTTAATAATAAAAAGAGGGAATAAACATTAAACACAACCTCGATCACAAGTTCTTTGTCTAACGGCCAATCAATAGGCGTTAAACATTTTAAAAATAAATCGCAATATGGTTTCCAGCTGGATTTCTAGAAAGCATTATTTCAAACGCCTCAAATAAAATGAAATGGAAGGTTCCATTTGAATAAGCAAAATAAAGGAAAAAAAAATCAGAAACGCGAAATTATTGTTTGAATTTTATTGTATTTTGATAGGTGAGAGTGAAATGATTTTTTTTTGGCTTTTTTACGAATATGGACGAAACCAAATATTTGATCGTGTATTTTGACCGCCTTTCTCGACGTTTAGTAATAGAAAGTCATTTAAATTAAACGAATAACGAAAATTAATAATCCTATTTTTTCTCTTCCAATGTATTTGTGAAACCAACCATCGTTAGTATATCGATAATAATCATTGGAGAAAGTACTCAGTTTTACTGTGCATAGAAAATGGAGTTTTTTTGTTTGAGATGACCTGCTGGAAGGATGAAACAGAAGTTATTCGCACGCTTAGAAATGTTGAAATATCTTAAAATATGAAAGCAAATAGTAATTAAAAAATTTTACCATCAAAAATTAACAAACGTATACATACTTCATCGATAAATCCGCTTTGTTTTTATTATTTATTCAATTTCAAAATTGAATAACATTTGCTTTGTTGTACTTTTTGTTTTTCTTGCAATGAATTTACACTTTTTTTTAATTGAATTCTCTTTAAAAGCTATATGTAAATATAACTGTTTGCAGAAGAAAAAAAAAATTAAACCGAAATAAAAAATAATATTTTTGTCTACTTAACTTGGAAAATTGAATTTATTTTTAATGTGTAAACTCATTCTTGACAAACTGTATATACAGATTAATTTTTAATTTTAAATTAAATTCTAATTGTGTAATAATAATCAAAGTGTAGTGAAAATAATTAAAGCGTGATTTTGGAAAATGCAAACCACCGGGATGCATTTGTCAAGCAATGTTTTT
This sequence comes from Tipula vernalis, assembly GCA_958295665.1. Taxonomy (NCBI): domain Eukaryota; kingdom Metazoa; phylum Arthropoda; class Insecta; order Diptera; family Tipulidae; genus Tipula; species Tipula vernalis. The sequence continues at coordinate 360,342,518 of OY282559.1, read as the reverse complement.
ACTTTTGTAGATAGAAAAATTAAAAGTGCATGATTTGATATTTTGTAAATTGTACATAAAATCATAGTTTAATTTTAATTACTAAAGTCTAATATTTAGGTAGTATTGAAATAAATTTTAACTTATATAAAATAAATCGCAGTAAATTTGGTATTAGATTATATTTTTACGCACACTTATTTGTATTCTTATGTTTGATTTTGTGTACATACAATCGACACTAATACATACTTGTAATTTGGTATATAAAAGGGTTAACCCAACAATACGTTTGTGTAGCTGTCTCGTTTACTATCTGCACGGTTTCTGTGAAGGAAGTGTTCGTGGTTTTGTTGGTTTTTGTATTATTAAGTACAAACAACAACGAGAAAGAGAATCTTTGCGAAGGTATTGATACAGCTGTCACAAGTATTTTACTATTGTGTAAAATTGGCACTAATACATGTATACAACTTGATTTATATATGACAGGATCAACAATATGGTTGTACAGCTGTCTCGTTTGCTCTTTACACGGATTCCGTTAAGGAAATGTAGTATGTTTTGTTGGTTTTTGTATTATAATGTACAAATAACAACAGGAAGAGAATTTTTTTTCATTGTGTTGATACAGTTGTCACAATATTTTACTGTATTATGTTGATACAAAGTTTAGGTGTGTTTATATGTAATATAAGGCCTACTGCTACGCACATGAAAGATGGTAGAAAATATTTACCGTCAATGTTTGTTGGTGGTTTTAGTATATGAGATTTTGTTACTTGTATGCAGGTGTTGTTAATCTCTTTGTGTTTCTGTGTATTCACGAAACAACTAGGATATTATTGAAATCATGCATTATGTGAACACAATGAGATTTTGTATATTCGACTCAAATAGAATTTTTATACTTTGTATAATCGAATTGGTTTGAGTCGAATTGGAATTGGGAGCTGTCTTATACAAATTCATTTGAACGGTTTATTTAGGTAGGATATATACATTTTTTTTTACAGGGTATTACATACTGAATCAAATTGTTTTCTAATTAGTTTAATTAATATTATAAATTTTAAATTGACTAAATAAATAAATAAATACATAAATAAAATGCGAATTTAAAAATGTTAGTTTAAGTTAAGTTAAGATTTAATTTTTAACACAAAATGATGAGTTAATTTACTGTGAACAAAATGGAATTATGTTAGATCATTTTGGAAGGCTAAATGTTTTTGAGTTTAATGGTTGTCTTAGTAAATTAATTGAAATTTAGATGGTGGGATGTACACACAATCGTCATAATTACGTATATGACACATCGATACATTTTTAAGAAAGTAAGGGTTCATTTTCATTGCATTTATTTATTGTTTTATTTACTTTGCATGCTTGATTTTTCAGGGAATGAGGTCCGTGAACTGAGTTAAAATTTTGGATATATTTATAATAATTTATTAATAAAGAGATCAAATTTCATTTTTCTCAAAATTCTTCATTTTTGGCGAAGATCTCGACGGTAGGGATTAATCACTGGAGCTGATTTTGGGGTAGCTGATTTTGCTACTCGTGCAAATTACCATGGGTAAAAAATTGTCCTAAAATTCAACATTTGTCCTTAAAATTGGTTTACCTGAGAATGTAATAGTAAGAATAATGAATCTCTCATTATTAAGCATTTTTACGTAAAACAAATATTTTACTTATCTAATTTAAATTTGCAAACAATACTGATATTTAAAAATTTCTCAATCTGCTCTATCAAAAAAAAAAAAAAATATAAGAACTTCCCAAACCCTAGAATATACGTTACTGAGAACATGTTACATCCCTTAATGTAAGTTCTCATGAAATTAGTATTAAACAATTTCTCAATCTGTGGTAAAGATCATATCCAAATGGACATAATTTATTAACAGTTGTGGGCGATTCGCTCTATCTAAAAAATCTAGAAGATAACCCACTTATAGGAGAGATGTATTGTTCCCCTTTGTAGGCATAAGTTCGTATAAATTTGAGGTGCAAGGATCGTATACTCAAGTTTACATATTTCATTAAAGGTATAGTGGGCGATCCCCATAAAACTATGTGTTAACTTGGATACCATCTTTGGACCAAATTGACACACTTTTAAAAATTAAATTTCATATGGACGTCATAGAAATGCACCACCTTTTTCTTACGACACTAATCGTCTAGATTTTTGGAAGTTAGTATACTTTTCCATTATTGGCGATCCTCAACAACTAAAAACAATATATAGCCACAAATTTTTTTTACATGTAGCAACGAAACATGCCTGTCCTAGAACACTTATCGTCTAAATTTTTAGGTAAGATCTTTAGGAAAAACTAACAAATATTTTAATTTTAAATTTTGTATCTTACATGTAGAAGCGGAACACATCTGTCCTAATTCAGTTATCGTCTATATTTCTGAAAGTTGTTATATGGCCACTTTTGTACGATCTTTGGGCCAAATTGACAATTTTTTTAAAATCAAATTTCATATTAATTAATATTTAGGAACAGAGCACACCTGTCCTAAGTCACTTGACTAACTATAAAAATACTTTGTTGTGATATTTGAGTCTGATTGACAAGTTTCCTGAGAGCCCATATTATATATTTAGTAGCTTTAATATGTTATCGGGTTATCCGAATTTCAAATGTAATTCTTACTAATCCAAAGATATCAATTAAAGATTATGACAAACTTCACACGTTTGTACAGTCGCTTGGAATTTATTCTAAATTTTATTTTTTAGTTATAGGACATGTTTAGGACAAACTTCTCCCGAATAATTTGGACGAATTAATTGACCACAAATTTTAGGGAAATTTTATTCTCATTCAAAGGGACCTGCGGATTATAGGTTGAAGACAATGTTTTATTTTTTCAGTTTTGGAGATCGTGTGGACAAACACGCTCCTTAAAATCAACAAGAATGGTTATATCGAGAGTTTCGGGACAGAGCGTGGTCAATTATTTAAAACAAATTGGAACATAAGTATGTATATTCGAGAATCGTAGTCGATTATATTAAGACCTTCAAAATAATGTAATTCAAAAGGCAGATAATTTCTCCCGGAGGGTAAACATTCTAGTTTTTGACTAGATACCAAGTGTAATTCCCTGTTGAAATGAATTTTGGGTTCATATTTAACTACTGAACACTGCAGATGTCAATCTTGTTGCTATATAAAATTATAGCAGTGATATTGTGCTTCGAGATTCGTTGGTGTTGAATTCAAGTTTTTTCAAAATTTGTAAGGAAGAGCGCGCAATTGAAACTGTTGGGCAATAAGAACATGTGGATTTTCGATATCAAATGTGTGTTACGAATGACAGTTCCTCGTTTAGTTATGATATAAGGGAAAAAACACTGAAATTGGGTCCACCTCGGTGTACAGCAAAATAATTTTGTGAACTTTTTGTGTCCTTTTTAATCTGGCGTTCAAGAGACAAGCACATAACCTCGTTTGAATATCACGACATCGATCAATTCTAGGGTTTTACCCCCCAGAAAATACAAAGTCGATTCTGGCAATTGTGTGAACTCGTAGTTTGTGTTATCAGCTTATTCTTATAGTAATCACAAACCAAACAGGAGCTCAATTACTATCAACACTCGTAAAATATTATCAGTCATAAAGTCGTAGTGCGAGTACCGTCCCGTTACAGAGGTATTTAGCCGACCTCATAAAATGTCTTCACTTATTTCAACAATCTTGTCGTGTGTTCTGTGACAACCAATTTTTCTTATCAACATAATAAAAAAAAAAAATAAAAATATGAAACCTTATCTCCGCAATAACAGAAATAAAACCTAAAAATTCATAAATTTTATTGATTTGTCTGTATAATACTTTTCCATCTTCATCTTATAAACAAAAAAAAATAAAAAATTCGAGAACAAATCTGAAGAATAAATTTATGAAATGTTATTTTTATTTATAAAACACTCTTCTTAAAATCAAAATAAATAAATAAGAAATAAAATAAATATAAAAACAAACAAATCTCCGAATAAGACAAAACCATATACATTGTATTGTGGTGATGACGATGATGACGACGGTGCGATGATGATGATGATTTTGATGATCTTTATGAAGATAATACGTATACACATAATTTAGAATTTTTTTTTTGTTTTTCGTGTAGTTTGTGTCTTATGTATTTTCGTCTGAAGTGATTTTTTGAACTACGGGAGGTCCAAGTGTTTTATGTAAAGTGGTAAAATAACGCAATATTTAATTTTATTTTTTTTTTAATTTAACTTACAATATTTTAGTTCTTTTACATGTATACATATGACTTTATCTCCACGAGTCGCACTTGTAAAATAAAATAGAATTTTCTTGTTAACAAATAAATAAATAAATAAGTAAATATTGATTTAAGACAAAATTCTCTCGCGTTCATATAGTATGAACGTATTTGCATAATAATACATTTCAAGTTTAATAATAATTAACTTGCATTCATTTATTGTTTTTCGGTTGTTGGTGAAGTTCATTAAATTTGAAGTTTTGAAGTTCGACAAATTTACATAAGACAGAAACCGTTTGATTAACAATTTTTTTGTTTTGTTTTGTAGGTTTGTTTTTGATGGATTATCTGTGTTGTCGTCTTATAACCGTATGCGGTATTGAATGAATCATATTGCCTGTATATTTGATTTTCACATTTGGGTGTCGCTACTTTATTGGGAATTTCCACCAACGACTTTGATCAACTGCGGTAATGACATTGAAATGTATACAATGGTTTTAGATGTTTGTCGAAAGCTACTGAAAAATGCATTGAACCCAATAATTTTGCGGTTTTCGTACTTTAAAAATCGATTAATCAGAATTTGGCAACGCGCAATTGTGAAGTCTTGAGTGATTCGAACAATATTTACGAAATTAATAATCATTTGTGTAATTTTATACAAAACCACCCGGTTTAATTAAATAACTGGGACTTGTTGAAGCCTAGTATAGCAAGATGAATGTCGACATTAAGTCACATATCGGTGGTAAGATCATTTTGTTTTTTTTTTTAAATTTTGCCAAAGGGTTTTATTCTTGAATCTTTCTACATAAGAAACTCACAAGAAGTAATCAAACCTTATGCTAAAATTATTACAGATTAAAAGTCTTAACCAATACTTATTGTTAGGGCTCACAATTTAATTAATTTAGGACGTGTCCGATTCCTGTGCGAAATATTTTTTATTGTGATAAATTAATATTAAACTGTACGCAACCAAATTACCACAGCACTGGTGTGTTATAATTTTGACATGTCCGTAATAATTCTTGTTTCTGTGCCGGTGAAGTAAACAAAATAAGTTTTATATAATTAAATTTAATTTTATTTATATAATATAATAAGTTCCAGCATTTTCTAGTGTCCAGCATTTTGTGAACAATATCACAAACTGTGGTTCTTGACATGTTGATTGCTGCACCTACAATTCTATAACTAGTCCCACTTGCCAGCTACAGCAAAAATAACATTAGTTCCATTTCCGGTTCCCAACCATGGTTCTTATTGGGCAATAATTTGTTAATAGCGATGAAAGTGTTAGACGATCTCCTTAAATGCATTATCGTCACAGGATCATTATAGCTAACTAAGTATTGAAATAACAATATTGTTAGTTGAGGGAATTGTGTACATTATTGGTCGCTGCAAAGAATGAATTTTGTTGATATTTATAAATACTAGAGAGCAATACCTAACATAAATACCTGTAAGTTGAAATGTATCATACCTGGTAATTTAGGAGATCCATTATTAAAGGTCGCGCAAAGTTTCGTGTTCTTCTCATTAAATCAATTTTATTATGTCAAAATTATTTCAGTATTCGGACAGCAAATGAACTTATTTCAAATATGGAAGAGAAAATTATTTCACTAATGTCAATTTTATCACAAAAAAATTATTTCGCACAAAAATCGGACACGTCCTAAGACTATACTTATATGGATATATCAAATTAAATTTACAGGTTCACAGGTTCATCAATCCGAGTGGATCTGTTCTTCTCAGTTGCCTAAATCGCGGCTGTTTTAGTATCTCCCTAGCCAATTCGTTGCGATGTGCTTCTAGTTTTGACTAATATTTCCAGCTGAATTCTTTAATTGTTTCATTAACGGTTTTAATCCCAAGGTCGTCATGTATATTACTATTTCGAATATACCAAGGATACTGCGAAGTATTTTCGCTTGGGTTCGTTGCAGGAATTCTATGTTTGAAGCACTGGTGGATCCCCATAACTGAATACCATATGTCCATACGGGTTTGATTATCGCTTTGTACAGTAAAACTTTATTGGCTAATGATAACTGTGATTTTCGTCCCATCAGCCAATACATTCTGGAAAATGTAATTTTTATTTGGTTGCGCTTTATTTCAATATATGATTTTTCTACGTTAACCTACTATCCAGATGCAAACCTTAGTATTTCACCTTCGTTTGTTGATGATGATTTTTATGGTTTAATTTCACTGGTGGGCAGGTGCATTTGTTCAGCGTAAATGTGTCGTGAATTGATTTGTTTTCGTACACTTTTATTCGCCATGCCTTTAGCCAGTCCACGACTTTGTTTAAATGATTCTGTAATTCCTTTGAGGCAATTTCAGGATTAGTGTGAGACACCAGGATGGCCGTGTCATCGGCAAATGTTGATATTATTACTTTGTTGGTTACAGGTATATTAGCTGTGTAAAACAAGTATTGGTCTTAGAACGTGAATATCATTTTAGCAAGTAGTTGCATTTTTTTGTTTGACCATATATTGCCTTTGAAGAAGATAGTTTCCCAAAACTGAGTGAAATTTCTTCGGTAGAAACTTTTTAATTTTGTAAATTAGTCCATCGTGTTAAACTTTATCAAAAGCTTGGGCGATACCCAAAAAGGCAGCAGAACAATATTTCTTTTCCTCGAAGGTGATTTTGATTGCATTTACAATTCTGTGTACTTGCTCTGTAGTGTACAATGTTGGTTTCGGAATCCACATTGATGGTCTGGAATAATGTGCCGTTCTTCTAATATTGGTTTCAATTTCGTAAGTAACATTTTTTTCAAATAGCTTTGAGATTGTAGGCAGCATTCTTATTGGACGATATGATGAGATTTGCGTTTCATATTCCCCTGGCTTAAGTATCATTGTGATCAAAGATATCTTCTAACTTAAAGGTTGAATGTTATTAGTTTTATGTATTTAACTGGCAATTCCTTTGCAATGTTTTATTTCCTTCCACAAAGAATAATCTGTCCTCTCGGTTGTCGGGAAAGGGCCTTAATAGCTCGATTTAATTTCCATTTCAATAACGGTGATTTTGTTTGCTGCCATTGACGGCGAATTTTTCGCTTTTCCTGGATTAGTTCCTATATATTACGTGACAATTTATTAACTTTTTCAGAACTACTTATGCCGGGTGTAGCCCTTTCAGCGGATAATGTCATGCCTGCTGCCGCATCAATACCAGTTGGTGTGATCAGAGGAATATTAAGTAGACACTTATGTTCGACTAGCCTCCTATATTGATCCCAATTAGTTTGCTTGTTTGTAAGACGATTCGGCATTTCGTTCCTTAAGACATCAGTACTCACTAATTCTATTACCGGTGAGTGATCAGAAGACAGATCATAGCAATCGATGGCCTTAGCATATGTACGTGGAATGCTCTTAGTTACACAAAAGTCAATTAAATCAGAAATTTTCTTTTTATCTGTGGGCCAGTAAGTTGGGTTACCGGCAGACAAATAATCCATGGACTTTCCTCTATAGCAACATAAAATTGTTTGCCTTTCGGCGATGTTAATCTGGAACAACAATGAGTATGGTTAGCATTGTAATCACCCCCATCGCAAGAAATTTATTACCCAGCTGGCTGAAATAATCTAATAACTCGTGTTTTTTTATAGCATGTTTTGGAGGGCAGTACACTACTGCGATATGCCACAGTTTCCAGACCACTCCTGCAGACAGATGCTCGTTGATTGTATATGATCTTTCTCATTCTTCGTAAGTTCGTAGTGTTTTTATCTTCTTTTAATCAATATAGCAGTGCCTCCATGTGCTTTACCATCTTGGTGCTTGGTATCATAAATAGCTATTTTTGCTAAAGCGTGTTTCTGATATTAATATTATGTCAATATTGTGCTCAGTGAGGCCGTTTGCATTCCATATGGCTATTTTAATGATGGTGATTTCTGACTTTTTACGACTATCTGCATCAGCGTGCTCATATTCTGTATCATTAGATCAACGGTTCTCTCCATCATCGCCAAGAAGCTTTGCATCATAATATTCAATTTGTTTAAAGCTGTTGTGATGTTTCCCTCTTCACTTGCTTGCACTTTAGTAGCGGTACATCTAAGAACACTTGCGCATGAAACCCCTTGGTCCACGCTGCCGTTTACAGTTACGTACTGCTTTCTATTTTCAGCGTTTATAATTTCTGGCCATGCTCCTTTTCTAGCTAAAGAATGAAGATTAAGGATTCGTTGCTCGGCTCGCTGCTTTGAATTTATTCTCCTTTTTAATTCTAGATAAATTGGGCACCCTCTATAATTGGCTGTGTGATTTCCATAGCAGTTCACCATTATGGAGTTCACCACATATAACTCAAACATCGTTCAAAGTGCAATATGCCCTAGTGTGCCCATATTCTTTGCACTTAACGCACTGTACCGGCCCATTTATTTTCCTGGGTTCCTCGATCGTAACCCTTCTGTGCAGTAGATATTTTAGGTCAAATATTGCATGGTTGCCTTTAACCTTTTTATTGTCTGGTTCTAATTCATAGACGAAACAATGGCTGAGGCACCTTCTCCCGATTATAAATATTTTTTTTTTTTTTTTTTTTTTTTTTTTTAAACTATGCAATCTTTTCTGGGGCTCAAGGCATTCCCAACTCTATCGCAGTTAATTTTACCGTCCGACTTTACGCAGTATTAGCCAAATCGAGGACGTACGGCTATAGACCCGCTTTGTATAAACCACCTGCACATTGCATTGCTTCATGCCAACCTATAGTGCTGACATGAAAGGTGTGTCGGCCCATGGATTCTGCACTCTCAACAGGGGGTCATAGTTGTGTTCATCGTCATCACCGATCGTAATCAAATGATGAAAAATCCCTTTTGCATCCCGCCCCTATCGGGATTCGAACCCCGTACCTCCCGATCCAAACGCCGCAGCTTTAACCACTGCGCCGTTTGCTCGGTCGATTATAAATATTGGTAATAGTTTTCCATTCGAAACCTTTTTCAGTGAGATTAGTTAAAATATCGTTTGCATCCACGTATAACTCTCTATTTCTTTTAACATAAGAACCAATCCTTTTTGGGTCTTTAGTTGAAAAGTGTAGTAATGTTTACCAACTTGGTCAAAATGTTTAATTAATGCTCTGAGCGGTTGAATTTTTGTTTATTTTATATCTCCTCATTTGAGCCCGGAAATATAAAATGCACCTTCCGTAATAAACTCGATCGTTTTTGCAAGTTTTCTATTTGATTATTCCCTCAAATAGATTGGAGGCGGCTTTTCAGCTTTTGGAGTTTTTTCGGGCGGCGGGTGATCAACAACCAAGCAAGAATACCTCTTACCATGCGTTAATTCAACGCTTGCTAGCTAAGAGAATTTATTCGGGCTGGCACTGACCGCTCATTTAGGGATTCTCCTTTGTTTTGACCGGAAAATAATATACGGTTTATTCCCGTTTACAATAAACACTGACCTATATCACAGCACTTTTAGTTTCATTACGGTTCAGCACATCAATGTTATTTAAATTAATAGGTTCCCTTTGATTTAGAATGCCTAATAAGGTCATTTTTTGAGCATTTAAATTTTGTTGTCGCTTTGGACTATGCTGGCTGCACTTTGTAGTTTTATTAAAAATAATAAGAGGTCGTGACGTTTGGTGGCAAATCGCTTGTGGAAATCTGCTGATTTGACCCAGCCTTTTTTACTTGAGGCGGAGGTGAGAACATCACGATTTCACTTATTTTTCACATTACAATATTTTAAAAAAAAAAAAATTAAACTGTTGATTCAATTCAGCCACCAGTTTGATACGCAAACTGCGCAGTGGGTATTTCCAAGGATCTCACTTCTTATTTGATAGTCCAGGATTTTTCCCATCGTCTTCAAAAGAAACGATATGAGGCTAATTGGCCGTTATGCCCTGGCCGGTACAAAGACCACATTTACCTTCCTCCACAGTTTCGGACTATAGTTAAAAGCATAACTTGTCCGAAATATCTGGATCAAGCTGGGGAGTATTTCCTCAATATCTTTTTGAAGTAAAGGTGGAAAGAAACAATCCCCTCCAGCGGATTTGAAAGGTTTGAAAGACCCAATAGCCCATTGCACCTCTCTGGGGATGAAAATTTTCCCAGAGAGACTCCAGATCCTACTGTGAGGCGCATAGGCGACCTCACTTGAGAGAACATGCAGGTCCTCTAGAGCTCCTACCACTACTTAATCCGGAAAGTGGCTCTAACAGTACTTCTAAGGTTCCTTCCGGTTCTCAGTAAACCTCCCATCTTGCTTTTGAAGAAGCCTTAACCATTTGAATGATCCCTAGAAAGGACTTTCTGGAGATGAGTTGCAGAGTGCAGTTCATTGGTTCCCTCACAGAAATTCCTCCAGGAAGCCCTTTTGGATCTTCTTAATTCGCGATTATATTCCGTCAAGGCCATCTTATACTCACCCTATTCACCGATGCGTTTGGCCTTGTTTAATAATCTTCTCGATTTTTTCCTTAGTTTACCAAGCGTTCCGTTCCGCCAAAGGACCATCTTTTTGGACTATCTTCGCTTAACCGGGCAGCTATTCTCGTAAGCCAAGTGTATGGAACTATGCAGCTGATTTGAACAGATCTCCAAGCCCGCTGGAGACTCTATGTTCCCCACAACCGAAAGCAATTTTGATTTGAGTGAGACTCTATAAGAGTCCCAGTCTGTCAGTTTTAAAATCCTGAATTCCTGCCGCTGCATTATCTCAGCCGCCAAATCGAATCTGTTGTGCAAGTGATATGATAATGAGGCCTCTTCAGACACATGCCAGTTTTTGACCAAGTCGCTGAAATGCGGATTAGCAAGTGTCAAATCTAGGACCACTTGCCTAATCGCATTTATAAAAGTAGGTTTCCTTCCCCTATTGGCAATGTCTACATTATTTGAGATCAGAAATTCAAAAAGGTACTCACCCCTGTTATTGATATCCATGCTACCCCACACCATGTAGTGTGCGTTTGCATCGCATCCTATCAGGTAGGTCGACCCATTGCGTTTGCAATGAGCTATGAGCCACCTAACTTCAAGTGGAGTTATTAACTCTGAGTCTCCAGGAAAGTAGGCGGAGGCCATTATAGGCTCTTCTTTGCATGTTTCACCCAGAACCTCTACCATTACTGCAACCAAGTCCCTGGAGATGAACTTTATAATGGGAATAAAATTAATTGGGCGAACTGGCCAAAACAGCCGCTTTTGGACTCTCAGTTCCGTTATTATAAATAAACTTACCCACTAGATTTGGTATACCTCTAATCTGGTTACCTGTCACCCATGGCTCCTGGATTAGAACCATGCCAATGTTTTAGCAGATAAACCTACGACAAAAGACGTCCGAACAGGCCTTTGAATGATGCAGGTTTATCTGCAGGCAGGCGATGTATACCTTAATTTTTCCGAGGGCCTCTTAAGAAGGCCCTGCTCAGCCTCTTTTTCCGCACCACCACTACTCTTATGCGTTCGTTGTCCGGACGATGGCTGACCAATGTCCTTCACCCCAGTGGTTTTGGCTACAGGTGCCGCCACCGTAGCCTCCATAGGCTTGACCACTTGGGTCCCACCCACGGACGCCGGTTTGGCACCACCATGGCCACCCTTGAAATGAAGTTGAACAGTCCCCAACATGTAGTTGACTTTAAAGCCAACCCGCTAGAGCTTCTTAACTGTAGAGTGGCCCATAGAGAAGGTGCAAAAGGCTGAAGAACCTTTCGCCTTTCTTCTGACCACTAACCAGTTGTTAGCCTGCAGGCCCTCGTTTTGGCTTTTGATAAAACCAAAAAGCTTCTCCATGGGCAATTCAGCACTATTTAGGAAGGTACCGAACACAATATTGGCAGGAGGCAGGTTTTCCGCCTCGGCCACGATCAAATGTGCAACCTCCCATGGCTTAATAGTCCCTATGGCCTCCCTGAGCCACTGGACTGTGGTCCGATTAGCGCAGGTTACTACTAGCCAACCAGGCCGAAGCTGACTTCCAAGGAACTTAGGTTTAAGCTCCTTGGCCTCTAACTTCTTATCTCCCCCTGGCCTTTTTTTGTGCTGGAGGAGTACCCTCATCCGAGCAGATTCTTTTCGACGAGGGGGCCTCAGTGGGAGCACAAGTCTTCTTTTGTAGCCGCATCGCCAGAAGCCTGGTCTCGCTTCCGGGCGTTTTGACCTCCGCAACAAGCCTCCTATACCGCTTTTTGACAGCTCCACACATTTTCACGCGAGGAGCCGCGGCAGGTTTGTCAATGGTGTTGAACCTTTTGTGTCCTTCCCGACGTCGATGTTTCCCTCTGCTATCACAGGAGAGGTTCCCTCACTTACGGGGGCAGAGTTCTCATCTCCTGAGGCGTCCATGTCGGAGTTGAGAAATAATTTCTCAAATCCCGAACGGGGTTCCCCATCCGATGGGCCGAGGCCCTCGAAAGCCACTGCGGAACTATCGCTGGTACGTGACGCTTTAGGAGCTTTACCATCCTTATTTTTTAAACTTTTGTTAGACATTTTTATTCTGACGAGTTCCGCGGAAATGAAAGTCACCTGTGGGACACCCAGCTTTACCACAGGAAGGTCTCAGTTACCGGAGATTGCCAAGAGGAGGCAGTACGTACACTTGCTAATTATGACCAGGTTACCCCTTCCACAATCGTACCCATCACGCTAGCTGCCTAAAACATGACCAGCACAGCTCGCGTGATGTGCACCCCACCGAAAGGTTACGGAGCTGGTAGATTAATCTACAGAACTTTGGTTCCCCCTTCCAGTAGATGCCAAATCACCAAGTAATAAATAAATTATTATTTGGAAACCTGTCCAAGCGAGACTTCATCGCCGACGCCCCATGGCTACCATAATTTAATATTAGCCTGCGACAGCAGCGAATAGAAAGAGGTAAGTAAAATTAGCACAGTGACGAATTTAGCTGAGGATGTAGCTTTAATCCAAGAAATGTATATAAACAACAACAGAATTTGTGGCCTCAGAATCAAAGGCTATAAAATTTTATATTCATGTAAATCTGAGAAAATCATATTTTGCATTCTTGGAAGAAATAATTTAAATATTTTCCTACTTTCTCAATAGAACAATGATGACAAAACTGTGAACTATCTGGAAGTTAGCAATAACACAATGTGGCTGGTTTCAGCCTGTATTATTCGGAATAAACGGGTTTCACAGGGCAATGTGTGAAACTGATCCCCTCTGAGGGGAAAAGATCAGTGTGGGACTTGTGTTGTATCCAATCGCACGTCACATCCTCTGAAAGAGGAAGAAGAAAGAGAACCGACATTTATTACTAGAAACTAGTTGCAGATGTGACCTTCACATCAGACACTATTTTTCGTATGGTTAAGCAATGGAGGGTGGGAAAAGAATACTACTTATCTGACCAGTTGCAATTTTGCTACCACCGAGTAAACATTTAGATAAATTATGTAAATATAAATGTAAATTATGTATTTAAATGTTTTGAACACAGGATCTATGCGATTTTGAGAATTAAATTTTGTAAACATGCCCGTATTATGTGAACACATATTCATTTAAACCAGCCTAAAGCGCTAGATCCATTGATCAATGAAAAAGGAAAGAAATTTAGTTTCTTGATATAATTCCAAAATAATTAATTGACATTCGATAAAATCTAATGGAATTTGATTGAATGTCTATTCAATACTCTTCGCATGTTTTGTCTGAAAAAATTATTCAAAATCATTTAAGTTTCCCAGCGAACTAAACCTTTCCTTGAATTTTGTTAAATTGGTTGTTCTTTTTTGTTGGTGAGTGCACTTAGCGCCGTTAGGCCGCACGAAAAATATATTTTACCAATATGAATCTCCAAAACAAGAAATTTTAAATGTTTTATCTGTTTTAAAATTTCACAAGTTTAATTTGTTTAATTCCTTAGAGCGTAGGGGCTCTCGCTTTCAAACTATCGCTTTTTGAGGGTCTTGAGGAAATTTTGCGTTTATAAAAATTCAAAATATGTATTTCCTGTAAACATAGTCACATATACTAAAACAGATAACGTCCCAAAGGCGCTTTGCATTGAATCTCTTAGCACAAATGTCTCAAATTTTAAAGATTTAAAGAGAAATTAAAGAGGTTTGATCTTTTTTATCGCTTCAAAAGAAGCGAGAGGAAGTTTTAATATGCCCTTCTTTTAATTTTGTATCACTTAATCGGGAAAACTGTTTAACCAAATGTTTGAAATATACTAATTCTTTATCTAGACCCTTCACGTATTACTTCATTAGGCCAAGTTTTATGTGAAGAGGTGATACAAAATTCTGGCTGGATTGAGGCAAGGTTTTGGGGTGATATTACCATCCCCCGGATCAAATTCTACACCTGTTTTATGCAAGAAGCATGAATATTTGATAAATTCAGATTGCTGCCCTAACACGATTAATATTATTTTCAGATCTCTGCAAACTGGTCATTTATATTCTGAATATCTTATTCTTTATAAAATAAGCTATATGTTATCATAATTTTCTTTTATTTCTATCGAGTGAGCTATTGGAACACTCACACACTTGTTGGCGTTATATAGAAACGCTGTCTTAAGAATTCATCCGGCGATTCATCGTAACTTTTCTCCTACTTGTGCCTGTCATGAGGCTCGAACGACGTAATGCATGCCCTCTGCCGGTAACGAAATCACTCCGTTATCCGCAGTCACCATGAAGAGGTGCCCTAGAAGCAGACAGAGGCAAAGTACAACCTATTTCGATGCCTTTCATGGAGATTGTCTCCAGCTTTTCTAAGGTTTAAGGCTCGAAAGATACAGCTCTTGGTATAAGAGCTCAAAGGTAACACCCCTGGTCTAAAATGGCAGGGTTAAAGCTTTAAAGCTAACATTTTAGAGCTTACGTTATAGGGTTGTGGGGTTTCGAAGGTCACGCCATGAAGTAATGCGGTTCAAAAAGTTTGTATGATTTAGGGCAATTCGGTTAAATTCTTTTCTAGGGTTCAAATCTTTGGAAATTTTAAACAAAAATGTCTGCTTAAAGTCTTCTGATATTAACTGGAGCAATATAAAGCTATTTTTGGCCATTAAACTAAGCGGTTTAGTATTCAGAGCATCAAAAAATTTAAAAATATATATTTACGTCCTACTAATATTAACAGATTCAATGATTTTGCGTGATTTTCGCTAGTTTAGCCGTTTATGGTCATTTACTGTAAAATTTACATTTACAGTAAACCTTTTTTTGTGTGCCTGTGTTTATTAGCATGACAACAATAAGAAAAATTGACAATATTACTTTTCACCCAGCTAGGTGATTTGGCGTCTGCTGGAGGGGGGGGGGGATCAAAGTTGAGTAGAGTAATCTACCAGTTCCGTAAGCTTTCAGTAGGGTGAACATTACGCGAACTGTTCTGGTCATGTTTTAGGCAGCTCGCGAAATGGGTACAATTATGGAAGGGGTAACCTGGTCACAATTCGCAAGTGTACGTAATGCCTCCTCTTGGCAATCACCAGTAACTGAGGCCGTTTGGTACTTTTGACCATTTAGCACAGGCTAAAGTACGGCGCTAAAGGAGAAATCCTTGATAAAAAGCCAAATCTAAGGAGGAACAGCATATGCCGATGGATGAATGGCTGATAGGTTAATCAGTCCAAAGTACCCTTCCTGTGGTAAAGCTGGGTGTCGCACAGGCGACTTTCTTTTCCCAGCAACTCGTGGGAACAACATGTTAAGACAAGTAAATAGCACCCAGGCCAGGTATATCGGCCAATTAGCCTCACACCGTTTCTATGAAAGACGATGGAAAAAATCCTGGACTACCAATTAAGAAGTAAGGCGCTTGGAAAGAATCCGCTGCATCGGGACTAGTTTGCGTATCAAACTGGTAAATCCACTGTAAGGGCCCTTAACGGTCTAGTCACGAGGGTTGAAAAAGCAGTGGCATATAAAGAAATTGCCCTTTGTGCCTTTGTGGATATTGAGGGGGCGTTTGATAATTCCTCCTATGGATCTATAGAGAGGGCAGCAATGGGAAAAAGGGCTCCGATTTCTACAATTAGGTGGATCCATTCCATGCTGGAACATCGTGAGATTTCTGCCAGACTAGGTGGCAAGTCAGTAACCATCAAGCCCGTAAAGGGCTGCCCGCAAGGAGGCGTACTATCTCCCCTTTTATGGTCATTGGTTATTGACGGACTACTGGTCCTTCTGAGTAGCTATGGGTTTGATGTCCAGGGCTATGCGGATGATGTGGCTATCATAATCAGAGACAAGTTTAATAAGGTCATTTCTGATAGTATGCAAAATGCACTCAATATAATATGGCAGTGGTGTTACTAGGAAAGACTCAGTGTCAATTCAAACAAAACTGTCATTGTTCCTTTTACGAGGATGAAAAAGCTTGCGTTTACAGCTCGCTCGTTAAACGGTACTACTGTTACTTTTTCCAGCGAGGTTAAATATCTAGGGGTTATCCTAGATCAAAGACTGAACTGGAACCAACATTTGTTGAAAGTTCAAAATAGAGCCACCAAGGCTTTCTGGGCCTGTCAAAGACTCTATGGGCGTACTTGGAAACTACAACCAAAAATCATCTACTGGTCATTTCTTACAATCATTAGACCTATGGTCACCTAAGCATCGGTTCTATGGTGGCTTAAAACTGAGCAGAAGGCAACGCAAACCTTATATTGTATAAGGTTCAGCGTATAGCCTGCATCGGTGTTACGGGCTGAATGAAATCATGTCCAAGCGCGGCGATGGAGTCACTTCTACGACTCACACGGTTACACCTGCATGTTAAAAAGGATGCTGCAATTATGGTCCTGAAAATGCAGGCGGAAGGAAATATCAAACCAGGCAATATGGTGGTGTGATAAAATGCCTCTAGAAATGCTTCGAACGGCTGCTGATAATTTTAGTAAACGTTTAAAGTTATGTATTGCGCCAATGGAAAAGACGTGTTATTTACAAGCCTACAAAATTTTCAAACGATTTGGTTCAAATTCCTAAGAAATATTTAGGGTTTAATCAATCTCCGTTTAATCAGTCTTTCTACGAAATTTTGGCTACAACTACAAAAAGTTATGAGAATTGGATGGAAAATTTAAAAGAAAAAATTTATGATTGAAAGGTCGGATTGACACAAACTTTACAGTTATAATCAAAGTTTTGGTATAGTTCTGATGCCTACTCATCGAGAAATGTGAAAATTTTGAATAAAAACTTTTAAAAGTTTTTTTCTTTTAAATTCCGGACCCATAAGTTGGTTATTCAAATAAATTCCAAGTAAAGTGTAAAAAAATCCATTCACCAAACATTTAATCGCCGCTCTTTCAATAATTTTACAGTTCATTTTCATTTGCATATAGCTAGTTATATGTGGTTTTATCGAAAATGGACAAATTATTTAAATTTATCTGTTATCTAACACTTTAAGCATGAAAATCACTTAATTGAAAAAAACATCTTTTATATTGTATAGGTATATACATCAGAAAAATAAAATATTCGAAAAGCTATAATCAATACCTGCGTGTGCGGCTCTAAACCCATTCAAAATCAATTTTTGATGACAATTCATTATTAATAGACGAAACGAAAAAAGGTTTGTCAATTGATATTTTATTTATTAACCCTAAAAATACAAATCTCATAAACATCATATGCACGCAACGAGAAAACTCATCACATATGATCATCATGTTCATTTTTTTTTGGTTCGGTATAAGAATCCAAGAAAATCATCATAAAAATAATAACTGAACAGAAAAAAATCTTATCCATAAAAATGTCCACAACAATCATTTAAAAAATAAGAAAATGTTATAATCCATATACATAAATAAGAGTGAATGAACGGTTCTAGGTTTAGTTCGAGACGCACAAACATAAAATTGTTGAATATTTTAGTGTTTGTCCCTCGAAAATAAAAAAGGTCCAGCATCTTTTTTTTTTTTTTTTTTGTGATGATGAAGAAATTTAGAGACATTTCCAATATATCATCATCATCAATATCATTATTTTTGGCTTGTTCCATTCCTTCGTTACGATTTTAGAGTTTGGTGATTATGTGATTTATCTTGAATATTGGATTAGTTTGTATTATGATGAGATGTCACACCTTTCTATATAAATACGTGCACAGCTATTTATGGCCCCTTATAGATAGTGCTTTCTTTTTGTCTATCCCTCAATAATAACAATAATAAAGGTAATTGACTATATATGACACGAAAGATAACGATGTTCTCAAAATAAAAATACAAATTATGCTAATCATGTGAGTTGTTATGTTGTGCGAGATGTTGGATGGTTAATTCGAATTATTTATAATAACTTAACTATAAACAAAAAATTATCTTTTATCCATATACTAAGTCGTCTGTGTATAGTGTTGTTAACCGCATTTATTTGATTATTTCAAAATAAATTTGTGTATTATGTATGTAAAGAACACGAGAATCGTAATTTGGTGAATTCAAATTAAAACTAACAAAAAAAAAACACTTTGAAATTTGATAAGCATAAAATTGGTTTTTAGGCGGATTAAATGAAATTCTTTATTACTAAATTTATTTTTATTTTTTATTTTGACTAAATCAGCATTTAAGATAGGTGAGACCCTCTTTCACTTAATATATATATGGAGATGATATTACATATTGGAATTTTTTATAATTATATTATGTATTACTATACAAATTTATAAGTCGTTGATTTTTTTTTTTTCTGTTTATAAACATACAAATAAATAAATTAGTTTAGATGAGACAAAAATGTTTTGAATTAGATTATAGGCCGTCAAAACGAAATTGATATGACAAGCGCATCGTGCGGCACATAAATTACCGTTAAAACTAAAATTGGAGCCAAGTTTTTCGATTAGCTTGAGTATACATATAGTATGTACACAAAATATCTGTTTTTCTATAAAATGAAACATAATAAAAACGTTGACCACTATGTTATATTGAGATGAGTATAAGTGAAGGATTTTAAAATGTATAGCAACAAACCATATCGTGGTTTTAATTTTTCGGCCTGAGATTTTTTTGTCGTTTATCCATTTTAGGGTCGTCTGTGTCCTCCCTGGAATTTCACATTTAAGCTTTTTTTTTAATTGAGACGTTCAAGTGGATATAAGTGAATAGCAGACAACCAGCAGTGGCAGCTTCCGTGGAGCAAAAAATGAAAACTGTGAAATATCAAATACTTTAGAAATTGTAGTTATTTGTTTATTGTCGAATCCCGTGGCGTACTGCAGCTATCGGCGGGTCACAGGTGGTGGATAGTGGACGGCCTATCGATAGGTAAGTTAGCGGTGAATTAAATAAGTTACCCCCAACCGCAATCCAGCTGGTGGGAGAGTCTAAGGGAACTGGGGAGTGGTTAACCTCAGTTCATTAAATTCTGAGTGCCTATGATGCCCAGCATCGAATGGCAAACAGATGGCGCCAGAAAACCATCGACCAATAACCACGGCGGACTGTGCGTCACGTCCTCTCTGCACCTCCGGAGTCTCCGCGGGTGATGAGTGGGGTACCATATAAACGGGTGACCCTGGAAATGGAATGGATCCTATTGGATTGGGCTGTTGATGTGAATAGGTGAATGAGAGAGAGAATGTGGGGCGGAGGGAAGGGGGTGCTGGGAGGCCGGGGTGCTACCGAGCCGAATGGGCTGGATTAAGGTGTTAAGCGACCCGTGCTGACGATCAACTAGGCTGGGGCCCATTTAACAAAGCCCAGTCGCTAACGGAGCCCTCAGTTGTAATTAGCCTTACCTGCGTAAACGGATCTCTCCGCAGGCGGACCTTTATTTCTCTGATACTCGCGGGAATCAAAATGGAAGGATCTAAGTACGAAAAAACCAAGAGCACCGGCTTTCCTCAAAAGCCGGTATCAGCGATGGGAGGTACCCCCATCCAGACGGGTGACCCTCTTAGGTTGCAAAGATGGCTGACTCTAGGGCACCAGTTCCGGAAGTTAGCGGTACCAACGAATCACAGAAGAGTGGGACGATAAACATTCCTTCGGCGAAAAGGCGGTACAGAAATTGCCGTTCGGCATTCCGAATTCTCGAGAAGTAGGCTGCGACCCCCGAGGGGCAGCTCACGGAAGAGCAAAGAACATCAGTAGCTTGGGCTAGGAGCAATGTGGGCTGCGGAAGCTCGGAAAGCGACCATGTGTCAAAAAGACAGCGGTCCCAGGACGAGGTGGAAGTAGTCAACAGCAAGCGGGCCAAGTTGCTGACTGACAAGAAGCCGAGCTCCAACTCAGGGACAAAGCTGTTCAGCGATGTGCTGAGAGAGCATGTGTTGATGCTAGCCATAATAGACGAAGATGGGAGCATCACGGAGGAAAAATGGATGTTCGTGTATAATTCACTCAACCTCGTCTTTTTAAATGTACTGGGACAAAATCCAGGATCACCCCTATCTTGCAAAGATGCGGAATGGTATCAAGGGCGTATGAAGATTACTGCATGCTCGGATTTTAGATCTGTGAAGTTTTATAAAAAGGCAATAGCCAAAGTAGAGGAGGTGTGGCCAGGCGCAAAGCTTGCAGCAGTTAGCCAGGAGGAAATTTCCAGCAGGCCGAGGGCACGTGTCTGGCTGCCATCCAAACCAGCTAGCCCTGACGAGGCTTTGAAAATTATTCAGGCCAATAACTAGAGTCTTCCGACCGGAAATTGGAAGATCGTCTAGCAGGAGGAGGCGAAGGGGTGCTCGAAATTATCAATTATAGCAATAAGTTAGGAGTCCCTTGCCCTCTTGCACAAAACGAAGGAAATAATTGACTTCGGATTCGGGTCAATTACTCTCAACGTTTATAAAAAGGATGGGGCGGAAGCACGTACGGGAGGCCAACTGGAGGATGGTGGCAACCCGCCTAGGCCTGAAGGGGATACCAGCAGCAGTAGGGAAAAGCTCAGGGTAGGGGGAGAGTGAATCCGGCGACCTCGGTCTGGTAGGGATTCACTTGAAAGATGAGGAGGGGCACATAAGCTAAGGAGCTGGTGTACCGATGGAGGAGGATGTCGGCAGCCCGGACACTGTAAAGTCCTTTACAGAAGGTACGAGGGTTAGCGAGACGGATGAATCCGGCGCATCCCAAAATACCGGGAAATAATATTCCTGCGGTAGCAGGGATATACTATAGAGCTAGGTTGACGTTAAAAGGTTATGATTAAGATAACACAAATCAACCTTTGCCATTCTAAGGCTGATTCGGCAGCTCTATTCCTCAGGCTGAATAGGTCGTGTGAGGATATGGTATTAATCCAAGAAACTTGGATTAATAACAACAGGATCTGTGGCCTCAGAACCAAGGGGTAAAAAATTTTATCTTCTGGTAAGTCTGGGGAGTTCAGATCTTGTATTCTTGGGAAAAATAATATTAATCTTTTCCTTCTCTCTCAATACAGCAATGGTGACATTACTGCAGTTAGCCTGGAAGTAGGCACTTGTAGATTTTGGCTAGTTTCAGCCTACATGGACCGGGAGAAGGAGGTTCTTCCGGATAACTTGGAGGAGCTGATTCGTGAAGCGGAACAATCAAAGGTAGGCGTGGTACTGGGAGTTGATGCTAATGCGCATCACACTATCTGGGGAAGCACGGACATCAATGAAAGAGGTGAGTCGCTTTTTGATTATTTGATGAGTACTAACCTTTCAGTGTGTAATATTGGGCGGGAACCCACATTTATTACTAGTAACAGGCAGGAGGTTCTAGACGTAACCTTTGCCTCAAATAATATTCTTCATATGATTAAAAATTGGAGGGTAGATAAGGAACACACCTTTTCTGAGCATCGATATTTAACCTATAGCCTGGATGTACACCCTGCTACCCGGGAAGCTTTCAGGAACCCTAGAAGGACCAACTGTTGTAAATATGGGGAATTATTGGAGGATATGTTACCGTCGAGGGCTATGGAGCCCCCGACGACCGTTGGGGACTGGAGGATATGGTGGCGTTACTAGCGCATGCAACCGATCCTTTTGCGCTGCCTGCCCACTGGCTAAGCCTAGAGGTAGGCAAAAACCAGTATGGTGGTCCAGGGAACTGGGAACCTATCGTAAGGCTTTAACAGAGCCAAAAACAAAAGGGAGGCTCAGGATTGGGACATTTATCAGAAAAAATTTAGAAAGGCACAAAGGAGGTCTTGGAGAATCTTCTATGATAAAATGGAAGAGGTATCCGAAACCTCCCGCCTTAGGAAGATTCTTACTAAAACAACAGCTAGTCCGAGTTTTTAGATTAAACTAGATGGATCTTGGACAGCTTCTAGTGGAGAATCTCTAGAGCTTCTCTCCGAGACACACTTCCCAGGGAGCTTTGAAAAACTGTTGGTGCGTAACAATCATCAGGAATCACTGTCAGTGTTCTCAGAGGATATCATAACCAGGAAATGGATTCTATGGGCACTGAGGGGTTTTAAACCATTTAAATCGGCTGGTCCGGATTAAATTATACCAGCGGAACTTCAAAACAACTCAGTAATTATTCTTCCTTACCTGGAAGCTATATTCAAAGGGTGTTTCAAGCTGGGCTATATTCCTAGGTACTGGACGGAGGTCAATGTGGTGTTCATACCGAAAGCGGGAAAAAGCTCACATGTCTATCCTAAGGACCTAAGACCAATAACTCTATCATCCCCTTTCTTTTGAAAACATTGGAAAAGCTGCTGGATTTGTACATCAGAGATAAAATAGGTGCCAGGAAGTGGGCACCGTCTCAGAATGCGAACACAAAGGGTTGATCTGTGGACACTGCTCTGCACGCCTTGATGTGTACGATTGAGAAAACAATTATTTTGAAGGAATTTTGTTTGGTGGCCTTCCTGGATATAGAGGATGGCATTAATATTGTGAAAGTGGAGGCAATCAAGGAAGGATTGCAATTTTTGGAGGTGGACGTTCCTCTGATAGGGTTAATCAATTACATGCTGGGAAGCAGAATTGTTAGCTCGAAGTTGGGGGACTCAACCAGCAAGAGGCGAGTAACTAGGGGAACCCCGCCAAGGGGTTCTGTCCCCACTTCTCTGGAATATAATGGTAAACGGATTACTACTGGAATTGGAGAGAGAGGGTATTGAAGTTATCGCTTACGCAGTTGACGTAGCTTTAGCTGTTACCGGAAAATTCCTGGGCACGATTGTAGACGTAATGCAGAATGCGCTTACCATCGTTACGAAATGGGCTGGCAAATGTGGTCTTATGTTGAGTATTAACCCGTCCAAGACAGAGCTGGTACTCTTCACTAAGAAATACAAAATACCGGTAGTTGTCCCTCCTACCTTAAATGGCACGAGATTTCTTTTACTGCTAGAGCTAAATATCTGGGCGTTATTTTGGACAGTAAGCTTAGTTGAAAGCCCAACATGTTGGAGAGAATAAACAAAGCTACTATAGCTTTGTACTCCTTTAGGAACGCTATTGGTCTTAGATGGGGGTCTGAAGCCGGAGCTGGTTCACTGGCTCTACACCGCTGTAGTGAGACCTGTACTCATGTACGGGGTGGGTGTTTGGTGGCCAGCTCTGGACAAGGTAACTTATAAAAGTAAGATTGAGAGAGTGCAAAGAACGGCCTGTATGCTTGTTAGCATGGCATTGATTTCGACACTGACAATTGCCTTATAGGTTATGTTGCACGTTCTTCCGGTCGACATTTTTGGCAAACAGATGACAGCAAATACGGCTGTATAACTTGCAGCCGTCTCTCAGTGGAGGTGTCACTGTTAGATCGTTGAAGGATGAGCTGCGAATTTTGACTACATTAATCCTAATCTACGCTTCGAGAATCGATTTCGGACATCCTTCCCTTCAAGGGAATCAAGGAGGGATGAACCGTTATCGGAAACCGAAGCGTTGCAATTCTTCACAGATGGCTCCAAGCTAGACGGCAAAGTAGGAGCTGGAGTATTCTGTGACAAATTAAATGTAAACATTTCTATTCGTCTCCCTGATTACTGCAGCGTCTACCAAGCTGAAGTCGTAGCGATTGAGGAGGTCATGACGTGGTTGAAGCATAATGTGTTATCCTCAGACGATATCACAATCTATGTGGACAGTCAAGCGGCGATTTGGTCGTTAGAATCGGTGTCTTTGGCGTCACGGGTGGCGTTGAGTTGTCACTCATCTCTAAATTAGATTGGTGAGCATTTCAATATCTAGGTAATCTGCAGAGCAGATGAACTTGCTAGGCATGGTACGACTCTCCAGCTGCAACCGGAAAGGGCAAGTCTGGGGAGGCCTATCACAGCGCTGAGACAAGCACTTGGGAAGCAAGCGCTATCCTCAGCTGGGGAAAGGTGGTCGAATACCCTCAGCTGTAGAGTTGCAAATCAAGTTTGGCCAAATCTGGACTTGGGGCGCACTAGGGCATTAATATCCCTCCGCAGACGTGAATTAAGAACGGTCGTAGGAATTCTCACGGGACACTGCCTTTTTGGAGAACATGCAAGAAGGCTGGGTATGGAGGCTAATGACTTCTGCAGAAGCTGCTTGGACGAAGTGGAGGAAGAGACGTTGGTCCACTTCCTTTGCTCGTGTCCAGCATTGGCTTTCAGAAGGCACAAACACTTAGGTAAGTTCAGGATGGACTGCCTCTCGGATCTTGAAAACATTAAAGTGCGGGACGTCTTACGCTACATAAGTGGCTCGAAATGGTTCCAATAGGGGTTAAAGTGGAAATATTCTGTAGTATCACAACGGACCGTCACCGGTCTAAGTGTGTAGAAGCAGCCACTCCAACCTAACCTAACCTAACCTTATTGTCGAATATTTCTTAATAATGTCATCATTATCAACTATTGTATCCGTTGTTAGTTTTTTAACTTCATTTATAAACCCAAATGCAGTATAAACACTTTGACTAAATTGATGAAAACATGACTGTGAATATTTTTTTGAAACGCTCACTAAATTCTTATAGTCTACGCGTTAGTAAAAATTAGATACCTGCGTAAGACGGAAAAATTATAAAGTCAAAATAATTTGTTTATCCATTTGCTGCCAAATGCAAATAGAAATACATAAATCTGCAAAGTAAATACATTAAACACAAAAATTAGCATAATAAACGAATTAGCAAACAGATAAACGGAATTACGAGCTTAATAGCTCCTTGAATACTAGTTTAAAACATTTCAGCCAAAAATAGCAAGTGGTTTCGGTCAAGAATTAAAAAAACCAACTCAATTAAAATAATTTTAGGCTGAAATGGCTTTTCATATATAAGTTCAATCAAAAAACAAAAAAGGGACTCAAGTCAAAATTTTTTGAATGGGATTCTTTTTAGATTTGTTACTTAAATAGCATTTGAATGGGAGGTTCAATCTAACAACTTGAAAAAAATTCGAGGACAGTCAAAAACAATTCAGTCAATAAAGGAAATAAGTTTTAATAAAATAAAATGAAAGGCTGATTTAGAGTAAGCGAAGTCAAACGGTCTGTTTTACGCTGTTATTGATAATGGTTAGGGTTGTTTCATAACAAGTTTTGTAGAGGTTGTGAGGTGATCTTTATTTTTGGGTAAAAATCAATTAAAATATAGAAAGTAGAAAGTATAGAAAATATTGCATTGCAACAAACCGATTTTGAGTGTTGAGAAGGCCAAAAAAAATTTTCACGCGCAGTGTAATAAAACATCTGTAGACACCGGGATCCGTTCGAAACGCGATATTTCTAAAAGCGATATGACGAAACAAGATAAGGTACAAAACGCGATATTTCAAAACGCCGGATTTCGAAATGCGATATGGTATAAATCGTGATTTGGTACAAAATGCTATACATATATTTCAAAACGCATTGTGATACAAAACGCGATATTTTAAAACTTTTAATCTTCCTTTATTTCACAATAAAGATTTTCCTTTACCTTAATGTTGAAATTGAACATGTACGATGGAACTAGAATATGCGTTTTAAAATATCGCGTTTTTAAATGATCGCGTTTTGTACTATATGGCGTTTTTTGCCATATCCCGTATTCAAATATCGAATTTTGTACCATATCGGGTTTAGAACCGTATCGATTTTTGAAATATCGCGTTTTGTACCATATCGCGTTTTGTACCATATCGCGTTTTGTACCGTATCGCGTTTTGAAATGTCGTGTCTTGAAATATCGCGTTTTGTCAACTCGCGTTTCGAATGGGACCCATGGACAGCTTATATAACCCGACTAACATGTTCTCCTGTGGCGTTGTAGTGCTGAATGCCAAATTGTAGTGGGACCTAATGTCGCTGTTACTATACCTCCTACAGCTGTGATTCCCTTACCTGTAAATATTTTTACCAGCTATTTGCTCGATACATTAGCTATAATGAATAGTGAGTTATCTAATAAGAAAGCTCTAAGGAAAACAATAACTTCCCTAGTTTAACTACAAGATATTTTTTAAACTCGAATAACCTAAAGGTAAAATGTTTAATGAGGCTCAGTATATTTATCATGATTACCGACATATTTCCCTTACTTGCACTTACCACAATAATATCAGGGTTATATTTAAAAAAAAAACCTTGTTTCGACCGTATTGATTTACAAATATCTCTCTTTCATATTTATAGTATACTTGTTCAGGCCGCAGTCCAGTCTAAATTGCGGTTCATTAAATCCTGACCGATAAATAAAACAAATAAATAAAAAATCTTTACAACGTATTTTACAAATTTATTAGTAGACTGTAATTCACTTGAATTAACATTACAATATTTATTTATTCAAATTATTCGAAAAACTTTTTGAAGTCGTACAAAGCATCAATTACCAGCCCATAGAGGTCATACAAGACATCAATTAGAGAGCACCGTATGATATATAATTTATATGCTATGGATACAGCTTATCTTTGGACCAAGTAAAAAATAATTATATCGGCCAAAACCTAGATATAGTCCTTAGAAGTTATGCAGCAAATTTATTTAAGAAATTTCCACAACATTTTAATTACACCGGCACACAAAAAAAAAAAAATTCTGAACGCGAGGTCTGACATATCAATTATTATGTATTTTGATGCGCTGAATATTTTCCAAGAAAATACCAACCCCTTTTTTTTACCGTTTACTCCAGATATGTCGTTTCCGGAGTATTTTCAACCGCAAAAAAGGATTCCGTAGTTCAAATTTACTTCTGGCTCTTCATTATCCCAGAAAAACACGTGTTAATAGCAAATTAACGTGTGGTTGCACCCTGGGCATCTCAAAAACTTTATCCAAACTGCTAGGGAAGCAGCCTGGTTTTATGAAGTACCCTTGTTTGAAAGGTCTCTGGAATAGTAAAGACCGAATAAACCATAACGATAAAAAACAGAGGCCGCTAAGGAACTGTCTGCAGCCAGGAAATCCTAATGTAATTGAAAAACCTTTACTATAGATTTTTTCGGTACTAAGGGAATATTTCTGAATGGGTATAAGCAGGGGGAAGAAATTCCGCATATACGAAAATGTCCATGCCGCATGTGTTGTATATACGAATTACAATTTCCGAACGTTTTGAGGAATTTTGACAGTTGTCAGCATGTGGAAAATGGATGTGGAATTCGAGAATAGGGCCCCTGATGAAGCAATATGTGAATACATTAGATAAAAATTAAAGACGGTATTTTTAACGGACCTCAAATACGAAAACTATTTCAAGGCAAAAATTTCGTTAAAACCATGCAAAAAAATGAGAAAGCTGCCTGGCTCAGTTTTAGAGAAGATTGTGAAAACTTCTTAGGAAACACAAGTTGATAAAAATTACAGGCAATTGGGATGTCTTATGCACTTAGAGCTCAATTTTTGGGATTCCCATCTTGATTACTTTTCTGACAATTTAGCCGACTATAGTGAAGAGCAATGGGAGCGCTTTCACTAGAATGTAAAGGAAATGGAAAGGAGATATCAGGGAAGGTAAGATATTAACATGTTAGCGGACTATTGTTGGATGCTCAAGAGAGATGAAGAAACAAATCTGAGAAAAAGACATAGAAATCCACTTCGTGGGTCATTCGAGGAGATTAACGTTATAAACGCATGAAATGACAACTAAAAGTTGATGGAAAGCAACAAACTCTATCTCTATCTTGAGCAGACAAACTCAAACTCATAAGTTTCACTTTCCTATTGCCGGTAACTTAGTTTCAGTCATATTATTGTCTTCTATTTGTAACTTATACTCTCTGAATTTCAGTTTGCTTATCATAGTTCAAGTGTGAGTTTTGCGTCTCTGTTTGAGTAACAGTATGCGATTGTCTCAGTTCCTGTGTCAACTTGTGCGTCTGGGTTTTAGTATGAGATTCTTTGTCTGACTTATTAACAATGTTTTAGTCAAAAGCTATTATTAACCAAAATAGAGAGGCAAACGAGTTTTGTATTTTCTTGAGCAATTTTGACATGCAACACTTGTGGGTGATGGATCAAAACGAACATCGGGTTTGTGTTCAGTGCATCAAACTACAGACCTCGCGTTCAGAATTTTTTTTTTTGTGTGCCGTTAATTGATATATTGTACGATATCTAAAAACAAACCTACATTTCAGGTAATATAATTTTCTTTTACTTTGGCCATAGTCAGGCTGTATCCATGGTCTACAAAATATTTACCAAGCGGTGCTCAATTATTGATATCTAATGTGACTAGAAACTATCTTTCGGCTAATACAATTTTTTTCAACTTTGGCATAGGCAAACAGTATCCAAGGCCCGCAATATCTTCGGCAAGTCAAGCTCGTTAATTATACTCTTGAACAATTTTCTTTTACTTTGGCCATAGGCCAGCTGTATCCTTTGGCTAAAGAACTGCCAAAATAGAATTTTTTTATTTTAGCCATAATGCAAGTTGTGTTCATGACATAAAAATTCGTTACAACGTGGTGGCCATTAGTTTATGTCTAGTTTGGTTTTTAGGATCTACATTCTTTGACTAATACAATATTCTTTTGCTTTAGGCAAGAGGCATCTATAGACTACAAATGTTTATGAAGCGGTGTTCATTAATTGATTTTTTGTATGACTTTTAGGGACTGCACCTCGGCTACTACAATTTTTCTTTACTTTGGCTATAGGCAATTTGGATCTATAGTCTACAAAACGTATACTTAGCGGTGCTTGCCAATTGATATTTTGCATGAATTCTAGGGACTGCATCTGCCTTCGGCTAAAACAATTTTGTTTTATTTTAACCATTGGCAAGAGGTGGTCATCTTGTATAGCTTTTAGGGACTAAATTAAATTTTTAGCGTATATAATTTTGGGCTAGCTTTTAGCAAATGGAAGCTGTATCCATAGCCTATAAACCTTTACCAAGCAATACTGAAATACTCGTTAGTTAATTTCTTGTATTATTTCTAGGGACTAAACCTGCCGTTGAGCTACTAGAATTTATTTTTAATAGCCACAGGCAAGCCGTAACTATAGCTTAAAAAAACATTATAATGCGGTGCTCGTTGATTGAGTACTTGTATGATTGCTCGGGACTATATCTGCCTTCAGGCTACAACAATTTTTTCTTTACTTCTTTCATAGATAAGCTATATTTATAGCCTACAAAATGATTTCTCAGCAGTGTTTTCTATTTGATACTTTATATGACTTTTAAGATCTCTATGTGACTTTCGGCAAATGCAATTTTCTTTTATTTTGGCCATAGAGATCAAATTATAATATCTTGTACGACTTCTAGGTACAAGATCTGAAGACAAGAACTAAACACCTTTTTTCATTTGACCAAGGGTATGCTCGATCCATAGCCCAAAAAACCTGTACCAAACCGATACTTGTATAACTTCTAGGAACTATATTTTCCTTACAACTACTACACGTTTCATTTACTTAGACCATTGGCAAACTCACAAGTAGTGCTCGTCTAGTACAATCTTCCTTTACTTTTGCAGTGTGCAAGCTGTAACCATGAGGTACAGACTTTATACCATGTAGTGCCTGTTAGTTGAAATCCTGAATGACTTCTTGGGATCATTTCTGACTCTATGTAAATAATTTTATTTTGACTTTGGCCGGAGACAATTTGTATCCATAGCCTACAAAAGCTGTACCAACCGGTTCTCGCTTATTTGTATTTTATTTTACTTCAATAGGTTCTATCTATCTTTCGGCTTACAAATTTTGATTTCATTGACCATAGGCGAGGTCAAACAACCATATTCATACCCTTCAATACGGGTGCTATAGTTAATTGATACCTTGCCAAATTTCAAGGGACTATATCTCACTTTCGGCAACACAATTCACTTTTCTTTTGACCATAAGCAAGGTGTATTAATGGTGTACAATACACATACAAAGCGGATCATGTTAATTAATACCTTATGTGTCTTCTAGGGACCTTATCTGCATTTCGGCTGTATCCATGGCATACAAATTGAATACTAAGTTGTGTTCGTTAATTGATATCTGTATGCATTGTAGGGACTATATCTCTCTTTATCAGCTAATACAATTTTATTTTATTTTCACCATAGGCAAGCTGTACCCATGGCCTCCAAAATATATATCATAAGCATTGTATGAATCTAAGGACTATATCTGCCTTCCGCCTACGAAACCTTTACTAACCAGTGCTCGATACCTTTTACGTCTTCTAGGGAATATGTCGTCTCTCTAGCGTATACGTTTTTTTTTTTTTTTCTATTTTAGATATAAAGCCAGTTGATTTAATTTCGATCTTAATGCTTGTACTCTTATGAGTTCTTGCACCAATTCTCGGAATTATACCTTATATTTGGCTAATGCTGAATAATTTTCTTATGAAAAATGTGTAACTGTTAGCTAGAAAACACACAAAATTATTCTTGGCGATAAATACTATCATGACAGTTTTTTAGGTGGAAAAAAAATGTCACGATAGTTTTTTTCGGGTTAACACTAAATAAGGTCAAAATAGCTACATTTTCTGGGCATAAGCATTATTCGCGCCCCAAATTCCATTCTATTCAAAAACTAAAGATTTTAACTAAGCTTTGCTGCCACTCCAAAGGTTTTAACTAAGCTTTCCTGCTCTTGCATCAGGCAACATTTTTCATGTCGCCCTAGTTGTTTTTTCTTTATATGATGTGTTTTCTTATGTCTGTCTTCTACGAATTTCAGGGTTAGTAAATAACACTCCCAACCATAAATGAAATAAATTTCCCAACATTACTACGGAAAATGAAAATAATCCTCAATATTTGAGGAAATATTTCGTATGCTGAGTTGGAGACCTATCTCAGTAATATTTTTCATAAGGAAATACATAAATCTTCAACACCTAAATATCGGGTCTGAAATCACAGCCCCAACAATTATTCTGGAACAGGAAGATATATTTCTAAAATTAAAATGGAATAGCGGGGTTGGATTATGCCCCTTCATTTATGACGTATTGGTTTTTAAGATTTTCACAAAAAAAGCCATGCTGCAGACTGTGCCTCTATGAAACTTTCTAATATTTCCAATAGGCCCTTGGTTGACAGGAACGTTTTATTCTTTGTTGTAACCATTTCGATGGTTGTTGCAACAATGTAATATATTCCAAATGCCATCGCTTCCAGAAGTGTCGGTGCATGTATATTGTACCATCTGCCATCTTCATAACTGAGATGATTTGAGATCACTCACTATCCCAGTCGATTATATAGTATTCATTTCTTGCATATTGAGTATGGAATCATTGATCATCCGCCGCAAATAACATTTTGATGACTTGAGCCGTTCAATATAATTTAAAAAAAAATTTGATAGTAAATTGTCTGCGGCCACTAAGTTAAAGCCGTTTTCACTGTATCAAAATCATCGACATTCTACTGAAAACGTTTGAGAGCTGCAAGAAAAGCTTCACTGTTAAAGTACTGTATCGTTCTTTACTTCTATTTATCGTTGTTTTTGTTTGAAATTCAACACACATGCCTAATATCCAAAACATCCCAAAGAATATTATGGCATGAGCCAATTGAATATGACAACATTATCAACGACTTTTCTGTCGACGAATTGTATGATCGGGTTATGATTTGGTGGTTGTTCATAATAATTTGTTTCACTTTTTCACGAACGACGCTCGTTATGTTCAACGCCTATGTATACCACTCGTAAACCGGTATTTAACTCATAGCAGACTCACTAAAAGCAATATTTGTCATTTCTACTACTTTTTAGCACATTTATTCAGCTAACACTGAACAGATACTTTTGAGGTATGTTTACTAACACAACAACGAAACATTTGCGGGAATATGACTAATACGACACAGTAGTAGAACTGATGATCCGCAAGAGGTAACGTTGCCCTAACCTTAAAAATTGAAATATTTATGAGCATATTACAGCTTAAAGATGAGGTTGTTTGTTGTTAACAGTTGGTTGTCTTTCATAATACTTAATTCAATTTGCCCATCTTCTTGACTGTAATTCTTAAAATTTTGCCATCAAATTCCAAGACGATCAAGATTCAATTCTGACATAAAGCTGGTTTGCCACTCTGAATCGAACATCGCTCGGCACGATATATATTAACCCGAGGAACAAACAATTTTTACCATAGAGCTGTTGGCAAAATGGTTTGTGTAGAATTGAGTACAGTAGAATTGAGACAGCGCTTTACTTCTAATAAAATTCTTTTATTTGAGCACCGTACTGCTTCAAATGCACCATAATGACGGAGTATAAACCCAAATTAGGTGCTGAATTATTGGAAACTTCTTGCCAAATATTTTTTAGCCCACATAAACCGTTGGATTGTATGATTGATGAGTATTCACAGAAGGAATGGATTCGATCTTCACCACGCGTTCCTATAGTCTTTAACCGTCGAAGAACTTATTCGAATTATCAAGTAATCGTTTAATAATAAAGCTATTAGCTGTATTATTGATGGTTGTTTTATAAACATTCAAATGAAAGCTTTCACGGTGTACCAATTTAATTTGCTCCTGTTATGCAAAAATGCAGCAATAGGCTTGCTGTTTTATTTTGACATAATCCTTATAAATATTCCATCTTATGAATTAGAGACAAAGAAGCTGAGTCTTGTATGGTTGACACAAAAAAATCAATAAATGACTGTTACTGCGTTAGTCGTCTGAGAACGGTATGTTCAATTTAGGTCTTCGCCGATTTCAGGAATAAACTTATTTAGTTCGGTGTAATGAAGCGAGAACTATTATTTTGTTGTGGGCAGCCCTATCTACAGAAAATCTATTAACCAATCTTTAGATTATAAGAATCTTATCTCCTAGAATCAAGAATGTGTTGGTAACGTATAGTTGATAGATAACCGTCACGCAACCCGTTACTTTATCTAGATGTTCAACAAAAACGATTAAATTCAAGCGAATAAGCAGCTTCATGGGTTTTAAAAATAGGACGGCCTCAGTATTCGAAAAACGACTAAAACGTTAAAACAGTACGGGAAAATCCAGCTTAAAGTAGTATGATATGTATGTGAAAATATTTTGAAAAATTATGCCAATTTTGAAAAGCCCCATTTCTTAGACGACATAAGCAAAAGAAAGGCGCAATCTGATTTGCTTCTATTGTTGCAAATGAAGCTACATTTATGTCTGGAACTCCACTACAAACTTGGCCCTTTGCATCCCCAGAACCATTTTGAGTGTTCTTATACAAAACTTCACATTATCAACTATTTTTTGGCCAAATCTCGATTAATTGGAATCAGGTTAAATAATTGGATTTTTTGTTATCGGTTAATCGATTACAGCAAATTTTATTTTTTTTTAAACTATTAATCTAACCATGCTCTAATCGTCATTGCTTTAGCAACAGTAAAGAGCACCTGAAAAAATTTAATTTATAGTAAAACTATATGCTGAAAGTTAACCTAAACTATTTGTTTACTTTATATGTGACACGAGCCAAACATTTTTTAATTAAAACATAAGACCCACCCAATTTACAATGTTGTTGATAGCTAAAATACTTTGTTAATAAATCAAAGTTAAAAGTAACAGACGCCCATTAAAAATCATATTTATCGCTTTTATATGCCATAAACACTTTGCAATCGAATTGATGTAACAAATCACCACTTATCTTAAAATATCAAATCCAAACTATTCATCATCTTATAATCAAACAGTAATCCCTGTTCCGCGTAACATATGCCAAAATATTTTCTATTATTCGATATGTGCACGTGCACACACACGCATTTGCACAATACCAGAACGATAAATTAATCAACAGATAATTTTCCCCATCACACAAAAACAATAAAACGGTTTTGAAGAAATACTTTATTACCTCAATAAAAGATGAAGAAAATCTTTTTCGCTTCCAAAGCAAAATTTTGCTTATTTGTAAATCGCGCATTTTCATCTACATTTTCTTTTTATTTTTGCTTTCTATTTAGCATAAAAAAAAGATTAAAAAGGAAACTATATAAAATTAAATGAGATGAGTTTTGTTTTGTGTGATCTTCAAAAGAAAATAAAAAAGAAAATTAGAAATATAGTTTTCTTTACAGTACTGTTACGTATTATACTATGTGTGTTTGTGTAATTAATAAAATGACAAATAAAATCTATCATCCCATCTGTTTAAAAGACATTAAAATCTTAGCTCTGTGTTTCACTCAAATATATACTCGTTTATATACATACAGAGAGAGCGCATTGTTGTTCAAATTTTTATTTTTCCTTTTTGGCTCAAACATCAAAGTGATTTTCCACGATAGTGTGTGACACAAAATTAATTTTCATTTTGTTCATTTGGTTTGTTGTTAAATACGTACGTGATAAATTAGTTTTGCATAGAAATTTTTTTTTTTATTGTTTAAATTATAATTAGTACAGCAAAAATAAAATTTCGTTTGATGAAGGTGGCTTAAATGCGAGCAGAGATTAAAAATGTCGTGCACGCATATGGCAAAAGCCATATGGAAATTGATTAAACGATTTATAATTTACAAATCATTTCATTGATGTTGCACAAAAAAGATATTTTTGTAATTCAACCGTAGTTCTGGTTTGGAATAAACGCAAAAATATTGTTTTGCATTAGGTCTACAAATAAACGATTTTTGGGTGTCAGAATGATATACAGATGTTAACGATGGCCAAAAATTAAATTGTTTGTGTTTCATAATCTCGCCGCAGTAAAGATTATTATCTTAGATGTTTTGCAATGAAAACATACTATATAGTGTTTAGACATAGATATTGCAACCCGTCTCGAAAGCAAGAATAATTTTTCGATTTAATTCATCTCCAGTCATCTTTGTTTGTTTCTGCCAAATGAAAATAAATTTTCCTTTCTAAAACACAAATACACACAGATAGCAAGATGCTGGTTCTCGTTTTGTAAAAATAAATAATTTGTTAATGTTGACTGGTTTATTATATCTGGATAACCAAAAAAAGCAAAAAAAAACAACACAAAAATACCCAAAAAGCAGTTTGATACTTCATCTCTTTATATAGCTTCCAAAGTATATTTTATATTCGTATTAAGATGTTTGTTCTTGAAAAATTGGAAATACAGTAAAAAAAAACCAGTAGAACGAAATATGGCATAAAAAATTTTCATTTCTGTTTATTTTTGGTTTTCACACATCCAATTTTTTATTTTTTATTTTTTGTATCTTTGAATGTTTTTATATACATAGATGGTATTTTTATTTATTGTATATGAAATGTGCTATGGTTTATTCTGCTTTTTATATTAAATAAATAAAAATCCTGTCATAAATAAAATATATAACCAAAATCCTATTTTCTATACACAAAAATAGCAAAATAAAAAGATGTGTAGTCTGTATTCTATAATAAATTAATATTGGTTTTTCGTATATTTTAGTAAATTCGCGCAAATGATTCAGAACTTATGCTTATGTTATATTGCTCTTCCTATTAAAATAATTAGTTTGTGAAACTATGCAAAATCGCGAAAATTCCATTTAATTATAGTTTTAAGTATCATAGTATTTGTACAAAAATCTAAAAAAACCAGCATGTTAAAGTCCAGCAGACACTCAACTCTTACTTTCTGGCTACTACTGCGAAAAGTAGGACCGTAAAATTAACTGCGAAAGAGTTGGGAGTGCCTTGAGCCCCAGAAAAGTTTGCATAGATTGAAAACAAAAAAAAAAAACTCTTACACGTACTCGACGTACTCTTACACGTACTACACGTACACATACACGTACTCGATGTACTCTTACAAGTACTCTCAGTCCGGATAGCCACGTCCTTCAAAGAAAATTCGATTTGAAAAAATCACCTTGCTATAGATCAGCCGATTCAGAGCCCTAAAAATACAAAATCTGCAAGTGTGCCGGGGTTAGGTCTCGGGACTGCATTTAAATTGGGTGATGCCAATCAAAGCCCTAAAAATCCAAAATATGCAATTGTGCTCCGATTGCGGTTCTTGATACCTCGAATTATAGGTCTCGGGACTTGTAATTGCTATGCCAAACCGCATTTAAATTCACAATAAAAATGAAATGAATTCATATTTTGTTTCATAACTTGTAGCATTTAAATTGGTTGGGTGGAGTGCGAACATTCAAAGAGGATAGACGTGTTTTTTCTATCCTCTTCAAAAATTTAATTTAATTTAATTTAATTTTCTTTTTATTTTTTGTTTCCTACTGATATGTATATACTTTATATACATATGTATATACATTTTAATTATAAATTTTAAATTTAATTCTAATTAAATTCAAGTTTAGTGTAATGTGTAGTGAAAATAATTAAACTAAAGTGTAATTTTGGAAAATGCAATCCACCGGGATGCATTTGTCAGGCAATGTTTTTTATTTTTGTAGATAGAAAAATTAAAAGTGCATGATTTGATATTTTGTGGATTGTAAATACAATCAAATTTCAATTTTTAATTACTAAAGTTTAATATTTAGATAGTATTGAAATAAATTTTAAATTATGGTATATAAAATAAGTCGCAAAAAATTTGGTATTAGATTTTATTTTTAAGACACTAATACATACTTATAATTTAGTATATAAAAGGGCCATAAATATGTTTGTGTACTATTTAGCTGTGTCGTTTTCTCTTTGCACGATTTCTGTTAAGGAAGTGTGCGTGGTTTTGTTGGTTTCTGTATTATAAAGTACAAACAACAACGAGAAAGAGAATCTTTACGTTGGTTTTGATACAGCAGTTACAAGTAATTTACTGTTGTGTGAAATGGGCACTAATACATCCATACAACTTGATTCATATATGGTAGGATCAACAATATGGTTGTACAGCTGCTTGTTCGCTCTTTACACGGATTCTGTTAAGGAAATGTAATATATTTTGTTGGTTTGTGTAATATGACGCACAAACAACAAAAAAAAGATAATTTTTTGCGTTACATAGTTAAGTGTGTTTATATATACTATAAGGCCTACTAATACGCACATGAAAGATGGTAGAAAATATTTATCGTCAATGTGTGTTGGTGGCTTTAGTATGTTTTTGGTTTTAGTATATAGGATTTTGTTACTTGAATGCAGGTGTATTAATCTCTTTGTGTTTTTGTGTACACACGAAACAACTATGATATTAGCTGTATTTTGTTGAGAAATTTACAAGAACAATTGCACGTGACAGGAATTAAATGATTCGAACAAAAAATTTGAATTATTTAATTCGAGCTCGAACAAATAAAATACGTAACTGCTTGAATGAAAAACCGAAGAAATACCAACATAGAATATAAAAATTAAATCGAAAAAATATTTCGCGGCTTGTTCTGTTGAGAAAGAGATAACTCCAAAATAATTCGAATTAATTTTTTCTCAACAAAATGCAGCTAATATTGAAATCATGTATTGTGTAAGCGCAGTGGAATTTGTATATTCGACTCAAATATGATTTTTATACTTTGTATAATCGAATTGGTTTGAGTCGAATTGGAATTGGGAGCTGTCTTATACAATTCATTTGAACGGTTTATTTAGATAGGATTAATAAATTTTTTACAGGGTATTACATAATGAATCAAATTGTTTTCTAATTAATTTAATTAATATTATAAATTATAAATTGTCTAAATAAATAAATAAATAGATAAATGAAATGCGAATTCAGTAATGTTGGTTTAAATTAAGTTAAGATTTGATTTTTGAGTTTAATGGTTGTTAGTTTGGATTTAACTTAATTCGGACCCGACCCCAAGCTAATTGAAGTAAAAATGGTTAGTTGTCTTCAGCTCTACTCATCAGGCCACTTCTGGAGCTACCGCAGGGAGTGACAGCTTGCGAAGCGATGGTGGAAGGGGTGGGCCGCGGTCGGCTTAGCTTAAAACAAAACGTTACAGCCGCAAAAAAGTTGGTGTCGAAGCTCTAAATTGAAAAATCAAGTTGAAACTGCTTCTCATAGAACTAATGTTTTTAGACCTGAAACCACTTGAGTGGCCACTTGATATCAGGGGTTGACATGGAATTGGCATTTTATATTATCAAAATTCCATAATAAGAAAATGCCCAACACGGGGACGTAATGAATCATTCTAAAAGTTAATCGTGTAATATAAAGATGCAAATAAAGATGAGACACCACCACGGATATGAATTAGTGCTGCTATTTTGAAGCAATTAGTTTTATAGATTTTTTATTTTTTTTAATTATTTATTATGTTAATTCACCTCATGCTGCACAATCTGTGGTAAATGAGCTACAGCTCAAAACAGGGTGTGTTAGCTTGGGGTACAAAATAAATATATATGTCAATAAAACTATTTTTTTATATAACTAATTTATTGAAATTTAGATGGTGGGATGTACACATAATCGTCATAATTACGTATATGACACATCGATACATTTTTAAGAAAGTAAGGGTTAATTTTCATTGCATTTATTTATTTATTTATTATTTATTGTTTTATTTACTTTGCATGCTTGATTTGGCAGGGAATGAGGTCCGTGAACTGAGTTAAAATTTTGGATATACATATTTGTATTTATTTATTAATAAAGAGATAAATTTCTGAATTATTGATTAGGTTCAGGTTTTTGGTGGCGGTGATCTCTTCAATTGGTAAATGATGCTAATTGGATTTTTATTTAGGTAGTCTAATATTTTATAAGTTTTATTTTTGGGTTGCGAAAATGACTAAGTTGAAGCAAATCAATTAAATATGTACACTATCAGACATAAATATTTGGATGACATCCGGGATTAATCATTGGAGCTGATTTTGGGGTAGCTGATTTTGCTACTCGTGCAAATTACCGCTCAGTCGACTTAGTTAAAGTGGTGGGCGTTTTCAACGTTGCTTATTTGTGTTGATTTGGTTTCAATAAATTTCTTTTTTTGAAACTGATGCTACCGTTTGATATTACATATTGTAGGGATTTATTTTGATAAGTTTCTTGTCGTTGCAATTATCAAAAATTATCTTCTGCTAAAATCAATCACTTTATTGGTATTTAATTGTAATTTATATTAATGTTGCTATTTCGATAAATATTTATGTATATAGATTGAAATATTATACTAATTAAATGAATAGCATCGTACGTTATCTAGGATAAGGGAAATTCCCTTTTATATGATATTGTAAACTGCATTGCATTGCAAAATTATTTGAGGTATTGATGAAAATATTTCAATACTTCTTGTCAGTTTAATTTAATTTAATTATATCAAAGTGTCATAGTTTGTTCGGGTATTTTTGTCTGATGGTCCAGTTGATATAAAGTATATATAATTATATATACTTGTTAGATCGTCTCCAAGCTACAGAAATATTGGTGAATTCTCGCTCAACATCCAGAAACTTCAAGCAGCAGTTATGTGGCGTAGAAAATGTATTGTTCTTGTGTTATCTATTTTATTTTATTTATCACTAACTAATTTATATAAGTTAATTTCTATTAATTATGTAGTAAAGCAATTTAATTTTCAGGGATACCTGGGAAACTCTAATTGTGTTTTATTAGTAAATATCATATATAGGTACATGTAGTACTTAACTAAATTATTGATGTTCTAGATTTTTTTGCGTAGTATTATGATCAATGTTTAAATTATATTATATACTTTTATAAATAAATAATTATTTTCTACATTATTAATTTCCGTTTTCTAGATTTGTAGGAAATTGCCGATTAATTAAAATTTAATAGTATGGTTAAATATAAATTTTCAACTTTTATTATTAAATCTAGTTGCAGTAGGTAAACAATTAATTAACTATTTACAGGAGAATGGTAACTAATGGAACAACTGCTGTGAATTTAAATTATAACTTAACAATTTAACATTTTTAAACATTCTTTTGGAATTTTAGCTTAGTAGTGGGAGAGTTTACATAGGCAATTTCATAAAATGTTAATTTTTGTAATTCTTCTATGTAATATATTGTGTTTTGCTCATTAATATATAATAATTAATTTAGATTAAAAATATTTAAAGGTTTCTCTTCCTTAATTTGCTAATAAATAATTCAATTTTCAGAATATAACATAGTTCCAGAATCAATCTTTCATATGGAGATTAAATTAATCCTGAAATTCAGAATTAGCTTTAATATTATGGTGATTTATTAATTAAAATTTGTTTTCAGAATTGCCTGGGAAATTATATATTGATTTTATTTGTTCATTCTTGATATACTACTTATAGTACTAACTGAATTATAGATGATTTTGGGCTGTTGTGGTGCTGTAACATTATCATTTTTAAATTATTTATTCTCTTTTTCTTGATCGGTAGGAAATTTCTGATTAGTTTTAGGTAAAATTTTATGTTTAAAATAGTTGTTAACGTTCATTTAAATTCATGTTGCAGTACGTAATAATTAATTAATTAGATATAGAAGGACCATGAAAAATGAAATAAGCGCGGTTTTTGTAATCTTAGCTTAGTAATTTTAAATTTTTCTTAAATATTTTATCAGGTAAATTAATGAACGGCGGACAGGGGAAATTACAACATTAATAATTTTATGTCCCGATTTAAATTTAGGGAGCCTTGAGTATCCGACCCTGGATTTCAGAGAAATGATAATCTAATAATATAGTTAGATTGTGCTGTCTTGTGCTAATCTATTTATTATATATTGTACTAATAATTTACTAACTATCGATCACTTTGGTCTCTGTAACCGGGTCGTGTCTGGCCCAATTAATAATCCTATCCTATCCTTCGGTTTTGTTATATGTACATGGGTGTACTGTGTGTGCCCGGGAGTACGGGAGATCCTGCTATAGTGCTTGGCCGTACACTCTCAATCAATAAAATGTTAATTTTTTGTAATGTGTAATATATTCTGTTTTGTCTATTAATATATTTTAATTAA
Source organism: Tipula vernalis (assembly GCA_958295665.1). Lineage (NCBI taxonomy): Eukaryota > Metazoa > Arthropoda > Insecta > Diptera > Tipulidae > Tipula > Tipula vernalis. Next base: position 360,301,010 of record OY282559.1, on the reverse strand, counting down.
TTTAGTTTTAAAATACTTAAAGGGATCTCTTTTTAATTTACTAATCAATAATCTAATTTTCAGAATAAACATAGTTCTAGAATTAATCAATATTATAGGGATCAAAATTAATCCCGAATTTCAAATTAAAATTTTAGTTTGAATCAACCCTCCAGGATTAATAAGTAGTGAATAAGCTGTAGTTTAGAAATTGTGTTGTCCTGTGCTAACTATTTTTACTGTATAATTACTAACAATTTACTCTTATTCTTCCGCTGGGGATGGATAAATGGGTGTACGAGGTGTGCTCGAGAATACTGAAGATCCTGTTATAATAATTATTCATTTAAGTAATAAAATTTGTTATTATGATGTTTATTAATTAAATTTAGCTTTCAGAGTCGTCTGAGAATTTGTATGTTAATTTTATTTGTTGATTCTTAATATACTTATAGTACCTAATTGATTTATTGAATTATTAATAAATCTATGTATTGTGGTGCTGTAATATTATCATGTTACTCATTTTATATAAATTTTATAAAATAATTGAATTCATAATTATATATTTTCTTTTCTTAATCGGTAGGAAATTTCTGATTAGTTTTAAGTAAAATTTTATGTTTAAACGGTTTAGTTAGTTTTAAGTAATAATTTTTAATTGGATATAAATGGACCATTAATAAGGAAATAAGCGCTGTTATTTTAAAGTTTTAATAAATATTTTATCAGGTAAATTAATGAAAGACGGACAAGGATGAAATTACAACATTAATAATTAATATTTTTTAAGCCCTGTTTTAGATTTAGGATTTAGGAAGTCCTGAGTATCCGGCCCTGGATTCCAGAGAAATAATCATCTAATAATGTAGTTAGATTGTGCTGTCTTGTGCTAATCTATTTATTATATATTGTACTAATAATTTACTAACTATCTATCGCATTGGTGTCTGTAACCGGGTCGAGTTTGTCCCAACTAATAATCCTATCCAATCCTTCGGTTTTGTTATATGTGTACGTGAGATCCTGCTATGATGCTTGGTCGTACACTCATAATAAATCATAAAAGTTTAATTTCAACTTTATTTTATTTAAATGTATCTTTATTTTGTTATAATGATGTTTTTTATAATACAGTAGAATCCGTTTATACCAAACCATGTATATAACGAACAAAAGCTTATAATGATCATATAGTTTTGTCATATAGTTGTGTGCCTTGAATTTGCACTAACACTTATTTTTTCTTATATACTACAAACAAAAAACTACGTTTATAAACGTAAACGAATATTTGATTAAAATGAACACCCGGCTATAGTGAACAAAATTGTGTCCCTTGAGTGTTCGCTATAAGCGAGTTCTACTGTAATTGTAATTATAATTATAATTTTAGCTTAGTAATTTTAGATTTTCTTAATTATTTTATCAGGTAAATTAATGAAAGGCGAACAGGGGGAAATTACAACATTAATAATTTTTAATTTAGGTTTAGGGAGTCCTGAGTATCCGGCCCTGGATTCCAGAGAAATGATCAACTAAAAATGTAGTTAGATTGTGTTGTCTTTTGTGCCGTCTATTTACTAACTATCGATCGCATTGGTGTCTGTAACCGGGTCGAGTTTGTCCCAACTAATAATCATATCCTATCCTTCGGTTTTGTTATGTGTAAACGGGTGTACGGTGTGTGCCCGGGAGTCCGGGAGACTTGCTATAATGCTTGGCCGTACACTCACAATCAATCAATAACTTGTATCATTTAAATTGGCTGATTATTTCCACACATTTCATAGAAAATTACGACGTACTCTTAGATGTACTCAACGTAATCTTAGATGTACTCGATGTACTCTTAGACGTACTCAACATACTCCTACACGTACTCGACGTACTCTTACACGTACTTGACGTTCTTTTGCAAGTACTCTTAGCCCGGATAGCCACGTCTTTCATAGAAAATTCTATTTGAAAAAATCATCTTGCTATATATTAGCCGATACAGAGCCCTAAAATCCAAAATCTGCAATTGTGTTCCGATTGCGGTCCTAACGACGTACTCAACGTACTCTTACACGCACTAGACGTACTCTTACACGTACTCGACGTACTCTTACACGTACTCGACGTTCTCTTACACGTACTCGACGTACTCTTACAAGTACTCTTAGTCAGGATAGCCACGTCCTTTATAGAAAATTCGATTTGAAAAATCACCTTGCTATAGATCAACCGATTCAGAGCCCTAGAAGTCCAAAATCTGCAATTGTGCTCCGATTGCGGTTCTTGATACCTTGAATTAGAGGTCTCGGTATCTGTAATTGCTATGTCAAACCGCATTTAAGTTGGTTGATTATTTCCACACGTTTTATAGAAAATTACGACGTACTCTTAGACGTACTCAACTTACACGTACTCGACGTACTCTTACACGTACTCGACATACTCTCACACGTACTCGACGTACTCTTACAAGTACTCTTAGTCCGGAAAGCCACATCCTTCATAATCACACGCCACATCATTCATAATATTCGATTTGAAAAAATCACCTTGCTATCAGCCGATTCAGACCCCTTATAATCCAAATTCTGAAATTGTGCTCCGATTGCGGTTCTTGATACCTCCAATTATAGATCTAGGGACCTTTAATTGTTATGCCAAACCGCATTTAAATTGGTTGATTATTTCCACACGTTTCATAGAAAATTACGATGTACTCTTAGATGTACTCGACGTACTCTTAGATGTACTCAACGTACTCTTACACGTACTCGACATACCTTTACAAGAACTCGACGTACTCTTACACGAATTCGATGTATTGGGTGTATGCATTAGAAACCTGAATTTGATACTAGATGTGATTACTTGTTTTTGCGGTATAGTACATCATGGACTTACGCGTATATGTCATTTGAAAGCCCTATTCAATACCTGTAAAAATCGATTTCAACGATTCAAAATTTATCAAATTTTCGAAAAAAAAACAGCATTTGCGGGAAGTTTTGTTGAGTCACTTTTTCGCAAACAAAACTGCAGCTAAAAGTCATCTTTTGCTCGTGGATTTGTATGGTGAGCATGCTCTTGCAAAAACACAGTGCTTTGAGTGGTTTATAGTAGCTTCAAAAAAGGTGATTTTGACATCAAGGACAAAGAGCGTCCTGGTTAGCCGAAAAAGTTTGAAGATGAAGAATTGAAGGCATTACTCGATCAAGATTCATGTCAAACGCAAGAAGAACTTGCAGAATCATTTGGAGTTAATCAAGCAACAATTTCCAGACATTTGAGCCTTTAGATTCAAGTAAAAGATGGGAAATTGGGTGCCATATGACTTGAAGCCAAGAGACGTGGAGATACGATTTTGCATGTCCGAAACGCTGCTCGAGCGCCACAAAAAGAAGTAGTTTTTGCATCGTATTGTCACTGGCGTCGAAAAATGGATCCATTACGATAATATCAAGCGCAAAAAAGCATATGTCAAGAAAGGCGAGGCCGGCCCATCGACACCAAAGCCGAATATTCACGGGGCCAAGGTCATGCTGTGTATTTAGTGGAACCAGCTAGGTGTGATCCACTATGAGCTGTTCCCAAGTGGCCAAACCATCAATGCCCAACTATTTCGTCAACAATTTATCCGATTGAAGCAGAACATCCAGGTAGAGCGGCCAACGTATGCGACCAGACATGAGTCAATCATTTTCCACTACGATAACGCTCGGCCACGAGAATAACGGATAGGAAATTCTGCTTTACCCGCCTTTTAACCCAGACCTTGTTCTTTCCGACTACCACCTATTTCGATCCATGCAGAATGCCCTATTAGGAATACGCTTTACTTCAGTTCAAGGTATCGAAAATTGGCTCGATTTGTTTTTGGCCGCCAATCCCGCACAGTTTTTCTGGGATGGAATCCATAAATTGCCAGAAAAATGGGGAAAAAGTAGTGGGTAGCGGATGGGCAATACTTTGAATAAAAAATCTTGTAACATTTTTCTATAATAATGGCTCAAATTTTATAAAAAATTCCGGTTTTTAATGCATGCACCCAATACTCTTACAAGTACTCTTAGTCCGGATAGCCACGTCCTTTATAGAAAATTCGTTTTGAAAGACTCACCTTGCTAAAGATATGCCGATCAAAGCACTAAAAATTCAAAATCTGCAATTGTGCTCTGATTGCGGTTCTTGATACCTCGAGTTATAGGTCTCGGGACCTGTAATTGCTATGCCAAACCGCATTTAAATTAGTAGATTATTTCCACAAATTTCATAGAAAATTTCGTCGTACTCTTAGATGTACTCGACGTACACCTAGATGTACTCGACGTACTCTTAGACGTACTCAACGTATTCTTACACGTACTCGACGTACTCTTACACGTAGTAAGTATATCAAAATTAAGTGTAGATGAGAAACAATCGATTCGATTTCAAACTCAAAAAAGTTTGCTTCACCACAACTTTATTACGCGTGGAGTAAAAAAAATTATAAAAAAGTTTGCACCAAGTTTTTTTTTTTTTTTTTTTTTTTTTTTTTTTTTTTTTTAAACTATGCAATCTTTTCTGGGGCTCAAGGCACTCCCAACTCTTTCGCAGTTAATTTTACCGTCCTACTTTACGCAGTATTAGCCAAATCGAGGACGTACGGCTATAGACCCGCTTTGTATAAACCACCTGCACATTGCATTGCTTCATGCCAACCTATAGTGCTGACATGAAAGGTGGGTCGGCCCATGGATTCTGCACTCTCAACAGGGGGTCATAGTTGTGTTCATCGTCATCACCGATCGTAATCAAATGATGAAAAATCCCTTTTGCATCCCGCCCCTATCGGGATTCGAACCCGGTACCTCCCGATCCAAACGCCGCAGCTTTAACCACTGCGCCGTTTTGCACCAAGTTTCTAAAACCAAAAAAATGTCATTTACAACAAGGCAGACAAAGGCAACTCTCTTATTATATTGGACAAGGCAGAATTCGAGAACAGAGTATGAAAAATGCTAAGCGAAGGTCCATATATGGAATTCAAATCTGTACCAAAAAGGTGAAATCGCTTAAGTGCATTTTCATAGTTTTGAGATAATTGAATTTTTTTTTAATTTTATTTTGAAAGCTGCTTGAAGGGCTAAATTATTTTAAGCTCACTTTTCTGATAGAAAATTACTAGGTTAATTGCAATTTGATGGTTCAAAGAAACTGTTAAAGTTAGCCGAAAGTTGCCAGCCAAAAGTGAAAAGTCGATAATGCAGATTGTGTTAGTCCAGCCGAAAGTAAAAAAAAAATGGTAACTCAAATTGTCTAATCCCACCCGAAAGTAAAAAGTCGATAATGCAGATTATGATAAACCATTCCAACCGAAAATAAAAAATTTAGTAGTTATCACCCGAAAGTAAATAGGATCACCGATTTAAATAAAAAATTTTGTAAATAAATTTACGTGTAAAACTTTGCTTCGTAGAAAATATCGGAAAATCAGAAGAATATACAAAACTAGAATAAAATCAGCCTCTAGAGTTTATATCTAAAGCTGAATCGTTTTTATGTGATTTGTCAATAGCTATCGAATGACAAAATTCTGCTAAAGTTTCTCTTGGAAAATCTCGGAAAATTCGATTTTCCAAAAACTATTAGAAAATTTCGCTATCGCAGGAAAAAAATTCAGTTCAAGTTTCCCGTGGGAAATCTCGGAAAAATCAAAAAAAGTTTCCAGTCGAAAGTAAGAAATAGATGAATAAAATCAGCTTCTAGAGTGTTATGTCTCGAGATGGATTGCATTGAATTGATTTGTCAATAGCTATCGTTAGAAAAAAATTCAGATCAAGTTTCCCGTTAGAAATCTCGAAAAATTCAATTTTCCAAAAATCATTAGCCATTACATCAATTGAATCCATCTCCAGCCCTAACACTCTAGAGGCTGATTTAATACAAATTTTGTAAAAAATTTTAGAAAATCAAATTTTCCGAGATTTCCCACGAGAAACTTGAACTGAATTTGGTTCCTGCGATAGCTATTGACAAGTCACATCAATGCAATCCATCTCCAGACATAAGCGGTAGACCTTATTATGGCTGAGGACTTCTGTATTATATTAAGGTAATAGCACAGAAATTGGTCAATTCGATCCATCGTCCTTGGGATTTGGAGCAACCGTTATCACGCACTTTCTTGCAATAATCGATAAACCCGGCCATTCAATATATTTTGATTATTACTTCAGCTCTTACCAAATATTTGAAATTTTGAAGCAAAAGCAATTAAACGAAACTAATTCTGTTCGAATCAACAGATTCAATCATCCAATATTAAGCACTGACGCAGAAATGAAACGAAAAGGCCGAGGATCATCGGAGGAGCTAACCAGTAAAGATGGAAAAATTGCAAAGGTGAAATGGCAAGACAATAGATCCGTTTATTTAGTGTCTAATTTTGTTGGCAATGGTAATGAGCAGCTCGTTATTAGATGGGACAAGAAAGATAAGGCATACGTCCAAATAAAACAACCGAAAATTGTTTGAAAATATAATGATTTTACGGGTATCGTAGATTGGATCGATCAATATTTGAGCTACTACAGGATATTTATCAAGTCGCGCAAATGGACGTTGCGCGTAATATTTTTCGTTATTATTTTTGCCGTAAGTGCTGAATTTTTGAAACACAAGGGGAGTTGTCAAATAAACCGGGTAAAGGAGAAAAATATTTTGAAACTAAAAGATTTCAAATTGAAATTAGGATGGTGCCTCACCAAAATTAGTTTCAATAAAGTTAGCAACAAAACGAAACATGAGGAGTAATCAGTTTCGGCACCAATACCTGTACGATTTTCGGAGATTCGTCCAGAAAATGATGGCCGTTATGATGGGGTGGATCACCTGTCTTTATTTCAGCAAAGCCACTCAGCGAGTAAATGTAAATATAAGGATTGTAAAGGATCATCCCGAGGGAATTGTACAAAATGCAAAGTACACTTATGCATTAATTCAAAGAACAATGGTTTCTACCAGTTTCATCGTAAATGATCTGTGATATTTGTAATTTTAAGATATATTTTTGTTTTAAATTAGATTGTGTTACTATGTTTTAGAAATCTAAATACCTGTGAAATTTGACTGACTAATGTGATGAATTTACTAACATTTTATAATTATTATTTTTTTTTTTTTTTTGAAAAATGTACATAAGGAAACATACATTTTATAAGTATATTAATATTTGAATAAAAAATAGTAAATTATTTATTTACATAAAAGTTATATTTGAATTTCATTTACTACAAAAACCGGATGCCTTCTGTAAAAGTTATCCATTATTACAACCGATGAGTCGAATTGTCAACATATGTTGACGGAAGTTCCTGCTTGAACCGTTAACCAAAGACAGTTTTTATTAACAAATATGGATTCTACGACCTCGATTTAGTTAAGAACATCGACAAAATATGTGATTTTGTAATTTTCCAAGAGCCGGGTTTCAAAGGGTTAATGAGATTTACCATAACTTAAATAAAAGTTATAGTATATCTGATTAATTAATGGAAACTGGTCAATTAGATCCTTTTTTTTAGCCGGATTTATTGCAAGTGGACCGTTACAGAATTTCGTTAAATTTGACATTTCAATAGTTGGTATACCACGTCAACGAATATTAAATACTTTGAATGGTTCATCTTCCTTGAGAGTATTTTTATATTGAATTTTCCCGAAATCTCTATTAAACCTCAACCACTTTACATCGGCCCATTTAAACTGTTGACCATCCTTATTCACTTTAGGCTACATGCATTTAGTTTTCAAAACCTTAGCAAAGTCAACCATATTAATTTATTCCTACCTAACAAACGGGTACCATTCGCAAGGGTGGTGAATTTGGACTTTTTTTTTTTCTTTTAATTATAGAATGATCGACGTAACACTCCATATGTGTGTACCCTGCGACACAAGGAATTTGTTGTCGATACCACATAGTGTACGGCACAGAGCTTTTTCCAGTTTAGAAGGAAATTATACAAACAGACTTTTGGAACATGCATGGGCAGCAAAAAAGCACCATAATATCTTCATGTGAATGTTTGAGGAAAAAAATCTCCAATTCCACTTGGTTCCCTCGAATATGGTTTCAGTATGTAGATGATAGTTTCGCCATATGGAAGAAAACCGATTTAAATAGTACGCTGAGGTGTTTGAACAGTCAATATCCAACAGAAATAGAAGGCATCATTCTTTTTTTGGGCAATAAAGTTATGAGGAAGGACAATAAATTAGAATTTGGCATTTACCGAAAATCCACAAATACTATGCGTTTTATCCAGAGTTTAAAATAGGATTTCATTTTGTTCTTCGCACTTCATTTTTGTTTAAGAGCGCTAATAAAAACTATTAAAAAGTTTTTTATAAAGATCGATATTGTAAAAAAATATATCGGTCTGAAGAACTGGAGCATTATTTTTATTATAAGGCTCTTGCTCTTCCACTATTGCGTTTGTGTTATCATATTTTCGCTCTTTGTTATTGCGCTGTATTGAGAAAATAAATACGCTCTGCTCTGATGAATAAAAACGTCATTTTTATATTGCTCTTGCTCTTGTTATTACAGCAAACGGTTACATTCGAAACCTTCTAAATTTCTTTAGAAAGCCAGATTGTTTTATTAGCGAACAGATGAACGGGCATTCGAAATGGGATTCTAAAATGATTTTTGGGTAAAGTTCTTTAATATGGCCAACTAGGATGGAACTTGGCTATTCCTTAACCGATTTTAGTGAAATTTGACTCGCGCGATGGAAATCTGATTCTAAGTTGATGTTTGGATAAAGTTCTGGAATATGGCCAATTGGGATGGAACTTGGCCATTTTTGAACCGATTGTGATGCAATTCGACATGTGCGTTCGAAATTGGATTCTAAAATGATTTTTAGGTGAAGTTCTGGAATATGCCTAACTAGGATGGAACTTGGCTATTCCTTAACCGATTTTAGTGAAATTAGAAAAAACGATGCAAATGGGATTCTACAATGATTTTTAGGTGGTTCTGGAATATGGCCAATGGGGATGGAACTTGGCTATTCCTTAACAGATTTTAGTGAAATATAAAATGAGCAATGGAAATGGGATTCTAAAATGATTTTCGGATGACGTTCTGGAATATGGCCAATTATGGTGGAACTTGGCTGTTTCGTAACCGATTTGAGTGATATTTGACATGTGCGTTGGAAACGGGATTCTAAAATGATTTATGGATAAAGTTCTGGAATATAGCCAACTAGGATGAAATTTGGCTATTCTTTAACCGATTTGAGTGAAATTTGACGTGTGCGTTGGAAATTGGATTCTAAACTGATTTTTAGATGAAGTTCTGGAATATGGAAAATGGGGATGGTACTTTACTATTCCTTAACCGATTTTAGTGAAATTTAAAATGCGCAATGGAAATGGGATTCTAAAAAGATTTTTACATGAAGTTCTGGAATATGGCTAATTATAGTGGAACTTGGCTATTTCTTAAACGATTTGAGTGAAATTTGACATGTGCTTTGGAAATGGGATTATAAAATGATTTATGGATAAGTTCTTGAATATGGCCAACTAGGATGGTACTTGGCTATTCTTTAATCGATTTGAGTGAAATCTGACACCGCGCGATGGAAATGGGTTTCTACAATGATTTTTAGATGAATATGGCCAACTAGGATGGAACTTGGCTATTTCTAAACCGATTGTGATGCTATTCGACATGTGCGTTGGAAATGGAATGAATGATGTTCTGGATTTTAGAGAAAATAGACATGCACGATGGGAACGGGATTCTACAATGATTTTTAGATGAAGTTCTGAAATAAGGCCAACTAGGATTAAACTTGGCTATGCCTTACCCGATTTTAGTTAAATTTGACATGTGCGATCAAAATGGAATTCTAAAATGATTTTTAGATGAGTTTTTGAAATATGAATTATTTAGATGGAACTTAGCTATTCCCAAACGGATTGTGATGCAATTCAATAGGTGCGTTCGAAGTGGGATTTTAAAATAGGTTTTAGATAAATTTCTGGAATATGGCTAAATAGGATGGAAATTACAGATTATTTCTCACAGCAGAAAAACCTCGACAGCTGTATGTATACTTGGCTGTTCCTTAACCGATTGTGATGCAATACAATATAAGCTTTGGAAGTGGGATTTTAAAATAGTTTTTAGACAAAGTTAGGGAATATGGCGAAAACAGCAGATAAACCTCGACAGCTGCATGGATTACGGAAACTGGATAAAACTAAATATATCAATAAGAGTTACATAAAATAATAATTATTATAGATTACTTATGTTGACATGTTTATTATACATCTGCTGAAAAATTTAGTGATCAAAGGAAAATAAGAAAAGATGGGTGACAACACGCCAATGTTAGTATAGGACCCTGGAATTAGAATAATCACTTTAGAATCTCATTTCCAACGCACATGTGTAATTGAATCAGAATCGGTTAAGAAATAGCCAAGTTCCATCCTAATTGGCCGTATATGCCTTATAACAGAACTTCATCTAAAAATCATTGTAGAATCCCATTTTCATCACACATGTCAAATTTTCACTAAAACCTGTAAAGGAAGAGCTAACTCCAATACAATTGGCCATATTCCAGAACTTTATCCAAACATCATTTTAGAATCCCATTTTCAACTCAAATGTTAAATATCACTAAAATCGGTTAAGGAATAGCCAAGTTCCATCCTAGTTGGCCATATTCCCGAACTTCATCTAAAAATCACTTTTAATCTCATTTCCAACACACATGTCAAATTTCACTTAAATCGGTTACAGAACACCCAAGTTCCATCCTAGTTAGCCATATTCCAGAACTTCATCTAAAAATCATTTTACAATCCCACTTCTATCGCACATGTCAAATTTCACTAAAATCGGTTAAGGAATATCTAAGTTCCATCCCTATTGGCCATATTCCACAACTTCATCTAATAATCATTGTAGAATCCCGTTTTTATCACACATGTCAAATTTCTCTAAAATCAGTTAAGGAATAGCTAAGTTCCATCACAATTGGCCATATTCCAAAACTTGATTCAAAAATCATTTTAGAATCCCATTTTCAACGCACATGTCAAATTTCTCTAAAATCGGTTAAGGAACAGCCAAGTTCCATCACAATTGGCAATATTCCAGAAATTTATCTAAATATCGAATTTTCTTTATTTATTGATATTCAAAGAGCAATTCGTGTGTTACAAACAATTTTGCTCCCTAATATATTTTCTACAATGGCTCTGTAAAATGGGTTGGGAGCGGTATTTTTAGCTTTTACGCTCTCTGTTTTAAGAGCAAAATTAAAAATAAAAATTTAAATCGCTTTGAAAGAGCGAAATAATTTTTCTTTGGTGTTTATCATTAGAGGGTAAGAGCGTAAAAGCAAAATGAAAAAAAATTTTATTGGGAGCAAGAGCGAAAATTTTTATAAAGAGCTCTAAAAGAGCGATAAATTTAAACTCTGGTTTTATCACTTCAGACTCACACCATATTGGGGCACACAAGAAAGCAGCCTTTTCATTTAATAGGACGTATGATATTCAACATTCCTATGACAGCAGCACAATTCAAAGTTTACATTCAATTACGAATGTAAACATCTAATTGTAGCAGTTACGCGTTTAACAGCTGCTCAAGAACCAGATAAGAAACAGATCTGGGTACCGTTTTATCCGGCAATAACAAACCAACTAGGAAATTTGCTGAAACATTTTGACATAGATTTGGTCACTAAAAGTATCAATTTAGGATCAATGATATGCAATTATAATGAACAGTGATATATTATACATTCGACAGACTGCGAGAGCTTTAAACAAAAGGTTACTGGAGCACGCAGTAGCAGTGATAAACCGTAATAAATTGTAAATAGTAGTCGAAATACTTGTCCCGTAATAAATTTATTCTCTAATAATCTGCCAAGAAGTCCGTCAATTATAGATAGTGGGTAGGCGTCCTTTTCCGTAACCGAGTTTAACTTACGTGTCTCTTAACAGAGTTTTGTCTTTCAGTTAGCTTTCCGTACAATCGTCACAGGAGAACTGCAAGCACTCTTACTAACTTCTATTACATCTAAGCGGAGCATCCGATTGGTTTCCTCATATATTTCTAGTTATTTCGCCGGTGAGACAGGGTAGTACCGCTGTTTGATTGGCTTACATCTTTAACGATCTCAATCTCGTGTTCATGAAGTTTGGTTTTACCCAAACCATCTTTCTCGAATGAAGGGAAAAGTTCAATAACTTGCTGTAGATCTCGCGCTTCTTTCGCCCATAGTTTATGAGAGTTGGTTTTATATGGGTAATTTGAGTTAGTAATTTCGTTGATGTATAACTTAGGCAGTAACTGAAATTTATCCCAGAAATCTATTCCGAGGTAAAGCGGAGATTATAGACTCGGTACTATGCAATTAATCGGTTCCATTTGGTATGATTGCAGAAAGAGACCGGCAAGTAAACAATACCTTCTATCTTATTACGAGTACCGTCAGCAGTTTTAATAAAACCATCCATCCTGGTGTAAGTTTTGCCCAAATCCTGCAACAACTCCATCGCACCTTTACCTAAGACGCTCACAGAAGCTCCGCTGTCTAACAAGCCATGCATACTTCTCGACACAATTTTAACCTCAGCGTAAGGACGCGGATCGTTTTTGTGCATTGAATTATTTGGGGTCATTAAATGCACACACAATTTCAGGAAGCTCACCGGGATCTAAAATACCTAACAGATCTTGAGATTTTATTTTTATGTTTTTTGTTGAAAATTTTGTTATTTGATGATGTAGATGAATTAGACGTGAATATTTTTGATTTAATTTTGATTCGAGAACCGTTTAGAAGGTGCTACTTGAAAACGAATTTTCTTCTCCGAGCGTGGTATCCTCGAATAATTCACGCTCGGCTGGGGGTTCTCCGCTTTTTGCGCCTGACAGTTTGAACAAAACTTGAGTTTAGGACAATCCTGAATCCGATGCCCTATATCTTGGCACTTCCAACAAATTAAATATTGGGATTTGTATACTTTTGAGTTTCTGGAATTGTCAAACATTCCCTGTAATGCCTCTAAATCACTATTTCTCCACGTGTTTTCTTCGGACACAATTTGTTATGAGTTTTCACTCGTTTCCAAATTAGCGTTCACAGTTAATTGCCGAAAATTATTAGTGATTTCTATAATTGCTGGCTGGCGACACTTAAACACATCGCTAAAGCGCCGTAGGTCGTATCCTTACTGATCCCACATTTTCTCGTATCGCCTACAGAGTATACGAAGTTCCTCCACCGATCTGATGCTACCTTATTGAAAAGGAAGAGTTACATTTTGTAAAGCCGGATGCATGTTCTGGCAAAGTCGGTATATCCACTCCCTCTAAGACAATCTATTTTGTAACCTTGCATTCAGCAAGACCCTTTTCCCTAAGACTCTGGTGTCGACGATGAATTTGTTCACGAGTCTCTTTTTCAAAATCGAAACTTTCGAAATAAGAGAGCATAGCTGATTTTAGTGTGAGCGTTGTCTGCTGGTGGAGCGAAGATCCTTTCATACGGAACGTTTCTTAGGTCGAACCTCGCGTTAGTTTGTCCAAACTTATTATTTTGCTGGCCCCGCTAGTCTGAACGAAAAATCTGGTAAATCCGGTTGTGACTGTTTCTCAGCTGCCTTATGCAATTCGATGTTGACAAAAAGTTCAGCAACTAAATATTTTAATTCTTTGCCTACTAAGCTAAGTTGAGATTGTGTCTCTTGATGCTTAGAAGAAGTTAACGGTTTCCCTGGTGCTGTTATTGTTAGTCCGCCACATTGCGCTGTTAACCTCTGCCCTGTAACTGCTTTTTGGCTTTGATTAAGTGGACTTGGCTCGCGAGTGGCTGCCTTTTCGTGCTCCGATCGTATTTTTTCTTGCCTTTTTGTCTCTTGGTACTCCTTATACTGCTTCAAAAATAAATTATAAATTCGTCGCATATTGCTTACTATTTTAGAAAGGTCAGCGACATCACCGTAAGTAGCGAGAAAGCGCTCTGTGCGTGCTATAAAATGTATAATTTTAGCCAGCGGTATAGTCAGCCTTTCGAATGATGAAAGGTCGTGATCACTTAGATTGGATAACTCATCTAATTTATTTAAGCACAACTTTATTTCTTGGTTTGGGTCATTCTTGGCATGGGTAGATACTGGTTTTAAAGATCTTTCCGAGGCTTCAGTAAAAACAATCAGATCATAAACTATCTATTTACTCATGAAGTATATCGAATCGGATTGTTGTTATTGTTGCTGCGTTTTGTTTATCGTTTATCCATAACGATCTTCTTATTGCATTGTGTAGTTATGAGACAGCCGTAACAGTATTAGTATGTATCAGACGCTCAATATATCTGATAACTCGGCGAGACATATAACGAAATAAGTAGAGCATACCCAAACAATACTGCTACAATTACTGGCAGCTCCAAAATACACATATCATATGAACAGGATTGCTACACAGCTAGAACACGAACTTGTGATAAAATCAGTTATCATCTAAGGACACAGATCCTTAGAGCTAGACAATTATAAGTGTGAAGTTTATGCTAAAAAAAATAACAAAAAAATTACACTGTTAAATTAGCTATTTTCCAATTGGAATTTAAATTTTATGAAAATTTAAATTTTTTGTAATTTTGGATTTTTCGTACCACCAAACAGATTTTTTTCATTAGAAAACTGGTTCTTTTCATCCTTTTCAGATAGCTGGACCATCTGTTTATATCGTTAACCAAAAGCATACAATTGTGTTGAACATTACTACATAGAATTTCACAGAATATAAAAGTTGACTGAATTTTGATGGTTTAAATAATTATTTAGCGCCGATCTTGGAAATGTCCCGAAGCCCCGCAAATTTCTTAGAATAGCTAAGCCATATAGCGGGCAATGTCTCCAAGCCGATTCAATTATGATGAACTATAATATATTTCACAGTTTTTGGAATTTTTAATAATTTTACATTATTTAAAAGTTTTATATCGCCGACCGCAGAGATTCCACAAGGTCTTGTCCATAGTTTCGGATAACTTGGCCATTTGCCAGTCTACGTGGTCAACCTTATCCAATTGTGATGAACTATACTATACTTCACAGAATTTAGAATTTTTAATAATTTTATTGGTTTTAAAAATTGTTGTATCTCTTATCACAGAGATGTCCACAAGGTCTTGCCTATATTTTTGGATAACTTGACCAAATGCCAGTCTACGTGGTCAATCTTATTCAATTGTGATGAACTATACCCGGTAAACCACAAGTCTTAATATTTTCGAATAGTTAATCTTAAGACTGACAATAGCGTCAGAATTCATAATTTAACTTGCGTGACTGTTCATTGTTTACATAAAACAAACATAAAGGTTGAATATTTATTTAGGGCGTAAATGCTAATTGTACAACATAAATAAAACCCGTTTTATAAAATTCCGACATTTAAGTAAGTCTGACAACTGACTTAAATAACGTAGATCTAACTATAACATAAATGTCAATTAATCGACGAACAACTAATCCAGTTATTTACATTTGGCAATCAAGTGTGTTACATTATTGTCTGTTTAAGTCAATTACAGAAAACTGACTTGAACGTCTATTATTTGACTAGCATAAACGCCACTTACAGTTGAATGACTTTAATGTCTATTTTTTGAATAAATGTTAAAATCATTTTCAGAAGTTCCATTTAAAGGCCTATTATTTCACGAGATAAACACACTAAAAATAAAAACGGCATTGAAAGAAGCACATTGGAGTAACAAAAACCAATAGCTATAGTGTTAAGTATGTAAAAAATAACAGCAGGTAAAACAGTTATTTTTTATATTGTATATTGCATTAAATAATTAATAATAAAAATTGCACATTCAATATGGATTCCATTGCAATAAATAATAAGCGTAGAAATAAATCTATAAATAATTTTAAATATAAATAAAAAAATAAAAAATAAAGAAAAGTTTATTGGAAAATCAAAAAAAAAATAACCTCAAATATTCTTATAAGTGAATTAGAAAGTGATGTTAATACGAGTATTTTAAACAAACCGGGAAAAAGTAGTTTTGATGCTAATTATTGTGTACATGTGGATTTGAATGAAAATAACGGGATATATAAAGTTTCAAATAAACGTGTTAGGTTAAGTGATATTGATACTATTTTAAATGAATCAAGTGGAGAAAATGATTCTAATTATTGTGATGAGTCTACTAATTCAAGTGAAGATGATTTTTGCAATATGGCTATAAAATCCTCTATTTCTGAATCCAACAACATTAGTGGAAATTTTTGATTAATTTTGTTAAACCATACAACAACCCACAAATTAATTCGTACGTTAAGGAATTTTTGCAGAAATGGTCTATTGATCATAATATAAATAAAACTTCAATATCAGAATTATGGAAATTTTTGAAAAAATTTCCCGGAACTCCCAATGGACTATAGAACTCTATTACAAACTCCACGAAAACTGGAAAAAATTACAGTCTGTCCAGGAGAATATGTGCATGTTGGCTTAGAGGAAAATTTAAAACGGATTTTAGCACATGAAAATTCCATTGGTCTATTACCGCAAATTTTATATATTGATTTAAATGTGGATGGGCTGCCCGTTTTGAGTGATAATACTGAGCATTCGTTTTGGCTCATTCTAGGTAGAATTACTCACATTAACTTGAATAATGTTTTTGTCATTGGCATTTATCATGGCCCAAAAAAGCCTAATAATTTCGTGGAGTTTTTAAACCCGTTTGTTTCTGAGATGAAACAAATTAAAGATAGCTTTGCTTATAACGGACAAAATATTTTAATTAAAATTCAAGCAATCATTTGTGATGCTCCAGCTAGAGCAAGTGTCTAAGGCGTTAAGCAATACAACGGGATTGCTGGCTGTCCAAAATGTTGTATTCGAGGGAAATATGATAAGAAATACCAAAGGATGTGTTTTAATAATTTAGATGCCCCGGGTGGGGAACAACTTGAAGAACTTGGTATAGGTATGGTATCACAAATAGCTCTGGATTATCTGCATGTTGTATTGCTGGGAGTAACAAAAAAGTTGCTCAAAATATGGTTCGGAAAAAAACCTCTATTCTCAAAACATTTAAAAGTTTAATTTCTAATAAAATGATATTTTTAAACTAATTTCTTCCAAATAATTTTCAAAGGCAGATAAGACCCTTAGAACATTTCGCCGTTTTCAAAGGAAGTGAGCTTAGGAATTTTTTACCTTTTTACGGACCATTTGTGCTGAAAAACTCATTGCCAGTGCATCTGAAAAAATATTATACTAATTTTTTAAAACTACATATCGCAATAAAAATTCTGTGTTGCCCAGATTTCTATATAAAATATAATACGTTTGCAGAACTTATTTTAAAAGATTTTATAAAGGAATATGCTGTTTTGTATGGCTCAGATATGGTAAATCACAACGTTCATGTGTTAAGTCATTTAGCAAAGGATGTGTTAATTTTTAAAGGGCCTTTAGATACGTTTTCAGCATTTCAATTCGAATCGTATATGAATCCATTTAAAAAACTATTGGCGGCCCGAAAACACCCATTGATTGAGTTTGCAAATAGACTTCATGAAAATAATAATTGTTATCTGATCAATAAAAAAACAAACACTGCTCTGAACGTTGAATTAAAGAAGCAAAATACATCATTTGAAAACATTTATTTGGAGCTGTTATACATTCTAACTAAGGAAAATAAAATTTATGAAATAATACATTTCATAAAAGACGAAAACGAAATATTCCTGTTTGCTAAACAATATTTAGAAAAAATCGATTTTTATACATACCCAATAAATTCTTCAAAGCTCAACATATATCAGTGCCAAAATTTAACATTAAATGTTGAAAAATTACATATTTCACAAATTGAGCGAAATTTATTTGCAATGGTACAAAAAGAGAGCCCGTCACTAAAAATATTTTTTCCGTTAATTAAGTTTCCTACTGCACAAAATAAATGAGAAAACTAATAATACTAAATAAACAGTTAATAAATTCAAAATAAGAAGTAAGATAATTACACAAATTTATAATACATTTTATCTAATATAACTAATTTTTATAAATCCAAATTAGACTCTGTAATAAAATCGTAGCGTGAGAATCATTCGAAATAATTATTTTAAATAAGTGTTTTTAAAATTGTGTCTATTTATTCCAAAATATACAACTAATAATTCATTCTAAAAAATTCTTTATAATAACTAAATAGATTGACGTTTATCTAAAAATGAATAAAGATCATTTTGCAGTCGTCGAGTTTGCTGCGGATAAAAATAAACCACACAAAAAACTTGTAGAGGTTGTACGATTCGCATGGCTGACAGAAGATGGCAATCAATGTTTTTGTCCGAAAACTAAGAATTGGAGTATCGAATTAAAAAATTTTGGTATACCGAGGGCAGACTGGATTAAACATCCTTGTCGGGTATTGAAATATCATATTGGTAAGTTTTTAATTATTTTTAGTTTATAATTATTATTTGGTTTAAAATGTTTTTCATTTTTTTCTTAAAAGACAACATAAAATCAGCTAATATAGAGTGCAGCCTGCGTCTAAACTACACAACAACTAATTTATCCGATGAAGAACAAACCGTGCGAAATCAAACAAATATATTAGATGCTAGAAACTCCCCCAGAAACTATAATAAATTGTTTGATGAGGTTGTGGAGGATCTCATTTCACCATCAGATGAACAAACTATTGAGGTCACAGTTCAACAGACAAACACAGAAACTGTTGAGGAATCTGTTGTGGAACTAATAACTGAGAATAGCAATTCAGTCAACAATGTTGTAAGTTGCGTCGATTATAATTCATTGCAACAAGCTTTGCAAGAATTAGCGGATCTCAAACATTCTCAAGTGTTGCTGGCCATAAAAGTTGATCAAATACAATCTAGCATGGATCAACTGATCGCGCAAAATAAAACAATGATCAAGATTATATCAGAATCTAGCAAAAAATCGCTAGCACACTCTTTTGTTCCTGTAACAAATATAGACAATAAACCGCAATTGGATGAACTGAAAAAAAATCTGGAGTATAAGCAGTTTAAAGATAATATGGTATGCATACAATTATTAATTATTTTTATTAAGGTTCTGTTCCGTTCTGTTTCTGCATATATGTTTATACGTATAGAGCGATGTGGGTTTATTGGGGGTCACCTATGATATTTTTAACAGTAGATATCATATCGTTACCTCCCTTCACTACACCCATTAATACTCTGTAAATACGTATTTTGAATAAATTATTTATTTTAATAACTTTTATATTGTTTATTCTTTGCTTATATTGATTTCGATAGGCTCATGCGTATACCCAGTATACGTGGAAAGGTGACGCAAAAAAAGAAGTTAATGGGTTTGTCAAATCTATCCTAACGAAATTACTAGACACAAATTTTGGGGACCAATTGAAGTGGGACCGAATTAAAAAGGTTGATAAGTTACATACTGAGGAAAATGGTAAGTAAACAATTTTAATATTATAGTTTTAAAACCTGTTATTTAACTTGATAAGAACCTTTAATGTCTATTTGTTTCAATTTCTTTAAGGTTCTTTTTAACAAACTTTCACTAGTCCTATAGACCTTAAAATTTGAATTTTGAAAAATGGCTTTTTTACATTTGCTTGTTTTAGTTACAGAACAAATATTTTTTAAAAAATATTCAAATATACTGGAGTTGATGACCGAAATATGCAACTTAAATAAAAAAGATTCATCTTTTTATTATAATAAAGATAACGTGTCACAGGCCACGCAAGATTTTTTTAAAAGAAAGAATTATAAAAAAAAAATAGCTAGTAGTGAAATTATTTTAATATTATTTTATTTTATTTTAAATGAACTAAATAGTCATAACAATGGAATTGTTATAAAACCTGTAATTTTTTAAATTAAATAAATACCTTATTATTATAAACGTTCTATGTATTTAATTATTTCGTCATATTTTGGTCCATATTGCCTGTTCAATGATTGATCGGAACGTTAAAAATAAGTTATTCATGGAAGTCGAAGGATCGTATACTGTTTGTAAGATTAGTCGACTGATATACAAACAGAATTAAAGTCAGTGGTACAATGCCCTTTTAAATCAAAGGTTAGTTGACAAGTATAGTTACGACAAAGTGACTTCCTCTATAGTCAAAGTCAATTATAGGAGAGGTAACCGGCTTGCTTTTCATATATCCTCTTAGCTGACTTACCTGTATAGATAAGTGACTATATTTGTCGACGAATGATTTTATAAATTTCCGAATCTCTCAGCGAATAATCGACTTGTAGTTTACCGGGATACTATACTTCACAGAATTTAGAATTTTTAATAATTTTATTGGTTTTAAAAATTGTTGTATCTCCGATCACAGAGATGTCCACAAGGTCTTGCCTATATTTTTGGATAACTTTACCAAATGCCAGTCTACGTGGTCAACCTTATTCAATTGTGATGAACTATACTATACTTCACAGAATTTAGAATTTTTAATATTTTTATTGGTTTTAAAAATTGTTGTATCTCTGATCAGAGATATCCACAAGGACTGGCCTATATTTTTAGATAACTTGACCATATAGGAAAGACCTTGTGGACATCTCTGTAGTCGGAGATACAACAATTTTTAAAACCAATGAGATTATTAAAAATTCTAAATTCTGGGAAGTATAGTATGGTTTATTACAATTGAATAATATTGGCCACGTAGACTAGCATATGGTCAAGTTATCCTAAAATATAGGTAAAACCTTGTGGACATCTCTGTGATCGGAGAAACAATTTTTAAAACAAATAAAATTATTAAAAATGCGAAATTCTGTGAAGTATAGTATAGTTCATCACAATTGGATAAGGTTAACCACGTAGACTGAAATATGGCCAAGTTATTCAAAAATATAGGCAAGACCTTGTGGGCATCTCTCTGATTTGAGATACAAGTTTTAAAACAAATAAAATTATTAAAAATTATAAATTCTATAAAGTATAGTATAGTTCATCGCAATTGGATAAGATTGATCACAAAGACTGGAATATGGTCAAGTTATCCAAAAATATAGGAAACACCTTGTGGACATCTCCGTGATCGGAGATACAACAATTTTAAAACCAATAAAATTATTAAAAATTCTAACTTCTATGAAGTATAGTATAGTTCATCAGAATTAGATAAGATTAACCACGTAGACTGGAATATGGACAAGTTATCCAAAAATATAGGCAAGTCCTTGAGGACATTTCTGCGATCGGAGATACAACAATTTTCAAATCCAATAAAAATATTAAAAATTCTAAATTTTATGAATTATATATAGTTCATCACAATTGGATGAGATTGACCACGTAGACTTGCATATGGTCAAGATATCCAAAAATATAGGCAAGACCTTGTGGACATCTCTGTGATCGGAGATACAACAATTTTTAAAACCAATAAAATTATAAAAAATTCTAAATTCTGTGAAGTATAGTATAGTTCATCACAATTGGATAAGGTTCACCACGTAGACTGCCAAATGGCCAAGTTATCCGAAACTATGGACAACACAACACAACACAACAATAAACTTCACACTCATAGACAATTTATCATTAATTGTTGGACCTGACGAGAAGAATGTTTAGTTTCAAAGCGCTTAAAAATTCTGTTGGTACCCTAATGGGATTGTCAGCTCTAGGAAGTGCTAACTGTCACAATCGCCGGCAGTACTTCATAAGTTCCGGTTAGACCAGAGTGAATAAATTATCATCCTGCATACAGTTCAACCCGACATAAATCATCTTTTCTTTTATTATGTTGATTTTTAAAATAAATTTGACAACCGAAATTAACAAAAAATTAAAAATTACAAACTAAAGGCAAAAAATGTACAGTTTCAATTCAAATTAAATTCAGTAGCACTTAGTTTTAACATTCGAGTACATACATAATATTTATCAAGATATAAAGTTTGAATTCGTCATACTCAATTTCAATTGTACGTATGTACATGTCTAGCTCATTTGAATATTAAGATTTAAACATCTATCCCACATTACCAAAAAAAAAATTATCTTTAACAACAATCTCCATATATAACTAGTTGTACATATGTACAACGATTTTTATACTAAATACCTTAATCAAATTCTTTCAATCTATCTTGATCTCATCAATATAAAAAAAAAAAAAAAAAATTGTTAAAAATTAATGTATTCGCTATTAGGTGATATCAATCAAAAAAAGAAAATAAAAACTTCTTAACGATTTGTTGATTAGCAAAATATAACCTGCCAATTCGATTTCTAATGTAGAAAAAAAAAAAAAAAAAAGACGACGACGACATCGACGCCGACTAGGAAGTCGAACCAAACAATATGCGAGCTATAGAAGAAGAAAACTCTAAATATCACGATTGTCAAATTATATCATTAGTTGTGCAACTGATTGTGCTATTCAATTTCTATCAAGATTTTTTTTGTCTATAGCTTAGTTCTGTATTTTGCGCTCGAACCAAAACTTTATCACTTTAGAAAAGTTTTGCGTTTTTTTTTCTAATGACGAGGAAAAGTTTTTAATGTTGGAGAGAGAAAAAATATAAAAAAACTTTGTTTAAACTTATCTTGCAAGTAATTTTTTTTGTTTTTGGCAAGTAAAAATTAAATGATGATCTAATTTTATATTGATTTTGAAATTTAAGATTATTTTAGTTGTTCGTGTTCGTCGTCTACAAGAAATATCCAACTTCATATATTTACCAAACTTTCTTAATCGTATTATTCCTTTCATTTATTTACGATAAACTATATACTTATATTCTTCTGGTCCAATTTTGGTTTTTTTTTTTTTTCTCTGTTAACATCCATGAGATTTAATTTAATCGTGTTTCTGTTTCACAAAAGTTAAAATTGTAACTTCACAGCATGGTAATAGAAAACTAATTTGTTATTACCAGTTTTTTAAATTTCGTTAATAATGACATTATTATTTTATTACTATGATTATTTTTATTATTAAAACATTTAAATATTCTGATGAAGATGAGAATTGATTAGAAATTAATAGAAAGTTTATTTTAAAATTTTTGGGTTGGATCTGTTATTTTATTTTATACAAATTGTTTCTCTCTGTATATAAATTGATGTAAATGTTGCTTGATCTAATAAATGAAGAACAGCAAAACTATGATGCGATGACTGATGGCATTTTGATATTTTTTTTTTTTTACTTTTCTAACTATACAAATTCTTTCTAATTGAATTTTCTGGCAATCAATCGATGTTGTGATACTTAAGTAATAATTATTACAAGAAGAACTGCTGTGTCATTTTTGACGGGTACAAAATTAAGATTTTTTTTTTTTTCTTCAAGTTATTACAGTTTTGAGCTTAAGGATATAAAGTATATCGTATGTAAATGTGCGTTTTACGGTGTAGGTACATCAACCTAATTGGTTGTTTATTATAATTAGTATGACCAGCAGCACATTTCCTTCATTATTGGGAAGAAGACGTTCGTGAGAAAAGGAATCTTGACAAATAAAAACAACAGCACAAATTAATTTTACAAACGTAAATAATTTTACTGAAAAAGTGAAAAAGAACGGTCTTGTATATTCAGTGATTGGACAGTTTGAACATAGAATACTGTTGTATGAATATTTCTTAAATATTTATTAGGAATTAGTGATGACCCAGTAGAGCAATGTCCTGTCAAATATTGTATTCGAAATTTTACATTTACGGTAAACCACAACTCCGAAAATATTGGGAATGTTAGTCTTATGTCTGACACTGATGTTAAAATTATTCATTTGGCTTCTGTGCCATTTATATGTCTACGTTTAACTAACATGAAGGTTAAGTATATATATTTAGCTTTCATGTTAGTGACGCAGCAGACCTAAAGCTCTTTTTATAGGGGTCGGACCTAAAAGTCAGTCGAATACCAAACTTAAATTACTGTTATCATAATCAATCAAAAGATTTGATGCCAATTTTGCGACAGCCTAAAAGACGAGTTACTTATTAGTGACTTTGATAACTATTATATGACAAACCTTAAAGTCAATTACAGAAAACTGACTTATACGTCTATTACTCGATGAGCGTAAACGCTGGATATAGAAGCTTGACTTTGAAGTCAATAATTTCATGAACATTAAGGTCAAATACCGACAACTAACTCGTGTGCCAGTTATTTGTAAGCATGTAAGTATGTAGCTTTATTATCAAGCATTGTACAGATATCAGGCAATTCTAATTTTACTTACTTTGTTTTTTTTTAATTTTTTTTAATGTTATAATTAATTCATGTAATTTCTAATATGCTACCGGTGATTAGATTATTTTAAATGTGTTTTTATTAACACGTACAAGTATATTAGTATTTACGAACCATCATTCAACGAAACCGACTAATAAACATAATTCTATTTATTTAGTTTTTAATTTATATGATTTTCAATATGTTCCGAAGATTGTAAGAGAATTCAATCCAGTTTCGAACTGATGAGCATTTGATTATGAAAAAATCAATCTTCTCATCAGGCCGCGGCGGCTGGACTGATTATACCACAAATTATATTCTATATATACAGAATGTACTGTGCGTTATGTACTAGCGAATCATACTAATACAGATAAATTCTTTTAAAATTTTTTTATTCTTCACGACATTCATAGCACTATTTCTATGAAACCTAATTTTACTTTTTTTTTTTTTTTTCAAGCTGGCTTCAATGTTTTTTATTCTCTTTTTTGTAGAAACTATTAAAGCTGCCAAGTCGAGTGTAGTCTTCGATTAATTTATACTACTTCTGATACAGTAGAGAACGAGAATTAGCTAAATAAACGGGTTTACTATCGCATAAACCGATAAAAATAGCGACAGTTCAAGCTCCAGTCAGCAATTTTGTAAGCATTCAATAAGAATGCTTACCAAACTGTCTTGTAAGACATAGCTAAAGTGAAACAGTCACCATCAATTACAGTCTGACGTTTTATCTTGTAACATTCGTTCCATTTTTTTCTTTTTTGTTTTTTTTCTTCACTCTCATCGCAATAAGATTTAATTGCGGAGGGTCAACTGTATTGCCAATTTATTGTACCCTGGTTCAAATATTTTTTTTTATCAATAACTTCACATGAACCATAAAATCATTGAGCATTTAACATTTTTTTGCGGGGAATAAAAATTTACTAGATCGTTCCATTTTTTTTATGATCTCCGCTAAAATGCGGTTTTGTCATGAGGTGATTTGGTGTAGTAAAAATAAAAATGAAGGATCATTAGAGTGTGGAATTTCAACCAACATTTTTGGCTGCAAGAGGGATAAAAAAGAACCTAAAATCGAAGTTAAAGTGTAGTAAAGTTTTTTTTTGAAGTCGGTTTTTTTTTGAGATCTGAAATCGTAAGCGCACTCTAATACAAACTGATAAGCTTAAAGGTTTCTAAAGTAAAACAGTTAGTTGTGCTCATTTAAAAGAATTATTTTTATAAATTTTAATTCAAGCGTTAAGAACTTTGGTTAAATTCAGTGATGAACATGAACACAATAATTTGTTCTTATTTGGCTCATGGTGTAATTTAGAAACCATAATATTGTGGTTGAAAACAACATATAAAAATAAAATGGAAAAAGTTTTGGCTTGAGTCTCATTAAATAAACTTTATTCTATATCATATTATTGAATTTCATACAATAGAAATTGTGACACCTCGATTTCAAGCATAGTGATTGCGTTCAATTTGGTTGTGAGTATTTAAACGTTGTATCTTGAAATCTACTTGCTATTTGCGCCGAATTATGTAGTAAAATTGGAAAGGGCTGTTCAACGCGGCATTAGACTGTGTATCCATTATTTTGAACTATCAGCACGGATTAAGTCATCGGAGGCGCATGCAGAGGTGTAACATATTTGTGGTGATAGCGGATTTTGGTCGTAGCTGATTTAGGACAAAAGGAGCATTTGGTTTATGAACCGTGTGTGGTAATTATTGGATAGCGGTTGTTGCTGGTGATAACTTATGACTGGCTGACGACATAACCAAGGACTTAAATTGATAAGTTGTTATCCTATTTTCTTTTCATTATTTTTTTTTTGTCTCATTCATTGAACATTATTTAAATATTTCATTTTTTTTATTATTATCTTAATGGTTTTTTTTAGTAATGATTAATTCAATTCTTGCATCTTGTTATAATGCTAACTAGTTAAGTAATTTTCTTTTCAACAGTCAACTAATATTCTTTATTTTTTTTTCCTTATTTTTTTTTTTTCTCTGTTTTTTGAGATCTTTCGTTCTAGGAAAAAACCGGTGTTGTCGAACCGTGGAAAGTGCTTTCTTCGTCATCGGCATAGCAAGGTAACAATTAAACGTAATTTTTTTTTTTTAAACATTTTGTTTGTATTGAAACCGGTCAACCGGAGTAATATTACTTAGCTGTAAAATTTCATAACATGATATAATTGTGATAAGATGTTGTTATTACTTTCCTTATTGTTTTTTTTGTGATTTTTCTATTATTTGCTAACTTGTAGTAAGATAATAAATTTTCATTGTTCTTAAAATTGAGTAAATAATGTTTCTAATAAAATGTATTAAATCACGTTAGAGTTAAAGTATAATTTTTTTTTGTTACAATAAGTGGCTAGGTCCAGACATAGATATGGAGTGACGCAGCCTGCAGTAAGTGATGTGAGTTGAGTAACCTTCCATCTCCAGCCATAGTTGCCAGAATACAATCCCACGACTAACATACCTCTCCGTTAGAGCTAGCGGCACAAATGATGTATTCTGGAATCACATGATAATCATTTACGGTTTTTTTTGATAACGTTATTTCCTTAAAGGGATGGCGTTACAATCTTTAAGAATAGATAATATCAATTCTAGTCCAGGGATAACAGCTACCCAAAACGAAGTAATGATGAGGATGATAACCGAATTGTGGAAGAACCGCAGTGCTGTCGAAATGAGTACGATGCGAGTACATGTACTACTTTCGTTTAGTGCTTACTCCTGTACCCTGCACTTTCATTTTGTACTCCTCTATTCTAATAACTGTTATACTACAACAAAATGCTTAACATATCAGCTTTTGCTTGCAATAATTATAATATTCTGGGAGATAGCTGGCTTTTGCATAAAGCATTTTTTCAAAGCTAATTTATAATGGTTTGTGTTATTCTCTCTTCTGTTCATTTAAATTACTTCAACTTAACAATGGTTTTCCTTCAGAATCTGAAGATTTATAGGTAAAACTTATTAAAAGACAATACCGAGTTTTTTAAAACATATAAAACATCAAGGCACTCTGTAGAGGTTACTTGATTTTATCAAAAAACTTTTATCTGCTTTGGCTAAATATTCACCTGAATAAAAAAATTACGTTACCCAACAAATTATGTGGTTATTTAGCCTTACCGCACAAACATTATATATGGAATATCTCAAATCCTTTTTTAAACTTAGACTATGACCTCTATATAAAATTAATGCTGTAAGATAATTCCTGTAGTCATTCAAGGTTTCCAGACTAGAAAGTTGTATGGAAGTCTGGATTTATGCAGTGTGACATATTCGTGCAATACGTCTTTACATCAATATGCTCAAATACTTTGTTTACTTTTGAATAAAATCCAGACTCCCGTACATCTTTCTTGTCTGGCAAGGTAAAATTCTGACACAATTGTCTTTCGGTGACAGATGTCCAGGTTTCTTTAGACCTGTTTTGGGTTTTCAAACTTCTGTGTTAAATTATTAGCGGCAATGCGAAATTCAGGAGGGATCAGAAAAAAAAAATAATAATTTGAATAAAATTTAATTCGAACTCTAGCGCAAACAACTGGTTCAAAAAATTCTTCAGAACATGATTTAATATGTTTCGAACTCATTATGTCGCGATTCAGCTTAATATTTCCAAAATAAAATATTACTGAAATACATCGACAAAAGTGTGTCTTCCATTCGATGCTGGAGGCGAAGAAAATTATCTGGGTGAGCTGTGTATGGAAAACCAAAACTGAAGTAATATATTTCATAAAGGAAATATTTATTGAATTAACAAAATATTGCAGATAGTAAATTTCACTACAGAAATGGTCCTGTTCCATCTATTTGATATACTGGAGACTGAGAAGTAAGTCTGAATTAGCTAAGTATATACAAGTTAATTTGACGAATTTTATTTGTGATTTAAAATTTCAACCCAAAAACACCCTGAATTTCAACCATGGTTTAATTCTGAAACCCAACACCAGATTATTAAATAAATTAATAATTAATAAATTTTATATTAGGAACTATTTAAAGAATTGACTTAACCTCATAAATCTCAGATATAAATTCTATTAAACTTTATCCACAAACGTACCATCTAGTTCCATTTGTAGCTAGAGACGAAACAATGTTTCTAATAAATGGATTCAACCAAAATAGTGACCCAAGCAATTTGCAGAACGTGAATAATTCGGTTTTATAGAACCGACTGATAGAATCAGCTGAATAGCTCAGATACAACATTTCACTAAAATCTATTGACAAACGTGCTCCATTTGGTTCTGGAACCTGGAAATGTAGTAAAGGCCAGGAGTGGTTATAAAAGTAAAAAAAAAAATTTCTTTAGCAAATTTAATTTCTCCAAATTTTTTTCTAATAACCGAAATGTTATTATATTGTCTTTCAATATTTATTGAATTCATGATTTATTTAAGAAACTCCATCCCTACACCAAATGGAACTGCTGTGATTATACACGAATTCCATTGAAATTTATTATCTGACGTAATCAATATGAATCAAGGGAGTTTAAAACTTTTCTAAAAGAGGTTTCACCACGTGCATGTTTTTTACCAAGTCGTCCCCACCAAACCAATTTTATGTCCTGTTTTTTTAAAGGCGATTTTGCAGACCTCCTCCAGGTCACCCTATGTAGGTACCTACTGTGGTATTGTCTGGCAATGAAATTTCTTTAAATTGCACTAAAATATCTTCCAATTCTCAAAAATCAGCTTTGTAAAAATAACGAACATATACGTTTGCATATCTGCCAAAAACAATGCTTTTGAAAATGAAAAGGGCTTGAACTTAAAGTTGTTTTAAGATAAATTGTTTATTTCCCGCGTACAATTTAGATAAAAATAAATAAAAATTAAAAATTTCGCTTACGGTTTGGCCGATCAGTACTTTTCTCTACGAGAAAAACATAAAAATCTCAAAACGATGATCAAAAAATATCTGTGATTTCGTGGTACCTTACAGTTCTTTGAAATAATAAATATTTGAATTTCGAATTCTTACCAATAATGGGCCACCTAAAAATGCTTCTATTGCTGATCGGCAGACGAAATGTTTTATTGAATAAAAATTTTCTCAGTGCATCTGTGTGTTGAAATGGTCTATCTCTTTGCAAATGATATAACTGGCCAATCCATCACCAACCAACCATCTTGTTTTTCGCCTTTTCGTACTATAATGGCTGAACATTTGGTCCATATCATCGACTCCACCTTTAGATTTATTATAGTACGAAATCGTTTCTGGCTTTTGTAATTCACCTACTACATTTTTATCGTAGT
The DNA here is from genome assembly GCA_958295665.1 of Tipula vernalis. Lineage (NCBI taxonomy): Eukaryota > Metazoa > Arthropoda > Insecta > Diptera > Tipulidae > Tipula > Tipula vernalis. Next base: position 360,271,372 of record OY282559.1, on the reverse strand, counting down.
GCAATGTCGATAGAAGAATCACGGCTTTTTTTTTTTTTTGGCACGTAAAATATTATTGCAACACTGTTTTCGTGAAAACAAAATTCTGTTAAATGTATAGGGCGAGAGGGATGTTTTTTTCATTTCTAGTGGAACACATCTTTTATTACTTCGAAGCGTGCCAACATACCCTAGTCCAATATCCATTAGCTGTTTACATCCTTGTAGTGTTATGAACAAATTGTCAGCGACGACCGTTCTGCCCGAATTAGCATATTTGGAAGCCAAACGCATCAACTCAGTTTCTCCGTGGTCTACAGCCCGACCTGCATCTAGATCTTTACCAGTACAAATGTTTCCGTGAAATGGATAATATGTTTTAGCGTCGCATGCCCACCAGACTTTAATCCCGTACCGCGCAGGTTTTGATGGGATATATTGAGTGAATTTGGTCCTGCCACGATATGGAAAAAGCTGTTCATCAATGGTGATATCGCTATGGGGACGATAATTTTTTTCTAAATTTTCATTTAAAGAGTTTAAGATATTTCGAATAGGTACAGCTTTATCCGATTTTGCACGAAATTCGCGAGTATACGGTTATCATCAAACCGCAAAAATCGTGATAAAGAAATAAATCGTTTGTATGACATTGTAGCTCTAAAAATTGGTAAGCTTATTGTTTTCCAGAGAACAGATGCGTGTTGATGATTGTTATGACTTACACCAGCCGGATTATGTGTATTCCATTGGGGTATTTTGCTATTCGCATATCGATTTGTTTTATTCAAGATAATAAACACGATATTTGGCGTAAAAAACTTTTTGAATACTTCGATGGGCACAGAATTGTTCTGAACAGGGCCTCCGGTAAACCGCATATATTGTTACGAAGGCATGTACGTCCAGTTCGTGGTGGTGATTTGTTTCATTTGGTTCCGTCTTTTCCGACAAAATATTGTGTATTCAAATCGGTCACTACTTCTTGCATTTCTGATTGATATTTATTTGCCGGATGTGGTTCGACTACTGGCTGCATTCCAACAGTCGATTGCACTTCGTTCTCTTCATCATCACTATCATACTCCAGTTGTACCTCGAATTATTGCTCTGATTCAATGTCTGATGTATCGTCCTCATTTGGCAAATAATCTTCATCTTCGTCTTCATCGTCGTCAACTGCGAAAGGGTCCTCATCATAATCTATTTATTGCTCTTGTTCACACGTTCACGTTCTATATCATTCGCCAACGCTTCTGCGATCCGTTTATTAAATCTAGGATCAGAGCTTGAACATGTCTGAAACACTATTTCGACCTCATCAACATGTTCGCCAAATTGGTTCATTTGTTTACAAAAACCGTAATAACGCAAAAAACGCTTTTCATTGAATCAAAAAATGGAATATCACTCACTGATTATAAACTAAATTATGTAAACTAACTACTAACTGCACACATAAACTCGAAAAACGGTCAATACACATAAATTTATTACACTTGCTGCAACACTTGCTTTCGATATGACACGTGTACAAATAATGGCACGAGAATTTTGAAAAAGAAACAAATAACGGTACTCATTTACAATACAGATACAAATATTTATAAATAAAAGAATTAGTGCATTTCATCTTATGAACAAACAAAATCAGTACATTTTCCTACCAATAATATAAGGGGTTTGGCTAGACCATTTGTTAACCAATATGGGTAGATTTTAAAAATTCCGTAAAACTCATTCCTCTCTAAGATGTTTAATTTATTCTGTTCAGAGATGTAACGGTATATGATGACCACTGCTATTCGCAAAGTATGCAAGCAATATCATAAAATTTGACAAAGGGCCTGATTAGGCCCATTAGTCTCCACAAGGGTTAAAGTCCAATTACTGTTGACAAATACTCTGATGAAAAAATGACTATTATTACGATGAAAGTCAGTTATAGGATGGGATTTGGCTTGCTTTCTATATATTCATGTGGCTCACCTACTTATGTCACTTCCTACGGCGACAACAGATATTTTTTCAATTCGAATTTATAGGCGAATAATCAACTTATGGTTTACCGGGATATAGGTTTCCTAAACTTAACGAAACCCATATAGGGCAAGGGATAATTTTGGTTTAAGTTGCTTTTGATTGGCCGTCTCCACTGGTTGAATTAATGGACGACGATTTACACCGGAGCCGCGAATGTGCGATCCTGATTAATATCTGGGTCTATTGGCCATATTTGTTCTAGTGTGACGGTTGATAGTAAAGTAGCCTCGACCTTCTGTCAAACAGTCCACATAGCGTATGTTTGACCGTATTTAATCTTTAAGACTACAAAAATATCTTGGGGTATATTACAAGTATAAAAACTGTTAAATCTTAAACCGAGGAACTTCACTACGAAAGGTATAAGAAACCTAGAGACCAGTTAATCCCTTATTTATTAGATTAGCTCCCAATAAAAATAAATAAGGGAGCCCTAGTATTTCGAAAAGAAGGAGCTAAACATGGAAATTCTTTTATTTTTATTTTTTGTTTGTCCTTACTTGAATGACATAAATGTCAAAATTTTGGTTTTCTCCTGGAAAACCTTATTGTTTAGTGATAACAGTGATTTACAAAAATTGTTATTGAATATGTGGAGTCTGCAAAATAAGTTTTATGGTAAATGCAATGCAGTGAAGTAACGATATTTTACTATTAACCGAAATTTAGTTTACTGAAGAAAAAGTAATTTGTTCACTAAGAATTATTTTAAGCGGCTATTGAAGCATCTAAATTGTTTAGTAATGATTTTTAGATTATTGTCAAGCTTTGGGAATAAAACTCAATAATAAGAATATAAATATTATTTCCTTGTATAGGTCTTCAGGAAAATAATTTTCTTATTTTTCTTTGAATACTTTCAAACGTATTTTGAAAATTATTCAAAAAGTTTTTGTAAAGGGGTGGGTAAATTATACAATTGAAGAGTTATAGACTGAGGCAACTTCGAACTTTTTTCAAATTTCGGCTAAGGTTGTTAAATATACTTCTAACTTACACCACCAATACCGGTCAGACTTATAATTGGTTCATTCAATAAATCATTTGTACAACTATATATACAACTGTATGCGTTACGCGACTAATTAGCTTTCTCCTGTTAAATCGAAAATTCGGCAAGATTTGGTAAATTTAAAATAATAATTTAATATGAATCAACAGGTATTAATTTATCCATAGAAATTTTGGATTTCATCCCAATTACATTCAACTCTTACATTATTGAAAGAGTTATTAAATATAATTATTTAGAATTAGAAGTCGATAACACTCAAATCCACTCGTTGGTTGAATTAAATTTGCTATAAAACAAATCAGGAATACTATACGTACTTCCCAAGAAATCTTTAGTACTTTTGTGTAATGCCCCCTCTCGCGCTTATTGTACATAAACCTAATATTGAGTGGTGGCATATAAATTAAACTAAATAAATTAGAAATCTTAGGAGTTTACGTCTTTCACATTAATTAAAAATAAGCTAATTAAAAATAATTTTGAACTTGTACAGACTATAGATCTTCCATAAGTACAACATGCGTTATAATGATCGCATTTTCAGGTTGAATTTTTTTTTTCACAAGCTAAGAAAAATAATGTGTTCAAAGGTCCTCTAATTTGGAAAATGAATTTCAAAAATTAAACGGAATAAAGTGTTTTCGATTTTAAACTTAATATACGTCTCCTTTAAACCTTATTGTGAATGTCCGTCTTGTTTGTTAATTTGTAGGCACCACTGTTAACTGCGGTTTGTTGTGATTTGCATTTTTGTTGTTATTTTGGTTGGTTTTTGTGCGCTATCGCGTAATTAAATGTTTTGAAAACCTTTTCCAATACGTGGCTGATATTTTTTGTTAAAGAACAATTGTGATTAATTTTTTAAGTATCATCTGGAGCTGTGAATATTGTAGATAACTGTTGCGTATTGAATTTTTTGTGAATCCATTTCTCGTAGCTATTATATGAGTCGGGTGGAGCTTTTCATTGTAATCTATGTCATTCATTACAGGCTCCTTGGAACAGTATCAATATATCATCCACGTATCGGTGCCATTACAAAATTTTGTTGTTGTATTTTTAAACGCTGTTGATGATACAAGTATGCCTGTTTAAAATGATTTAAAGAAATGTTGGCTAAGGTGGCTAACCAGCTTTATTTTTGCAGGTATCCATGTGAATTTTTATTAAAATATTTTGCTTTGTGATTTTACCGATGTACCATTATCCAATTTTATGCTATCAACTTACTGTGATGTAGCGAATTTAATTTACAGACAGATTGGCCTATTATTTTTATGAAGTTAAGGTAACCAAGTTATCGTAGCCGATAGCAGCTAGTTTTATAGAAGAGAAGTATGTCCGTTTACGAGTTGTTTGGTAGTTTTTAAGTAAGCGTTTGTGCGAACGCTTGTGAGATGACTGATTCAGATTTGTGTTTAACTACAGGTATGTTACTTTTAAGAAATTTGTTGATTATTGCTTCGTTGTCCGATATTTTTTCTTTATATTGACCAATGCCTTTGATTTGACCGGTAATTCTTCAATTTTCTGTATTTCATTAAAACCGAGCGTGCCTGAGGTAATATGTAAGTTATAGGTGAAAGTTGTATAATTTGTTTATTTGAAATATGTAAACAAAGCTAGATAGTTTCAGTTAATTAATATAATACAAATTGCAAATATATATATATATATATATATATATATATATATATATATATATATATATATATATATATATATATATATATATATATATATATATATATATATATATATATATATATATATATATATATATATATATATATATATATGTAGAAAAATACGTGAAATCACAAATTGTTTATATGGGACCAGAAGTCATGTTTTAATTTTATGATTTTTATTTTTTGAATGTGTAGCATTGAGTAAATCAAACAATTTTTACCACAAGATAAATGAATAGGGATCACAAGATAATTTTAAAAATGGTACCATTTTTATTTTTTTTCATAAAATGGCCGCCGAAACGTTCTTTTTAAATTTTCTCCAATGCTTATCTTTGTCATGTTTATCTTTCTCAATCATTTAATTCGTTTAGACATACTAAAAAATCAGCGCAGTTTCCTTTATATGCAAAATACGTTTAAATACGACAATCTACAAATTTTTTGTATCTCAAAATGAAATTTAAAACAAATATTGTTGATAAAAATTTTGAAAATATTCACAGTAACAATATCCATTTTTTATAATTTTCGCTGTTTAAATATTTCCTAAAATTTAAGTAGCCGACCTTTGAAGGAGGGGATCTGCTTATTTGTTGCATGTATTCGGATTTATATTCTACATCTGAACAAAATTCACCTTTAATTTCTTTGCTCATTTGAATAATTCTGCCACACTGGTTATTATACCATCATATTTGTTGGTGAGCTTTGCTCTGGACGCCATTCTTTCATAGTACCTCATGCTCCTTCGCACTGTCTCTTTCTATGAGCTGTTGCGTGGTAATGCCACATCTAATCGAAGCCAAAATCCTTTTGTGCTTATTATTTTATTTTGTTTATGTCTTACTGCACCCACTGCAATTTTAGATAAATCAAGAGTTTTAGTTTTAAAAATCTTTATGAACTATTTAATGAACCAGTGAACTGCTATTATAATACATACAATGATGATAGTGTAGTAGTGCTACAATTTGTCTCTAACTTTCTTCTAAATTACAAACGAATGAATAGTCGCTAGTTTGTTTTCCAATGAAACCCTTGTGCTGCATTTTATATTGTCAGTGCCTCCATAAGCTTCAGACTTATCTTTTGTTTTTTTATGAAGATAGATTGTTCTAGTGAAAAGAAACAATGAGGAATCAGATTGTTCAGCTTAATTAAGAAATTATTTAGAATTCATCTTGTGGTTTCGATTATTTTTATGCAGGTATTTTAATACTATCGTTAACATTTTTTAGGTTTTCTGAACAGTTTGAATCAGGAAACGGCTTACAATACTCTTTAAAGTTACAATATCATTTATTAAAATAAACAGAAATTTTTGGTTTTTATTTTTGTTTAAATCAATATCGTTTCACACACAATCCCAAAAGTAATTTTAACACTAATCTATACCTAAAATATTATACCCGTACTTCTAAATTTTATTTATTTTAACTGTTTTTTAAAACAGTTCAGCAAATATTTGTAGAGGTATATGATATCAGTAGGGTTGAACCTAACAAAATTCATGACTCAATTCAACGTTTTATTTTTATTTTACTAATTGTTGTACCAAAGGTTTTTTTGTTTACTTTATGAGGTTTCTCCATAAGCAGCTCTATAAAAATTGACCAAAAACATATCATTTAAGTTTTATACCCTAAACGGGTATATCAACATACGTAAACGTGTTTTGCAAGAAAACAAAACGAGATGGTATGCTGATATTTTAGTATGCCGAATATTTATTTATTTATCATTTACAATACAATACAATACTTTGGACACATTCTATTTTGAGCATCATAAGCTCATTTACAATATTGTGCAGTAATTTGAAAATATGTATTAAAAAGGAGATTCCACCAAAGTCACCAAAAATTATTTTTACAGCGACTTATTCCATAGCTTCAACAACGTTTTCCTTCCTTTGGAAAATATGCCACTCGGATTAAGTACGTCGGTCCGACTCCACTGTTCAAAATTCTCGGTCTTAATTGTTATATTACAATAAAACGATTTTAATGTTACAATATAACGGTGACTACAGAGGTACAATGGTTAAACCATTTTAGCCTTATAACCAAGCGGAATTTATTAAGAATTAAAATAAGTTTAATAATAAAATAATTTAATTTTACAACTAATTCTAATGGGAATAGAACTAAATGGGTGGGAAAAAATAGGAACATAGGAGAAAATTCAAAATGAACTTTTCGGCGGCAGTTTTAAAAAAGGGGAAATAAAAGATGGTACCATTTTTAAAGCCCAACTTTTTAAATTCTGGAGAATTAGTTTTTTTTCCTACAGCAATTACTGTACCACCAAGTGCATCAAAATTTTAAATATATAACACTGTGTACCTTAAAAAACAACAACAACAAAAATCATATCTCATAAAAATCATAAAACTAAAACATGATTTCTAAAAAATGTAATTGGGCATGTTTTTTTAAATTGCATGAATCCATTAATTTTTTTCTGGATTCGGTGCCCATTATTTATGTAACTAATAACTCAAGAAGTAATAATAACAGTAAAATGGTAAATTGGATGAAGAGCATAACAGTTTCATTAATTGATACTATACACAAATTAATAATGTTAATTATTTGGTTTATTATTATTATTCTTACATTTTATGATCACATTCATGGTATTAATAAATTGGTTTGTATACTAATATGTTAGTATAGTTTGTGTTATTACGTTTAATCTCAAAATAACTTTGTTTATTAGCACAAAATTATTAACAAAGTTCTTTGCTATAATATCAATTTTGATTATTTTTTGGTAACTTTTTCTCAGTGTAGAGATGCAGTTTTTAAATTATTTCACTTTGGTCCCACATAAATATTGACCTGCAACCTTGTGTGCTATTTCTCTAATAAGTCTTTAATCCAAATTTATTGCTTTCGACAAATGATAAGTTACATTCACCTGAGTTTTTCAATATGGCCATTTTTAAACTATTACGTAATAAACATACGAAAGGATTTCAAATACATTATAAAACATATTAATTGCACAATTATATTCGAGAAATATTTATAAAATATGTCGGTAATGTAGAATATTTTTTCTGCTAACTTAAAATATTTTAAACCAATTTTTATGATGTTTTAATAGTACATAACTATTGGTCTATGTGTGGAACCGTTTTTACTAAACGGTAAGCCGGAAACTCTAAAGCAATCAGATTTTAGGAAAATCTGTATTTTCCATTTTCTTTCTGGCTTGCGAGGTTGTATATTGACGTCAGGGGCCATTGATTATATTTTATTTTGCCAATGTAGACCGTACTTAATATTATTGTAAGCTAATTCTGATTGAGCTGGTTTTATTTGTTTCACCAAGTTTTACGTTGTTACGAATAGTCGATAAAAGGTGGTCATTCATTGTGATATATTATTTGCTCAACTGACCAATTGTATCACGCATCCAATCGCAAGAAATAGAAAATGGTTTTTATTTAGTCGTTTGAAATCCTTTCGCTTCTTTCTTTTGTCGATTACTGCAATTTTTTTCAATTTTTGTGACAACCTTGTTCTAATCCAGATAACTTTGTGACAACCTTGTTATTGGAGCGGTTCTCAGCCAGATGCTGGTCTACAATATCCTTTTCTTTGTACTGGACATATTTTTGTTGCGTCAACAACCTAAAATATTATAATTCCATTTAACCGGATTTCATATGTCATGTTGGGGTACAATTAAGCATGTTTAAAAACAGCCAACTGCAGTCTCGGACTAAGATTGTCGAGACACATAAACCGATAGAGTCTTTCAAATATTTCTACCAATCTAACTAACCGGTATCGAAAGGGCTATTAATTAAATGGAATAAGTTCTTCCGTTCTATATTCTATAGTTTTATATGAGTACATTGGATTTTTATCTGTGCTTTTGTAACAAACGTAAACTAACAGTTTTCGTTCAAATATAAAATAAATTATAGGAAACGGTCGTCATAAACATTTAAAGGGACAACTGAGGGTTCTAAGTAACTAGAATTTGTAATTTGATTTGAACTTAGGAAGTTTATATACATATGTATGTAGCATATTTTTTATTAGATACAGGAACATCGTAAAGCAAATTTATATCCTTTAAATTGGGTTAATATAATAACCTGAATTTCGCCTAAAAATTGCGGTCATTTTTATAACCGATATTTTTCCAATTTCCTTTTTAAATAATCCTGATAAATAGACCACATGGATATAATACCTACAAGTAAACAAATTTCCAGTTACACAAGCAAGTATGATTCCATATCTGTATCAGAATATTTAAAAATTCGATATTCCAGGTTCTCAGATAGATATAGCTTCCATTTAAAATTTATGTTTTTTAATTAAAAATTTTGTATATTTACTTTGGCTACCTTTTGCCAATAACTATATGTGTATAAATAGTTTTTTCTTTTGTTTTAATAAATAGATAGATAAATAGTGCTACAGCACCTACCATAATCCATACCATTTGCATTTTACAAAAATACAATACACTATAATTTATTAATTAATTATACATACAATTAAAGCATATATAGATACACCTATTATTATTATTATTATTGCAACAAATAAATAAATAATTTTATGTAATTTTCAAATATTTATTTATGTGTTATTGGAATTTTTGTTTGTCTATTTATAATTTCTATATGCTCTATTTATATAAATAAATAATAAACATTACAAAAATAATAACAATAATGGCTGTATATGTATTCAAATTCAATAGAAAATTGTACATTATTTATGTAACTATACGAAACATTAAAATTATTTACATGTCGCGAACACATAAATTATACCGTATGCATTTATATAGACATAAATTAGACACTTTTATCTGTCGATTTAAATAATCTTGTGATATTGCAACACATGTTGCCGTAATACGTGTACCTTAAACTCTATTTATTTGCATTTTTATATAATTAATGTAATTATTTTATAAATATATAGGAAATTAATTTTTTTATTTTTTATTTTTTAATAACTAAATCACACGGTTTGTATAATACATTTTCTGTTTGTGTACTAAACAAACAAAATATGACAATAAACGTAAATCTGTTTAATTAATTTTATTTTTATTTTAATTAAATAAATAGATATATAATAATTTTTAATAGAGGTAAACATAAATTGTACTTAACCTCAATATCAATTTCAATATTGATTTGTTTGCTATTTATTTTGTCCGATTGAACAAAAAAAAAAAATATTTTATGGCATTGCTTGTGTTACACAATCGGGTATTATTATAGATTTGTTGCAGATGTATATACTGTGTTATTATGGTGTGCAGAATTTATGAAACAAAAAACTATTTATTATATACATGGAATTCAATAATAATAAAGAAACATCAAAAAGTACTTTTGTTGAACCCCTTAAGGGCGAAATTATTTTATAGGACTTCATACCATACTCGTATATTAATAATTTGAGCAAATCATAATATCGTAATTTATAAAATTTTGAATATTTACGGTTATATTTGCTACACTAATTGTAAATTGGAGGATTTTCGTCAATGCCAGTATTTTAACATTTCTTGAATTATAGTGTCACAATTAAAAATACCTACGGTCCCGACGCTTTTCGAAACGTATCGGAAAAGAGAGTATCAAAATGTTTTCGGGAAAGCTGAAAATTGAATAGCGTTTATTCTAGGATAAAATGAAGAAAATGCGGTCAATCAGACCCGAAGTATGTCAAAAATATATCATAAGCTAAATTCGTTCTAGAAGACTGAAATTTGATAGAAATATTGTTTATTTATTATAAAACATAAAAGCAATAGTGAATCAAATAATTAAAAGGGCGAACACTGGTCAGTACCTTTTAAGCGACACAATTCGCAGCGTGCGCATTAATTGCTTTACGGTCTCAATATTTCTTTCTTCTAATGGGTTTAGAAAGATTATTATTTAATGGATTAGTTTTTTATTACTCGCAGTAAAAGCCGTGCATTAATAATATTGCATAATTATTTGTGTAAAATATTAACTAAATTGAGAAAATTGATAGAATGGAAACCATACGTGAACTGCATAATAGTATAATACAAACAATTTCCTTTGGTCCATTAGTTCTATGGTCTTTCGTCTGATAAAGCCAAATATAGAATTGGACTTGGCAATAATTAAATTCATGTGTTCGGTGATATATTTCCAACAAACCTTACACCTAAGTCTTTTATCTCATCCATCCTATTGATTTGGCTGCCATTGATAGTGTAGTTTATAATTATAGGTGATTTCTTTCGATCGAAAGACATATTTTAACATTTGTTAAAATTAAGGTGGAGCCGATTGACGTCATAACACTCATTGTGACCCTATCAATAAATATTCGGAAAATTCAAGGGCCTACATGTGACCCTTGTGGAACTGCGGTTGAAGCTTTTACTAGGTTCGATTTAAGTCTAAAAAATTCGATAAATTGTGATGTATTATAATAAGGTATGAGTAAATCCAGACTACAGAATAAGTTAAAAAGTCAAAGAAATGCAGGCCTCCCGGAGCTTTACAGTGTCTGATGGAATCAAAAGCTTTGCTGAAGTCGGTGTAGACTGTATAAACCTGTTGATGTTGTTCTATGGCTTTGACAATACTAGTGGAAATTTCAACTAAATTTGTAGTGGTTGGTCTACGCGGCATCAGCCCATGTTTACAGTTAGATAGATTAATTAAAATTAGATTTAAAGCTTTTACACACAAGCATTTTAAATAATTTAGATATTATTGATGTGGTTATATGTAATATATAGTATAATACTTCCGTAACATGAGATATGATTGGGCATATTCCCAGAGGTTTTCTATTTAGTAGAAGAAAATTATTCTGCAGGGTTTTTAGTCTCCTACCTATGAAATTTGGTTTAATGCTTCTAATAAATCATCTTCATCAAAAGTGGGGCTTACAGTCACCGCGAAGCTGTTGCAATTTGTTAGTTGACGTTTTTTGAAGTAATTGTTTTCTTTCTGCTTGTTCGTCGATTGAAAAATTTTTGCAAACATATTGGCTTTTTCTTGAGAGGCAGATAGATTCCGCTAGGTGCATTGTTGAATGATATCCTCCTTTAACTTCACTTTGCTGGCAAAGTATTCCAAAAAGTATTTTGGATCTGATTTAACCGCATCTTGAACATTTTTGATGTGAATTTGATGTCTGATATTAAAATAACTGTCGAATTTGGAGTTAATGTTGATGAATCCAACTTTCAAGCCTTGGTTTTTAACATTTTTAAATTAACTGCAGCGTCATCATACCACGGAGGATTATTGTTGATTCAATCTTTTTTAATGGTCAAATTCGTCCAATGCGCTAGAGATTATGTCATAGAATTTATCAAAGTTAGTGCTGATGTCATCAACTACGAATTGTACATCATCGCGTTTCTAGTGTGGTAAAGCGTAAATGCTATAGCTATTGACACTTTTTAGAAAAAAATTCAATTCAGTATCCGATATTTCTGTGAAATATATATGTATTAAAATGTTCGTAATTAATTAAACTATTATCAAAATTGGTGTATCTTTTCAATTTAATTGAAATATTACACTTTAATTAATATTTAATATCTAAAAATTGTATTTATGAGATTACTTTCAATTGTGTACAGTTATTGACCCATTGTTTTAGTTATTGACATACCCTACGCTACAGCTGTTGACCCATATGCGACTATTCGAATTTCTTTATTTTCAATTTAAATTCAAAATAAAACTAAGTGGTTAATTAACGTTTCTAGTTCAAAATTCATTTTACTAAACATAAAAAATTATAAAATAAATAAGTAGCTTTCATAGCAAAAATAAAATAAGAAAATATTATCACATTACCTATATAAAATTAAAAATACTTTTGGTTAATTTCAAAATATCGATATCACAATCTGGGTTATGAAGCTAGCGCTTCTTTAAAGCTCATCGCTGATTATCACAGTTGGTGGAGCTTATTGCTACGTCAAAGTTTATCGCTAAGTATATTGCATTTGCGACATAAAAATAGTGGCAATAGTTGCAGTTTTAGGAAACCGATGCATTTAACATGAAACTCTCTCAAGCATTTGTTGCATTTGATGCCAACATTTTCCAATCCATGTATTTTGCAAAACGAAAAGGTGCAATGATGATACATTGAGCCTTTCGCAATCTGATTGTCTCCAATTTTTATAAGGGTCGGGTCGTTTAGATGTAAGACTTCTTCTTCAACTGGACTATGGTCATCAGCATCTGGAACTTAAAATTAAAAATAGGCTATCATAGAGAGAAGATAACTGATTTAAAAGTAGTGTTTAATTATTACATTCACATGCTGCATTTTTCAAATTTACAAGAGAAATGTGTTGATTAACTTCAGTTTCCAGAACCAAGGATATAGTCTCTGTTAAAATATTAAAACAAAAATTCATTTTGCTAACAATTCTTGAATAAACCTGATAAGAAGCTTACTAATTTCTTTATTATTTGTGGTTGAATTGCAATTGCTAGCATCGGAAAAACGAACTATAGTTTAATTTTTGGGGGAAGATTGAATGGTTTGACGAGCTTTTATGTTGAACCGGCATTTTGGTTTGGTCTTCGAGTTTTTATCCAACAGCTTCTCTTTTTTTATCAAACATTTTAAAGCTCTTTCCTCCTTTTTCATTCTCATTTTTTCAAGCTGAACTGCTTTTCGATTTTCCTTTTCCAAAATTTTCTTGTCTTTCTCCAATTTCCTTACCCTTTGTGCCTCAATCCACAATGGGGAAATGATCACAAATGGTTTTGCTTGTTTCATAGTTGGTGTTCCAGTTTTTACAGGTGTTATAGGCCAATCTAAATAATTTTCTATTGAAGTTTTAGAACCTGTTAGCTCTTCTCCAAGCGTGATCACAACTTCCTCGCTAACTGAATATTCATCGAAATTATGTAAGGTTTTTGGATCACAAAATGGATTGGAAATGCTTTCATCAATATAAACAAACTCGTTTATTTTGTTAATATCAATCATTGATGTAGTCTGGTGGTCGTCGTTTTCACAACTATGATGTAGATTTGGATCCAATACTTGTTTGGTGCTTTCAAACGTTTCAGATGTTGTAAGGCCTTTCATTGTCATAAACAGCTGAAATAGTAACTTAAAGTTTTCATCGTGCTTCTTTAAAGTTTGTGGGGTTTTCAAAACATTTTCAAAAACTTTGATTTTTGAATCGCCGACAATTTCCGAAAATTTTTCGTAATTAATTGAACCGTCCAAAGGAATTGTATTAGACACAAAGGTATTTGATGATTTACCGAGGCACTTTGAAAAATCTATGGCGGTGAAATCCAACGGAAACAAACTACATGCCTTGAATCCATTTGCAATTATTTGTGGCGTAATGCAGTTATCAAAAGCTTTTAGTAACAATAAAGGTGCAAACTTGTCTCGTGTAAATGAAGCACCCGGATTTTCTTTGCGCCATTTGTGAATCATTTTGGCCCAGGAATTTTTCAATGGTTTAAAAACTGCAAAGTCACACGGTTGTAAAATTCGAGTCGCATTTGGGTGCAAGGCGATAATAATAATGCCCAGCCGCACACATAATTCACTTACCTTTAGTGTCATGTGTGTGCTATGACCATCGACAAAATAAATAACCGGAAATTTTATTTTATGCCTTACTAGATATGGGTGAAAGTGTTTTGATATGTATTCATAAAATATCTCTTTGGTCATCTAACCATTTTCTGAAATTGCTAGGGCCCAACTTTGAGGCACAGATTACCGGATTTCTTCTGGCACCCATGGAATTAGCAAAATGAATTCGTCCATTAAATTTATTTGTTGCGTCAGCATTTATTGTTTGCTCAAGCATGAAGTTGATCGGTATTCTACAAAATTACTTATTCGTTTATCTGATGCCAAAAGAGCCGATATCTAACCAATTCTTACACTAGCTTTGATCAAAAAAAATTGATTACCAAATTGATGGATGTTATATAAAACTGCGCCGTATTTCCGTGCTCTCGATTTAATGTTCTTAATTTTCATTACACTAACAGATCATTTAAAGTTTCATATCGTTAATAAATAATGGTTGACGTAGTTAATCTACTGTTTTGAAATTCTTTTAACCAGTTAATCATTTCATCGGATACAGAGACATTATTGTATAGCAAAAATGTTGAAAACGTAGCACAGAAAGCGCTAAACTTTTACATCTACTAAAGTGCTTTCCCCTTATTAATCCGTTTTGGATCGACTTGCTAATATTTGTGTGTGATCGATAAACTATTGAATTGTTTTAAGATATGTCATTTGCACGTGAAATGCCCTTAAAGGACCCTGCTAAAGTAAGCCGAAAATTTCCAGCCGAAAGTAAAAAGTCGATAATGCAGATTATCTTATTGACATTTCAGCCGGAAATAAATCGGTCTCTAGAGTGTTATGTCTGGAGATGGATTGCATTGATGTGACTTTTCAATAGCTAATGCAGGAAAAAAATTCAGTTCAAGTTTCCAATTTGAAATCGCGGAAAATTCGATTTTCCAAAAATTATTAGGAAATTTATATTAATCAGCCTCTAGAATGTTTTTTCTGGAGATGGATTGCATTGATATAACTTGTCAATAGCTATCGCTGAAAAAAAATTCAGTTCAAGTTTCTCGTGAGAAATCTCGGAAAATTCGATTTTCCAAAATTTCAAATCCCGAGATTTCCCACGGGACACTTGAACTGAATTGTTTTCCTGCAATAGCTATTGACAAATCACATTAATACAATCCATCTTCAGACATAACACTCTAGAGGCTGATTTATTTCCGGCTGGAATGTCAATAACATAATCTGCAATATCGACTTTTTATTTTCGGCTAACTTTAACAGTTTGTTTACTATTTACTTTCGGCTGATAACTACAAAATTTTTTATTTTCGGCTGGAATGTAAATAACATTATCTGCAATATCGACTTTTTATTTTCTGCTAACTTTAACAGTGTGTTTACTATTTACTTTCGGCTGATAACTTCAAATTTTTTTATTTTCGGGTGGAAAGTTCATATCATAATCTGCATTATCGACTTTTCACTTTCAGCTAGCAACTTTCGGTTAACTTTAACAGTATCCCTAAAGGTATGAAAAGATTATTAAAGCGATGCTCTTCCGTGTGCTGAATTTGAAGTGCTACTTGCACAATAGGCAGAGCATACATAATTTCCATGTATCTTTTACAGCACTCACCCGCGACTTTTTGCCCTTGAATCATCATTTCTTGCACTACTGCGATATTAATCGGGGATGATTAGATTGTAGCAAATAAGATATTTTTTGTTTACTTGTTTCGTCGAGAAATATTTTCTATTAAATCCAACTCTATATGCATGATTCATTTGTGCACCTTCTCGTAATGTTCCTGAACTTATTGAGCTGGCAATACCTTAACGCAAATTTCATTTTTAGATCACTGTCTTGCTCTTCATTTTGAAATATGATGCCGATCGTGCAGAGTATCCCTATACCATACTAAATTGTTGTATGCTAATCCTGTAATGAGATTTAGTGCTCTTCTGTTAACTTCGGGGCAAATTGGCGACTATTCACAAGCGGAAAAGGTTGCTTTCGTTTCAAGCTCTTCAATTCGATTATTTATTAATAATATTTAAAAATGTCCACTGCTTGTCAAACTTTTCAGTGCAAAACCTAACGTAACAGGTTTTGATGTTTGTACGCGACCATTTGTAACCACATAAATCGATTATTCTGCAAGGGATTCTGGTAATCGTTTTCGATTGGGCCCCTCATCACTTGCGAATATGTGTCGCGAAACAACATTGAAAAGAAATTAAGTAAACGATCTGTTACATCGCATTTTCCATTTATCAAATCTGCTTACTGAATTGCAAGACAATTATTTTATTCCTCGGTTGTTTTTTGTGGAGTAAGAAATAAAAAGGCAATAATGTTCATTCATTACAAAGCCGTTTTCCTGGACGAAAAACTTACTTACTTACACTTACTTTGGAAAGCCATGCTATGTCACCTCCGCTCAGTATCAACTTTTGATTTCGCAGTTGCCTTCCCGCGAATTGACGTATGTCGATATTGATTCAAGCAAATCTTGTGATATGTTGCGTTAACCGGAAAACCTTATCGCTATCCGGCGGAAAACCTTATCGCAATATTTTTATTTGGGATACTATAAAGAAGATAACAATTTTTTGATGGGAGCTCTTGCGGACTATAAGGATAATTGAACATCAATATTGGTTACGTACAATTTCTCAAAACATTTAGAAAATTAGAAATTAATTTTATTAAACTCGCGAACGTCAACCAAATTGAAATTGAAGCGACATCAAACTAGACATGACCTATCATAAATAGGATACATAAAAAAAAAGAACAAAAAAATGGAAAAATATAATTCCAGCTAATCAACTTTCCGGTACAGTAATCCAATTATCAAAATTGTCTCGTTGTGTGTCGTTTTGTTTTTCCCATGATTATTATCGTCATAACATGTTCAAATTTGTTATTAGTGCGCGGTTGTTTGTGTTTTATAATTTTCGTACAACAAAATATGGTTAATTTAATAATTTTAATTTTTTATATTTTTTTTTTGGTGGTGGTTGCTATACTCGACACATTGTTGTTGTGAAACCCTTAGAAATATCCGGTTGCGTTAAAATAGATTTATGTATATACAAGGAAGTAAACCGCTACGTTAATGTTCCAATTTAACATGAGTTTTTTTTTTTTTTCAAGGATTATAAATATGTTGAAAATAATACAACAATTCTTTGCTTCAAACCAAATTACAAATTTTCCATATTTTCACAGCCAGACAAAAAACAAATTAAAATAAAACAAACAAACATAATTACAAAAATTAATGATTAGAGAATGTGTGTGTATGTTTGTACATATAAAAAAAAATTCTGTCTATTTACGTACTCTCTGTATAGTCTACATCTTAAAATTGGTGTTATGTTGTTTTTGAAAGTATGCCATTTAATTAGTAATAAATTAATGGTAGTTTTGATAGATATTTTAAGTACGCAGGCACTTCAAAGTAAATGATAATTTTTAATTTACTCATTCCGTTTTGTAAACGAAAAAGAAAAAAAAATATTTTCGTATGAAAAGATATTTTTAAATTAAACTTATGAATGAATTTTTTTTTTTTTTTACTATTAAAAATTAATATATTTTGTGGTTTTATTTGTTTCTCAGAAATACTTTTATACATACATTCCATGAATTTATTTATAAATAAAATATTTTGAAGTGTTTATTATTGTAAGTGGTACAACCAAATTGTTATTGTTGTTTTTACTAACAAGGTTGTTATGCAGATGATCTATTATACCAAGCCGCATTTTCCCATCGGTTAACTTTACTATGGTTTTATGGGAGGCTTGGATGTACCATGGTCCTTAATAAGTTTTATAAATAGATACATGCCTTGTTAAGAAAGGTTCAATCATTCGATTGAACTTAAAACATAAAAACATATTTATTCACTAAATATCCACAATAATCACTCAGTAGAGAGTGGACACCTTCTGCGGCTGCTTCGGACCGGTTTCTTATTAAATAAAGTCTTATTTGGACAGCAAAGGTGGAACTATTCAAAAAGGACGCAAGGCTTTAAAAAACAAAATATAGTGACGTAATTTTTGTTAACAACCAAGTGCAATCTAGAACTCTAGCAGGTAACAGTTTTAAAATTTTGCCAATTTACTGTATGTCTATATATTTAGCTTCCTGAATTAACATATTGTGACGGTGACACCTAGTGTGTAATAGAATAAGTTAAAATTAATAGCTCAATGTTAAACTGTTCTAAATGTAATTTTCCATGATAAAATTGTTCTACACTATTCTAACTAGAAAAATCATGAGCTTTATAGAAGTTTGGTTTGTGTATATAAAAAGGCGAACGAAGTCGAATTGGATTAATAATATTTGGTAGGCGATAGTATAAAGATTAAAAAGGAATTAAAAAGTGATTTAAAAAGTGTTTTTGTGCGAAATAAAAAGTAAAAGTGAGCAGTAAAATTTGAGAATAATTTATATAAAGTGATTTTGTGAATTTTGATTGATAAACTGTGTTGTAATAAATTTTGTGAAATAAATAAATTCGTTGGAAATAAATTAAATTGATTTTGTATTATTCACAATCCAGTGATACGAACCTTGAGTGACAAGGCAAAAACGTAACAATATGTATGAAATACTGCCTAGTTGCGCAGCACTGTTAACAGATCGTATTCCTTGCCATGCATGATAATGTGCTGTCCAAACATTAAAAAATGAGGAGAGAACTTCGTCGCATCATGTATCACATTACGCCGAGCACATGTAATCTCTGGAAGGTACTGATCCCACGTAGTGCGGTTGTCGCCAACATAAGTTCTCAAAGCCGATAGTAGAGACAGATTGACGCACTCCGATGCATTCGCTTGGGGACAATAACGCGGAACAGGTGAATGTTTGACACCGAACTTTGACTGGAAACTCTGGAAGATTTTAGACGTAAATTGTGGACCATTGTCAGAGACAACATACTCAGGTACAGAAAATAAAAGGGAAATATCTTTCTCTAAGAATTTAATGATATCTGAGGCGAGAGCTTTTCGAAACGGTTTCAGAAAAATAAATTTAGAATAGTGATCCAAAACGATGAAAATATAAGCATTTCCGTATTTGAATCTGGGGTAAGGACCAAAGAAGTCGATAAATAAACGCTGCATGGGCCGTACCACTACTCTTTGCCCAAACATTTCGGTTCTGGTGGAGTAATTTACTTGCTTAATTTCCTTACATTTATGACACTCGCTGACATAATTTCGTACATTATTTGCCATTTTAAGCCAATAAAATTATCGTTGAATTTTTTCTTGGGAAGGAGTCAGACGAAGATAGGATTTTTGAAATTAATTCTAAATATTTAGTAGATTAGAAAGATACGGAGCCGAGGTTAATATTAAAGCCACTATCATTTAGAACGATCTCTTCCATAAAGACTCTCGAAATTGCATCTAGTACGACGTTCTGTGATCCACTACGATGCTGTATTGTGAAGTCAAATCCTTCCAGTTTCAGACATCAACGCGCTAGCCTGCCTGTGAGCTCTTTCTATCCCATAAACCATTTAAGGCTTGCGTGGTCAGTGATGATGGTGAAAGGATATGCCTCGAAATATGCTCGGAACTTCTTTACGCTAAGCACAGCCGCAAAACAATCTACAAAAACTTTTGGGCTATAGCACAGTTAATTTTCAATAAAATTGAATTTCTAAGAAATGTTTAGAAATAATCGAGCAATCAAAATGAAAATTGTCACAGCAATTACAAGACCAGAAACCTATTGATAAAGGTATCAACCATCGTAATCGGACCATTTTAGATTTTTGCCGCCCAAAAACTTGTGGGCTATACCACAGTTAATTTTCAATAAAATTGAATTTTCTAAGAAATGTTTAGAAATAATCGAGCAATCAAAATCAAAATTGTCACAGCAATTACAGGTCCTGAAACCCAATGATAGAGGTATCAACCATCGTAATCGGACCATTTTAGATTTTTGCCGCCCAAAAACTTGTGAACTATAGCACAGTTAATTTTGAATAAAATTGAATTTTCTAAGAAATGTTTAGAAATAATCAAGCAATCAAAATAAAAATTGTCACTGCAAATTCAGGTCCCGAAACCTATTGATAGAGGTATCTACCATCGTAATCGGAGCATTTTAGATTTTTGTCGCCCAAAAACTTGTGGGCTATACCACAGTTAATTTTCAATAAAATTGAATTTTCTAAGAAATGTTTAGAAATAATCGAGCAATCAAAATGAAAATTGTCACAGCAATTACAGGTCCCAAAACCAATTGATAGAGGTATCAACCATTGTAATCGGAGCATTTTAGATTTTTGCCGCCCTAAAACTTGTGGGCTATAGCACAGTTAATTTTCAATAAAATTGAATTTTCTAAGAAATGTTTAGAAATAATCGAACAATCAAAATGAAAATTGTCACAGCAATTACAGGTCCCGAAACCTATTGATAGAGGTATCAACTATCGTAATCGGATCATTCTAGATTTTTGCCGCCCAAAAACTTGTGGGCTATAGCACAGTTTTTTTTCAATAAAATTGAATTTTCTAAGAAATGTTTAGAAATAATCGAGCAATCAAAATGAAAATTGTCACAGCAATTACAGGCCCCAAAACCAATTGATAGAGGTATCAACCATCGTAATCGGAGCATTTTAGATTTTTGCCGCCCTAAAACTTGTGGGCTATAGCACAGTTAATTTTCAATAAAATAGAATTTTCTAAGAAATGTTTAGAAATAATCGAACAATCAAAATGAAAATTGTCACAGCAATTACAGGTCCCGAAACCTATTGATAGAGGTATCAACTATCGTAATCGGATCATTCTAGATTTTTGCCGCCCAAAAACTTGTGGGCTATAGCACAGTTAATTTTTAATAAAATTAAATTTTCTCAGAAATGTTTAGAAATAATCCAGCAATGAAAATGAAAATTGTCACAGCAATTACAGGTCCCGAAACCAATTGATAGAGGTATCAACCATCGTAATCGGAGCATTTTAGATTTTTGCCGCCCTAAAACTTGTGGGCTATAGCACAGTTAATTTTCAATAAAATTGAATGTTCTAAGAAATGTTTAGAAATAATCGAGCAATCAAAATGAAAATTGTCACAGCAATTACAGGTCCCAAAACCAATTGATAGAGGTATCAACCATCGTAATCGGAGCATTTTAGATTTTTGCCGCCCTAAAACTTGTGGGCTATAGCACAGTTAATTTTCAATAAAATTGAATTTTCTAAGAAATGTTTAGAAATAATCGAGCAATCAAAATGAAAATTGTCACAGCAATTACAGGTCCTGAAACCTATTGATAGAGGTATCAACCATCGTAATGTGACCATTTTAGATTTTTGCCGCCCAAAAGCTTGTGGGCTATAGCACAGTTAATTTTCAATAAAATTGAATTTTCTAAGAAATGTTTAGAAATAATCGAGCAATCAAAATGAAAATTGTCACAGCAATTACAGGTCCTGAAACCTATTGATAGAGGTATCAACCATCGTAATCGGAGCATTTTAGATTTTGGCCGCCCAAAAACTTGTGGGCAATAGCTCGGTTAATTTTCAATAAAATTGAATTTTCTAAGAAATGTTTAGAAATAATCGAGCAATCAAAATAAAAATTGTCACAGCAATTACAGGTCCCGAAACCTATTGATAGAATTATCAACCATCGTAATCGGACCATTTTAGATTTTTGTCGCCCAAAAACTTGTGGGCTATAGCACAGTTAATTTTCAATAAAATTGAATTTTCTAAGAAATGTTTAGAAATAATCGAGCAATCAAAATGAAAATTGTCACAGCAATTACAGGTCCTGAAACCTATTGATAGAGTTATCAACCATCGTAATCGGAGCATTTTAGATTTTGGCCGCCCAAAAACTTGTGGGCAATAGCTCGGTTAATTTTCAATAAAATTGAATTTTCTAAGAAATGTTTAGAAATAATCGAGCAATCAAAATAAAAATTGTCACAGCAATTACAGGTCCCGAAACCTATTGATAGAATTATCAACCATCGTAATCGGACCATTTTAGATTTTTGTCGCCCAAAAACTTGTGGGCTATAGCACAGTTAATTTTCAATAAAATTGAATTTTCTAAGAAATGTTTAGAAATAATCGAGCAATCAAAATGAAAATTGTCACAGCAATTACAGGTCCTGAAACCTATTGATAGAGGTATCAACCATCGTAATCGGAGCATTTTAGATTTTGGCCGCCCAAAAACTTGTGGGCAATAGCTCGGTTAATTTTCAATAAAATTGAATTTTCTAAGAAATGTTTAGAAATAATCGAGCAATCAAAATAAAAATTGTCACAGCAATTACAGGTCCCGAAACATATTGATAGAATTATCAACCATCGTAATCGGACCATTTTAGATTTTTGTCGCCCAAAAACTTGTGGGCTATAGCACAGTTAATTTTCAATAAAATTGAATTTTCTAAGAAATGTTTAGAAATAATCGAGCAATCAAAATGAAAATTGTCACAGCAATTACAGGTCCTGAAACCTATTGATAGAGGTATCAACCATCGTAATCGGACCATTTTAGATTTTTGCCGCCCAAAAACTTGTGAACTATAGCACAGTTAATTTTCAATAAAATTGAATTTTCTAAGAAATGTTTATAAATAATCGAGCAATCAAAATGAAAATTGTCACAGCAATTACAGGTCCCGAAACCTATTGATAGAGGTATCAACCATCGTATTCGGAGCATTTTAGATTTTTGTCGCCCAAAAACTTGTGGGCTATAGCACAGTTAATTTTCAATAAAATTGAATTTTCTAAGAAATGTTTAGAAATAATCGAGCAATCAAAATAAAAATTGTCACAGCAATTACAGGTCCTGAAACCTATTGATAGAGGTATCAACCATCGTAATCGGAGCATTTTAGATTTTTGCCACCCAAAAACTTGTGGGCAATAGCACAGTTAATTTTCAATAAAATTGAATTTTCTAAGAAATGTTTAGAAATAATCGAGCAATCAAAATGAAAATTGTCACAGCAATTACAGGTCCCGAAACCTATTGATAGAGGTATCAACCATCGTAATCGGACCATTTTAGATTTTTGTCGCCCAAAAACTTGTGGGCTATAGCACAGTTAATTTTCAATAAAATTGAATTTTCTAAGAAATGTTTAGAAATAATCGAGCAATCAAAATGAAAATTGTCACAGCAATTACAAGTCCCGAAACCTATTGATAGAGGTATCAACTATCGTAATCGGAGCATTTTAGATTTTTGCCGCCCTAAAACTTGTGGGCTATAGCACAGTTAATTTTCAATAAAATTGAATTTTCTAAGAAATGTTTAGAAATAATCGAGCAATCAAAATGAAAAATTTCACAGCAATTACAGGTCCCGAAACCTATTGATCGAGGTATCAACTATCGTAATCGGATCATTCTAGATTTTTGCCGCCCAAAAACTTGTGGGCTATAGCACAGTTAATTTTTAATAAAATTTAATTTTCTAAGAAATGTTTAGAAATAATCGAGCAATCAAAATGAAAATTGTCACAACAATTACAAGTCCCGAAACCTATTGATAGAGGTATCAACTATCGTAATCGGAGCATTTTAGATTTTTGCCGCCCAAAAACTTGTGGGCAGCACAATTAATTTTCAATAAAATTGAATTTTCTAAGAAATGTTTAGAAATAATCGAGCAATCAAAATGAAAATTGTCACAGCAATTACAGGTCCCACAACCAATTGATAGAGGTATCAACCATCGTAATCGGACAATTTTAGATTTTTGCCGCCTAAAACTTGTGGGCTATAGCACAGTTAATTTTCAATAAAATTGAATTTTCTAAGAAATGTTTAGAAATAATCGAGCAATCAAAATGAAAATTGTCAGAGCAATTACAGGTCCCAAAACCAATTGATAGAGGTATCAACCATCGTAATCGGAGCATTTTAGATTTTTGCCGCCCAAAAACTTGTGGGGTATAGCACAGTTAATTTTCAATAAAATTGAATTTTCTAAGAAATGTATAGAAATAATCGAGCAATCAAAATAAAAATTGTCACAGCAATTACAGGTCCCAAAACCAATTGATAGAGGTATCAACCATCGTAATCGGAGCATTTTAGATTTTTGCCGCCTAAAACTTGTGGGCTTTTGCACAGTTAATTTTCGATAAAATTGAATTTTCTAAGAAATGTTTAGAAATAATCGAGCAATCAAAATGAAAATTGTCACAGCAATTACAGGTCCCAAAACCAATTGATAGAGGTATCAACCATCGTAATCGGACCATTTTAGATTTTTGCCGCCCTAAAATTTGTGGGCTATAGCACAGTTAATTTTCAATAAAATTGAATTTTCTAAGAAATGTTTAGAAATAATCGAACAATCAAAATGAAAATTGTCACAGCAATTACAGGTCCCGAAACCTATTGGTAGAGATATCAACCATCGTAATAGGATCATTCTAGATTTTTGCCGCCCAAAAACTTGTGGGCTATAGCACAGTTAATTTTCAATAAAATTGAATTTTCTAAGAAATGTTTAGAAATAATCGAGCAATCAAAATGAAAATTGTCAGAGCAATTACAGGTCCCAAAACCAATTGATAGAGGTAACAACCATCGTAATCGGAGCATTTTAGATTTTTGCCGCCCTAAAACTTGTGGGCTTTTGCACAGTTAATTTTCAATAAAATTGAATTTTCTAAGAAATGTTTCGAAATAGTCGAGCAATCAAAATTAAAATTGTCACAGTAATTACAGGTCCTGAAACCTATTGATAGAGGTATCAACCATCGTAATCGGAGCATTTTAGATTTTTGCCGCCCAAAAACTTGTGGGGTATAGCACAGTTAATTTTCAATAAAATTGAATTTTCTAAGAAATGTATAGAAATAATCGAGCAATCAAAATGAAAATTGTCACAGCAATTACAGGTCCCGAAACCAATTGATAGAGGTATCAACTATCGTAATCGCATAATTCTAGATTTTTGCCGCACAAAAACTTGTGGGCTATAGCACAGTTAATTTTCAATAAAATTGAATTTTCTAAGAAATGTATAGAAATAATCGAGCAATCAAAATAAAAATTGTCACAGCAATTACAGGTCCCAAAACCAATTGATAGAGGTATCAACCATCGTAATCGGAGCATTTTAGATTTTTGCCGCCTAAAACTTGTGGGCTTTTGCACAGTTAATTTTCAATAAAATTGAATTTTCTAAGAAATGTTTAGAAATAATCGAGCAATCAAAATGAAAATTGTCACAGCAATTACAGGTCCCAAAACCAATTTATAGAGGTATCAACCATCGTAATCGGACCATTTTAGATTTTTGCCGCCCTAAAATTTGTGGGCTATAGCACAGTTAATTTTCAATAAAATTGAATTTTCTAAGAAATGTTTAGAAATAATCGAACAATCAAAATGAAAATTGTCACAGCAATTACAGGTCCCGAAACCTAGTGGTAGAGATATCAACCATCGTAATAGGATCATTCTAGATTTTTGCCGCCCAAAAACTTGTGGGCTATAGCACAGTTAATTTTGAATAAAATTGAATTTTCTAAGAAATGTTTAGAAATAATCGAGCAATCAAAATGAAAATTGTCACAGCAATTACATGTCCCGAAACCTATTGATAGAGGTATCAACCATCGTAATCGGAGCATTTTAGTTTTTTGCCGCCCAAAAACTTGTGGGCTATAGCACAGTTAATTTTCAATAAAATTGAATTTTCTAAGAAATGTTTAGAAATAATCGAGCAATCAAAATGAAAATTGTCACAGCAATTACAGGTCCTGAAACCTATTGATAGAGGTATCAACCATCGTAATGGGACCATTTTAGATTTTTGCCGCCCTAAAACTTGTGGGCTATAGCACAGTTAATTTTCAATAAAATTGAATTTTCTAAGAAATGTTTAGAAATAATCGAACAATCAAAATGAAAATTGTCACAGCAATTACAGGTCCCGAAACCTATTGGTAGAGATATCAACCATCGTAATAGGATCATTCTAGATTTTTGCCGCCCAAAAACTTGTGGGCTATAGCACAGTTAATTTTGAATAAAATTGAATTTTCTAAGAAATGTTTAGAAATAATCGAGCAATCAAAATGAAAATTGTCACAGCAATTACAGGTCCCAAAACCAATTTATAGAGGTATCAACCATCGTAATCGGACCATTTTAGATTTTTGCCGCCCTAAAACTTGTGGGCTATAGCACAGTTAATTTTCAATAAAATTGAATTTTCTAAGAAATGTTTAGAAATAATCGAACAATCAAAATGAAAATTGTCACAGCAATTACAGGTCCCGAAACCTATTGGTAGAGATATCAACCATCGTAATAGGATCATTCTAGATTTTTGCCGCCCAAAAACTTGTGGGCTATAGCACAGTTAATTTTGAATAAAATTGAATTTTCTAAGAAATGTTTAGAAATAATCGAGCAATCAAAATGAAAATTGTCACAGCAATTACATGTCCCGAAACCTATTGATAGAGGTATCAACCATCGTAATCGGAGCATTTTAGTTTTTTGCCGCCCAAAAACTTGTGGGCTATAGCACAGTTAATTTTCAATAAAATTGAATTTTCTAAGAAATGTTTAGAAATAATCGAGCAATCAAAATGAAAATTGTCACAGCAATTACAGGTCCCAAAACCAATTTATAGAGGTATCAACCATCGTAATCGGACCATTTTAGATTTTTGCCGCCCTAAAACTTGTGGGCTATAGCACAGTTAATTTTCAATAAAATTGAATTTTCTAAGAAATGTTTAGAAATAATCGAACAATCAAAATGAAAATTGTCACAGCAATTACAGGTCCCGAAACCTATTGGTAGAGATATCAACCATCGTAATAGGATCATTCTAGATTTTTGCCGCCCAAAAACTTGTGGGCTATAGCACAGTTAATTTTGAATAAAATTGAATTTTCTAAGAAATGTTTAGAAATAATCGAGCAATCAAAATGAAAATTGTCACAGCAATTACATGTCCCGAAACCTATTGATAGAGGTATCAACCATCGTAATCGGAGCATTTTAGTTTTTTGCCGCCCAAAAACTTGTGGGCTATAGCACAGTTAATTTTCAATAAAATTGAATTTTCTAAGAAATGTATAGAAATAATCGAGCAATCAAAATAAAAATAGTCACAGCAATTACAGGTCCCGAAACCTATTGATAGAGGTATCAACCATCATAAACGGAGCATTTTAGATTTTTGCCGCCCAAAAACTTGTGGAATATAGCACAGTTAATTTTCAATAAAATTGAATTTTCTAAGAAATGTTTAGAAGTAATCGAGCAATCAAAATGAAAATTGTCACAGCAATTACAGGTCCCGAAACCTATTGATAGAGGTATCAACCATCGTAATCGGAGCATTTTAGATTTTTGCAGCCCAAAAACTTGTGGGCTATTGCACAGTTAATTTTCAATTAAATTGAATTTTCTAAGAAATATTTCGAAATAGTCGAGCAATCAAAATTAAAATTGTCACAGTAATTACAGGTCCTGAAACCTATTGATAGAGGTATCAACCATCGTAATCGGAGCATTTTAGATTTTTGCCGCCCAAAAACTTGTGGGCAATAGCACAGTTGATTTTCAATAAAATTGAATTTTCTAAGAAATGTTTAGAAATAATCGAGCAATCAAAATGAAAATTGTCACAGCAATTACAGGTCCCGAAACCTATTGATAGAGGTATCAACCATCGTAATCGGACCATTTTAGATTTTTGTCGCCCAAAAACTTGTGGGCTATAGCAGAGTTAATTTTCAATAAAATTGAATTTTCTAAGAAATGTTTAGAAATAATCGAGCAATCAAAATAAAAATTGTCACAGCAATTACAGGTCCTGAAACCTATTGATAGAGGTATCAACCATCGTAATCGGAGCATTTTAGATTTTTGCCACCCAAAAACTTGTGGGCAATAGGACAGTTAATTTTCAATAAAATTGAATTTTCTAAGAAATGTTTAGAAATAATCGAGCAATCAAAATTAAAATTGTCACAGCAATTACATGTCCCGAAACCTATTGATAGAGGTATCAACCATCGTAATCGGAGCATTTTAGTTTTTTGCCGCCCAAAAACTTGTGGGCTATTGCACAGTTAATTTTCAATAAAATTGAATTTTCTAAGAAATGTTTAGAAATAATCTAGCAATCAAAATGAAAATTGTCACAGCAATTACAGGTCCTGGAACCTATTGATAGAGGTATCAACCATCGTAATGGGACCATTTTAGATTTTTGCCGTCCAAAAACTTGTGGGCTATAGCACAGTTAATTTTCAATAAAATTGAATTTTCTAAGAAATGTTAGAAATAATCGAGCAATCAAAATGAAAATTGTCACAGCTATTACAGGTCCCGAAACCTATTGATAGAGGTATCAACCATCGTAATCGGAGCATTTTAGATTTTTGCCGCCCTAAAACTTGTGGGCTTTTGCACAGTTAATTTTCAATAAAATTGAATATTCTAAGAAATGTTTCGAAATAGTCGAGCAATCAAAATTAAAATTGTCACAGTAATTACAGGTCCTGAAACCTATTGATAGAGGTATCAACCATCGTAATCGGAGCATTTTAGATTTTTGCCGCCCAAAAACTTGTGGGGCTATAGCACAGTTAATTTTCAATAAAATTGAATTTTCTAAGAAATGTATAGAAATAATCGAGCAATCAAAATAAAAATTGTCACAGCAATTACAGGTCCCGAAACCTATTGATAGAGGTATCAACCATCATAATCGGAGCATTTTAGATTTTTGCCGCCCAAAAACTTGTGGAATATAGCACAGTTAATTTTCAATAAAATTGAATTTTCTAAGAAATGTTTAGAAGTAATCGAGCAATCAAAATGAAACTTGTCACAGCAATTACAGGTCCCGAAACCTATTGATAGAGGTATCAACCATCGTAATCGGAGCATTTTAGATTTTTGCAGCCCAAAAACTTGTGGGCTATTGCACAGTTAATTTTCAATAAAATTGAATTTTCTAAGAAATGTTTCGAAATAGTCGAGCAATCAAAATTAAAATTGTCACAGCAATTACAGGTCCCAAAACCCATTGATAGAGGTATCAACCATCGTAATCGGACCATTTTAGATTTTTGCCGCCAAAAACTTGTGGGCTATAGCACAGTTAATTTTCAATAAAATTGAATTTTCTAAGAAATGTTTAGAAATAATCGAGCAATCAAAATGAAAATTGTCACAGCAATTACAGGTCCCGAAACCTATTGATAGAGGTATCAACCATCGTAATCGGAGCATTTTAGTTTTTTTGCCGCCCAAAAACTTGTGGGCTATAGCACTGTTAATTTTCAATAAAATTGAATTTTCTAAGAAATGTTTAGAAATAATCGAGCAATCAAAATGAAAATTGTCAAAGCAATTACAGGTCCCGAAACCTATTGATAAAGGTATCAAACATCGTAATCGGAGCATTTTAGATTTTTGCCGCCCAAAAACTTGTGGGCTATAGCACAGTTAATTATCAATAAAATTGAATTTTCTAAGAAATGTTTAGAAATAATCGCGCAATCAAAATGAAAATTGTCACAGCAATTACAGGTCTGAAACCTATTAATAGAGGTATCAACCATCGTAATCGGAGCATTTTAGATGACCAGCGTTTTTTTAACTTGTTTGACATTTCGGGTGTAGAAGCAAAAAAGCAGTTTAGATTTTGACGGATTATCTTTAATTTCCATTAAATAATGCTTCATTTCAAAATAATTGGTAGTATTCTCCGCATAGAACTGAATCATTTTATTTTGTCTGGTGTTTCGTAAATATACAGTACGGGACCCGATACTGAATCGTTGGGTATTCCTGCACCAATAGCAGTCCCTCGTGCCATACTGAGTCGAAAACTTTTTAAATATCTTCGAAGACCTCCGCAGTGATATTTACCATATGGATTAGGACATCGGAAGCGGATATTTGGATGACATACCCCAATGTTTCCTCTAGGATCATCGTTTCTATAGACTTCCATAGCCTTCAGCAGCGTTCCTTACTACAATCCCGCATACTGAGCTTAATAGACAAATTGGTATATTATTTTCCAGCGTGAATAGCTTTTCTAGATTTGAGTTAAACCAGTAACTTTACTAACTTCAAGATGTCTGGGAAATATAAAATTTCTGGCATGGCATTGGTTTTTTTTTGCAATATGTCGGCAGCTGAGTGTGTGGCTTTTAAATAGCTTTTACCTCATGATGGCTTAATAATGGCTTTTACCTCATCGGCATGTGTTAGAACTGTGCTAGGAATTAATCCTAGAGCTGGATGTGACAAGGTGGATATCGGCTGATATTTTGAACTTTTGTCGCTATATATCGGCCGTAGTTTCTCTGATTTTTCTTTTTTTTTATCCTAAATACGATTGCGATGAAGAAGCATTAGGCTTTAAAGTTTGTGAGATAATTTTTGGTGGTAGTTTTTACTGGTTCATTAAGCAGTTTATTTTCCTGATTAAGTTTTAAATTAAATTTTAATTTATTATTCTTCTCCAGCATTTGTGATAACCAATAATGCTTTTTTAAGCATAATAAACAATATTTCACTAATTTATCGTACTCATGAATCGGGTTCTGTTCCATTTATTGTTCGAAATATGTTTGAATTATTTTATTGAGTTTTTTTGTTTTTTTTTATTATTAGGCCTTGGCTCCTACAAAATTAGAGCCATATTGCCATAAATTCAAATTTGTATTACAAATTTTATTTACATTGTTTTAATTCATAATCCATATTTTAACCAAAAATGTTTAATCTTTAAAATGGATCCGGATTACTCCCTACACATATTCTGTCGGCTGCTTGTTTGTATCATATTGCTATTCCACTCATCTTGATAAATTCATACATTTCCTTGTAAGCCAAAAAATCACCCTCATTCATTAAATCACTTAGATTTCTTGCATTCCGAAGGATGTTGAACTTAGATCTATATTGGCTATATCTGGGACAAGCCAATATGAGATGTTCAACATCCTCCACACTTCCACACAACTCACAATCTTTGTCCTCACTCAAATGACGTTTCCACAAGCATTCCTTCCAGTTTCCATGGTTCAGCCTGATTCTCTCAATCGTTCGCAACATTCGCGTATCTCCTTTGAGCTCCTTAAAGAACGGAATTCTCAAAGGAGTACCACGGAGCACGCTGTACTTCATTCCTTTCGTAAGATTTTTCTTGTTAAATTCACTCTCCCATTTTCTCCACAGATTCATCTGAAACATTCGAAGTACATCTCTTGCATCCTTCCTTTCGTACTCCTGAACCATGTCATTCAATGTACCCTTTTTAGCTAACATATCGGCTCTTTCATTCCCTTCGATCTGTCTATGTGATGGGATCCATTGTATGGTCACATCACGTTGACAGTCTCGAACGCATTAAAAAATTAAATCAACATACACATTGCCTTCCCTTCCACCTCCACATTTCAGCAAACATAAACCACTCTGGGAATCGGAAAATATTACTATTTTCCTTTCCCCTTCATTCACAGCCAGTTTAATTCCTTCAAATACTCCAATCAGTTCAGCGTTCATTATACAGATGCTTTTGTCCACTTTAAAATACCTTTCAACATTCTTACCAGGCATAAAGACACCAACACCCACTCCATTCTCATTCACACTAGCATCTGTATAAACTATATCATCTTGCATATACCGCTGACTGATTTTCCCAAACATAATTTTGGCGATAACTTCATTCATTCCCTTATTATATTCCTCCATAGTCAAACATACAGTAAGATTATTATGAACGGGTTGCAAACCAGCATTGCCTACACTCAGAAACATGTTCAAGTTTTCAAGTGCAATACTAGTTCTATATGTCGGTTTGTACACCGCCCTATTTTGTAATCTTACTATCATCTCGTTCCAAAACTCATTTTTCTTAGTTATCATTCTCACCGACTCTCTCACTGTGATCCACTCTCTCTTGTAATCGAGAGGTGAATCACCCATTTCAGACCACAGAGTGTGTATTCGGGTTGAGTTATTTTATTGAGTCGTAGTAGAAGTTTTAGAGCAAAATAATCAATCTGCTGAGAATCCGCTGAATCTGCTTATCAACCTGCTGAGAATCTGCGTATTTACCATAATAGCTTCACTGAATCGGTGATTGATTTACACTATTTGTAGTCTTTGCCAAAGAAAGCTTTGTGCATTAATCGTATCGAATGCTTTTCGAAAGTCTAAAAAAAAGCAAGCACAAAACAATTTCAAAACAAATCAATTTATTTAAATACCCTGCTGTTGTATTAGATTTATCTGTGTATCCAAACTGGTAACTATTTTATATTTTATTACATATTAGGAAACAGCCTAATCTATAAAAATCATCATTTTTACATTAAGTTGACCGCCAGATTTAAAAACTGGAATGACTTTTGCTATTTTATTTATATTCAAGAAATTTCCACTTATAAAAGCGTTATTTACATATGTACTGCGGAATCAAAGGTTTTATGTAATTGGCGATAAATTTCAATACCTATGTTGACATATTATTCAAACCTGTTACAGGCAATGTACTTACACCTAAGAGGGTATTTTTAACTTGATCATTCATTGTTAGTAAATATTAGATCAAATTTCTGTGCAACGTTATAACTAACTAACGAGAAACTTAACTACGAAAATATTGAATAAATATTTCAGAAATTGTGCAACTATCTGTTACAAGTTCATTTTGCACTAATTTTACTGAAATAACAATCGGTACTAATCGCTTCCTCCAAACAATTACATGAGTGATTTGGCTTATTAATTTGTTGTACTTGTTTTAGGGAGCTGGCGTTTTATTTACCTAATTTTTGTAAATTTAATAAAGTTTAAGACTTTATACCCCTTTGCCAAATATGGATTATTGAAATCTAGATTTTTTATTGTAATATCAAAAACCTTTTTATTTCTTTAATAAGTTCAACAGTTTCCTGAGATAATATCAATTTGTTACAAAACTTACATTTTTTACGTACTCTGTTGGTATTTCTAACAATGAGCAATTTGATTTGATGAATATAGCAACTTTACCTATGTACATATATATGATCACTAAATACCTTATCATAGTTGAAAACGTTAAATTGAATTTTGATTTTCCAAAAATTTGAAAAGGTTTGTGCTTTGTAAGCTTAAATAAAAATATTTTACGAATTCATCGTTGTCGAAAATCGTTTATTGCGATCGTTTATTGTTCATAACCTGTTTGAAGAATTTTATTGGGTCGCATTGGACGTTTAAGAATAAATTTAAACTGGGAAAATCGTGTTTACCTATGCCTTAAACATTTTATTGGCTTGCAGTAAAAGTTTTAGAATAATTTTTGGTTTATGCATTCTCTTTCTGCATGTAATTTAGTATTCCATATATCCCTAATGTGCTTTTATAAGCTGAAATCATATTTTACAAATTTATTGTTCTCGCGAATCCTGTTCAGTGACATTTATTTTTCGAAATTGGTGTAGATAATTTTTATTTTGTAGCAATAGAAGTGACTAGCGTAAATTTAAATTTAAATATTCTCTTCCTGTATGTAATCCTTTTTGGGCACCGTGTTAATCAGTTGTGATATTCTAAATATTGAGAAATATTAAATTGCAAAATATTGAGAGTCCCTTGTTTTTGCTAATTTGCAAAATTGTTAGATTGGAACGCAGTGGACATTTTTGCTTAGATTAAAATTTATATATTCTCTTCCTGCATGTAATTTATTAACATTTCTTATTATTTTTTTAAGCCCAAACGATAATATTTTACAATTTAATTTTAAGAGGACCAATAATTAAAATAGTCTACTGGATTAATGCTTGATATGTGAATTAGTCTGTGTAGTTTTTTATATTTAAAGTTATTTTCTAAAAGGTAAAGTTTTACTTTCACAAAATAATAGGAAGCTGCTCTGTAAGAGCAAACAAAGTTTTGTTTTGTTTTTGGTATGGCTTAATGTGTGAGAAGTGTGCACCATTATATCCAACTAAGCTATATTCCAATTTATAATTAAAAATTGTATTGAATACTTACGAATAAGATCAAAAGGACAAACTGTTCACAGTTTTCTATGTGCGAAAATCTCATATTATTTGAAGTTTGAATATTCTGCCTATCTGTACATATTTATAGTCGTTGAAAAAACGTAGTTTCGTGAAGCTTGAACCAGCTGCCCTTTGTAACATTTTGATTACGATTGTTCACTTTTTTAATTTTCTAAAATTCTTAGGGCCAATAATTAAAATGAACATCATATTGTGTTAATGTGATAAAGTAATGGTAGTGGTCCAAAACCAGAACTCTGTGGTACTTCACTAACTACTTTCCCAGATAAAAATTCACCCATAGTATCTCAAAATAATTTTAAGGTTCAGAATTCAGTTACCTAGTTGCAAATTTTCAAAACTTTTCTTGTTCATTTTCGTACTAATATTACCAATCTGATTTTTTTAAATGTGTGTGTTTTTTAACAAATCAAACGATTTGTCGTTCTGCACTAATTATGATGCATATTTTTGCTCGATACTGTATTTTTTTTACTCCTGCAATAAAAAAATGAAATTATTTTAATAGACTAAATGCATATATCAATGTTTTCTCTGCCATATAATCTCGTACGTCTGTGTCTACAACAAATATATTATATTTTTAATAAAAATAATAATAATTTTCTTAGACGTAATAATATTTTTTTTTTGTTATATGTATAAATTTTAAGTATATTTGAATATTATACACGAGTGAATGGTTTTTATTGTTGTTTGGAAGAAAAAAAATGTTTATTTTTTGCTTCTAGTATTTTACATAGTTGTTCGCTTTGTTTGAAATACACATATAGGGTTGAAAGAGCAAAAAAAATTATTTTAAGGGTGATTGGAGCTAATATATTGAATAAATTTAATCAATTTGAAAATATTTCTATTTCTATTAGAATTTTATTTTGTTTATTATATCAATTTGATTAAAATGAAAACCATTTAAATTGATTTCAAAGTGCTTTATATATTCTTTGTGTTTGTATATTGAAATATATAGCTAGGCCTGATTTATAAAATTACAAAACAGCAAACTCTCCAATTCTCCGTTTTCAATTTGTATTTCCAAGCAGCACGTAAAATTTTTAATATTTATCCTGCATGGAATGAATATTTTTTTGTTGTACCTTTCATCATATAACGCATATAATGTAATAAACGATATTGATAATCACAGGTAGTCAACAATTTAAAGGCACGTACATGCAATTATATGAAACCTTAACATTTTAGATAAATTAATCAGATAAAATTTAACCATATAGTCAGTCGTAGGTGTCCTCTCAACAAAGTAAAATGATATTTTCAACAATTTCATATTTGTTTTGTTGTTGTCAAACATTATTTAAATGCGGTAGGTTTGTAAAGTATAAATTTCTTAATAATTTTGTCGTTCATTGTAGATTTGTTATTTGTTTTGTTTTTTTATTTTTTTATACGAAATTAAATTAAATATAATAATAATAATTCTTCGAGTCAATTGATGTCTAATTGAGATAGTTTCAAATATCACAGGAGAATTTTTTTTTTTTTTATTTTACTTTGTACGTCTGTTCGTCTTATGTTTATTTGACTTGAAAAAATGTTCTTAAGAAATAAAAAAAATATTTATTATAGTTTTGATGCTGTTTATGTTATTATGTATATAAAGGAGTTGTGGGTGGAACAATTGAAGAGGATTTATTATTGCTATTAGTGTTGATTGTATTTATATCATACACGACTGATGCTATTTATTCTATATAGAAACAAAGAATCAAATAAAATACTCACCTTCCAACTCATTTGGGTTTTCGAAATTATGTAGAAGAAATTTATGTGTTATGTTGGAAAATAAATTGAGAACATGATTTTAAAATAACACAAGAATTCTTTGTACACGATTTAATCGGTATTGCTGGTCTGTAACTCTTTTTTAAATTAATATTCTAAGTCCTACTCAAATTTATTTATACAATATATGTATATATATATATATATATCGCACTGTATTTATACGGGGATGTATTTCCCACGATTAAAATCTCGAAAAAAATTTAATATTTTATATTAATGATTTGTATGACTTAAATAATTAATATTCACTAAGGAAAAACCAAAAATACGAGTTAAATGTCACCCAAAGCGTTTCCTGGCACCCGATTAAAACCCACAATCAATAAGAATTTCCGGGATTATATAACTTGAAAAATCTATCGGCCACAATTTC
This sequence comes from Tipula vernalis, assembly GCA_958295665.1. Taxonomy (NCBI): domain Eukaryota; kingdom Metazoa; phylum Arthropoda; class Insecta; order Diptera; family Tipulidae; genus Tipula; species Tipula vernalis. The sequence continues at coordinate 360,234,767 of OY282559.1, read as the reverse complement.
TATACAATAAATAATTATTTCTTTTTTCCATATTAAAACTACTTGTTCTAATTATGAACTATTACTCAACACACCCTTTACACTATTTCTGGAGAGTATAACAATTGTGATATAATAATAAAATTATATATTCATAAAATATTATAATGAAATCATAATAACAATTCTTTTGAAATAAAACACTTTGTTATGTTATTTAATGGCAAAGATAACAACAAACTGTAACTAAAGCAGAAAAATATAATAAAAACATTTTCTTTCTCTGATATAATAACAATATGCAAATAACTGTCATCTTATTTCATAAATATAAAAAATAAATAAAAATGTTATTGTATGTGTGTTGTTTTGTATATTAAATTGAAAGTATAACAAAAATATTTTTTCAGCATAAATTCATTCATAAGAAAATGTTCTTAAAAAAAAAAAAAAAAAAAAATTAGATCACATAAAGTTGAAATATTTTGTCATATGGTTGCATATTTTGAATTATACATACCACTTCAGAGTTATTTAGTTTTATTGGCCAATTCAGACTATAATAAAATATATGATATTTTTATATAGATGTGGATATAAGAAATTTTCCAATCATTAAATTTTATTTGTGTGTCAGAGGGATAATTTTGAAGAATTTTAAAATGTGTTATTTGCTACCAAATAAGAGGGTTTAAAAATCCATAATATTACAATACATGCAATAAAATAGTATGAGCACATGTTTTCACTTGTATTTATGTATCCTTATTTTGATATCATTGCACAGATTAATCCCTGCAATATCGAGATATATATCTCGAAATTTAAGTCTGATATAGGTACTACAAGAGTTGTTAAATTCTAACGAGCTATGGAAAGACGAGTTTTATTTGTTATTTCAAAAACATTACAGGTCACTATGTGCAACGAGTAACAGCACTGCATATTCACAATCGAAAGTTAAGAGTTACACTGGACTAAATCTTTGTATTAAAATTTCATTAGCAAATATGTAAATAGTTAACATAATAATTAAGACATTTAATAATATTTTCTGACAATCAGTTTTAGTTGATTAATTTTTTTTCCGTTACTAATCTTTCATTTTAAAACACTCGACTAATTATTAATATTATTTATTAGTAAATTACTTTGTCTAAATTTGTTCCCAAAATGACAAATTATTGTTCGAAGTATCGCAAAGTCTGATCGTCAAATTGTGATGATTTACTAAAAAATAACATTACTGATACCGAATTGAATAAAATGGCCTGTAACTGTATCTCATGCACTGGCGCTGAAAATTCGGCTGCTGATGATTTGAGTATATTGTAACTGATGATGTTATCACTTCGAAAAGGATGTCATTGAAAAATGCAATATTAAGATTTGAGTTCTCGTTTTGATTTTCGTTTCGTAGGCAATACCTAACCAAATCGAAACGATATAACAATATAGTGAATAATTAGGTTAACTTTGCGATTGTGTATTATGTTTTAATCTGGCGCAATTTCAAAACAAAAATAATAAAAGGATTCCAAATAAAAGAGTTTCATATAAAATGTATCTTTCTAAAAATATAATGAGTTCTTTTGAATTATTTTTTGAAGCTGAAGAAAATAAAAATATTAAATTAGCTTAATAAAGGAAAAGAAAAGTTTTAAGGTCAAATCCATTAGGATTGCATTAAAATACGTAAGTGAATAATTTTAAGCACTTCATAGGTATTTAATTTTATTTAAAATTTAATCTAGTTTTCGGCACTTCCACCGTCTATTGAAAGACTTGAGCGTACATCTAACAGCACAAAGGCGATTATCATTTGTGCTAAATGTCTTAAAACTGGCTGAATTGCTCCTGTTTATAGCCGAAGTTGGATACCAACGAGCTGCTGGTAATTATTTCAACTTGAGAATGATTAACAATTTTTCACATGTGTATTGATTTGTAAAATTGTAACGCGTGTTTAAAACTTCTAAAAGAAAATAATAAAATAAACCCAAACAACCGAAAAAGAACTTATGAAAAAAAATTTATATTCGATTTCGTTATAAACCGTATAAAAAAAAAATTATTTTTACTAATCTATAAAGTTTAATTATTTTAAATATTATAAAACTTAAAAAAAAAACAGGAAAATTAAAACAAAATTTATATAAACCAAAATAAATCACTTAACAACTAAAAAAAAAATGTATATAGTTTAAATTCCGCAGATGGTGTAATATTCCATTCCCAGTGGTAACCTGAATTTAATTATCTAACCAAAATTTGAAAAAAGAAAAAAAAATATTAATTAAACAATAAAAACCCAAAAAATAAATTAAACCAAAATTTTGTAATAACAAAATCTATAGATTTACTTTAACCAAAACTACTTTAACCCGAAATTCGCTTAATCATTCGGGTATAAAATAATTTTAGTTGGGCGCCATCTTCCAAATAGAAGAACCCGACACGCGTTTACCTTGTTTAGATCTAAGTAATGTGCCAAGGAAATCGATTGCCACAACCGACCAAGGAGAATTCGGGATTTTCGGGAACCCCATCGGTGATTTTGGTATGGGTCCATCTTTCACTGCTTTACAAACATCGCATTTGCTTATGTATTCTTTAACAGTCTTATGTAGGTTTGGCCAAAAATAATTTTGAGGTATGCGATACAGAGTTTTGGCAATACTTAAATGAGATGACATCGGATCATCGTGACACAATTTAAGAATTTTATTTTGTTCAGATAACGGTAATACAGTTTTCCAATCCGATTTGCCGAAGTGTTTCCAAAGTAAATTGTTCTCAATCCGGTAATTAGGAAAAAAAAGAAAGAATCGTCGGCCGAATTAGTAACCATATCACACAAATAGGTGCGAGATAAAGCATCAGGAACAACATTAAATTTGCCTTTTCTGTGTTGCAGCTCAAAATGGTACTGTTGTATTTTTTAAGCCCACCTGGCTAATCTTCCACGGGGATCCTTGATGTTGTTGCTACCCTCTATGTATAGGTGGAACCGTTCGATAGCTAAAATAACAGCAAGATATTTTTTCTCCGTGGTGTGGTATTTCCTCTGTTGCGTTGTTAACTTTTGACTGAAGAAAGAAATAACATTTTCCTCTAAACCTTCCCCTTGTGTTAACACAGCTCCAACTCCCACATCCGACGCATCGGTCTGAATAATGAAACGTTTGTAGAAATCGGGATTAGCGAGTACCGGAGCCGAGATTAGCTTCGATTTAAGATATAAAAAGGAATCGTTAGCGGCTTGAGTCCAACTAAATTTTTTTCCTTTCTTTAATGTATCCGAAATTGGAGAAGTTATAGTATACTAAAATTTTGGATAAACCTCCTATACCAACTAGCCATTCCGAGTAAACGTCGAACAGCTTTCGGTGAATTTGGCATTGTGTAATTCAAAACAGCATCTACCTTTTCCGGATCGGGTTGTAAACCTTGATCAAAAATGATATATCCAAGGTACTTCATCTTTTTTTGGATGAATTTGGATTTCTCAAAATTTATGGTCAATCCGGCTTTCGTTAGACGCTCAGCTACCTTTTTTACCAGAATAATATGTTCCTCGAACGTTTTAGTGGAAATGATTATATCGTCTAAATAAACGAATACAGAGGGTTCAAGATCCACACCTAGCACCAGATCCATCAGTCTAGCTTGCGTCTGCGGAGCATTATGAAGACCAAATGGCATTACGGTAAACTGAAAATGCCCTCGCGAAGAAATTGAAAATGCGGTCTACTCTTTGGATGACTCTTCTAACGGAATTTGCCAAAACGCGTCAGACAAATCCAAGCTTGACAAAAAATTCGTACTGTTAAACCTACCCAAAATCCGCGAAATATGAGGCAAAGGATAAGCATCTGGTTTGGTGACGCTATTGAGGTTACGCGAATCCATAGGCAAAGCCTAATCTTCCCGTTCGGTTTATTCACGCAGACCAATGGATTGCTTCATGAACTATTTGACTCTTCGATCACTTTTAATTTAAGCATCCGGTCTAATTCAATGTCTATTTTTTTCCTGAACATAAGGCGAAGTGGGGTAATTTCGCTGTTTTATCGGACGGGCGTCCCCTGTATCAATAAAATGAGATAAAACTATCGTTTTGCCAATGTGAACTGTCGATGGCACAATATCCGATACTTGAAAACAAGAAATCGCAGATTTCAACTCGTCACTTTGCTTCATCGACAAAATGTGTTGTGATTCCGCGATTTTGGCTGATAAACCTATATCGGATATTTGATTAATAACAAGTTTAATATTGGAACGGTTCCAGAAATCAATTCTTAAAATCAGAGTTGAAGTGATTGAGGGAACAATTAATGTTGGGATTACGCAAGTTTTATCGTTGTAATTATAGGGGATATTTACATAGCGCCTAGTCCGATGATTGGTACAATCAGCAGTCGCAACATTAGAATCTACATCATATATTTTTAGACGTAGAGAATCAATAATTTTAACGCCACCCATCCCAAGAATGGTACAGCTTGCACCTGAATCAAGAAGTCCAGATACTGAGACATCAAAAATTTTTACTTCAATCATAGGTCGACCATCTAAAGAGTAATTTATTATGGAATTTAAGCTATTCGCAAAGTAATTAAAGTTTAGTTTAGTATTAGGTTGATTTTCAATAGGAGTCTGTTTGCCATTGAAATTAAATCGACTTCTGGATCTAATTTCTAACCGCAGTTTTCCGAACTATTTCGATTACATTTGCGACACCTATAGGTCACAAATCCTACAGTTCCACATTTGTAACAAAATATTAATGTTTTAGGCTAAGTGCAGACGTGAAAAGTATGACCTAATTTTTTACAGTTCCAACATTTTGCAGATTGAGTCCCGGTCTTAGTATCTAACTCTATTTTCTTGCATACATTATCGGTACTTTCTAGAACACAACTGCTCTCACTTTCCAAATTTTCCAACTCAGGATTCAATTCAATGTCACATTTAAACAATCTCTCTTTAGGGTTAAATTTTTTCTGATTTGGATTTGGAAATTTTTCCCTTTTAGAATCCGTTACTTGCCACTTGGAATAAGTAGAACCCAAAGAACTTGGAATAGACCCTTTTCGTTTACTGAGATTAAACCGCAAATCTTCAATACGTTTACAATATTCGGACAATTGTTGAATCGACACAATTTGCGTATAGGCAGTTTTTCCAAATAGAATGGTTAAAGATTTCTAATTAATGTTTTTAACTTATCTCTTTCTCTGACTGGGTCCAGAAGATTTTGGTACTTTAACTACATGTGAGCTAAATATATTTGAAAAGGTTCATTTGGACCCTGTATATGACTATCAATTTCTTTAGATAACCAATGGTCATGATCATGAGGCAAGAATTGGTCGCGAAGCGCACCAACTAGGTAGTTCTGTCCATGATCGAAATTTAGTCCGAAATGCACGATACCATATTTTCGCCGAACCATCAAATTAATGAAAAGCCGATTTAAACAAATCATCACTGGATGCTCGCTCACTTGTAGCATACTCATGAACCAAGGATAGGAAATCATTCAAACTATCTCCGTCACCGCGAAATTTTACATTCCATTTGTGAATTGGGAGTGTGGCTTTCCGATATTTATTATCTCCAAAGCTGTTAAGCGTTGATGAACGAGCTCGAGGCAAGTTCAACCGTGCATCACTGGCTTGGGTTTCGCTTTCATCACCAGAGACAGATACTTTGTCTGAATTCTCTGTTTGCGACACCCGGGTCTGTGCTCTTCGTCTGTTACCGGGCATCTTACGCTGATTTGACGACTGGAGGTTTTCAGTATTATCAGACTTATCCAGAGATCCTTTGCTCCTAACTTTAGACATATTACGAGCAAGGCTCAAAACTTCTTCTAATCTTTGCTGCAAATTATCATAATCTGGATTTGGTTCTTTAACATTACCATCACTACTTGAATCTTCTTTAGCCGAATCTACTATACTTGGATTTATGAAAAGTCTTATGGAAACAATCATATGATTAACTCTTGCTTTAAATTCAGAAATTTAGGGTAATGCATTATTGAATCTTTCTAAACGCAGGAGCAAGTGAAGGAATTTACAGTTAAATTTCTTACCTTGAGAATTTCGCACGGCTATCGATACTGCTGTTAAATATCGATATTTAATCACACACTTGTTAAACTCTTCAGTCTGATCAAAATTGCATGTACTAGGAACGTGATAATTTCCCTTTGTTTCCTCACGCAGTCTTCCTCTCAAAGTTCTTCTGGCATTTTCTACAACATCGTCAAAAGATATTCCCCTTACTGATAACTCATACGTAATTTCGTCCTCACTTAAAAACGCAGCATTCATGATTTTAAAATTCTAAATAAGAGCAAAAAAAAATTTAATTTGTTACTACAGTAAATTTTTATCTGTATACATTTTTCTGGAAACAAAAAAACCAAACACAGAAATATATGTTAATCAACTATAAGAAAATTCGTCTTAATTCACAGCAAAAAAATATTTAATAATAAGAAAATCATAACAAAATAATAATAACCAAACCAAAAAAAAAAAAAAACCCCAGGAACACGTTAATTTTCGAGCATCGGGCCCCAAGTTGGGCGCCAAATTATGTAACGCGTGCTTAAAACTTTTAAAAGAAAATAATAAAATAAAACCCAAACAACCGAAAAAGAACTTATGAAAAAAATTTGTATTCGATTTCGTTATAAACCGTATAAAAAAAAATTTTTTTTTAATAATCTATAAAGTTTAATTATTTTAAATATTATAAAACTTAAAAAAAAAGAAGGAAAATTAAAACAAAATTTATATAAACCAAAATAAATCACTTAACAACTAAAAAAAAATGTATATAGTTTAAATTCCGCAGATGGTGTAATATTCCATTCCCAGTGGTAACCTGAATTTGATTATCTAACCAAAATTTGAAAAAAGAAAAAAAAATATTAATTAAACAATAAAAACCAAAAAAAAAAATAAATTAAACCAAAATTGTTTTATAACAAAATCTATAGATTTACTTCAAAACTTTAACCAAAAATTCGCTCAATCATTCGGGTAAAAAAAAAATAATGTTAGTTGGGCGCCATCTTCCAAATAGAAGAACCCGACACGCGTTCACCTTGTTTGGCTATCTCAAAGAGCAATCAAAACTAAGAGTTGGTTGAATGTTGATTGCGCCAATCTGTAGATAAAATTTTCTCAACAAAAAAATTAAATTTTCCAAATAGCGAAAAACTTTAAATTAAAGAAATAGCAAAAAAACATAATATACAGTAAACTAAAAAAAAAACTTCGTTATATAAATTAAAAACAAAACTACTCTCCCCAAAGATCCATACACGCAGCTATTGATCCTCAAGAATAAGAATAAAAAAAAAACGTGTAAATTTGGAAAGGACTTTCTTACCCGAAACCAACACCTAGTATTTCGTACACAACTCCACGTGTTCCACGGTCAGTTCCAATCAAAATTTTTGCAGCACGAGGTCGCAGCGATACAGTTGTATTTTCCTCACGGCAATTTACCGGTCTATTTGCAGATTGAGATGCAGCAATCTACCGTAAAACTTATCAGCAAAAAAAAAATGTGCTCTCAAATCACTCAAAAATTAGTCTTTTTTTTTAAAAAAAATTAAGTAAAATATTTAGATAACACAAAAATTGTTCACTTGGCAAAATCACTGAAAGACAATTTACTTAAAACCATGAGGCTTCGTAGCCATGTTTGGTATTACTCATCCATATATTGTAGGAAATGTTTGTGTCACACAACAAAAAAAAATTATAATTTATTTAAAAATAAAATGTTTAGAACTTTAAACTTATTAAATTACCTCTTTTTCTATATGTATATCCATAGAAACAGCAAACGATTGTCCATTAAAAAAAAAAATGTAACAAGTAAATTTATTAATTTACTCTAAACAAAAATATAAAATTGTTCGTCAACAATTATATTTTCTTTTTTCCAGCTTGTCCACAATCTCGAGATGTGTTCTTCTCAGCTCCAGACGTCCAAAAAAAAAAAAATAACTTTTCGCAAAATGAAATTCAAGTCCACACATCATAACGACTCTCCTCTCTTCATAGATGTACCATTCCTCTATTTCCATCAATCTCATCATTTTGCCATTCCAAATACATTTTAGTTTACAATACATGGTCATGATCTCGAGTTACAATTGGTAAGGTAATATGTAATGGTAATGGGGAAATATTCATTCTGTTTCCCAAAAGATCAACCACGTATATACATAACGATTGAGGAGAGAGAGATTGCCAAAACAAATTTACACAATTGCAATTATACTCAACGAATGAAAAATAAACGTTATGTACTTGGAAATTTATTTTTAATCTAAGTAAATCAGGGCATTAGAACCCATAGCAAAATCAAAAATAAAATAAGATGCATCAAAATTCCAAATTACTACAAAATTTACTTAACATTTGTATAGGCGACGCGCGGGCTACACTTTACATACGATCTTACTAACGCCAGTTTCCGACCCTGAACACGGAACGCCAAAAACGCGATTTAATGAAAGCCACAGCAGGAGAAAGAATATAGTAGAAAGAACGGTAGGCCTATTGAAAGCTCGATTCCGTTGTTTACTCAGCGCCAGGCAATTACACTAAACTCATAAAAAAGCAACAAAAATTACAAATGTATGTGTTGCTCTACACAATATATGTATCAAATACCGGGTAGAAGAACAAGATAATGGGATTCCTGAGAATAAGGTGATCAATTTGAATGAAAATGAAGTTGAATATGACGCTGAAATAGAGGATGGAACAAATGAGGCCATTACCATTAGAAACAAAATAGTTTGTTCATTTCGATAAATTTATTTTATATAATTAAAAAATAATAATAAATTGACCGTTACCACAAATCACATTTCAAGTTTGAAATTAAATTACTGTATTGTTTGCTGAATTTCTACTTTCTCAGCAACTCCAAAATTTGCACTTTTAAACTTTCAGTTTCTTAGCTCTGTAAGCTTTCTTCTGTTTGAGTTCTGCTTTATAGAGCTCCAGTTTTTCCTTTTTTATCCGGGTTGTTTCCCTTTGCAGTTTCTTTTTTCTTTTTGTTTTTTTAGCAGTTAAAATCGTCAAATCAATGGTGGCATTTGTAGATTTTTTCTTTTTTTGTTGACTGTGACTACAAGAAGTCTCCACATTTCGTATCGCTTCATCATTTTGTAACTCCCCGTTCCCCCTTGCCAGTTCTATTTCCATTGTTCTATTTTCGTTAAATCCCAAGTCAGTGCCAGGCAGATTTGTCATTGTATTAAAATTCAACTAATCTATGACGGATTCTTCCACCGCTGAGAAGCTGACAGTTTTGTTGGGCCCACCACCCGTTGCGTTTAATTCGGCTTTATTTCGAATCAATTTTTGTTGAATTTAATAAAAATGTATAACATTAATCCGTTATCCACCCAATTGTATCAGATGTTGATTGCCCTAAACTGTTTAATTCTTCTTTAAAATATTGCTATCTATTTTGTACATTCTCTTTAAAATCAGTCCCAGAATTGTATGCCTAAAATATACAAGTTTGTTTAAATAGCTTACTTTTGTCATATATCATATTATAAATAGATATATTAATTAATAAATATTAAATTTATCACCAAACTTACATTTTCAAATATAAATTCGTCAATAGTCGTCAACAAAAATGACATCGACTGAAAAATGACATGTCGATCGACAGATGGCGATTAATATCGACATTCACAATCAAAATTTTGTGAAATTATGAGATATCGATGTCGATACGACATTCACAATAAGCGTCATTAATATTTTGAAATTTAATTTTTATACTGCTAAAATGGTCGTAGTTAGGAATTTATGAAGTTTCAGTTTTTCACGCTCTTGATAAAAAAGTTTGCAGGAAAAATCTAAAGTGCAAGGTGTTCGATACTGACATATTAAAGGTGTTAATAAAGGACCTGATTTTAAGTAAAAAAATACAACTACGGCTTTTCGAATTTCGGCTATGCTTTCACGTGTTTGCCTCACTCGACAGTAGCGCTATAATTTATTTAATAAATTGTTTTTATTGTTTTATTTGAATTCTCTATTTACCAGAATTTATTATATATTTTAATTTATATGATTTTAATATGTTCCGAAGATTGTAACAGAATTTAATTAAGTTTCGGACTGATAAGCTTATGATTATGAAAAAATTCAATCTTTTCATCAGGCCGCGGCGACTGGACTGATTGTGCCACAATTTACATTCTATATATACAAAACGTACTGTTTACGTTGTATTAGCGAATTATATTAATACAGCTAAACTCTTTTGCAGTTTTTAATCGTCACGATATTAACACAGGCACAATCGGTCCTTAGACTATTTTAAATGTGTATACTAACACACTTCTACGTGTTAATTTGTAAAACAATTGTTTATTTCAATTTTAGTCTTTAGACAAGTTTTTTCTACATTTTCCAGAAATTATTAAATACAAAAAAACAGTTTTGAAAGTGTGGCTGGCCTGCGAAAGGTGTTTCCGAATTTTTGGTTTTTACTTCGTTATAACCCATTGAAAAGCATATTTCCTTTACGAATTAACAACAACAATTTAGTAAGATAAATCCCCGCAAGAATAACATTGACCAACAAAAATTGGGTTTCTTTAAAGATTTTTAATTATGATACCTGCCACCAGATGCCATAATCCATAATAAAAGCGTATTTTGTTGACCAAAATTTACTCCGAATTATTTTGGTTTTTTGATTTGTCCAAGAAAATAGATAATTTGATTAATTGACAAAAGCCAACATTTCGAAATAAAATATAAATTTAATATGTATTATGGCATCTGGAGGTAAGTATCATAACCAAGAATTAGAATTTTTATAAAAAAATCAATTTTTTTTTTGGGGTTAGTCTTATTCTTGGGGGGATTTATATTTTGCAATTGTTATTGTAAATTTGTTAATTAAATTAAATTGGCTATTTTCTTGGGGTAACAATAAACCCAAAATAATTCTAATTAAATTCAGTAAACGGTAAAGAAGGCAAGATGTATTTGCATGGAAAATCAAAAGGACCTAAAAATAATCTAAGGCTTGAAAGTTTACCTATTACGTTAACAAACGAGATATTTTTCACATGCAATGGAAGAAAACTCAATGATAACTATCTTTTATGTTGTTTTATGGTGTTACATCAAAGCGTCTGGAGCCACAACTACAGATTTACTGCTAAGAAATTAACAGTAACGTAAGAAAACCATTATATAGTATTAAGACAGAAATTGCATCGAAATATTATATAATGTTGAAGTAACAAAATAAGGGTTGGCCTGGCCTTTAAAAACGACTACTTCTGTTGTTATGAACTATCCTATTAGAATCATTGACATTATTTAGAGACATTTTGAAAACCGAATTTTAAATAATTTATTAGGAAGATTCCTTTTCATAGATACATTTTTCGTTCTTATATAGCTTTTCATTTGACAAATATTGATTTTGAAATTAAATTTCATGCTAAACAAATATTAAAATCATATAATAGCTGCATTTTGTGACGTTTGATCTGTTCCGGGTCAAGTTACGTTTCATAAAACAAAAAAGAAATGCAAATTTGAAAAATTTTATTAACAATTTGATCCAAATTTTTGTTATTACTTTCAACGTAATAATATTTGATCGGATCCACCGACAGTGGCCACAGTGGCCTGAAAGGATTGCCTTCCTTGTGTACTTTATGAGGACCGTTCATCCAAGGAGTCGTATCATTGTATTTACTTAAGTTCTGAGCCACATACTTTATATACTGTTAAAGTTAGCCGAAAGTTGCCAGCCGAAAATGGAAAGTCGATAATGCAGATTGTGTTAGTCCAGCCGAAAGTAAAAAAAAATGGTAATGCAGATTGTCTAATCCCAGCCGAAAATTTCCAGCCAAAAGTAAAAAGGCGATATTGCAGATTATGATATAACATTCAAGCCGAAAATAAAAAATTTAGTAGTTATCAGCCGAAAGTAAACAGGATACATAGAAATCTATAAATATAAATTTTTGTAAATAAATTTACGTGTAAAACTTTGCTTCGTAGAAAATACCGAAAAATCAGAAGAATATACAAAATTGGAATAAAATCAGCCTCTAGAGTATATATCTAAAGCTAAATCGTTTTTATGTGATTTGTCAATAGCTGTCGAATTAATAACTTCTGTTCAAGTTTCCCGTGGGAAACGTTGGAAAATTCGATTTTCAAAAAATTATTAGAAAATTTGAATAAAATCATCCTCTAGAGTGTTATGTCTGGAGATAGATTGCATTAATGTGATTACTTAATAGCTATTGCAGGAAAAAAATTCATTTCAACTTTCCCATGGGAAATCTCGGAAAATTCGATTTTCCAAAAATTATTAGAAAATTTGTATAAAATCAGCCTTTAAAGTGTTATGTCTGGAGATGAATTGCATTGATGTAATTTACCAATAGCTATCGCAGGAAAAAAATTCAGTTCAAGTTTCCCGTGGGAAATCTCGGAAAATTCAAAAAAGTTTCCAGCCGAAAGTAAGAAATGGATGAACAAAATCAGCCTCTATAGTGTTATGTCTGGAGATGGATTGGATTGATGTGACTTGTCAATAACTATCGCAGGAAAAAAATTCAGTTCATGTTTCCCGTGGGAAATCTCGGAAAATTCGATTTTCCAAAAATTATTAGAAAATTTGTATAAAATCAGCCTATAGAGTGTTATGTCTGAAGATGGATTCAATTGATGTGATTACTCAATAGCTATCGCAGGAAAAAAATTCAGTTCAAGTTTCCTGTGGAAAATCTCGGAAAATTCGATTTTCCAAAAATTATTAGAAACTTTGTATAAAATCAGCCTTTAAAGTGTTATGTTTGGAGATGAATTGCATTGATGTAGTTTATAAATAGATATCGCAGGAAACAAAATCAGTTCAAGTTTCCCGTGGGGAATCTCGGAAAATTAAAAAAAAATTCCAGTTGAAAGTAAGAAATGGATGAATAAAATCAGCCTCTACAGTGTTATGTCTGGAGATGGATTGGATTGATGTGACTTGTCAATATCTATCGCAGGAAAAAAATTCAGTTCATGTTTCCCGTGGGAAATCTCGGAAAATTCGATTTTCCAAAAACTATTAGAAAATTTGTATAAAATCAGCCTATACAGTGTTATGTCTGAAGATGGATTCAATTGATGTGATTACTCAATAGCTATCGCAAGAAAAAAATTCAGTTCAAGTTTCCTGTGGAAAATCTCGGAAAATTCGATTTTCCAAAAATTATTAGAAAATTTGTATAAAATCAGCCTTTAAAGTGTTATGTTTGGAGATGAATTGCAATGATGTAGTTTATCAATAGGTATCGCAGGAAACAAAATCAGTTCAAGTTTCCCGTGGGAAATCTCGGAAAATTCAAAAAAGTTTCCAGCCGAAAGTAAGAAATGGATGAACAAAATCAGCCTTAATAGTGTTATGTCTGGAGATGGATTGGATTGATGTGACTTGTCAATATTTATCGCAGGAAAAAAATTCAGTTCATATTTCCCGTGGGAAATCTCGGAAAATTCGATTTTCCAAAAATTATTAGAAAATTTGTATAAAATCAGCCTCTCTAGAGTGTTATGTCTGGAGATGGATTCAATTGATGTTATTACTCAATAGCTATTGCAGGGAAAATATTCAGTTCAAGTTTCCCGTAGGAAATCTCGGAAAATTTGATTTGCCAAAAATTATTAGAAAATTTGTGTAAAATCAGCCTTTAGATTGTTATGTCTGGAGATGGATTCAATTAATGTGATTACTCAAAAGCTATTGCAGGAAAAAAAATTCAGTTCAAGTTTTCCGTGGGAAATCTCTACGGATTTGGAACCCGTTGATGTATTATCTACAATTTTACTTGATATGTTTATCGTCTTTTGGAAAATAATCTAGATATTGTAGCACATGGGTGGCACATTTATTGTAAGTGAAGCCATAGACCGCGTTGTATTTCCACTAATTTCATAAGTGTATAGTCTAAGTTTGATAGTTCAGGTGGTCATTAGCAATTTCGAAATAAAATTTAGCTATGAACCAGAATCCAAAAATAATCTAAATGCGACAGTTTCCTTATAACCGGTACTTACAAAAACATGAACCTAAAGGCAGCATACATCTTGAACAGGAAATTTACTTAATACATGTGATGGTTTTAAGCACGAATTGGATCCAGAACTACTTTTTCCGGTTATCCACTGATAGGTTAGGTTAGGTTTGGGTGGTGGTCCACTAGGACCAGGCCTAGACAGAAAAATGGTCCGTAGCCATACAACAATAATTATTTCCTCTAACTCATTGGAACCGTTTTGAGCTGTTAACAAAGCGCTGGATACTCGTGACGTTCATACTACAGAGGTCTGTCAGGTCTTAAAAGAGGAATGCCCCTAAGTACTGCTTCTTCTTCCTGTTTGTCCTCGCAACTACGACAGTGGTCATGTGAGAAGACACCAAGTCTACTCGCATGCCTCCCTATGAGACAGTGCCCCGTAATCATTCCAACAACCACACTGATTTGACTTTGCTAAAGTGAGATCAGCTCTTTGGATCTCGCCAAGTCCAACTTTTGCCAGACCTGCCGAGTTATTACGCAAGAAGTGATCCTTGACCATCTGTCATTTGTCAGCAGTTTGCATACCGCAAGAGGCATTTCAATATCCTTTCTGCTTTCTGAGTACTTATGAAATGTCCTGGCACCTATAAAATGTAGATATTGAACTGATCTGCCATCTCGTTAAGAGATGATTGACAGTTCAGGACTACTTTCGACGTGAGGAGGTGTGATTGAAGCGCTTTAATGGCAGCCGCTGATAATGCATGGAACTTTTGACACCGAATATTTGAACAGCAGGAGGGTCTGCTTGCAATTTATGCAGAATAAACGGTAAGCATATAACGATGATGGTAACATATCGAAATACAGTACCAGATCGTAAACCAAATGCTCTGCCTTGCGAAGTGTTTTACGTATGCCCAGTACCAGGAGCATATATTTTGCTTTGCTTATTTTGGCGCACCAACAACAAATTTAATTCCTTCTAAAAATTTCGGCTTGAAAATCTAAATTTTCAAAACCTTCGTTCAGTAATTGTGTTATGGAGAAATTCGAATTTCGTAATAGTTTTTAATTTAGGACACGATAAAACTAGGCCATTTTTACCTGTCCCGAAAATATTTCCAACTTGAGTTCTCGAAGCTCTGAAATTAAACCCACGTATGCAGCTATTCGTATATCTGCTCTTTCTTTCTTAACATCTTTGAATTCCTGAAGCTTTTCGTTTAACGCTGGCCTAAGCTTATACAAATAATTATCTTGCATGAAAATAAAGCCCGGATACCAGCTTCTGGATTCTGCGTTCTGTTTAGTTTATAACTTATTATTAATTTTTTAGCTTTTGACTCGTGTGTTGGTTTTTATTCCAAAACTTTAAACTTGGAATTCCGCAATATGTCTAAGTTTTTAAATTTTACAAATTTCTGCTTTAAATAATTTTTGAAAGTTACGTGCTGTAATTCAATAAGTCAAAATTTATATTTTTCAGGTTCTCTATACAAATTTGACGAATTGGCTATATACATATGTACTTATATACTGAAGCACAAATTTTTAAAAAACAAGTGACAAGTGACAGTGAAATGCACGAAAAAAAAATCCAAAGTTTATCGAAAATCAATGATTTTTGTTGTGCATATTACATACAGCATATGGATGCATTAAATTTGATAAAAGTTTAAAAAGCTCACTAAAAATGTCGCTATGTTTTACTATTATGTGTAATACATACATACATAACTGTAATACTTTACTACAAATAAAAAAATTACATAAAAAAATAATAAAAATGGAAAAATTGGAAAACGACTAAAGTTTTTTGATATAATAAAACATATTTTATATTGGCTAAATTTCCATAAAAACGAGTATTGACAAAAAATCCAAGATATAAAAGAACACACACACACACAAACAAAAAGAAAACTTATTGAAGTAAATTGCAATATAAATAGTTTATTGTAACACAAAAATAAAAAATAAAAATTCAATAAAATTTTTATTTTTTTCTACTTACTCTTGTAGTATACTCGTAGTAGGAACTTACTATAAAAATTACAAAATTCCACTGAACGAAAAATGAAAATTGAATTTTCTTGAAATAGTAATAATAATAATAATAATAAATTTTATTTTATCTAATCTAAATATTTACCATTTTTTGTTTTATTTTATTTCAGTTGATATTTTCATTATAGTTTCTACGATACATAGTAGCGAAAGCTCTTGGGAAAGTCATTTTATTATTCAACGTTTTTTTCTTTTCTAAAAAATGTTAGATAATTTAATTAAATTAATTTTGTTTTTCAAAACGAAATCGAACGAAATATACTTACTAACAATAATAATCTCTTAAGTCAACGGTAACATATTTTCCTTGCATAGATTTCTCATAATTCGGTAGAGAGATACACATACATTACTTTATGGTTATTGTTATGGTTTTGTTTTGAAAAATTTTGTATGAGTAAAAACGTTAAAACCATTTTTCATGTTAGTCATATCCATGTGTGTTTTACAACGAAACAGTAGGAAGAAAAAATAGTATAGCTACACAGAGAGAAGAAAATGATTTTCGATTATACGATCCGTAACAAAAATATTTGTACAAGATCAATTTTTAATTTATAAGAAGAGTCATTGTTATGAAATTATTAAAAAATTTTCAATTTAATTAGTTGTTTCGGCTAGGGCAGGGTGCTAAGAAAACCGTGCGGGATAAGTTTCTAGGTGATTGTATCAAGAAAAACCGACCAAGTGCATACAAACCATAAGTAACTAAATCACTTTTAAATTAACCGTAATAGTCTTAAATTTAATTGATTTACCATTTGTTTTTAATTTTTACATCTTGTGTAATTATGAAAACAAATTTGCGTGCACGAATAATTTTGTTAAAAACTAATTTAGCTGTAATTTTTCTTAGAATTTAAATATACATTATTATTATTATTTTTTTTTTTGAAATGGAGAGCAGGATAATTAAGTTAAATTAAATTGAATATATTCGAAAACACTATTAATTTTATAACCTGTAAAGTTGTTTATCTTACATTGCTTGCACAAATAATTTTGTTAATGACTGTATAAAAATCAAGGGTCCCATTTGAAACGCGATATTTTGAAACGCGATTTGACAAACCGCGATATTTCAAAATGCTATATTTCAAAATGCGATAAGGCACAAAACGCGCTATAGCTGGTACAAAACGGGAAAATTTAAAACGCGATATTTTAAAACCCTTATCCTAGTTCCATTGTACATGTTAAATTTCATCATAAAGGTTAAGGAAATTTATTTATTTTTTTTATTCTAAATTTTCTTACATAATTATATAATATATTAATTGCAGAGGTCAACTTTTCGTCTTACTTCTTTGTGTTGAAATTTTTTTTGTGTATTACATGTCATCTTTTTATTGTATATTATTTATATTTTAAAGGAAAATTTACAAAAAACCTTATTGGGTACGCTTAATAATTAAATTTATCTACTTACTCTAAATAAATTAGCTAATTTATACAAATGTAATTGTTAATAATGTTAATTGATATAATAATAAATTTATTTAGCGAAGTGCTGAGATCAACGGATTATTCGAAAATTCCAACTTATTTCGAAAATTGTTAGCTAGTTTATCAATAATCTGTTTAATAAATTCTATGTCTGACATTTCATGTAACCTTACAGTACTAAACCAGAATGGTAGACTATGTATCATTTTCAATATCTTATTTTGTGCAACCTGAAGCTTAGAAATGTGTGTTTTAGTGCAATTACCCCATATAGGAGCAGCAAAAGTTAGGATTTGTCTGTATATAGATTTGTATATAATTATTTTGTTTTTTAAAGACAATTTAGACTTCCTTTTAATAAAAAGGATGAATTACATTTTTTAATCGAAGAATAAATATGTTGAGAGAACGTACGATTCTTATCAAGTACTACTCCTAAGTATTTAACCTGGTTATCCCAAGGAATGCTATGCCCATTTAAATCTATATAACGTTGTGGTAAGAAGCAAGATTTCCTTCTTTTAGTGAAAAAAGCAGCTTGTGTTTTGTTAATGTTTAGTTTTACCTTCCATTTTTTAAAGTATGAATTCATGAGATTAATACCAGACTCCAGGTTACTGATGATAGTCCTGGGGCAAAGAGATTCGGTCATAAGAGCTGAATCATCCGCGTACATATATAATGAACAGTTAACTGGGTGCGGTATGTCATGCATAAATATGTTGTAAAGAGTAGGACTTAATACGGCTCCTTGAGGAACACCGGCGGGAACAGGAAGCAAATGTGAAAAAGATTCATTAATGTTTACCTTGAATGATCTATCCGCTAAATATGATTTGGTAACCTTAGTTAAATATAATGGCATTCTAATCTTTTGCATTTTGTATACCAATGCATCATGCCAGAAACTATCAAATGCTTTTTCGATATCAATAAGTACAATTCCAGATGATATTCTTAAGTTATTATTATTTCGAACGTCGTTTATAAGCCGAAACACTTGATGATTGGTTGAATGTTCGCTACGGAAACCGAATTGTTGTGGGGGTAAAATGTTATGGGTAGAAAGGTGATCATTGATTCTGTCCAGAATGGTATTTTCAAATATTTCACTAAAACAATTCAATAAACTAATTGGGCGATAATTTTCAGGTAACGAAATGTCTTTATTTGGTTTTGGAACGGAAACGACAATAGCAGATTTCCAATTCGTAGGAAAATAACTTAATTTAAAACACGCGTTAAAAATATGCGTCAACAGTATGACTACTTGTTTAGGACACTTTATAACCCTGTTACTAATGCTGTCATTTCCAGGACATTTTTTATTTTTTAATCGTTTAATAATGTTTTTAATTCAACAGGTTTAATAAGACGGATACTAGAATAATTTTCCTCAGAAGATGTAACAGAATTTATTGAAGATTTAACCTCTTCAATGGTACCAAGGTCGAATCATCATCGAACTACGAAATTTGGGCCAGTTTGCCTTACTATAATTGAAATTTAGGTTTGGTTCAGTAGCAGTTTGAATTTCACAGTTGATTTGGGTAACGGCAGCTAAATGATCGGAAGCCAAATCATTGCATACATTAATTGATGCGACAAGCCCAGGATTATTAGTAAGAAGCAAGTCTAAGGTCGAGGGATTTCCTTTTCTAGAGGATGGGTAATATGTATGTGTTGAAGGGTACTCTACAGAAAAATAATTTTTTAATAATTCATCTTACAGTGTGTTACCAGTTTGGTTAGCTTTAAGGCATCCCCAAAATCGGTGCCTAGCATTAAAATCATTACAAATGAAAAAACAGGGGTCTGCTATACGAGTTAATAGCCTAATATCATTCCTAAGATGTACTAGGGTGGTTGGGTTTATTTTTTGCCTCGAAAAATAGCAGCTAGCAATTGTGAATGAGTTTCCGTTACACAAGACACTAATCCCTATAGCTTCGATTACTTTAGTATTAAATATAGGAAGTAATGTATGTTTAATATTTTTTTTAATAATGATACATACCCCACCACCAAGTTTATCCAATCTGTCGAGTCTATAGCATTTGAAGTTGGAATTTTTTAAAATAAGATCCGTGGATTTCAGCTATGTTTCACTAATTGATATAATATCGATATTATTAGTAGTTAAGAAATTGAATGTCTCTACAATTTTATTTTTGAACCCTCTGGCATTCCAGTGACATAATTTTAAATTATTTTGACTGGTCATTACAATATCTAAAAGAAAATTCAAATATTAGTTGCATTTGTTCAATGGTAGTTTTACACTGCATTATTCTTGGCAGTAATTCACCAACGAATTCTATAATCTTATTCGGGGAAAACAGATTATTGGTATTTGGCTTTATATTGGGTTTTTCCCAAGATGTACTGCTATTATCGTTCACCGAAGAACCATTTCCAAATAAAGTGTTAAAGTTTACTTTAGGTGGCCGCAATCCGGGCAATTGAACATTATCAAATAACGGGGGGCACGTTGCTCGTCTATTGATTGACGTTTCATTTTGACGAGTTTTGCTAACAATCTCGTTATATTTTATCTTCTTAGGGCACATAGGGTGGTTAGCTGAGTGAGGTCCTTCGCAGTTGGCACATTTATATTTCGTTTCACGAACCGGTAGTTCCAATTTAGTAACAGGACAATCGATGGTTTTATGAGCTGCACCACACATCATACATTTAGTACCCATGTGACAGTTTGAGGTACCGTGTCCATACGTTTGGGAATTACGGCATTGTGTTGGTCCGTATCTGCGTGGGAGCTGTCTTTCCCACGATACAATAATGTTATAAATGGATCTTATCTTCCTTAACTCACCCAGTTTAACATCTTTTTTGTAGTAAAACAGATAAATTTGACTATTAATTTCTTTTCCTTCAGTAGACTGTTTTAATTTCTTTATGTTATTTGGTTTGGGAATTTTTTCTTCATTTAAGATGTTGTTTAGCTCACCAAGCTCAAAATCAGGTAAACCCTTAAGAATTACTTTGAAAGGTTTGTCTTCTGCTTTTGCATAACAAAAAAATGAATATTGCTATTTTCCAGGTATATTTTACAACCAATCGATATAATTTTATAATTCACTTTTTTATTCAATGAAATTGAGTTTATTTTAGGTTGAAGGTCATTCAGACTGGTATTCGCATCTGTTATTGGCGGAATGGTAATTTTTAATGAAGTTTTACATATAATAACCTCGTCTTCGTTATTAACTTCATTTAAATGTTTATCGGGATTTAAACTACTAAACGTATTGGCAGAAGGGACCAATTTCGAATTGCTCCCAAATTTTTTCGGTTTCGGTGTATTATCCATATCCGCACTTTCGGCGCCCCTTTTGGCATTGGGGCGCCTTGTAACGTTAATTATACCGTAGAAAACTATATTATTGACACTTCACACTTTATATGTAACTATTATATTTTTTATTCTTAATTTATTACAATTATATTTAACGTATTTTACACAATAAACTTGACTATGCGTAAATTAAACTGCAATATTATTGATACAAATTATTTATGATACTTATCGAATAAAGAAAATTTTAAATAAGAAATTATGGAAGATTAATAATTTTAAAACATCGCGTTTTGTATCATATTGCATTTTGAAATATCGCGTTTTGAAATATCGCGTTTTGTACAATTTCGCGTTGTGTACCATATCACATTTTAAAATATCGCGTTTTGAAACATTGCGTTTTAAAATATTGCGTTTTGTACCTTATCGCGTTTTGTACCGCATCGCATTTTTAAATATCACATTTTGAAATATCGCGTTTCAGACGGATCCGAGAAATCAGTTAATTGGTTAGCATCTCAATTATAATCCTATTAAGTTTTAAATTATACAAATCTTAAGCTTTGCGTAAGCTTGTAGAATTTAATTCAATTTTTCAATGAAAATCGAAGCGATTATTCATAAAATAAAATCACTTTGCAACGCGACCCTAAATATTTTAGGGTTTTAAAAGTTTAAATATTATTATTATTATTACTGAAGGGCCATGTGGGCGATAAGCCACCTCGCACTGCGACCTAAAAGATCTATTTTGCTGGACCCTGCTTAATTATCTGTTCTGTCAATATTCAGGTTGTTAATGAACTAGATAATACTGCCAGCTGGTACGTGATACATCCTATCTGGGCTTATTGCTCTCCCTCCTAGATGTTTACTACAGCACGTAGTTCCGCTAGAAAGACGGTAGCATTGGAACCCAAGGACTTCGAGAGGGTTGTTCCGCTCTTGTATATTCATACCCTTGCCCCGTGTTCCGTTTGATTTTACTCTTACGAATTGCTGGGAATAGCAAAATGCCTGTAGGTTACCCAGCTTTACTATTGGAAGGCTTAATAAAACTGGAGGGTGCCTGTGGGAGCCATTCATCCATCGGCATATGCTGTTCCACCTTAGATTAGGGTTTTTGTCAAGGTTTTCTCATTTAACGCCGTACTTTAGCCTTTGGCAAATGGCCAAAAATGTTCCAAATGGCCATAGTTACCAGTGGTTGTCACGAGGAGGCAGCACGTAACTTACGAATTTTGGACCGGTTACCCCTCACAGAATTATACCCATCACGGAGCTGCCTAATTCATGATCGGAACAGCTCACGTGATGCGCACCCTACTGGAAGGTTAAAGAGTTGGTAGATTAATCTACTCAACTTTGGTCTCCCTCCCCTCTAATAGACGCCAAACTACCAAAGTTTAAATACAAATTGTTAATATTAAAATTTCAAATTATAAAATATTTAAATAGTTGTTTTTATTGTGAAATTAAAGATCATCAAGTAAATGCTATATATGTTGTTAAATCGAGCGAAGACCCCATTTTATTCCAATACCAAATATCAAGTGCACACGATCGAGATGTTATATAGCTTAAAATTACCAAATTTACTACGTAGAAAGTTATTGCGCCCTTATTTAAGCCGCAGTTTGGTACATAAAGGTGGTCATTCGAGCCGGATTGGAAATTCAATCTATAGGAATTACGGCAAAACTCAGTTACGGAAACATGCCGATAAACCGCAAGTATCGAACATAACTTCACTAAAGAACAGACGAGCAACTGTCAAAGGGAGCATGACGGAGCTAATAAATTTTCTGAACCAAGTAAGCAGCTAACAAACGTAGAACGATACCGCACCGAATTCATTTAGTTTGAGAACAAAATAGTCACGCTAAAAAATGAGGAGGAATAGAGAAATTAGAACGAAAATTGAGCCAATCATATGATTGAATGGCACAATTCTCGAAACCTTAGCGACATACTTATACGTGAATGTGAAACTGCTAAAATTATCGATTCCGTCATAGGTAATAACACAGAATGTCAACCATTTCATGACCTGTTAGGCTAACACACAGAGATATTTAAGGGAGTGGCTGCAGCACTGTTGAAGCATTTTAGGATCAAATTATATAGAAACACTTCAAAAAATACGAGAAAGACATGACAGGAAAAGGCATATTATCTACCGATTTATAAAAAAATTCATAAATCAATCAGCATTGATAGAAGTAAATGCTGCACACATAAAGACACGGCTAGATAAATCCGATGAAATCTTTCGCGAACTGAAGGCTTTAGGCGAAGACGGCGATGCACATGATCACTGGTTGATCCATATCATAATTAGTAAATTAGATAGTAATACCAACAGTGGGCTCAAGATTCATCAGCGTATGATCTTCCAAATATTATCAAACAATTTTTGATTTCCTCACTCAAAGAATTGATACACTCATATCACTAAAATGCTTAACCTATAAATACAAGTTGCGAACCGGTAATTAAATTGGAATCAGCAAAAACCAAGGTCGTACCAATTAAACAACTATGATTTCCAAAACTGGAAATCTGTGGTTCGGTACTATACAAAGTTATCTATTAATGTTAAATAGCTTTGAAAAGTGAGATCATTGAGATATTTGCATGGACCGACTCAAGTATTGGGTTGACTAAATTCAAATCAAAAGAAATGGAATACTTTCGTCGGTTATAGGACTGGTGGGATTCTTACTAAGTTCAACTGATCACAATGGGGCATGTAGCCAATTGTGCCTAAATGGGACTCGAACCTGAATAATTGTAGCACTTTGAACTGTGGTGGAATGGACGAAGATGGGTAATAAATGACGAGGCTTCGCCTGAAAACCTATATCTACAATCAAATACCGTAGAAGAGCTACATATTAAGTCGCTTAACGTACCAATCTCAACAATAAACATAATCGATAATTTAGCTAAAATCATATCCAGTTTCATCAAATCAGTACGAATTTTGGCCTACGCCTAATCGATACCTAAGCCTAAAGCTAAATCAAAGTCTAAAGGACTCTCCTTCACCGTACCTCAGCGGCATGCACAATACAAGCACCCTAAAACAGAAATTCAGCTAATTAGTTGCAAAAAGAAAATACCTATATCAAGTCGAATCATTTATTAGAAATGTTTTCTTGATAAAGCGGGAATACTACGGATTAGTGGAAGAATTAAAAATGCGGCCATAACATACGACGCAAATCATCCAATAATACTAACGGCATATGACGAATTAACAAAATCAATATTACGAGAAGACCACTTGCGGCATCTACGTGCTGGACCTGGGGGAATACTCTGAAGAAGAAACCTCATTCCAAAGGACAGCTTCGTCAAGTGCTTTTAAAGTGAGATAACCCTGACTCAAGTGATTGGACAGCTATCTAATCCAAGGGTAGAATTGTTTAGGCCGTTTTACAAGGTCGTTGTTAATTACGCTTGTCCCTTATAAGAAAACCATAATAACATTTTAAATTTTTATTGGTAGATCAAATTTTTACCAAACTAACATTTTGGCGGGCTGTAGGAGGCGGCCATCGAAAGCATCAAATATTACCTGAAAGGAGTAACAAATGGAAAAATGTTAATTCTAGAAGAGTAGTCAACACTTATCGTTGAGATTGAGGCTATGCTAAACCTGCGAACTCTTTGTACGTTGGCGGAAGATGGCATCGATTTTCTAATACCGTCACATTTTTTAATTGGGCGACTCTTAACACAGCTTCTGATCGGATAATTTGGTACCACAATCAAAGTTAAATTATCGATCATGCGGTGCGATAACTTCGGTTTGGTTCCAGTTAAGCTCTAATAAAATTATGGGTATTACTCACTGAATCAATAACAAGAACTTTGGTTCAAAAACGTTATAAAATTTATTTATTATTAAATTGGTCTTGTTCACAAAATGGTTGGTAAAAGAGTGATGATAAGCAAAAAATTGAACAGCGCACGAAAGGCAAGTATAATGCACTAATTTATACTATAAAAATGTTTACGTGTTTGAGCACAATATGTACTATAAATGTATACTTAAATTTGTAATTACTGTGCGCATCCAAATCTATTCATAAATACCGAAAGTTTAACGATCACTGAACTTGTTCGACGGTCATCAGATATAAACAAATTGTCAAAACGGTTAGTAATAACAATAATAATTAAATTAAGATTACTAATTTGAACTATGTTTAGGCTATAATAACGTACAACAATGGTTCCAATTTATGTTTAAGGTGAAGTGAATATACAGATAAGTTAATTGACAAATTGTCCTTTGAGTTTAAAACTAATAAGTTTCTTATTTATTTTCAGTTAGAAAATTATTCTACTGATCAACGTCAACCGATCCGATTAGACCATTTGATGTACATTATTAACACGTAAGTAAATATTCAATTTGTCTTTTAATTAAACTATATAATATTCTTGTTTTGTATTGTTTAAGGTAATTTCAGCTTTGGTCATTAACATCCCGGCCGCCTTGAATCGAATGATTCAATTTATTGGTAACAAACATAACTTTTGAATAGGTCGTTTAATTAGACCCATAACTGTTTGCAGTGTAACCACGCTCATTTTATTGTCAGAACCTGGATGTAGTTGTACGACTCTACCCAAAAGCCATTTGGAAGGTGTGTAACAAATCTAATCGGCATGGACGTGTTGTGAGTGAAACTCAAGTTCAATTACATGCCATTCGTTACTGAATAAATTAATCACTTACATAGAGCTTCGACGTGGTCATATTCTGCCGGCTAAGACTCAGGGATAGGGGTGGGTGTTGTCGAAGATATGTAAATGCATTGCTAAGACCACTTTTCTGATTAAATTCTACTGGAAAGGAAAACGGAATACAAGCAGGACATACATACTTACTTCAAATACTCATGTCTCATCCCCACCAATTGTCACTTAATTCATCTGAAATTCAACAATTGCGAAACAAATCGGACCACTAGCTGTAGTGTAATTAACAAAAAAAAATGAAAAAAACACAACGCGAAACATTCATGTAGTGACAACTCAAATAATATTTCAATCAAAATATACAAATGGAAATATATATAAATGGAAAAATGAAGTTAAACTTAAAGAAAATAAAATATATATATAAGAGGATAGTCTAACCTAAGTATGCGCATAAAAAAAAAACCTGAACCCACTTAAATCTAAAAAAAATTATTGAAACAAAAAAAAAAAAAAAAAAAAAATAGAATTACTTATAGCAAAGTATTAATTACTATTTCTTAATCAAATAATAATAATGATAAGAATAATAATAATAAAACAAAATATAATCAAAATCTTATCTGTTGGGCTGATTGTTGATTGATGATGTGATGTTGACTGGTGATTTCGTCGACCGTAACCCTGTACCAATATATTGGTAATTTTATTTATTTATTGTTTTAACTTGTTGTTGTTATCACACCATAATTTGAATTATTATAAGTAGTCGAATTAATTTTAGTTTTTCACTGTACTTAATTATTATTAACTGTTAGTTTATGTTTTGTAGTTTTAATTAAATTAACTTATTTTGTAGGTAGTGATGTCTATTCACTTCGTAGCACTAATTATTTCACGTGGAATTATTTTTATGATTCTTAAGTAGTTTGTTTTTGTAAATTATTAACTTATTGTTTTATTCATTCAGATATATTTTAAACAGATATTTTTTTTTTTTTTTTTGTTATTTTATGGAGCCACTTTTTCATGACCTTAGAACCGTTTTAATTCACATGTTCTAGATTTGTATAATTTCTGTTTTTAATTTGTAACTTTAATTATTACTTACAATAACTGTCATTTATAGATACACTTTAATTTATTAAATAAAACGAATGTATATTTATCATCATTCTTCAAGTGTCTTTCAAAAATAAAAAGACTTGAGACCATCAAGAACAAGAACCGTTTATCGTACGAAACCGTACTATAGCTTCGGTAAATCACTTCATGAATGTTCTATCTTTTCATGAAAAACTTAACTAAATTAGCATTCAATAAAATTAGTTTTGTAAACTACATTTTATTATCTACGAGTACTAATTAATCTCTAATTAATAACTTTAACTTATTAGTAATCAGCTAATCACTCATCTTTTGGTTCAAAGATTTGTTTGGCTTTTTTCTTTTACTTTTATTTTCACTCAGATAAACTAATTAGATAAATTCAATTCAATTTTCTCGGCAGAACTGACCAAAAAAATTGTGTTATCATTTATAACGTTTTTTCTCGTTTTTTTTTTTTTTTTTTTTTTTTTTTTTCAACCCTCAATTGTAACACAGTGCCAAGAGCCGTCGTTACAAATCGTGGGGACGACCCAAACCCATGAGATTGTCTCAATTAGCCGGGCCAGATTAGAATGTGATAGGAAAACCAAGGAAAATTATTAAGGGCGCAAATCATTTGCATGGTAAATTCCTAATGATTTGTTATATAAATCGCGAAGTTCGAATGCAACGTTACCGATGCATTTATGGATAATGGCCTTTTTAAATTTTGGACACAATTTAGCAGAGACCTTATTAGCAGCATTGCTTTGTACATAATTTTTAACAAAGACTACTTGTCCTACCTGGTAGGAATGCGGACGAGATCTTAGATTATATCGCCTACTATTCTGCTGATATGCCTTTCGTAAATTATTTATCACGTCTTGCTGCACCAAAGTTAATCTTTCCATAACGGTTAACTCAATATCACGATCCTCTAGCGAGTGAAGTTGTCTAAGAATATTATATTGAGACCCGTGATTAATGTAGTTTTGGCCAAATGTAAGAAAATGTGGTGAGAATGAAGTGCTCTCATGTACCACATTTCGAAGAGCGGCACCAACAGAATGTAAATGTTTATCCCAG
The DNA here is from genome assembly GCA_958295665.1 of Tipula vernalis. NCBI lineage: Eukaryota > Metazoa > Arthropoda > Insecta > Diptera > Tipulidae > Tipula > Tipula vernalis. Next base: position 360,206,943 of record OY282559.1, on the reverse strand, counting down.
TCTCGGTGGTTATCATGGGCGTAGGTTCTAATAGCGGATAACACCGATCGATTTACTCGTTCACTAGCGTTGGCTTGTGGATGGTACTTTGGTGTCAATTTATGCTGCACTCCGTTTTTAAACAGAAGGCCTAAAAATTCCTTAGACGTAAATTGTTTAGCATTGTCGCTCACTATAGTCTCTGGAACAGAAAAAACACTAAACAGCCGATTTTGTAAAAATTTGCAGACATTTTTAGAAGTAGCTTCACGCATAGGCTCCAAGAGCACAAATTTCGAAAATTGATCTACAGCTATAAAAACATAACAGTTACCATCTTTCGAACGAGGGTAGGGACCAAGAAAATCGATAAAAATTTTCTGAAATTGCCGTTTAACTTCATAAAAATTTCCCATTGGTGTTCGAGATATAGAGTTGTAAGGTTTGCATTCTTTGCACAAGTCACATCGCATAATAAAATCATAAACGTCTTTGATCATTCCTGGCCAATAATAATAACGTTGTATTATTTCTAATGTTTTCTTAAAACCAAAGTGTGCCGCATTGGGCGTACAATGAGCACGTTCAATGACTTCTAAAACTTTAGATTGAGCAACATATAACTTCCAAATTGGCACATCTGAAAAGGTTTGATATTTCGGCGAATGAGTGGGTTTATAGTAAATTCGATTGCCATCTAATTTCATATTCTTACAGTGTAAAGGGTTATCTATTAAAACTTTAACCAAATCAAGGTATTCTGGATCATCATCAAACTTGTCAGTGACTGTAACATCAAATAACTCACATAAGGTACCATTTTCGTTGGAAAGATCAAAGGTATTTCTCGAAAGAGCATCAGGAACTAAATTTTCACGCCCCTTCTTGTACTTAATTAGAAAATCGAATCCCTGGAGCTTTAAGCTCCAACGTGCAAGACGTCCAGAAAGGTCTTTTTGCTCCATTAACCACTTCAAACTAGCGTGGTCAGTAGTGATCGTGAAAGGTAACCCCTCCACGTATTGACGGAATTTCATGACGCTCAACACCGCCGCCAGACACTCTAATTCCGTAACGCTGTAGTTGCGTTGCGCTCCATTAAGCTTCTTTGAGAAGAAGGCAATTGGACGATCATCGCCATTAGATGATTTTTGATAAATTACACTTCCTACACCAACTTTTGAAGCATCACATTCAATAAAGAAATGCTTATTAAAATCGGGATTGCATAACACTGGTGACGAAGACAAGGCGGATTTTAGTTTGCAAAAGGCTTGCTCTGCTTCATCCGTCCATTTAAATTTTTTATTTTTCCTAAGAAGTCTGGTAATAGGTTCTGCCACTTCGGCGTACTGAGGAATGAATCGTCTATACCAGCCGGTAACACCAAGGAACTGACGTACTTGTTTAGTGGTTTTTGGACGATTATAGTTGGTTATAGCTGACACCTTTTCCGGGTCAACTTTAAGGACTCCATCGGCTACAATGTGCCCTAAATAATTGATCTCTTTTAAGAGGAATTTACTTTTCTCTATGTTAATAGTTAAATTTGCCTCTCTCAGAAAACTGGCCACTAACTTAAGCAACTGGATATGATCTTCAAACGTTTCACTTGTGACTAATAAGTCATCTAAGTATACGAAGATGCGATGCTGCAGCTCGTGGGGTATCACTCGGTGCATTAATCTGCACATAGTCTGAGGCGAGTTGCATAAACCAAACGGCATGACCGTGAATTGATACAACGGTCGCCCAGGCACGGTGAACGCAGTTTTATCGCGCGAACCCTCATCGAGCGGGATTTGCCAGAAGGCGTCTTTCAGGTCCAGACTTGAAATAAATCTAGTATTGTTAAGACGCCCCAGCAATCCATCGATGAGTGGCAGGGGGTATGCATCTTTCACCGTGACCTGGTTTACCTTCCGTGCATCAAGACACAGCCTTACTTTGCCGTTTGGCTTGCGCACTCGAGTGACAGGAGAACACCACGAACTGCAACTCTCTTCTATTACGCCCAAGGATAACATTCGATCGAGTTCAGCGTATATTTCGGCTTGAACGGCGGGTGAAACTGCGTAATGCCGCTGTTTGATGGGTTTAGCGTTACCAACGTCTATCGTATGGGTCGCTAAATGAGTCCGCCCGAGACCTAAAATAACCGATGAAGGAAATTCTCGAATCACCTCATTTAGTGTTTCTTGCTGTTCCTTAGATAAAACGTGTTTCAGGTTCCTAATTTGCGTATCACTTGTCAGTTCGGAAGTTTGTGTTGAATGTATCAAATGATTATTTTGAAAATTGTACGAAGAAAATTCTATTGATGATGAAGGAAATGAAATTGTGATATCGAATAACCGAAAGAAATCAATTCCCAAGTACAATTCTTGGGACAGATTAGGTGCTAAATGTAAAGTTACTACGTTGGTTTTACCAGCAAAAGAGACCGGTATCTTAATGAACCCGAGTATAGATTCCCTTTGACCATTAGCTGTTCTAATTGACGATGGAAATAAGTGAAACTTAATTAACGGATGGTCTATAAACTGTTCGCTACCTTTGCCTAACAATGAAATGTTAGCACCGCTATCTAACAAACCAACATAAGTTTTACCCAAAATTTGTAACTGGGCATAAGGACGACCATCTCCTGGGGAAGAAATTAATGACTCTGTGATATTTCGTTTACACTGTCTACGATGTCTCCAATATTGCTTAGACCGCCCCAATTGTGTTATATGGGAACTCCTCGGAGAGTTTGCTACATTTAAAGTTTGAGTGGACATGTTGGCAAAGTGCGGAGTAAGAGTTAAAATTGACGGTTGTTTAATTCGGGGTCGGTATTGGAGGCTGCTTCCACACGATTGTTGTTCTGGGGGGTTGAAATATTCGTATCTCGCACCCCCGCTCTCCAGTTTCCCGAAGGCGGATTACACCTGAAACACCTATCTTGTCGATAACCTTTCATACCACAACCAGCACAGGTAATCGTGAAGTCTGGACGTCTGTTCTCATTAGAATAACCACTGAATGGTTGGTGATGGGTTAAATGATAATTCTGGCGAACATTGCGGTTAGGAGCGTGGTTTGAGTTAGTCAAAACGGCCACATTAGCCGAACTTTGCTGAGGATCGTTGGACATTGCTTGGGATGTGGATGGTAATGTACTCAAATCGGCTCTTAACGTAGGATCCCCAACCTGTTCTGTATTTTCCAACGAATTGATCACTTTACGTGGTTGACACAATAATTCGGGCACGAAGCCTGTTCTATTCCAGGTATCTTCGTACGCGACGCATTTCCTGAAAAGTTCATCGACGTTACCTATATTGACATCAGTCAATCGGTCTTGCAATCCGGCCCGCATATTTCGCCGAATTATACGAATAATTTCTGATTCAGAGAGAGGTACTTCCAATTGGAGAGTCATCGAAATCAGATCTTGATAGAAATCATGAAAATTTTCTCGAAATTTTTGTCTTCGTGACTCCATTTGTGTTCGAATGTCATCATCCGTGCGCAACCCTCTAAAACATTTCTTTATTTCGGTTTTTAGTCTCTCCCAAGTTATATTAGGATTACGTTCTATAAACGTCCAGTACCATTCATTAGCATTTCCCTTTAAAATATAATGAAGGTCTGCAACTAGTCTTTCGGAATTAACATTTTCAGATCTAGCCAAATGTTCTACTCTCGTTAGAAATCGCTTAACATGAATACCGTTCGGAGAACCATTATAAGTAATGTCCCATTTAGAAAGTGATCTGTGTGATGTTTTATTGTTATTATAGTTAATAGGAAGATCTAACAACGAAGGGAATTGTGGCAGGTTAAGAGAGGGGTTACCAGGACCTAGTTGGTCAACGTCTGAGCCTTGATGTTCATCGGGTTTTAATGGAGAACTGTTATTAACTACTAGTGGTATTGCTTTTGAAGTCGTAGCGGCATTGGTTGAAGCATATTTTGTTGGATTAGTTTCAGAACTATACTGCCTGATGGTATGCTTCACACTGGACGATCCATCTGACTCACTTAGATCGTCTAGCTCAACGTGTTCCTCGACATCATTAGGTTTAATTTGGTCCAGTTCATGAAGACTCTCATTGAGCTGTGCTGGCTGTTTGTCAAGATTGCTGACTATAAATGTAACTAATTGCTTGACTTTATTTAAGGTTTCCGTGACCTGATCGCGGACGGATTTTGAATATTTCAAGCGAACCAATCTTCCTTTTAAATGTAGTAGACGAGAATTAAGCACACGTAACGTGTCCTTATCACCATCTTTAATTGCCCCTTGCAGATCAATATATATAAAGTGTAATTTCAAAGATATTCTTTCCACTTCACGCTTTGGATTTTTCTGTGCGGGCTTATGCGGCCGATTGGGTATTAAAACTGGATGAAGGTTTTCTAAGTCTATTCTTGTTTTTACACATTCCAATTTTTCAGCAAGGCTTGGCGCTTGGACATCACGAATGTTACATTCGAGTTCAAATTCATCCAGCTCCAAATGTTCGAGATTCATTGTTACAGTAAACAATGTAGCTAATAATGATAACACAAAAATATAAAAAAAAAAAAAAAAAAATGTTTTAACTTCCACCAAATAATGAATAAACTGTCGCCAATAATAATAAAAAAAAAAATAAAGAAAAACGTTTTTTAATATGTTATAATATCTGGGGATGAGACATAAGTTACTGGAAGCAATTTGCAGAAGTCTATCCTGCCTGCTAATGAAATTATGTTATGAAATTGAGAAAATGCACCGTTTAAACACGATAATTCTACAACCCAATATTAAATCTGGGTTGGATGTATCAGCGGGATACATGTTTACTCATACACTGGTGTCATGTTGCATTATATTAACCAACATCGCAATCAACACTGCTATTCAGTAGAAGACGATACGAAAATGCAACTTGAACCATCCATCTTACATCTGATCTGACTTGGATAATGCTGACATCAAAATCAATAGTTAAAGACCAGAATCAATGCGTTCGGTCAAATCACATAGTACGATGGATTAGCGAAAATTAACTAAAATATTTTTGATGTACTGAAATGAAAATTTTGGAAAATCACAAAATACTAACAATGGATTCAATTCTAATGAAGATGCCAGTTGCGATTGTGATAAAACAAAATGTGAGATAAATTAAACTAGTACAGCTATACTACGAGTTTGGGCGCCATCTGTAACAAATCTAATCGGCATGGACGTGTTGTGAGTGAAACTCAAGTTCAATTACATGCCATTCGTTACTGAATAAATTAATCACTTACATAGAGCTTCGACGTGGTCATATTCTGCCGGCTAAGACTCAGGGATAGGGGTGGGTGTTGTCGAAGATATGTAAATGCATTGCTAAGACCACTTTTCTGATTAAATTCTACTGGAAAGGAAAACGGAATACAAGCAGGACATACATACTTACTTCAAATACTCATGTCTCATCCCCACCAATTGTCACTTAATTCATCTGAAATTCAACAATTGCGAAACAAATCGGACCACTAGCTGTAGTGTAATTAACAAAAAAAAATGAAAAAAACACAACGCGAAACATTCATGTAGTGACAACTCAAATAATATTTCAATCAAAATATACAAATGGAAATATATATAAATGGAAAAATGAAGTTAAACTTAAAGAAAATAAAATATATATATAAGAGGATAGTCTAACCTAAGTATGCGCATAAAAAAAAAACCTGAACCCACTTAAATCTAAAAAAAATTATTGAAACAAAAAAAAAAAAAAAAAAAAAATAGAATTACTTATAGCAAAGTATTAATTACTATTTCTTAATCAAATAATAATAATGATAAGAATAATAATAATAAAACAAAATATAATCAAAATCTTATCTGTTGGGCTGATTGTTGATTGATGATGTGATGTTGACTGGTGATTTCGTCGACCGTAACCCTGTACCAATATATTGGTAATTTTATTTATTTATTGTTTTAACTTGTTGTTGTTATCACACCATAATTTGAATTATTATAAGTAGTCGAATTAATTTTAGTTTTTCACTGTACTTAATTATTATTAACTGTTAGTTTATGTTTTGTAGTTTTAATTAAATTAACTTATTTTGTAGGTAGTGATGTCTATTCACTTCGTAGCACTAATTATTTCACGTGGAATTATTTTTATGATTCTTAAGTAGTTTGTTTTTGTAAATTATTAACTTATTGTTTTATTCATTCAGATATATTTTAAACAGATATTTTTTTTTTTTTTTTTGTTATTTTATGGAGCCACTTTTTCATGACCTTAGAACCGTTTTAATTCACATGTTCTAGATTTGTATAATTTCTGTTTTTAATTTGTAACTTTAATTATTACTTACAATAACTGTCATTTATAGATACACTTTAATTTATTAAATAAAACGAATGTATATTTATCATCATTCTTCAAGTGTCTTTCAAAAATAAAAAGACTTGAGACCATCAAGAACAAGAACCGTTTATCGTACGAAACCGTACTATAGCTTCGGTAAATCACTTCATGAATGTTCTATCTTTTCATGAAAAACTTAACTAAATTAGCATTCAATAAAATTAGTTTTGTAAACTACATTTTATTATCTACGAGTACTAATTAATCTCTAATTAATAACTTTAACTTATTAGTAATCAGCTAATCACTCATCTTTTGGTTCAAAGATTTGTTTGGCTTTTTTCTTTTACTTTTATTTTCACTCAGATAAACTAATTAGATAAATTCAATTCAATTTTCTCGGCAGAACTGACCAAAAAAATTGTGTTATCATTTATAACGTTTTTTCTCGTTTTTTTTTTTTTTTTTTTTTTTTTTTTTCAACCCTCAATTGTAACACAGTGCCAAGAGCCGTCGTTACAGGTGGTAAGCTGGTTTCCTTAATTACAACTATGCTGTCTCTTAATGTTTGGTTGATCTTAATTCCATTTGGTTCTCTGCTGCAGGTTTGTCAGGTATTCTAAACTTCATCTGTTCCAAAACTGCTGAACGATCAGCCATCTGGATAATCTTGATAATTTAGTTTCTTGGAAGTCTTTAGCAGGAATCTGAGTTGTAGGTCGACCAATAAGCAAATGTGCTGTTGTTAGGGCATCGAAATCTTCCCTGGATAGTACACAAAGTGGACGTGAATTTAAAATGGCTTCTATTTCAGCGAGCAGCGTGGACATTTTCTCTACAATAAGTATATGATCACCTATCGATCTTTTTAGGTGAAACTTGGTTGACTTAACAGCAGCCTTCCACAGGCCGCCAAAATGAGGTGATCTTGGAGGTATAAAATGGAAACTTATGCGGTCTCTGTTGAGAAAATCGGAAATAAAAGTAGTATTTTTCAGAATTAATTGATATAATTGTTTTAATTGGTTTTTGCGCCAACAAAGTTCGTTCCATTGCAACTGTGTATTTCTTTACAAATCCCTCTTCGTGCCACAAATCTTCGAAGAGCTGCAAGATATGCTTCAGTTGTGAGATCAGTCACCAACTCCAGGTGGACAGCATTAGTGCTGAGGCAAACGAATAAACAAATATAGCTCTTATACGTCTTTTGCCCTCTTCCTCTGGATAAGTGGGTTGAAAACGGTCCCGCATAATCTATACTCTAACTTTTAAAAACGGTCTTATTAGATCAACTCGCGCCTCAGGCAGGTCACCCATTATTTGAGTCATCTCTTTTGCTTTGTATTTGGTATATTGAACACAGCCATGAATAATCCTTTTTACTGCATTCCTGCAACCCAGTATCCAATATTTTTGACGAAGTGTAGCCATCATCAAAGTTTGCCCTCCATGTAGATGTCGATGATGGTTTTCTTTTATAATGACTTCGGTGAGGTGATCTCTAGCCAGTAATATTATGGGGTGCTTGATTTCGTAGGTGATTGATGCGTTTGACAATCTTCCCCCTACCCGTAGCACACCGTACGCATCAATAAATGGTTGTAACGATTTCAAGTTGCTCGACTTCTGCAACATTTTATATGTATGACGAGATATGATTTATATCTGCTGCAAAATGTTTTCGTTGGATTATCTGGATAAGTCTTTTTTCAGCAATAATTATCTCCGTAGTTTGCAAATAACTGGTTCTAATTTTCGGTTTGCGTTGAAAAACTCGCAAAACATAAGCTAAAACGCGAACCATTTTAGCGAAACTGGAAAATTTGTTGATGATTAGTTGGACCACATTATCCTCGTGAACTTGCATATTAGGTTCAGGAAGTTGAACCTGTAATGAATGGGTCTTCCTCTCCTCCATCGTAGCGTTATTGTGTTTATATTGTGATGGCCATTCTTCACGATCATTTAGACACTCTGGTCCGTTCCACTATAAATTGAAATTTAATAACTGGTCTGGTTCTTTCCCTCTCGAGGCACAGTCAGCAGGATTTTCTTCCGATTTAACATGATTCCACTGCGATCTGTTCATGTATGTCAAAATTTCCGACGTACGATTGCCGATAAAATTGTTCCAATGTTTTGGATGAGGGGACAGCCAATCTAGGATCATGGTAGAATCGATCCAAGCGTAAATTTTAATAATTTTTGTCTTTAAAGCTTCGTTTACTGTTCTTAGTAAATTGGCTAACAATAAAGCTCCACAAAGCTCAAGGCGGGGTATTGATAGCTGTTTCACTGGTGCTACCTTGGTCTTAGCTGACAATTGCATGGTAATATTTTCCCCATTAGGTCGGATTATTCTGGCATAAACAGCTGCTGAGTAGGCCTCCTTACTGGCATCGGAGAACCCATATAACTTTATAATAGTGTTACAATTTGTTTGGATGTAGCGTGGTATTTTAATCTTTTCGATTAGTGGCAGATTATCTCTCAGCTTCAGCCATTCTTCAGTGAAATTGTCTGGTAATTGTTCATTCCAGCCTAAATTTGCGATCCACAAATTTTGGAAAAATATCTTCGTTTTGACGATTACTGGTGCTAACCATCCTATTCGGTTGAATAATCGACTGGCCTCTGATAATATTCCCCTCTTGGTAAGAATTGGCTGTTGTTTGAGATTTACTCGGAAATGGAAATAATCTCTCGCTGGATCCCAGTGTAGTCCTAGGACCTTTACTGAAGTTGATTCTCGTATTTCGATCGATAATTCTGATTTGTCTTCTGTGGTGTCTATCAGAAGTTGTTCCTTGTTGGATACCCGTTTTCTTAGGTGAAAACCAGCACTCTCTAGGATTGATTGTAAATCGTTCTTTAGTCTTCTTACGTCACAGATCGTGTCTGCTCCCGTCATGAGATCATCCATGATATGATCAGCTGCTTCTGGTAATTGGTATTTATGTCGTAAAGCTACTTCTAGGATAGCTCTAGTGGCTAAGAAAGGAGCACTGGAAGTGCCGTAGGTGACGGTCTGCAGTTCATAGTGCTTAAACGAAGTTTCGGATTATCTCTCCATATAATTCTTTGGTATTTGGTGTCTTCATTTGCTACGCGTACCTGTCGAAACATTTTCTCCACATCCGATGTAAATGCTACTCTGTATTCTCTAAAACGACATAAGATACTGTATAAATTAGTTTGCAAATTAGGACCTACTGCCAAGCAGTCGTTCAGTGCTTTTCCCAATGTGGGTTTGGCGAAACCATCAAACACAACTCCCAGTTTTGTAGTGGTGTTTGATGGCTTCATTATTCCATGGTGCGGAAGATAGTAGCCTGGTAACTGTTGTTCTGCAAAACCAATTTCCTTCATATGTCCTAATTTGATATACTCTTCAATAAATTCTTTGTACATGTCACAAAATTCTTTATTTTTAGAAAATTTCCTTTCCATTGCCCGCAATCGTTGTATAGCAACACAAATCGATTCTCCTAAAATAGTAGGCGAATTTATGAATGGTAGACGAACAATTAAACGGCCAGATTCAGCTTTCTGCTTAGTCTCCTGGAAATGGGTTTCACAAAATTCTTCTTCCTCCGAATAAATGTGTTTGCTGGTGTGGTGGTGATACTTTCTGCTGATTAGTAGAAGTTTGGATCGGCTAACTGAAATTTATTGAAATATGACAAATCTAATGGAGTAAATGTAGTTGATGGCTGCTTGGTGGTCAGCTTTGGCAATAATAAAGCCTCAATTTGAAAACAGGGCGTATGTTTGGTTCTAGGTGTAACAACTAGTGAGACAATTCCCTTTGCACAACAAGTTTTCGAGTCTCCAATTCCAGATATCGAAATTTTAGCATTTCGGCGGGTTAGTAGTAATCTTTGTATGCAGCCTTCAGTAATAAATGATCCTTGGGATCCTGAATCTAACAGCACGCGACATTGTTGTTTCTTGTTATGTCCATCTAATACATGTACTAGAGCTGTAGGTAGTATTGCTGTTCCTATTTTCATTGCGGTGTTAAAAATTGCCGACGTAACAGTACTATCATTTGATTGTGATGCTATTAAACTAGAACGGGTTTGGTCTACATTAGCTGGTGTATTTTCATGTAGTAGGGTGTGATGCTTTCGGTTGCATAATCGGCACCTAAACTTTGATCGACACTGGTACACATTGTGATTATCGTTGAAACAGTTGAAACAACGCTTGTGTTTTTTCACTAATTCCTTTCTTTGAACTACTGCCATCTCTGTTAATTTGTTGCATTCAAATAATCGGTGACAATGTTCAGGACATAAAGGACATGGATCAGATGTTGTACTTACATGAGCTTTTACTCTTGAGTTCGGCTTTGGTTGATGAGGTGGTGGGTTCGGTCGCTTAATGGTAGTTCTCATGGATTCCAAGGCATCGATTCTCTTGCTCAAGAACGTAAAGAATTGCTGTAAAGTAGGGAACTCATACTCACTAGATGCCTGTGCCCACAGACCATTAGTCTCATCATCCAGCTTGCAGGTTAGAAGATATATTAGCCAGTGATCTCTGGATTCTGCTTTTTCTCCCATCGCCCTTAACACTCGAACAACTTCATCAGAGGTATCTTATATTTTTCTGATGTTTGCACTGTTTGCTGCAGTTAGACTTGGTTGGTTCATAAATGTTTTAATGAATGCATAGTTCGGCCGCATCACCCTTAAATGCTCCTTTTAAATACTGCAACTTCTGTGAAGGCGATAACTTTCGTTATCGTGAATAGTCGAACAGAATAAGTCGTAGAACGACTGCCATTCAGTGTAGTCTCCAAAAAAATTAGGTAAGGTTATCTTTGGTAATCTTACCTCAGCTCGGCTACTGGTACCAGCAGTTCATTCATGGTATCACTTAAAGGAACAGATGCACTAACCTTGTTTCTAAGGCCGATGTTCAATCCCGCCACCACCTTGTAATAATTCTCCTCTAAATTTTCATCCAAAACTTCCTCGTCATCTAATTGAACAATGCGGTCTTCAACGTTTGTCATTTCAGATCGGAGGCATTCCACGTTCGACAGCCTCACTTTGATATCATCGGCTGTTGTATGATCATTTAGGTCATTGTTCACGAAATTCACCAGGCTTGTTATTTGCCCTTTGATATAAGCACGTCGTTTTTTAAAAAAATCTAAGTTCCGCAATATTTCCTCACGTGTTTCGGTTATTTGTTACGAATGGTAAATATCACTTGGTTTAGTTCGATTGTTATACGATTGGTTAATAACACTTGATTAATTATATTATTTAGTTAATTTTACTAGATTTGGTATGATTCACTACAATTAACTTTGTTAATGGTGGATAAATAAATCCGGCTCGAAGAACCATAAAATGATCGGATAATTTGGTGCCACAATCAAAGTTAAATTATCGATCATGCGGTGCGAAAACTTCGGTTTGGTTCCAGTTAAGCTCTAATTAAATTATGGGTATTACTCACTGAATCAATAACAAGAACTTTTGTTCAAAAACGTTATAAAATTTATTTATGATTAAATTGGTCTTGTTGACAAAATGGTTGGTAAAAGAGTGATGATAAGCAAAAAATTGAACAGCGCACGAAAGGCATGTATAATGCACTAATTTATACTATAAAAATGTTTACGTGTTTGAGCACAATATGTACTATAATTGTATACTTAAATTTGTAATTACTGTGCGCATCCAAATGTATTCATAAATACCGAAAGTTCAACAATCACTGAACTTGTTCGACTGTCATCAGATATAAACAAATTGTCAAAACGGTTAGTAATAACAATAATAATTAAATAAAGATTACTAATTTGAACTAATTTTAGGCTATAATAACGTACAACAATGGTTCCAATTCGTGTTTAAGGTGAAGTGAATATACAGAAAAGTTAATTGACAAATTGTCCTTAGAGTTTAAACTAATAAGTTTCTTATTCATTTTCAGATTGAAAATTATTCTACTGATCAACGTCAACCGATCCGATTAGACCATTTGATGTACATTATTAACACGTAAGTAAATATTGAATTTGTCTTTTAATTAAACTATATAATATTCTTGTTTTGTATTGTTTAAGGTAATTTCAGCTTTGGTCATTAACAGCTTCCTAAACACAATCTAACAATATCAAAATATCTAATTTCTCCAGATGGCAACTGATACGACAGATAAATTAGCATATGTGGCGAAGATGGCAGCTGCCATATCTAAGCAGTTTCCATTGAGCACACATAGCGAGGTGAGCGAAGGCACTGTTGCGATATCAAATATCAAGCGAACATCACCGAGATATTATTGAGATAAACAGTAACAATTAACCACCTAAAAAGTTACCGTGCCTTGATTATAGCAGCCCTACCCCGAAGAAGAGTGTTTAGTCCGTGTGTTGACATTCAAGACCTAAACAATTTAAACAGAAAAATGTTATCTACGTTGTTGGTGGTTTGTCGTCTATTGGAGTTAACCTTCCAGTAGGGTGCGCATTACGTGGGCTGTTCTGCTAATGTATTAGGCGGCTGCGTGATGGGCACAATTGTGTAAGTGGTAATCTGATCACAATTCGCAATTGTACATGCTGCCTCTTCGTGGCAACCACTGGTAACTGATGCCATTTGGCACATTTTAGACATTTGGCACAGGTTAAAGTATGGCGCGAAAAGAGAAGCCGTTGACAAAAAAACAGTAATCTAAGACGGAACATTATATGTCGATGTGTGAATGGCTGATAGATTAATCAGTACAAAGTATGCGGACTCTGGATACCAAGCACCCTCTAGTTTTATTTAGCATTTCTGCAGTAAAGCTGGGGGACCTAATTATTAAGCAGGGTCCAAGCACAAAAAACCTTTTTGTATGAGGTAGCTGAACGCTCACTAAGCCCTTCGACCACAATAATAATACTTACGTTGTTGTAGATTGTTGGAGGTTAACAAATTCGATATTTTATTTCATCCGTATACTATATTCGAATGGGACAGTTTCAAAAATTACATAGATCTACATGTATAGAATGACATATGGTAATTAGTTATTTTTCAACAAGTTTCACATGCAATCTTTCAAATGAAAGTAAAACAAATAATTTACATAAAATTGCAAAGATTTTTCAAGATATAATTAAGACGTACAAGAAAATAAAAACAGTATGTGTTATGCAATTGAATTGTGTACTACTCGTATATGTTATACCTGTACAATATTTTCATTTAGTTTTTTTAGATTATCTGTCCCCGCGTTTGTATTTATACATTTTCTCATGTGTATCATAATTATTGTGTACCGCACGATACAGTTTATTGTAATTTCCACTTTCATTTATAACCGTAAATATAAATAAATAATAACAAATTACGTATATACATTAAGAATGAAATTACAATTTTATCAATCATTTGCGGTGATCCGCGTATTTATAAATAAAATGTAAGCTCTGTGGTTTTTTGTGTACGTTTATATCTTTGTTTCACTGTTGCACATTGGAACAAGCGCAAAAAGTAGATCAACAATTTCCTGATTTGATTGTTTCGATTATACATACATATTATGTATTCGGTTATGTTTCATGATTATTGCGCTGCGCCGGTTCAACCATTATATTGTTCGCAATATCGAATTCATGGATTCGGAAGAAAAATTCAAATAATAATAAATCAACAGGAAATTAAATCGTGAAATCAATTTTTTGTTTTACTTGTTTTTTTGTAGTTTTAGTTGGTTTATGATTGTTTTACAAATGATCGGAAGATAAAAAACAATAAAACATTATTATAATAGCCTTATTGATTTTTTACCTTTGTTTTTTGGTTACGGTATATTTTTTTTGTGCTTTGCCAGCATAATACATGAAACCACAAATGAAAACTATTTGATGGAAAATTAGTTTTAGGTATACGTATTTAATGTAATCCCAAACTACTTTATTTTTAGGTTGTGTGCACAAACTTTTGTCAAATTGTTTACCAAAGCACACCTAATTGGACAACATTATGGTATATTTAAAAAAGAGTTATGGATGTTATCAGGTCCCTTAAATATTTAGGCACGTACAGAAATAATCTTTCGGTATGCTGCTAAATTTTGATACGCGCAAGATAAGTATATATAGACGATACATTAAATCGACAGAAAGCACAACACAACACAAACCGATATAAGAATTAAATTAAATTTGAGATGTAATTAAATCACGCGCAATTATAAATAATTTCAATATATAACAATTGATTTCGGTATCTTCTCTCATTCGAGTCATTCAAATGCCAATCAAACGTAAACGTGTATACCAGTAGCTAGCAAAAAAATGGGATTTTTTTTGGTTCAAAGGACATATAGAAATGTGTCAGTTGAACTCTCGTTTTTGTCGTTTTTTGACTATACATCACATAAAAATAACATAAAATGTACATGAAACTATGCTTTCGGATTTTCGGTTAATTTAAAAACATCAATCGATATCTGTTTTTTTTTGTTTTTTGTTATTTATTTATTTTTATATAATAATATCGTATCTACAAAAATGATCATATAAATAACAAAAAAAAAAAAAAAAGCAAAAAAGCGAAATATTTAATTTTCAATGGAAAATTTACACAATGTCCTTTTGTGTATGTGTACCTACATGTACAGCAAGTAATATATTGATATTTTTTTATATCATTTGTATTTGTTGCATACTTTGTCCAATAAGTGACAAGGAGTTAGATAGATGGAAGTATTCGGCTTGCCGTATGAGATTATTTAAAGGAACCAAAGCGGATATCTTTTATGATTTTAATCGATTTTGTAAAGGTAAAGTTAAAAAGAACCCGTACTTCTTAAAGTTTTATTGTAAAATTAAAGTAATTTGGATTACTTATTCTTTCATGTTAAAAAGTTGATAATGCAGAACGCTTGTTATGTCACCTGAAAGTAAAAAATCGGTAAAGCGGATTATCAGCCGAAAATAAGAAATTATGTCGTAAACAGTTAATAGTGTTTAGCAGAAAATTACTCTAGATAGAATAATGAATACTTGTGTCAATATTCTTAAGTGTAGAACTTGCCTCTAGTTTCTCGTGGAAAATTGTGGAAAATTTGCGAAACCCACAAAAAACTTTTAAAATTAAAATCAGTCTTTAAAGTGTTATGTCAATAGCAATCGCAAGAAAAATTCAATAAAAGTTTCCCATCTGACGGAAAATCTGGCGAGATTTTATTTTCCAAAAAATCATTAGAAACTTTGTATAAAATCAGCTTCTAGAGTGATCTCGGGAGATGGACTGCATTGATGTGACTTGTCAATAGTTATCGCAGGAAAAAAAATCAGTTCATGTTTACCGTGGAAAATCTGGGAAAATCCGAGTTTGAAAAAGTCATCAGAAATATCATTAGCCAATCTCCAGACGTAACAGTATTGAGGCTGATTTTATGGAAACTTTCTAATGGTTTATGGAAAATCAAGTTTTTGTACATTTCTTTTGGTAAACTTGAACTGATTTTTGTTCCTGCAAAAGCTATTGACAAGTCACATCAATACAATCCATCTCAAGACCATCTCAAAGTATTTCCCTCGTGGCATAAACCCTTTGAACTGATTTCCCACGATTCAATAAATTTCGATGGTTATCATCACAAATAAAAAGAAAAGAAATAACAGCACAAAATAAAATTTTTTGGTATATTTAAAACTTTCATGGAAAATCTCACATTGTTGGAACAAAATTGACCTACTGGTGTGTATCATTAGAAGCCGTTCATTTAGATTTAGTGGGCCTATGTTATGTAGTTCGAAAAGGGAAGTCGATGTAACTATGAATTTCTGAGGCAACAATGGGTTTAAAAGGTATGTTTGGGATCCATGTGTTTAGTTAATTGAGAGTTTTAAAAAATTGATCAGAGATTTATATTGTTTAAAACGAACAACGATAAAATAGTCTTACTTAACACCTTAAGTAATTAAGCTTCAGGTTCTAGTATACAACGTATATAACTAATAAATTGTTAATTTATAGTTTTTAAATCATGTACATAGTTTTATGTGCTTTTAAATTTAGAGAAGCATACGAACGACCAACGAATAAATGGTCGTACGTAGCACCTTTAGTAATAGGTTTCTAGTTTTAGCATTTTTGTAAATAAACATGGTACACAGTTGTTGTTGTCAATTCAATTAAAATTTGAAATATTTGATTCTCGTGGTTCTGTTTCGCTATTATACAACGTATATAACTAATAATTTGGTTATTTACTGTTTTTAGAAAATGTGCAGAGTTTTATGTGCTTTTAAATTTAGGAAAACGTACGAACGAACAACGAATAAATGGTCTTACGTAGCACCTTTAGTAATAGGTTTCTAATTTTAGCATTTTTGTAAATAAACATGGTAAATTAATTTATTTATTAATCCGTAGTATTAAGCGTTGTTGTTCTCAAATTTATTAAAATTTGAAATATTTGATTCTCGTGGTTCTGTTTCACTATTATACAACGTTTATAACTAATAAATTGTTGTTTTTAGAAAATGTGCATAGCTTTACGTGCTTTTAAATTTAGAAAAACGTGGGAACGAGCAACGAATAAATGGTCATACGTAGCAACTTTATAAATAAGTTTCTAGTTTTAGCATTTTTGTAAATAAACATGGTACATTAAATTATTTATTAATCCGTATTATTAAGCGTTGTTGTTGTCAAATCTATTAAAATTTTTTTTTTTTTTTTTTTTTTTTTTTTATTAGGCCTTGGCTCCTACAAAATTAGAGCCATATTGCCATAAATTCAAATTTGTATTACAATTTTTATTTACATTGTTTTTATTGATAATCCATATTTTAGCCAAAAAATGTTTAATCTTTAAAATGGTTCCGGATTACTCCCTACACATATTCTGTCGGCTACTGCTTATTTGTATCATATTGCTATTCCACTCATCCTAATAAATTCATACATTTCCTTGTAAGCCAAAAAATCACCCTCATTCATTAAATCACTTAGATTTCTTGCATTCCGAAGGATGTTGAACTTAGATCTATATTGGCTATATCTGGGACAAGCCAATATGAGATGTTCAACATCCTCCACACTTCCACACAACTCACAATCTTTGTCCTCACTCAAATGACGTTTCCACAAGCATTCCTTCCAGTTTCCATGGTTCAGCCTGATTCTCTCAACAGTTCGCAACATTCGCGTATCTCCTTTGAGCTCCTTAAAAAACGGAATTCTCAAAGGAGTACCACGGAGCACTCTGTACTTCATTCCTTTCGTTAGACTTTTCTCGTTAAATTCACTCTCCCATTTTCTCCACAGATTCATTTGAAACATTCGAAGTACATCTCTTGAATCCTTACTTCCGTACTCCTAAACCATGTCATTCAATGTACCCTTTTTAGCTAACATATCGGCTCTTTCATTCCCTTCGATCTGTCTATGTGATGGGATCCAATGTATGGTCACATCACGTTGACAGTCTCGAACACATTCAAAAATTAAATCAACATACGCATTGCCTTCCCTTCCACCTCCACATTTTAGCAAACATAAACCACTCTGGGAATCGGAAAATATTACTATTTTCCTTTCCCCTTCATTCACAGCCAGTTTAATTCCTTCAAACATTCCAATCAGTTCAGCGTTCATTATACAGATGCTTTTATCCAATTTAAAATAATTTTCCACATTCTTACCAGGCATAAATACACCAACACCCACTCCATTCTCATTCACACTAGCATCTGTATAAACAATATCATCTTGCACATACCGCTGACTGATTTTCTTAAACATAATTTTAGCGATAACTTCATTCATTCCCTTATTAAATTCCTCCATATTCAAACATATAGTAAGATTATTAGGAACGGGTTGCGGACCAGCATTGCCTATACTCAGAAACATGTTCAAGTTTTCAAGTGCAATACTAGTTCTATATGTCGGTTTGTTCACCGCCCTATTTTGTAATCTTACTATCATCTCGTTCCAAAACTCATTTTTCTTAGTTATCATTCGCACTGTCTCTCTCACTGTGATCCACTCTCTCTTGTAATCAAGAGGTGAATCACCCATTTCAGACCACAGAGTGTGTATTGGGGTTGAGTTAATCACCCCCAATACCACTCTTGCACATGCATTTTCTACTTTCATTAATTGGCTAAAAGCCCCTTTCGAACCATTCCCATACACACTAATACCATATCCAATTTTGGAGGATATAAGGGCCTTCCTTAACATGTCAGTCACACTTCGATGAGCGCCCCATTTAGGTTTGCTCACCCGTTTAACCACATTTAAACGTTCCTTGCAGTTATCTGCCAAAATCTTCATGTGCTTCCCAAAATTCATACGTCTATCAATCCAAATACCCAAATACCTGTACGCATTTACTTGTTCAATACGTTGACTATCAACACTTATATTAACATTTGCAACGTTTGTTCTGAAACTCATATAAGCACACTTATTAGGATTCACTCTCAGATTCAACATTTGAAGTTTTTGAATTAAATCATCTACCCTCTTTTGGGCTCTTTGAGCCGCCACATCAATACTTCTCCTTTTTCCAATTACTACAAAATCGTCTGCAAATTGCAGAACGATTTTATTGTCTGTATTGATGTGGTGTATCTCGCTGGTATATAGGTTGAACAGAGCTGGAGATATTCTACTCCCTTGCGGAAGTCCAATATTTGCAACTCCCTCCAACCTAAAACCACTTCCATTCAGAACCATTTTTCTATCAGTCATGAAATCTTTTATCCACATACATACTTTCCGTGAAAATCCAAAATTCGATAGAATTTGTTGTAATTTCCACGGAACCACATAATCATAAGCTCTTTCAATGTCCAAAAATACCGCAACAGCTTTCAAATTATCATTTCTTACTTCCCAAACAAACTTTTCCACACACTCAATTGCAGAGTGGTTCTTTCGAAATCCAAATTTTGTCGATGGCAACAAATTATTCTCATTCACAAAATCATCCATTCATTCTTTCATCATTCCATTTAAAATTTTTATAAAAACATTTAACATACATATGCCTCGATAATTTGTTGCCACATTTGGATCTCTATCCCGTTTAGGGATAGGAACCACCCTGCTCTCTTTCCATTTGTCCGGTATTTTTGATCCCATCCACACTTTGTTGAGTATCTCAAGCAAATTATACTTTGCTGAGCCACTCAACAACCGAATCATGTTGTAACTTACTCGGTTCGTCCTTGGAGTGGTAGATTTTGATCTATCTAACACTCTCAGGAACTCTCCCATTCATACTTACAATCCATTCTTTCATTTCTACTCATTCTATCAACTTCATTTATTACATTCAAATCATTGCTTACATTCAATATCATTCTCATAAATTCTTCACCTTTTTCTCTGTTCTCACATACCACATTGCTTACATTAAAATGTTTACCATTCACCCTATTAAACAAACTCCATACATCCTTAGTTGTGGTTCTATGTGTCATTTGGGACACATATTCCCGCCAACTTTCCCTTTTTGCTCTGCGAATAGCCTTTTTCAATTTTCCATTCATTTTACCATACATAATCTTATTTTCACTACTCCTATTCCTATTAAATTAACGCAAGGCTATTCGCTTTCTTTCATACCAGTATTGAACTTTGTTGTTCCACCAACCATTCACATTAATCTCTTTCATATCCACAATTTTTGTACACAATTTATTTACCCGTTCAATTTCACTAGCTAACTGGCTTTGATTTATTTCATTTTCCCCGAGAATCTCATTCATTTGATTCACTCATTTCCTGTTATTCATTAATTCACGTTTTTTCCTAAACACTCGATTGTCATTCATGATCATTTTGATCATGAAATGATCACCACCCAAATTCTCTTCTTCAACATTCCAAGTGACCCGGCAGGCCAGTTCAATAGTTGTCATAGACAAATCTATTGTGCTGGCCGTGCCTCCCACATTCGCCATTCTAGTTGGCCTTCCATCATTCAAGAGCACCATATCGGAGTCTTGAATCAGGTCGGCCAACTGTTTTCCTCTTGCGCAATTGTCCAAACAACCCCACATTCTCGCATGCGCATTCATATCTCCACATACAATCAGGTCACTTTTATCTTTCACCCACTCAAACAATTTTTTAAAGTCACTCAAGGCTTTTTTCCTTTCATCTTCATCACGCACCTGGGTTACATACACGCTCACTAGTAACAGATTTCTTTTCAAATTCGTCGTTGATGCGGCAATTGCTTCAATCACCTCAAAAGCGGGTAACTGTGTCTCTTGAAGCGTAAGATTTCGGTCGTACATTATTGCCACTCCACCGTAACCATCGCTTCTTGGTTTGGAAAGAAATCTGTACCCTCTCACATACAACGTCTTATTCGTTCTCTCCCATGTTTCGCTTATAAGCATCACATTCATTTTATTCTTGGCCAGATAATTTTCCAACATACTTTTTTTCGCGTAAAAACTTTGTATGTTTATCTGGCCAACAATAATTCTTTCACTCATGTTTCACATTCACACAAATAACAATTTGTACATACCAATTAAAATATGTTCAGGGAGAATCCGCTTCCAAAATTTAACAAAAATAAATTTTAAAGAAATAATAAAATTTTGTTGCATGCCTCATAAAGATGTTGATGTTGCGAGTTGTTGTCCCATCATTTTCATTGTTGTCCAGTTTCTCGTTTATCTACTATCGATTTTTATAATTTATTTATGATGTACGTTATTATCAAGTTTCATCGGTGTTGGTGGTACAATAAAATTTTCGTTGTTTACTTCCGTACTCAATATAGTTCTGTTATATTGGTCAATGAACGCTATTCGGTTTTTTGTACTTGTGTACCGAGTTTTTTTGTGTGGTCGATCGCGTTTATTTACATTTACGTTTACTGACCCATCTTCATGTTCGGTATCCATACACGACGAATCTGTCTCTGTTTTTCTCTCGTTGCCGTTATACTCTTTTAAATTAACCATTTTTTTGCTCGTTTCGACTTTGCTTTCTGCCTGTGCGTGTAACATGTCAATTTTTGCTACATCGCTATACTTGACTCGTTCTTGAGTGGTAATTGATTTAACAGTACTTTTGTCGACCGTGCTTGTTTGTTGTACGTGTTGTGATTGTCCTTGCTTGTGTACATGTTGCTCATCTGGTTCTTGTGGTTGTATTGTTTGTTGTTGTAGCTGTTGTTCTGCTATATTGTTGATATTACTTAAAAGTGGACATTCCTGTTTTTTATGTGAATCTTCTTTACATTTATAACATCTCTCTTTCATGCCGTCGTAAAAAATTCGCGCTTTAATGTTTTGTATATATATATATATTGTGGTATTTCTTTCTCAATCTCTATATATACTCCTCTTACTCCCGAAAAAATCGGTAGAAGTGAATTAACACCAAACTTCTCACGTCGTGTTGACAATATATTGCCAAAACGGTGCATGGCCTCACTCAATGTTTTGTCTGTAATCTCTGGTGGCAAATTGAATACCCTCACGTACCGCATTATTCCACTTGCTCCTTTAACCGTTACCTCCGTTGTTGTTCCATTAACATAATTGAACGTCAAAACATGTGTTTCTCGTAAAAAATCAAGGAACCTCTGTTCTGTGTTGAACTTTATATAAATACACCGCTCGTACAAATCCTGGTACAGCGTATGTATATCCTTAGCCGTTAGTCCATTGTTCAAGACAAATTGCATCATCTCTTGATCAGACGGCTTAGCATCTGTCTTTTGAAACTGTACTTTTACAGTGTTTTGTCTTAAACTGTCCATTTTAACTATTCCACAACCTTGTTATAAACAGGTATTAAATATAACCACTGCGCAAAATTGCGCTTATCAAATTTGGACAGCACCAATATCACAATATTTTTCAATGTTTAAAATTCACTAATTTTTATTTTTATTTTGTAAATCGCTCTATACGCCACAAAGGTTGACAATCGAATGGTGATTTGAAATATTTGATTCTCGTGGTTCTGTTTCACTATTATACAACGGATTTAATTAATAAATTGTTAATTTACTGTTTTTAGAAAATGTGCAGAGCTTTATGTGCTTTTAAATTTAGACAAACGTAGGAACGAACAAAGAATAAATGGTCGTACGTAGCACCTTTAGTAATAAGTTTCTAATTTTAGCATTTTTGTAAATAAACATGGTACAATAAATTATTTATTAATCCGTAGTATTAAGCGTTGTTACTTAAGCTTTGTTTATTTACTGTTTTTAGAAAATGCGCAGAGCTTTATGTGCTTTTAAATTTCAAAAATTAAGAATCGAATAACCGATAAATAATCGAACTTAGCACTTTGCGTAATACTTTTCTAGGTTTAGCATTTTTGTAAATAAACATGGTACATTAAATTATTTATTAATCAATAGTATTAAGCGTTGTTGTTATCAAATCCAATGAAATATAAAATATTTGATTTTCGTGGTTTTGTTTCACTTTATAGTTTTTAAAAACTGTACAAAGCTTTATGTGCTTTAAAATCTAGAACAAGATAAAAGCGAACAATAATTAAATGGTCGTTTGAGGCACATTTATGAACTAGGTTACACGTTCTAGCATTTTTATATAACCATGGTACTTACGATTATTTCTTAATTCGTATTATTGGACGTTGTTGCAGTCAAGTTCATTAAAATATGAAATACTTGATTCCCGTAGTTACTTTGCTTACGGGCGAATATTGCAAAAAATATCCTTTTACCGTTATGGGTTAAATTAATTTTTTTTAAATTGTTTTGTTAACGAGCCATGTTGCCAAAAATACAATTTTACACTTTTTAATTTTTACTTTTTTCTAATTTAAATTATTATTTTTTTCAATTATTTTCTCCTAGATGGAACCGGATACTTCTCATACATATTTCGCTAGGAGTTACTTATGTATGTTTACGATTAAATTATGTTATGCCACTTATTCTAATATATTCATACATTTCCTTATTCCCTAGATGCACTACGATTTAATAAAACTGATCTAGGGAATTTTTCGATTTTAGCTAATGTCTTTGTTTTTGCATAGAAAACTTAAACCATGTAGTTTAGCTTAATCTGATTTATTACACCACAGTCTGTCTAGGATGTTGAACTTTGATGTGCATTGGTCGAGTTTTGGACAGGCCAAAATCAGACGTTCAACATACTCAACAAATACTCAGAAATTTCCACAAGCATTATTTCCAATTACTATGGTTCAGCCTGATTTTCTCGACTGTCCACGTAATGCCGCAACAACTATATTGATTGCTTGAATTGTAAGCACATGCTGTTTTCTGAATTTAGATATTTTATTCCCAATCTTGATATTTTATTTTCACGGATTTCATACCTACCTAAAACCGTTTAGCTGAGCTGAGAAATATTCCGAAAATTCAAATGGTTATATCAATAAATGTATCATTATGGACGTTTATTTTGTGGTTGGTGTAAATATTATTTTGTTGAAATGTTGTAATGACAAATTGAGAATCAATAAATGAAATAGTATATGCAGTTTTGAATTTTCTTATTTTAACAATAAGTTGTTTAATGATAAAATGAGTATACTAATATATCTCCTTAACTTAATCATTTTTAGAAATGGATAATGATAATACTATGATAATCATTTTTTGACAAAGTGTTTTTAGGGAACTCTTGAATAAGGCTACGGAACCCAAGGGTTCTGCCGAACCCAGGTTGAATTGGATGACCTATAATCTGAAATACAAGTAAAAAATGTCCATGTCAAGATGACACATTTCCTCAACTAGAGCAAAAACTGATTTACCCTTAACTTAAAAGGAATCGCCGTAATGGCCATAATGGCAATCTAATTTGTGATACAATTATTTAGTCAATTGCCTTAGACAAAACGTATTGTACGAATTTAATAAAATTTTGAAAAAGCTTTATTAATTAAAAAAAGTGTATCGATAAAGTCATATCCTCAATCAAATGGAACGCCATATAAACACACATCCTGCTCAAATATACAACAAAATATAAAATTTGATGTTGATTTATCACTGTAGGTTATTTATAAATTATATCAAAAAAATACCATTTTTGGAAATCCACAAACAAAGTACAAAAAAAAACTCGAACTTAAATACTTAAATGTGTTACATTTAACAATAACACAGAAAATATTGGCGGATCAATAAAATTACAGAAATAACAACAAAAATGTGCACAAGCAATTTTCTCAATAAAATTCCTTCTATATAAACATTTAATACGGTCGTGGAATCCTCCTTATCTAGAAGAAACACAGAAACAATTTTTTTTTCGTTTGTTAGTTCTTGGTTGGTACATTTGGTTGATGCTGTGTGTGTGTTGTGTTCAGAACATTTTTTTTTTTTTGGTTTAACAATTTTCAAACAATCTGTAACATACCTTAGTGACAATTTTTTTTTTTACGTTTTTAGTTTAATTCTTGTATAAACATTGAAATTGAATTGAAAATTTATTTGTGTTTTGTTATGTCGCCACAAGGAAAACTTTAAATGTTTAATATTTCCTTCTTGCGTGCTTTTTTTTATATTTAGTTTATTGTTTTAAACATTTTTGGTTAATACGAAAGATAATCACTCGATTTATTATCTTGGGATGAATGAATGTATTTTTGTTTTTTTTTTTGGTATGTACGTTCAAAACGAAAAAAGATTACAAACAGCATCAATTTTGATTTGCGTTTCTTTATTCGAGTAAAGTTGGTTTGACGTTGTTGCCTGGTTAAAAGTACTTGAATTTAACAATTGTCCATTATAATATCGTTCGAGTACTTGACAAATCGATTTGATAAATGCATACAGATACTCGTACAAATGTAGGTATTACAAATTTGGGCATATTTTAACATGTGCTTAAAAAAGAGAAACACAGATAATTATACTGAGAGTACAATGTAAGATTCCTCTAACTTTTCCATGTCCCACTGCCAACAGTGAACTAAATCGGACAAGGCACAGCATTTAGAGTGCTGATGTCTGAACAAAATTTTCAATGTAAAAGTTTACTATTGGGGTTGGCTTTGTTAAGTTTGATATTATTTTGACCGCTTCTTTGGAATGATTTTAAAAAACCATTCTTAGATTCGAAAATATTACCAACCTTTGAAACCAAAGCAAGGATTAGTTGACTATTTTATTTGATTAAAATTCGTTTCCTGTTCCAAATCCAATTCCGTGTGAAATAAATACTTAATATCATGATTTAGTTTGGGCCTGAATTTCCAGGTTTAAAGTAATTCCGTCTTTGAAAACCTTATCAGCATTAATATTTACTGATACAACAAATTGATAAATTAACAAAAAAATGGTATTGTGGCAATTCTCTTCTAGTCTATTCTAATTGCCCAAACATATTGAGTGGCCTATTAAAAAACAAAACTAAAATTAAGTGGGCATGTTTTTAAAACTTTAAACACCAAAAAGCATTGTATAGGGATATTTCAATTCTGTGATTTAAACAAAGAAATTTTAAGAAAGAATTGGCACCCGCACCATTTTTCTTTTCATTTACATAAGGATGATGTAGATGAGATGACCCTACTTGTATGAGAAATATTTTCAACGGAATACTGATGACAAGTTCTCAATTAAGCGAAAACTAAATAAAATACAAGGCCATACGCTTATATTTTGCGGCCATATTCGGCAATTTTATAACTAAGAAAACAATCTGTAAAGCAATCAAGGGTACTTACAATCAATAGATTTTAATGGAAATAGAAGACTTCAATAATATTCTTAATATTTTTCTTTAATTGAATTACGAAATTCAAATAAAATTTGACTTATGTGGCTCGCAGCCATATTTGGATAGAAACATATTTGGTAATAAACATTTTATTAAATATTAAGGTCGGTACTGACAGTTGATAGAACTAAACAAAATTAAAGTATGAAATCGGTGTTCTAACACTCAGCACTTGCTTATTATTCAGTTCAATTGTGAAAATCTAGTAGAATATAACTAGAATTTTTCGGTCCCAAATTTGGCGTCTCGTTCCCATTACAAAACTTTTAAAAATTTAAGGTTACTAACAATATACAGATTTAACAAAAAATCATCTGTTAAAAACTTAGAAGTTGATTAGTATTTAGTTAAAATGGAAAAACACATCAGGCTTGACTTAATAGTACGCGGACCGTCTGACAATTTCATTGCCATGGAACGAAACTAAAAAAACTAATGGTACTGACAATTAATAGATCTGATCTCAAATTCAGTTGAATTTCGGAAAAAAATTTACATTGGCCCACTGATCCCGATGACGAAAATCATTAGAAAATCAAGGGTACTGACAATTGATAGAACAAATAAAAAATCATTGTGAAATTAGTGTTTAGAAATCAGGAGTGCTATTCTTGAACCATTACGAAAATTTTCATATTACGAGCTGGTGTAAAAGTATTTCAAAAGCTAGGATTTTTGTAATGCTTTTACACTAACTCGCAATATGAAAATTTTGGTAATGGTTAAAGAATGAAAAATGAATTGCAAAAATGTAGCAAAAAACATTTCAATTGTTTCACAGCCAAATTTGGCCATCTCATCCCCAAGGCAAAAATCTGAAAAAATCCAATGGTACTGACAATAATTGATGGATCTAATAGAAAATGATCGTGGAATGGTTGTTTACGGTTCAGAACTTGACTTATATTCAGCTGAGTTGCGAAAATAAAACAAAATAAAACTCTAGTGTTACAGCCAAATTTGGCAATCTCATCATCTATACAAAATTTAAAAAAAAATTAGGGGTTATTGATAATTGACAGATTAGACAGAAAATTTTATTCAAATTGTTGCTGTGAACTCAAAACTTGAATAGTACTCAGTCGAATATTGCGATAAGCAAAAGAATTTCAACCAATTTATTCGTAGAGCAAAAACATGACACAACTCAAGGTTACTGACAATTGTTAGATCTATCAGAAATTTGTAGTAAAATATTTGTCGATAACTCTATTAATATTCAGTTGAACTGCGAAAATGTAACTCAAGTGTATCATAACCAAATTGGAGGGAATGCAGGCGATCAACTGGGAAGTGACCAGGAGAGAGACGAAACGTTCTTCGGCCTTTTGCACCTTCTTTATGGGCCACTCTTCAGTTGAAAAGCTCAAGCGGGTTGGCTTTAAAGTCAACTATAAGTTTGGGACTGTCCAATTGCATCCCATGGGTGGTGCTAAACTGGCTTTTGTGGGGGCTGCGGTAGCGGCACCTGTAGCCAACACTACCGGGGGGGCTGCCCAATCCAGGAGACAGGTAAGGAGAAGGCGGGAAAGAGAGAGGAAGGCGTTAGGGGCTCCACGCGGAAAGGCCTCGCAAGGGCTCTTCCCGCGCAAGCCACTGGTGAGGCCTGGGGGCTCTCAGGCAGCGTGGGCCAGCAGAACGGCGATGGAGGATACTGGTCAGCCATCGGCCAGACAAAAAAAGCATGCGGGTGGTGGCGGTGCTCGAAAGGAGGCTGAACAGGGCCTTCAGAAGAGGCCTTCGTAAAAATGAAGGCACACATCGCCTGTTTGCAGATAAACCTGCATCATGCAAAGGCGGCTTCGGGCGTCCTTTGTCGTAGGTTTATCTGCCTAAACATTGGCACGGCTCTAATCCAGGAGCCATGGGTGACAGGTAACCCGATTAAAGGTATACCAAATCAAGTGGATAAGTTAATTTATCATAACGGAACTGAGAGTCCAGGAGCGGCTATTTTGGCCAGTTCGCAAATTAATTTTATTACCATTTCAGAGTTCATCTCCAGGGACTTGGCTGCAGTAATAGTAGAGGTTTTGGGTGAAAGAGGCAAACAGGAGGCTATAATGGCATCCGCCTACATTCCTGAAGACTCAGAGTTAATTTCTCCACTTGAAGTTAAGCGGCTCATAGCTAATTGCGAACGCAATGGGCTGGCCTACCTGGTAGGATGCGATGTAAACGCACACCACACGGTGTGGAGTGAGTACCTTTTTGAATTTCTGTTCTCAAATAATGTAGACATTGTCAATAGGGGAAGGAAACCTACTTTTATAAATGCGATTAGGCAAGTGGTCCTAAATTTGATATTTGCTAGTACGCATTTCAGCGACTTGGCCAAAAACTGGCATGTGTCTGAAGAGGCCTTATTATCGGATCACTTGCACATTAGATTTGATTTGGCGGCTAAAACCATGCAGCGGCAGGAAATCAGAATTCCAAAACTGGCCGACTGGTACTCTTATACAGTCTCACTCGGATCAGAAATGCCGTCGGTTGAGGGGAACAGAGAGTCTCCAGAGGATTTGGAGATCTGTTCAAACCACCTGCATAATTCTATACACCTGGCTTACGAGAACAGCTGCCCAGTTAAGCGTATAAAGTCCACAAAGATGGTCCCTTGGTGGAACGGGACGTAGGGTAAACTGAGGAAAAAGACGAGAAGATTATTCAACAATGCTAAACGCACCGATGAATAGGGCGAGTATAAGATGGCCTTGACGGAATATAAACTCGAATTAAAAAGATCCAAACGGGCTACCAGGAGGAATTTCTGTGAGGGAATAAATTAATTGCCTTCTGCAGCTCGTCTCCAGGAAGTCCTTTCCAGGGATCATTCAAATGGTTTAGGACTTCTCCAGAAGCAAGATGGAAAGTTCACTGAAAACCGGAAGAAAACCTTAGTGGTACTGCTAGAGACCCACTTTCCGAATTCAGTGGTAGTAGGAGCCCAAGAGGACTCCCATGATCCCTCAAGTGAGGTGGACTATGCGCCTCGAAATAGGATCTGGAGACTTTTTCGGAAAATCTTCACACCCGGCAAGGTGCGATGGGCTATTGGGTCTTTCAAACCTTTCAAATCCGCTGGAACGGAAGGTATCTTTTCAGCTTAACTTCGAAAAGGTATTGAGGAAATACTCCCCAGCTTGATCCAGATGTTTCAGGCAAGTAATGCTTTTAACTTTATTCCAAAACTGTGGCGGAAATTAATTGTGATTTTTATACAAAAGGGGGGCGGGGGTCGTTTAGACACCCAGGCCAGGGCATATCGGCCAATTAGCCTCACATCGTTCCTATTGAAGACGATGGAAAAAATCCTGGACTATCAAAGTGAGGTTCTTAGAAAGAATCCGCTGCATCGGGACCAGTATGCGTATCAAACTGGTAAATCCACTGTGATGGCTCTTAGCGGTCTAGTCACGAGGATTGAAAAAGCAACGACATATAAATAAATTGTCCTTTGTGCCTTTCTGGATATTGAGGGGGTGTTTGATAATACCTCCTATGGATCTATATAGATGGCAGCAATAGGAAAAAAAGTTCCGCATTCTACAATTAGGTAAATCCGTTTCATGCTGGAACATCGTGAGATTCTGCCAGACTAGGTGGCAAGTCAGGAACCATCAAGGCCGTTAAGGGCTCTTCACAAGGTGACGTGTTATCTCCTTTTTTGTAGTCATTGGTTATTGACGGACTACTGGTCCTTCTGAGTAGTCATGGGTTTGATGTCCAGGGCTATCATAATCAGAGGCAAGTTTAATGAGGCCATTTCTGATCGTACGCAAAATGCACTTAACATAATATGGTAGTGGTGTTACCAGGAAGGAATCAGTGTCAATCCAAACAAAACTTTCATTGTTCCTCTTACGAGGAGGAAAAAGCTTGCTTTTACAGGTCCCTCGTTAAACGATACTACTGTTCCTTTTTCCAGCGAGGTTAAATATCTAGGGGTTCTCCTAGATCAAAAACTGAACTGGAACCAACATTTGTTGTAAGTTCAAAATGAAGCCACCAAGGCTTTCTGGGCCTGTCAAAGAGTCTATGGGCGTACTTGGGGACTGAAACCAAAAATCATCTACTGGTCATTTCTTACAATCATTAGACCTATGGCCACCTATGCATCGGTTGTATGGTGGCCTAAAACTGAGCAGAAGGCATCGCAAATCTTATTGAATAAGGTTCACCGTATAGCCTGGTGTTACGGGCTACGTGAAATCATGTCCAACCGCGGCGATAGAGTCACTTCTAGGACTCACACCGTAACACCTGCATGTTAAAAAGGATGCCGCAATTATGGCCATGAAAATGCATGCGGAAGGAAATATCAAACCACGCAATATGGTGGTAGTTCATGCCTTCCGACTGTATGCCAACTAAACTGGACTTCCACAAACCATTCTGTGTTAGGTTACCTGACCGGGATTTGTTGATTACAGGTGGACCATCCTTTGAGCAAGGTTACGCGATGGTTTACAGAGGGATCAAAAACGAAAGATGGTTCGGGGATAGGAATATACGGGAGTTGCACTACCCTCTCGAAGTCTTTGGGTACCAATGCTACCGTTTTTCAAGCAGAAGTACATGCTATAGAACTTTGCGCTAGGATAGGCATAGCAAAAGGCCTAAACGATGAAAAGATTTATATTGTATCAGACAGCCAATCGGCCTTAAAGGCTCTTAGGTCTTGTACCGTTGAGTCAAGGCTGGTATGGGATTGCCTGAAGTATTAAACATCTGGCAGGCTCAAATAAGGTAACACTTATGTGGGTGCTAGGTCATACTGGAATCGAAGGAAATGAGGCAGCTGATGGCCTCGCCCGTGAGGGTTCCGCCTCTTCATTTATTGGACCAGAACTCTTCTGCGGTGTCACTAAGGGACACCTTAGAGCAGCGGTAACACGCTGGGAGGATGTTCAAAACTCCTGCTACTGGCGCAGAATTCCAGGTTTACGACAGGCGAAGAATCTTATATCACCTTCATCAGTCAGGGTTAAACAGTGTCGTGAACTTAGGAAACCTGAGTTGAGGCTGTTAACTGGCTTCCTCACAGGTATTGTTCCCTTAAGGTATCACCTTAAGAAGATGGGCATAAGTACGACAGATGGATGTTCTGTGCCATTGCTCAGCAATTTTCTAGCAAGGATTGCAACATCTAGGAGAGAGAACAATGAGCCCTGATAGTATGCATCTTGTACCTTCCAGTGATATTATCAGATTCATTAAGAGCTTGAATATTGACTGGACGGATAATTAAGTAGGGTCCAGCACAATAGATCTTTTAAGTCGCGGTGCGAGGTGGCTTATCGCCCACATGGCCCTTCAATCAATAATAATAATAATCGTAACCAAATTTGAGAAAATTCAGGAGTACTGACAAGTACTAGATCTGTCCAAAAATCATCGTAGAATTGGTTTTCGGAACTATGAGCTTGATAGCTATTCAACTGGGTTATAAAATTTACAACAAATTAGATTTAAGTAAAACGTCTGTCAAGAACTCAGAACCTAATTAGTATGTATTGCAAAAATCAAATAAAACTCGATTCAAATATTCCGCAGCCAAATTTGTTCATTTAATCTTCCCCACAAAAACCTGGAAAATCAGGAGTACTGATAATTGGTAGATCTTACAGAACGTCTTCGTCAAATTGGTATCCATAACTCAGACAATCAAATTAATTATGACTTAAAGAATCGCTGCAACCTCATCACCACAAAAAAAAACCTGACAAAATTCATTGGTTCTGACAAATGATAGATCTAACAGAAAATCGACGTGAAATTTGTTTCCAGTACTTAGATCAAGGTTATCAGGATTATTGCCATTATATTCGTTGAGAGGGTAGTAAAAATAACCAACTGGTTTTGTCATTACCAGACAAATGATAATGAAGAGGGGAAGTTAATTTAGTTGAAATGGCCATTTATTTCGAAATGTTGACAATACAGCTACTTTTAAAGCATTACTCTAAAGCATGACTGTAACCTGGTTCCCACGTAAAATTTGTTAGGGTTACTCATGATGATAACTACAACTTGGTTTTGTCGATATTTATGAAGTTCTCCTAAATATTGGTTTTAATCAATTCGTATTCCACGCTTTCCACACTGTTGTTGACATAATTCCAGCTTACATTTGATTTCTTTGGGAGAATTTTTTGAGTTATTCGTAACTTTAAATACGATTGGACTCCGAAAGCTAAGCAATTTCTGACATAAGAAACATATTAGTTATATGTTTGATTTATATAGGAGGGCTATTATTAGCAGCTAGCTACATCAAATTTTCCTATTAACTTTGGTCCAAAAGTACGGAAAAGTTATTGAAATTCTCTCAAAAAAAAACCAACCATTGTTCCGACGAGTTTTCTCGACGTTTTCAGAGTTACTCACTCCGAAAAAGAAACAAAAAATATCGATCCGTCTGTTTAGATGTCTAGATCTCTGAATGACTCTATGTCTGAATATCTGCCTGAACTGCTGCTATCTCGAGAACGGCTTGTCTAATTTGGAATTTTTTGACAGTATATTTGTATGACCAAGGCAGATAATTAAAACTTGTTATACTAATTGGCCCAAAACCAGCGAGTGATATTACCATGTTGACTAATCTTTAATATTTGCTGATGGACGATGAGTTTGCGGTGTGTTTATTTTTAATTTTTTTTTTTTTTTTGTTTAATTTGGATTAGGGTTTAGTGAGCAGTTGAGCAATATTTTGTTTATGCTGGTTTGAGAATTGATTAGAGCATTGAGTTTGCAGTTAAGTGTTGAGGGTTGATTAAGGTTGAATTTAACAGTTGAATTGAAGTTGAGTTAAGGTTGGGTTATAGTTCAGCGAGCTGTTCAGCTGGGCAATTATTTGTGTGTTGAATTGTTTATATAATTAAAATTAGCTTGAGTTGAGTTCTTATGCGCCTGTAGTTTTTTAGGCCATGTCGATTTGCGAGTTGAGTTGGGCGTGAGCTAGTGTTTGGTTTTAAGCCTGTGTTGCAGGTACAGTTTAGATTGAGTTGAGGTTAGATTAGGGGTAAGGGGCTTGAGTTGGGTTTGGGTTGAATACTTGTCAACTATGTAGTAGGAATTTACTTGGGGTTATATTGAGGAATTTGTGTACGAATATAGTTTTTGAAACGCGTTGTTTAACGATTGAGTAGGATTTTCAGTTTGGTGTCAAATGGATGGTTGGGTTGGCCTTCAAGTAAGAGGTTGAGTTAGTATTGAGTTCAGTTCATAAATATACACGGTATTCAGAGCATATTGATTTATGGATTAAATTTGGGGTTAAGTTAGGAGTTGAGTTGGGATTGTGTTGAAGTTTGGAATACGCATGCTTTTTTCGGACCGTGCTGATTTAAAGATTGAGTTGAGTTTTTAAGGGTTCAGTTGGTGATTTATTTAGAAGTTGAATCGGGAGTTTAGGTGGAGATTACATTAGTAATTTAGTTCATTGGCGAATATAGTTTTTGCTAAATTGAAAGTTGGGTTGAGTGTTAAACTGAAAGTCGAGTTGGGGTTGAGTTAGGGTTAAGTTATGGTTTAGGTTAGCTTTAGTTGGGGGTTGAGTTGAGATGGAGGTGTGGTCGAATTAAGTTTTATTTGAGTTGAGTTGGATTTGATTTCGAAGCTTTCGAACCGAGTTGATTTCGGAGTCGTTGAGTGTGGTGTTGAGTAGTGGGTTGAGATTTTCTTCAAGATAAATTAAGTTGAAGTTGAGTTGGGGTGAGTTAGCTTGCATTGAGGTGGGAATGTGTGATTTTGTTTTTGAGAAATGATTTCGGAAAATTGAATTTGAATTTGAGGTTGGATTAAGGAGTTGAGAATTGGTAAGGCGGTTGATTTAGTGATTGTGAATTGTGTTGACATTTGAGTTGAGTTAAATTCAGTTCTAATCACCTTATGAGCCCTTCATATTTGCCCTTTATTTATGTAAAAATGTTTCGAATTGTTTAAAAGTAAAGAATTTTCATACTTGTTCGTATTAAGGAAACATTAATAAATTAAGCCCATGGAACATAATTTGTGAAGCACTTATGAAAAATAAAATCTAAAGAGGTCACCATAGTAGTGTTTTAATTTTTCTTCGTAGTGTTAAGTTAACACTAGAAAGCAAAATTAATACACGAAATTCGCTTTTTTCCATGGTAGAAAATAACATGTTGTCTGCGTTTGAGGGCTATCAGCTTTTTGAGTGCGTTCCAAAAAACAATTGTGTAAGGGAGTACCTGACTTCTCTCCCTGCCCTGTATCACAAAAAAACATGAAATAATTTACTTATTGTAACCGTCGATTCGAAGCCATGGCCTACTACGGCAGAGATATTGCCGTAGACATAGTTTTACATAGGGGTTGTGTGTGAGATATTTTTACATAGATAAATCTATAAGAAGAATCTAAAGATGACTATTTTGACGGGGTGAATAAAATTAGTTTAAGCTGTTTTTGGGGTATAGGGTAGAGTGAAAGTTAACTGTTTTTTATATGGCGGTTCAATTATTTATTATTATACAATCTATTCTAAGGAAGGATTATACTATTCTAAAGGAATCCTTACAGCATTCACTTGAGAGAAATCCTAAAATAATTTTTTAAATTTCTTAAGTTGAGGTGTGCCTCAACGTCGTCCGCATCCATTGAATAAGCAGTTTTTTGCGCAGCATCGTTCTAAAAATATAGAATAAGATAGACGTATACTTTTAAAAATCCTAACGTTGAGAATTTTACGAATTTTATTGAATAATATTTTAAAATTAGTTAAAATAGTTCGGAATTTAATGATATTCGTGATTTCCTATATAAATATCAAATTATCACCATCCACATATAATTTGAAATCAAATTATATTTCATTTTATTTATTTAAGTTGAAAAACGTGAAATTCATTCCTCTACAATATTTTTAAATTCCACCTCTTCGTTTGCCGCATATCGCACAACCAAACCAACCACTCGTTATAATTTTATTAAAAAACATGAATGGGAATCAATCGAAAAATAATTTTTTATACAAATTAAATTTAGAATTTTATTAAAAATCGTGAAATGAATATTTTATGTGCGTTGGAATTTAGTTGCTTTAAAATTTTTCTCCTTTATAGGTATAAGTGGTTAGAGTGTGAGTTATAAAGCCAGATGACATGAAAATTATATATAGCCGCACAATATACAATCTACAATACAAAAAAAAAAATCTAATTTCTATATCTCTAATATCGTTGTGGATGCAATTTCCATTTCATTTTGGTAAAATGTGGTTAACGTTATTTTTTAAACATCTGCAGATCGATAATAACAATAATAATAATAAATACACGTGACTTAATGAGGTTCTGAATGTCGAGTTGATTGTCTTATAATTGAAGGTTAATAAAGATTTACCAAACGCAAGTAGCAAATTAATGATATATCATCGAATATTATAGGTTACATTAAGCTATATAATTAATAAAGATGGGTAACTGCGGCATGTATTTCTGTTTTCTCAAAGGTCAGTGACATTTGACTTGTTTTGTATGCCACCCACAATTAATGAGCCAATTTAATATAAGTATCCGTATTTAAACTTAATTTAAAAAAAAACTACTTTGTGATAAGATTTTAGTTTTTTGTAAATTAATTAAATAAAACTTTATTTTATTTTTTAACAATTTAAAATTTATATCAAATCACGATATGTAATTATGTTTAAATAGTGGATATAATATTATAATGTCGATACAGATTTTTGTTTTAATTTAACGAAAATAAAATGGTAAAAAATACAAAAAAAAAGAAACTTAAATGTCAACCGCAATAGAAAATTATAAGTAAATAAAAGTTTTTGCCATACAAAGTATGGTATACAGAACTAAAATCAGATTATGGTGAACAAACAAAAAAAAAACTCTTAAATTGATAGTAATTGGTAACAAAATATATAAAACGAAAAGAGCTTTTCGTCTAACTATATTTTACTATTGATTTAATTTTTTGCATGAGTTGCTACTTTTATCAATTTTGAATTGTGTAGCAAAATTCTCAATTTCAATCAATTTTACCTATAACTAACTTTTGTACGAAAAAAACCACTGTGTGTCCTCGAAATTCATTTTTGTCTATCCAAATAAGATTAAATATTAATCAAACATACTTTTCAAGAGTCATCAAAATTTTTAAAAGTTCTTTTTAATGCTTGTTATATATTTGTATTCTTATGTAATTCTCATGTTGCTCCTCTTGTCGACTATAGTAATGTATATAGTAAGTAGTAAGTCACAATACAAGAAAATAAGATGATTTGAAGATGTACTCGTATGTACATTATAAAATATAAATCATTGATTTGTATTTACTTTGTTATTGTTGTACATACTTGAAACAGAACGACAAAAGTATTAAAGTAGAACCGGGATATAAGGGTACTTATACTGGATGTTTGTCCAAGAGAAGAATTTTTTTTTTTTTGGTTTTTTTGTTTATTTAGAATTTCTCAGTATTAAGATGCGAATGAATTATTTATACAGTGTATCAAGAATTATTAATAAATTTAATTATAAATGACATTTCATAAAGTTAATTAGGGTGGGAAGAATCGAGAATCGATCGAATTGCAACAACATTAGGACATAATATAGTGATATATGGGGGTCATCCATATATTATACAATAGCATATTATTCAAAGCGCGCGCACACAAATAATGAAAATATGAAAAATTGTTTATAGACAAAAATTGATTGCCTCTCATTTATTATACTCTATGCAGTGTGCATAACTTTTCATCTACTTAGCGATATTATTATTTCAAACAATTAATAATGCAAAAAGGAATTATAATGGAAATAAGACAGCAAATCTATAATAGGGCAAGAGAACAGCATACATAAAGTATATCGGTACAATAAATTTTCAAGAATTTCGAAATGTGCATAATATAGAAGAAATTCTTAAGATTGTTGTTGTTGTTGTTGTTGCTGCCAGATACAATTTTTTTTACTTTACAAAAATATTATTATTTTTTGTTCTGAAATCACGATTTTTGTTTTTATATTTTAAAAACCATGAATTTTTTTTTTTTTCAAAGTAGGGGTATGTATAGGTATAACATACAAAATATAATTTTATGTAGAGCAACAAAAAATGTGCAATCTTACCTCGAAATGATTAAAAGACTTGCAGTTTGATATTTGGCAAATCGACAAAATGTTTGAAGTTAAACTAAAAGCTTCATTGTTTCTAGTGGCTCAAATTTCGAATAACATTTATTTCTAACGTTTGTTTGTTTTTGCAAAAAATCTAAATTTAGTCGCAAACAATGTTTTAGTAGACAAATAAAATCAGCTAGTCAACAAAATTAGTATTAAGGCGTTTTACTCACCAAGAAATGAAAACGTGAACTAATTTTAATTAAGTTGACCTATTACTTCGGTCTAAAACACCAAGCATTTGGTTGGGCCAAAACCATTTTCTCGGCGTTTTGAAAGTCCCTGAGTCTAAAAGCAAATGAAATCTAAGGCAAATGATCATCTAAATTTTTCGATTTTTTTATATATTCTGATTTGAATATTAAGTTGGATTTTTAGTTTGGGTTGAGTTGAAGGTTAAGTCAGAGTTCAATTTGCTGGTTGGGTTGAGGGTTGAGTTAGAGGTCGTTTCCGGGTTGAATTTAGGTTGAGTTGGGGTTGAACTACTATTTAGTGAGCAGTTTAACAACCTATATAAATTAGTGTTTGTATGTAAGTACACCAAATGTGTAAAATATTTAAGCAAATCCAAACGCCTTGACCGATTTGAACGAAACTGTACACAAATATTAAGACTTAAGAAAGGCAACTGTTAATATCTCAAAACCCAAATTTAACTTTTGGCAAATTATTTAAATGGCCAATTAGGATGGAACTTGCCTGTTTCTCAACCGCTTATGATGAAATTTGAATTCTAAAATGATTTTATGGATGAAGTTCTGGAATATGGCCATATGATGAAGCTTGCCAAAATCTCAACCAATTATGATTATGATGAAACTTGACATGTGCGTTGGAAATGGGATTCTAAAATGATTTTTGGATGAAGTTCTTTAATAAGGCCAATTATGATTGAACTTGCCTCTTTCTCAAACAATTATCATGAAATTCGATTTTTTTTCGATTTTTGGATGAAGTTCTGGAATGTGGCCATGTATGACGAAACTGGCCTATTTCACAACCAATTATGATAAAATTCGGCTTACGCATTGGAAATGGAATTTTTGTGGAAATGGGATTCTACGTTCGTTGGAAATTGGATTCTTAAATAATTTTTGGATGAAGTTCAGGAATAAGGCCAAGTATGATGGGACTTGACTATTTCTCAATCAATTGTGAAGAAATTCGACTTGTGAAAACGGGATTCTAAAACGATTTTGGGATGAATTTCTGGAATATGTCCAAGTATTATGGAACATGCCTATTTCTCAACCAAATTATGATGAAATTTTGCTTGTGGAAATGGGATTCTACAAATGGTTTTTGGATGAAATCCTTGAATATGGTGTCATGGTATGATTGTATGTTGGCATGGTCGTTTGTTTGTTTGATAGTACATGGTATGAAGGTATGATGAAATGATGGTATGGTGGTACGATGATATGATGGTATGATGGTATAATGGTATGGTGGTATGATGGTATGACGGTATGATGGTATGATGGTATGCTTGTATGATGGGATGATATTATAAGGGTGTATTGATATGGATGGTATCATGGTATTATTGTGATGGTATAATAGTGACGGTATGATATTATGAAAGTATGCTGATATGATGGTATGATGGTAAGATGGTATGATGGTATGATATTATGATAATAAGATGTTGTGACGGTACGATGGTATGATGATATAGTGATATGACGGATTGGTAATATTGTATGATAGTCCGATGATTTTATATATGATACAACGTTTGATGGTATGCCCGTATTTATTCTTCATTTTAAATTATTTATTTTATTGTTAACCGAATTAGAACGTTTCTAACTACAAAAGTGCGATGAATGTGAAAGAAAATGTTTCGCTTCCTATACTGAAGTAGGTTGGATCGTTTTCAACGCCTCAAATAAGTTTGACTAATTTTCCATTCCTTCCAAATAATCAGTCAAATTTTCTGATTCGAAATCATTTCAATCGGATCTCGGTTTCTTCGCTCAGGAATTCTTTATTTTAGGATTTAGAATTAAATTAAACGAATTAAATACGAATTAAATTAAAAAATAAATTAACTACACTACATTTATCATGACATTAAATTTCAATTTGGTCGGCTAAGTGTTTACATTTTAAGCGTTTGTAACCTCTCCGAGTTCTACTTTGAATAGAAATTAGACAAATTCGTTTCGTTGGTTTTATATCACAGTCACGTAATTTTAGAAAACGGAAGATCTTTGTTTCTTCGCTATTCCTCCTTGTTTTACAGTCAAACAATAAATTTATTAATTTTTTATGTTTAGCTTTACATTGAATCTGTAATAACAAGCTTCTTAAAACAGATGATTTAAAAGGTTTTGCGACACTTCAATCACTTTTCAATGCTATCTCAGACATTTAGCAGGGGCGGTCCGCAAACACTTTAGCGCCTGGTGCGTTTTAACATTTTATTGCGCCCAAATATTGTGTACTTATTTTATTCAATATATGTATATAATTTTTGGTCAAGTTTATTATTAATTTAGTATATACATAGATAATTATGTATGTATACTATATTTATTATCTGTATTGCACATCAGCTGAAGTACCTTTCATTAAGTAAATTTCTTTCAGACCTATAACTTATGTCAAATCAGATAGATTTTATAGCTGATGGTATAAACCTTAATATATAATGGCACAAAGTGGTTAGAAAAAAATGCGTTTTTTTATTGAGGTATCCCCAGTAGGCCTATTCCTCGTTTATAAACAATACAAAATCCATACTTTGTGATCATATAACATTAGAAAAATTAAATTAAATAATTTAAAATATTTCAAAGCGATAACTAAAAACACATATTTCTCATTTATAAACCATTTATTGTAAAAAATTAATATTTCGTACCTTATTCGTAGCAAATTTCTCAATTAAAGTACTGTAGTCGAGTTTATCTATCAAATCTTTTTCGATTGACATGATAGCTAAGCCATTTAATCTTTCTTGTGACATATAGTGCTCCTCAAATAATTTTTAATAAGTTTTAATTTAGAAAAGCTTCTTTCTCTAGTTGCTACAGAAACAGGCACTGTTAACAAAATTTTAAGAGCAATGACTGTATTTGGAACAGGGAAGAGAGACAGAGTTTGGTTCCAATAACGTCGATAACATTTGAAGTTCATTTAATAAGTCCTTATCGTCGATATCTGAAGTACTTCCGTTAGTTAAGACCTTTTTTAAATGATTACAATTTTTTTTAAATCTTCAGGAGACATGACAGATAATAATCAAATGGCGTATAAAAATAAAAAATATTTGTATGTTCGGATAATTGCTGAAATCTTTCTGTAATTGATGAAATCGATTGATCAATGATTTTAAAATAAAATTCAATTTTACAGTTTTGCTTTGGGTCCATAATAGGTTCATCCACTCCTTCATAGCCAAATAAAGATTTCTTTCGACGAGATCGTAAAACATTTGGATTTGGCAAGCAATTGGAAACTTCTAGTTAGTCAGCAATTTTTGTTGACATTTGCAAAAAAAATTCAAATTCGTTATCTGTTCTAAACAGCTAAAATATTCATTTTGGGATTTTGAAGGTATTTGCTTACTATATTAATAGTCTCTAAAATTTTATGCAAAATATTTAACGCACATATAAACTTAAATTCTAATATTTTACCTCCCAAAGCTTTTGCAGTATTTACAGTCATCACCAAACATTGAAACTTCGATAAGAGCTTCAAAAATATCTCCCAATTGTTCCTTAAATAATTTTAGGGCGCAATTCGACTTTCCCATCTTGTGGTACAAATTGGTTTAAGAGTACAATTATTAATATGTATTTTTTATACTGTCCATCTTTTAACAAAACCCATAATAAACACATACAAATTTTGAACAATATCAAATAAACTAACAGCATCTCGAGAGCATTGTGCCGCATCATTAATAATTTAATTTAATCTATGGGACGAGCACGGTACAAAAAAAGCCCTTGGCTCTTTAGTTCGTATAAGATGTTTGCCTTTTATGTTTGAACCATTATCGTAACCCTAACCTCTGGCTTCTAAGTATGTTGTGAAATGGTCTCTGATTTTAAACATACAGTTTTCATAACAAAGGAATCGAATAATTTAGGTTAATTGCTTTTCATGACTCTTATCTGGAGTACAATCAACAATTTTAGAATAATATTTTGCATTTAATATTAATGAAATAATTTTATCTTTTACTGAATGTGAAATAATTTGAATTAATTCGTTTTGAATATTTTTGCTCAATTATTTCTTTTAGTTACGTTATTATTTATTCTTTGAAGGTGTTCAGAAGGCACAGGATCAAATTTACTTAAAAATTCAACCAGTTTTAGAAAATGTCCATTAGGTGGATCATACAACACTTCAGATTTTCCCTGAAATGCAAGTGATTATTTTCCTAAAAATTCAACAAATATTATTAACCGCTTAGGCACTACCCTCCAGTGTCGAACTTCTGCAATCATTTATCGTGAAGATTAAAATCTACAGTTGTATTTGATCTTAAGCGTTTTTCTAATTATTTCCATGATTTAAAATATTGTAAATGATTCACGCTATTTTCATGTGACTGAACTAATCTGATTACATGGTTCCTATCTATAAATCTTTGATTAATAAGAGTCATGTTATCAACACAACGAGAAGTAAACAGTTTACAACAAAAACAAAATACGGCATCCATTGAAATAGAATATATAAGCCAATTTCGTTTAACGATCTGTTCATTTGACATCACCCTATTATAAATATTTGAATTGAACTTTCTTTTATTCTTAATAGTGAACTTTAAATTATCAACTTGTACGGGACCATTTTCTACAATTATTTGAATAATCTTTTCACTTAACTTTGGCCATTTCGCTGGATTACTTAAACCAACTAAAACATGCAAATTATGTTCAACTTTGTGTAAAGAATTTAAGACAGCTTGATCAACACTTAATTTTTTAAAATCATTTTTATCTAGTGTAACAGATCTAGATACTAAATTTGGATCTATAATTATTTGATCGTCAATCAGAGGAGTATTCGAACTAGACTGTATTGTACTAGAATCATTTAAAGTGGAACTAATCGCAGTAGTGTATTCAACAAAAGAATTCTGTGTACCTACTACAGATAAATTTGTGTCTAAATATTTTAACAAAGAACTTGCCTGTATTTTATCCAAATGATCGTGATTTCTTTACATCCCGATAATTTTTTATTCGCACTTATTTTAAACAGTAATCGATAATTTAAAATATAATTTACACTGACGAAATATAAAATTTCCGGCACAAAAAGACCGATTTTAGAAATTAAATTTTATTGCACAATAAAATACAGATTTTCACAATATCACATCAATGTATCACATCTACTATATACATCACATCTACATACCACAAAAATCACAGGTTTTATCAAGCAAATCACTTTATAGCACAAAAAAACAGTAAAATATAACAGCTGATCTAAAGAGCCAACCAGCGAACATTTAAGAAATTTAACAGAATTTAACGAAAGTTTTTTCTTACGGAAAATTTGACAGGTCGGCTAGCGAAACTATAAAACAACTTGTCAATTGCTTTGTAAAACAACTTTTCAATTGGTAGCTGGTATTAATATTTTTAAAAATTTGTGTAGAATTTCGAACTGGCGATGGAATTGGAGCAACTTCGAAAATTATTTCAATTATTAAAAAGCCTTAAATTCTTAAAGGACATAAACATAAATAATAAAAGACACAGATCTTGTGGCGTAAGAAAAAAAAACGAAAATAAATAATTTGATGTTACAATTTATAAAGTCTTTAATAATTCGGTTTTCAATTTACCTACATGAACATAAATAAACAATTTTGAATTTAAACTTAAAATGTACAATGAGCTCCCACAAGAAGATTTGCACAAAGGGCAATTTGGAATTTTGACATTTCCTTCAGTTTTGCGCGATAATTTTCGCTCTGTTAAGTTGACACTTCAATTTAACGAAAATGAACGAACATTTCTTAAAGGTTCGCTGGGCAGTAACATGTAAACTCCATATACCGCACTGTTACGTTAAATTTCTTAAATGTTGGCTGTTTCTCTCTTAAAACGATTGACATAAATTTAACTTCAACTTCAAAACAATGTTATTCTAACGAATATTATGCAAGTGTAATTCACACTGTATAGAGCGTTATATAATTTACCTTGTCCCTTTTTATGGGTGAGAGTGAGATAAAGAGATATGCGCTCCTTAATTTCACCGTGTATGTATTTTAAAAAATCCAATACGAACAAATACAATACTAAGCGTTTGGTTTTTATTTTTTTCTGGTTGTAAAAATAAAGTGAACCAAATATGTTTTCTAATAGGAAATATGAGATGTGAATATATGATTCTGAGGACGTGTTCGAAGTTTGTAATAATTATTCCTGCTGTAATAATAATGACATTATTTTGTATGCAACCAAATTATTACAGCGACCGCATGTAATAATTTTGACACTTCTGTAATAATTTCGTAATTAACCGTAGTGCAATAGATTTTTTTTTTTTTTTTGCCGTAATCTAATAATTTTTTTCCAAAAACAAAGAAGATTTAATTAATTAAATGAAAATGACGAGCCAATCATGGTATCAACAGAGTAAGCAAATTAAAATATTTGTACGTATTTATGCAAATAGGTTCTACATATATAATGTAAATTTGTGTTACAGTGAGCGAGGACGAAACAACAAGACTTATAAAAGCACGGATCAAAAACGATCACATTTTCAAACAAAAATTTTTAAGAAGGAACGAAAACTGGACGTAACTTAATCTTC
Source organism: Tipula vernalis (assembly GCA_958295665.1). Lineage (NCBI taxonomy): Eukaryota > Metazoa > Arthropoda > Insecta > Diptera > Tipulidae > Tipula > Tipula vernalis. The sequence continues at coordinate 360,162,871 of OY282559.1, read as the reverse complement.
TTATTGAAAAATAAACCGTTTAAAAATGTGTTTTTCCAAATATTTCAGAATTATAAGAGACAAGGCAAATTTAAAAGATTTCACAGCCGAACATCTTCAGGGTGAAATGGAACAATTTATACAAACAATATAAAGTAAGAAACATATTTTTGCTTTAATTGTAATATGTATAAATATGTAATAAGTTTTTTTTTAATTTTAGGAGTTAGTAAATCCTTCAACAGGTGTCCAAACTGAAACTGGAGAAGTAACAGTTGCCAATTGGGAGTACTTCTCTTTAATGCATGCTTATGCGTCTAGCCATCATAAAATACACCCAGCGCTGGTATGGCACAGCCAACGTGGCGCCTTTGTGGAAAATCCAGAAAATTCATTCACTGGAAGTAGCGAAATAAGCCCTCCGTCACCTGCAACCCCTGTTGAAAGTGAATTTATATCATATTCGGAAACTGGAACTTCGGAAGCAAGGGAACCGGGCAGTAGTAGACAGCTAGCCCGAAACTATAATCGGGAGCAGTCGTCACAAAGGAAATCAAGAAAAAGATGCCTTTAAGAATCCATTTTCAAGAAATATAAGAAAGAATGCTTGAGGCATAGAAAAGAAACAAAACATTTCTTCAATTTTTTAGAAGGCTTTTCTAATTTTATTGAAATGCCTTACAAGCCACCTATAAATTCAGAATCTGAATCTTCTTAAGATTAAAATTAATATATTTATTTATTATGTAACGTATGACTGTGAAATGAATTTTTATTGAATTTGAAATAAATAATGGATTTTTTTTTAATAATTAAAAAAAACAGAATTATTATTTTTTAAACATTTTTATTTATGGATTTGAAATAAATTTTTTTTTTACTAAAAATGCCTGTTTTTTATCTAGACTGTAAAAACATTAGGAAAAGTTGATCTCTTAAATCAATACCCGATTGCTGATTTCTATCTAAAGTATTGGCCATTTCTTCTTCACTAGGTTAACTGAATGCTTCAAGATCTACATCTAATAATTAAGGCAAATTATCATTTGTCATTATGCAGATATTATGGAACGTAAAGCAAGCAGCAACTGTCTTAACGATATTTTCGAATTCAAGTTGTAACGCACGTACTTTCATTTTTCCAAAGGCGCACTCTACAATATTGCGTGAAGCGCTTAACACTTTATTAAACATTTTTTTATCATTGTTTAAGTTGCGCTCTTTAAACTGAGTTACAATGGCAATTGGTTGTACTCTACATGGATAACAAGGCGGTGGATACAATTTTTCTTTGAAAACTGGACTGCAGTACAAAACACGGGAATCCTGTACTGAACCCGGATACCCAATGAAAACATTTACAAACTTAAAATTAGAGTCACAAATGGCTTGACATTGAATAGAATATTTCAACTTTCGATGTATGTATTGGTCGTGTAGATGCACTGGACATACTATTTCGACATGCGTTCCATCGATAGCACCAGCTGCTTTCTCCAAAACTGTTGTTCGTGCTCGTCGATTGAACTTACGACCAATACTTGGTGATTTGTCTTCGCTGGGCAACGCTATGACCTTCGGCATTATATTATTTGCCGTAAAGTCCAACAGGTTATGGACAATATCACAAACAGTGTATCTTGGTACAGCTGTTGATGCACCTGCCATTCTGTAGTTTGTGCCACTTGCCAACCAGAGCAAAAATATTAATAATTCAATTTCTGGCCCCCAACCGACATTTTTGACAAATGTTTAAGCTTTTTTATTTTGAAATGTCAAAATTATTATGTCAAAATTATATCAGTATTCGGACCCAAACGAATTTATTACAAAATATGGAAGAGAAAATTATTTCACTCATGTCAAAATTATTACAAAAAAAAATTAAAATTATCACAAACTTCGAACAGGTCCTGACTTATTTACGGTTTTTTTTTTTTTGGTTCACAATTTTTTTTAAAACCTATGCATATTAATTAATATGTTTTATTTTATTGTCTTCTCACCTCAACATATTAAAAATATATGAAGTAAATAGCTGGTTAATATTTGTTTCATGTACATATTAGCAAATATGATATTATCATTTTTGATTGAGGTAAGATGCGACATTATTGATAATTTAAAGTTTATTTGGAGAGAGATTTTATAATTAAAAAATTAATAAAGCTGCCAATATGTAAATTGGATTTTGTTGTTGATTTTGATACTAAGTTTACTCATCTCATAATTATGGGTAAAATAAATTATGAGTCCAATAATAGACGTTGATTTTTCGTATGAAATTTTTATTTAGTTTAATAAATTAAATTATAATTTTATTAATGTTAATATAACAGTGTATTTAATTTAACTATTGCGCCCATTAAATATTGGTTTATTTTTACGCCCGGTTGCAGTGCACCATTTGCATCTATTACAAGACCGCCCCAGACATCTAGCGTACACTAGTAAAACTAAAGATAAATTTAGCAAGTATTATCTTAATTCGTCTGAGCCAACTTTGATGTATTTTGTATATTTAATAAATAATTAAATTTTAATATTTCTGCGATTAATATTTATTTAATATTCTTTTATATTGTTGTTAAACACATTTAGAAAACTTTCATATAAACCTTTTATAATATTGTTACGTTTTTGCCTTGTCAAATAAGGTTCATATCGGATTGTGAATAATACAAAATCAATTTAATTTATCTCCAACGAATTTATTTATTTCACAAAATTTATTACAACACAGTTTATCAAAAAAAATTCACAAAATCACTTTATATAAATTATTCTTAAATTAAACTGTTCACTTATAATTTTTATTTCCACAAAAACACTTTTTAAATCACGTTTTAATTCTTTTTAATCTTTACTCTATCGCTTACCAAATATAACTAATCCAATTCGACTTCGTTCGCCTTTTTATATACACAAACCAAACTACAAGAAACCTCTTGACTTTTCCAGTTAGAATAGCGTAGAAACATTACGTAACAATTTTATCATGGAAAATTACATTTTAGTACAGTTAAACATTGAGCTATTCATTTAACTTCTTCTATTACGCACTAGGTGTCACCGTCACAATATTTTTGCTTTTTTCATTGAAAAACTTGAAGCTAAAAAACATAATTTTTACCAAAGTTTCCGCAATGGAAATCAGTGAAAAATACTACCACTAAAAAAGCTTCTAAAAAATACTTCGTGATGATTATTGATCTATGGATCTATACTATAGAAGGCTCTGCTACTATTGGTAAAATTGAAACTAGTGAATACTTTCTCTATAGTTTAATTTTACCTAATTCTAAACTTAATCGCTACTATGTTTGAAATTATTTTTTTGAGTGTACTTATATTTATGTAAATAGTTAAAAGAAGAACGAAGATCTGTAAATTTTGAAGGTATTATCATTCAGTTTCGTTTAATTACGTTGTCACTTAAAAGTAACTTAATAGTAGATTTGCTATTTAGCCAATTGCTCAGGTATCTGGATTTATTCTTAATTATAGCAGAACATTTCATCCAATATCAACCAACATTTCTACTAAACTTAACGTAGAATATATTATATGGAAAACCTTAAGTATAAAATCTCTACCAAAGACTTAATATAATCATTGCTGCCAATAGGAGGGTTAACAATAAATAATGTCAATGTATAGCAGCGAAAATGATAAAAATTGAAAGTGAATTTATTTATTTATAATTTTTTTTTTTATAATAAATTAAATTTAAAATAAGCAAAAAGCAATAATAAAAATTCTTTTATAAAACAAAAATAAAGATGTAATTTTATTATCATTATTATTTATTTATTTTTTTATTTTATATATTTTAGCTCATAGCATATTATATTCTCGTACACATAAAACATGTATAGATTATCATTTTGTATGTCAAAATGTTACCATTTCAATAACCATTTTTGCTAAAAATCATAAATATGTATGTAGCTTACAAGTTTTTTTTTTTTTTTTTTGCATCATTTCATCTTCCATTTAAGATTTCCTTTTCATTATAATGTTTTTCTTTTTGCCGTGCTGTTGTTGCTAGCATTGTTGTTGCCATCTTGTAAAGTTGTGCAAAATTGTTTTTTTGTTGAAACAAAAATAATTTATTCTTTTAAATAATTCATCAGTCAAAAGAAATAAAAAATATGTCATTGCAATATGTCAATAACAATGTGTGTAATTTTGATTTATTTTTAGTGCATTATATGGAATAAGTTATACGCAGACGTTTTATAGGCATATACAATGTATATAATATAGGCATAATACAGAAGGCGTGATTAAACGATGAAGTGATTGTTTACGCTGTGAACATGTTACATCTTAATTTTGTTCATTATTATTGTGAAGCATTATCAAAATCGAGTACTAAAATGATATATGATGAGCCACACGTTTATATATTGTACTAAAATATTATATTCATACAAACAAAAAAAAATATTCCCAGTTCCCGACTAAACTACTAAATTTATATTAACTCCCAAAACACAATTATTGACTGACAGATATTCCGTTTATTGAATAATTCAGCTAAAATATTTCATCATAATTCAAAGCAACGCAAAATAACAACGACGACGACATAACATAAGTAAAGCAACACACAATATATAGAGAACAAGGAAATTTTGAGATGAAGAAAGCGCAAGCAATCAAAAAAAAAATTGTTTGTCAATTTTTCCGTCGTTTTTGCTTTATGGTGATGACGACAAATTTTTTGATTTATTAAAGTGAAAATATATGAGCAATTTTTGTCGAAGCTTTTTTTTTTTGTGTGTCTAAAGTACTATGTGCTTTTTTTTTTTTTTTGCGTACCCAGTTGTTGTATTTGTAACGTAAATTGAAAATCGAAAAATAATATTGATGCCGATCGTTATTGTTATGTTACTTGATGCTATTATCATGTTGCTGTATAAATAAGTAATATTGTTAAGCAATAATAAGATTTTTTTATTATTGATAAATTCAATGGGTATATGAAATCGAAATAATTTATTGTTATTTTACCATTTTCATTTCAGCGGAAGAATTTTCTTGCATTTTAATTATTTCAATATGTTGTTCTCTTATGTTTTATGATGTGAAATATACATTGGAGTTGTTAATTTGTGTTTAGACTTGATTTGTTCGGTTAATTATGGTAAGTTAGCAGTACGTTTTAAAAATTAATTAGTAAGTATATAAAGCAAACTGTCCAACGATGATCAAGGAACAGAAGCTAAAATATTTTATAACTTGTCAAAATAAGTGACTGTTATATTGAATGTGAATTAATTAAAAATATTTACAATGATGGTTGAGTCTTAGGAATTTATATTTTAAAAAATCTTATTTGTCATTTGGTCGGCACATTATAAATTCAGTATAGCTACTTGTTTAATCATCAATCAATGTTTGTTACAAAGCAGAACGTTCAACTTATTGTCTAAGCATCGCAACTATATATGCATATACTGATAAAATAAACAAATAAACATATTTGATGTAAATGAGTGGAAAGTAGTACGACAAATTATAAACAATCTAGACGTTACACAAATAATTAAAAGCGATCAAGTATTGCTATAAATATCTTTGGGTGCTCAAACCAATTCAGAGGCTACAGCAATTTCACCTTCAAATGGAAAATATTTTGAAGTTCAAAAACATCATTGGTCAGAAAACGAGTATTTTCCCTGCCCTACGTGGGAGACTATATTTTTGAAGCCCTTCAAAAAATTTCCGACAGCAGCTTATTACACCGCAACAATCAATAGTTTGGCTAAGCGGTATTATAAAACGTAAATGAAACCAAACCAATCCTACTCAGAATGGATAGTGGGGTTATATGTAAAATAGCGAATTATGGTACATCATTGCTAGAAAAATTAATTCCTGATTTAACTATTATAAATATATCACACGATATAGTAGAACTAGGTTTTTAGATGAAATGTGTAGTCGAACATAATTTTTAACGGGACAGATCAAACAGTAGAAGTAGAAGTATCAATACTAATAGATCTATTTTCTGGTACCACGTCAAGTTTGGTGATAAAGCCAAAAAATGTATCGCTCCATGTACGCGAAATAATTCCGCCAATAATTTAAATATACATTCAATATATTCGAAATATACTTAATTTTTTTAATTGACACAGATCCAGATTTAACTGTGGTTCCACATAGTTTTTTGTCTAACTTACCTAATAAAAATACAGATTTTTGTTTGTAATCGGAACGAAATTACTCGAAATAGATTTAGGGTTAAGTCAATCTTTGACACATAAATTTATTTTGGCCCAAGTAAGTCATCCGATTATTGGCGCTGATTTCTTGTCTAAATTTAAATTATTAGTTGATTTGGCTCAGAAAAAACTTTTAGATTCTATAACTGATGTTAACATAAATGATGTTGTTGCGAATGTCAACATACCGACACCTTTAAACTGTTCTATAGACAATAATTTCGGAAAAATATTAAAGGAATTTCCATCATTGATCGCACCTCCTAATTATAAATATCCGTCAAAGCATATAGTGTAGTCCACTACATATTAACAAAAGGAGAACCACCATTTAGTAAGCCTAGATGATAAGACCCGGTCAATCATAAAGCAGTTAGTCTTGAATTTAATCATATAGTAGAATTAGGTATCTGCTACTTTGTAACGACAAGTCAAAAATTTCTTACGAATGGTGAATTACTATAACCGATTTCTGCCAAATCTGGCGGAACATTTGACAACGATTCACAAATTTATATCATATCTATGATCACCGAAACGATCCCAATCTAGGGTCAAAATAAATTTCACGTGGTCTGATCTTGGTCGTGGTCATCTTTCGTCAAAGTGAAAAATCTTTTGACACATGCAATATTGTTTTTCCAGTAGTTAACGCGGAATTTAATATTACTACTGATGGCAACCTACGTTACCTTCCTTTCTAAAAAACTTAAGCCAGCCAAAACCAGATAGTCCGCTTTCGACCGTGAGTTGTTTGCGATCTACCTTGTGATCAAACATTTTAGATATTTGGTTGAAGATCGATCAGTCGTAGTTTTTACAGATCACGAACCTCTAATTTATGCTATAAACTCCAAAACCAAAAGTATTCTGAGGCAGATATCCTCCATATAAAAGGCGGATATCCGCCATGTAAGTGGCAAAAGCAATACAGTCGCAGATTTTCTATCATGAATGAATTATGAACAATCCATAATAAATTTATTTATTGATCCACAAACGTTCGTAAATTCTCGAAAGTGTGATACTGAGTTGATAGAAATATAGTATTGTCAAAATTGAAATCTCTACCTGCTTCTTATGTCAAAATAGAACTAGTCGATATACCATTATCTGAATGCAAACTATATTTTATTTTGTTTTTTATTTTATTTTTAACCAATTTTTTTATTAATTGAAAAAATACAAAATCATTATTACAGCTTACAAATTTAACAATATAATAAAAAAATTGTAATAGTTGACTCCATATTGTAAGTAATGTGCTGGAGCCACGAGCCAAATTTAAAACAAACCCTATATAAAATTAACATATTTACTTAGTTGTTGGGATGCAACCAATTAAACAGTCTAAACGAAAATCATTATTAATATAAAAAAAACAAAAACAAAAAATTACTAAAAATAAATAAACAACAAAGAATTAACATAATCAAATAAAATGTTCAAGAGGTGGAAGAATAACAACTAAAACTGAGCACAACCCGATAAATATAAAAAAAAAAAAATAATATTTCGAAATATTTATTTTATCACTTTAAACATGGATTCAACTTCACACTGCGACAGGAGCCAAGATTTTAAGAGTTTAAGAAACAGATTACGATTATTTATATTTTTAATGTTCTCTGGTATTTGGGTGAAACCTAGGTGCAGAATATATGAAGAACTTTCTGAAATGTTCTTTAGTCGCAAACGGAATGTGGTATTTGTTGCGTTTACGTAAACTATACCTTACTACATGATTTAAACATCGATTACCACTACGGTTATAAAAAATACGAAGAACTTTAAAAATATAAAGATACCTTAAGGGAAGTATTTTATTATTTAAAAATAAAGGATATGATGGTTCTGTTCTATTTTTGAAATACATCACTCTTAAAAAATGATTTTGAGCTTTATTTAGTTTGTCGAGTGCCGCAAAATAAATACCACCCCAACAAGATATTCCATATTGCAAGTGAGAATCAACCAATGCATAATATAAACTCCTCATAAAAGCAGAATCTCAAATAATGCGAACAGAATAAAATTTACGAAGAGCCGGTAGTAACTTTAATTTTACACTATCTACATGATTTTAAAAATTCAATTTGGAATCCAACGTGACCCCTTAATATTTAAAAGACCTAACTTTTCAATATCATACAGTTCTTATGACAAGGAGAGTTCGAAGTACAATCAAATGAGTGGTACACTATATTTAAATTAGCACTATAGGTAAAACCAATATTGAAAGTCATGTATCTAGATTTTCAACTTAAAACCATTTGATGAACCGTAAACCAATTTTTAAGTTGAATCAAATCTTCATTCATCACATGCTGTGGATCATCAATGTGGTTTTCCGAGTATAATAAGGCAATATCATCAGCAAAAGCTGTGCTTCTTGCCTTTAGTTAAAATTTAAAAATTGACATTGAATAAACTAAAAACAATATTGGTCTTAGTACAGATCCTTGCGGTACACCAATATCAACTATCAGTTATTTACTTACTACATCATTGATCTTCACACATTGAGATCTGTTCATCATGTAAGATTTAAACAGGTCGTAAGCTACACCACGTATTCCAATATCATACAATTTTGATAAAAATAGCGTGTGATTGATGGTATCAAAACCCTTTGAAATGTCTGGAAATAGAGCAGCTCATTTATATCTTTCATTTCATCGACAATGTAATGGTGAAAGGAAATTCAATAGCGCACCCTCTGTATTTTTATTCTTCATAAAGCCAAATTGCCTTTGATCAAAAAAATTAATTTTTTCTAGGAAGTCAATAAGTCTATTTTTGATAATTTTCTCAAAAATTTTGGAAAAAGTACTAAGTAATGTAATAGGCCTATAATTATTAAGATTTTGACGTGAGTCCTTTTTAAAGAGTTGTAAGACTCAGCCACGTTTCATGTCGGATGGAAAAATTCCATTTACAAGACAAGCATTAAAAATACTTGCACGAACATACTTTATTTCAGGTAAAACTTTTTTTATTAAGATCGAAGAGAGCTGACCAAAACCGGTCGAATAAGAATTGTTCAAAGATCCAACTATAGCACTAATTTCAAATTCAGATGTAGGAGACAAAAATATTGTAGAGGAAACATACAAGTTACATAAATCATTTTGAACTGAAAATCTCTCAAGATTTTAATTCAATAACTCATGAGGTACTCTTACGAAAAAATTATTAAAAATATTTGGTAGTAGATTAATTTCATTTTTCCCGAGTCCATTCAATTCTATAGTATCTATGAAATTACTGTTACTTTCTTATTCCATCTATTCGTCAACTACTCCCCACAATATTACGAGCATTATTAATTTTATTTCTATAGTATTTATCTTTTGTTACTGGGATCAACTTTTTTATTCGACTGTTTAAATACTTTAAGGTATTTAACGTTATGAGATTGTTAGGGTGTTTCTTTAAAAATTTAAGTTTCTTATTCCTTTCGTGTATTTTATTAAGCAAACCGCTACACATCCAAAGCTTAAGCCTAATATCCGTAAAAGTAATTCATTTTATACTGAAGCAGTTGTCAACTAAACCATGCAGTTTCTCTAAATCGAAAGCAATGTTTGGCTTTGAAGTAGCAACAACATCAGTCAACAACCCTAAGTTTTTCTTGCAACTGATAATAATTTGTTATTTTTTTAAATTTATTACTTAAAAACTTAGTTCTTGCTTTGACTGCTACTTCAAACCGTAGACCGAAGTTGACGATGCACTACGTGTGATAACATTAATCATTGACTCAAGACCAAAAGAATATAATAGATATAGGTAATCAACTGTTAAATTACACTTTTTAATATATCAATATTCATGTCTCCTAATATGATTAAGTTTTTTGCGTTTTCATTTTCAAGAAATCCAGATAACTCATGAAGAAAAATTTCAACTTTTACAGAATGGAGTCGATATATTAAAACAAAACAGAACAACACATCACTAATATTAACTATCACTTTCAAAGCATCCGCGGAGGAAAAATTAAAACAACAAATTTTATGTTATAAAGTATCACTCACATAAACAGCAACTCTACCTGATTTATACTCGTCATTACAATTAGCGTAAAAAGCGTAACCATCCAATGAATAATTCATGAGTTTATGAATGTCAATCCATATTTCAGTTAAAAATATAATTTCGAAATCTTTCTTTAACGCATCAATATTTGCCAACAGCAGGTCATTATTCTTCCTTAAACTACGGATATTCTACAAAATTAAATTAGAATTAATAAATTGAAAAGCATAATTATCATTAGAATTAGTATTTGACGATGAAACTAAGCTCCTATAATTAACAGACGAAGTGAGATTATAACTATTATTTAAATTTAACATACAAAGAGAGAACAAGCTCAAATAAATTTAACACTGGCACTTTGTTTAAATCCTCTTCGCTGTTAATTATATAAACCCTTGATCCTTTGTCCTTCCTTAAGCTTAATAACACCATTTGAGGTCCACAATAAGTGGAAATTATTTGCCTTCTTCCATTGTCTCACCAAATTTAGTAAAAGCCGCTTATCAGAATTCAAACACTCAATGATGAAGATTCGTTGATATTTTGCGTCTGTTAAGATGTTATCATTAGTAGCTTTCAAAGTAGTAACCAATGGGTTATTGGATTCGTCCTTAAGAAGTCTGGTTGCCAACGAATGGAAATATTTCAATTTATTTTGGATAATCCGATCTTTTAATGAAGTTGAAACAAGTTGTATGTGAATTATAGACGCATCCATTTTAGATCGATTTTTAATACGGTAACAGTTTTTATAAGCAGATTCATCAATATCCATTTGTAAACCACTTTGTAGAATTTGAGTAACAATAGTGGAAACACTTTCACTATTTTTATATGGAACTCCGTGAAACTCAATACAATCATTGACTAAATTCTGCTCCAAATTCATTACACAATGATTAAAAGTAGTAATCTCAGCTTTCAAAGCCAAATTTTCGTTTAACGTACAATCTATTTTAAGTATTAATTCCTCTATTTGTTTGATACGAGTTTCCATAAAAAATGTATTTATCTCAAAATTTTTATTTTTATTTTATTGTGAAGTAAGTACAGGTAAAAACCGACCATATGCCCCGAAAATATTAAGAAGAGCAGTATCTATTAAATTACACAACTTATCTCATCCCGGGACACGTGCCACGAGGAAATTAGTTACTGCAAGATATTTTTGGCCGAAAATAAACTTAGATATCCACCAATAGTCAAAATCATGTATATCATGCCAAAAATGTAAAGTACATCGGGATTCAAAGACTCGATTTGAACATATTCATACAAATGCTATGTTTTGACTATAGTCGACCAATATACTCGATCGCCGGAGGCTTTTCCTATTAAGGACATTATAGAACAGACGAATACGTTTATAGATTCGGTGTACCCTTGACAATTACAACAGATCAAGGTTTACAATTAAGTCAAGCGGTTTCATCGGGAATTAAAATCATGATTAATGGCCCGCAGTAACACTATTAAGTAAAGTAAAGAACTTCCAATTGTTATGTTAGGGATTAGAGTCACTGTAAAGAATGATCTGAAATGTTCATCCGCAGAGTCTATGGACAAATACTTCGAATTCCTGGCGAATATTTTTGGAACTCAGAAAACCCCAAAGCCAATTTAGATCAAATTGTGTTCATTGATCGTCTAGCATACATAAACTGCTTAACTTTTTAGTATTTTTTTTATTAAAAGTCATTTGTGGGGCCGTTTGGATGTCAAGTTGATTTTTCAAGGAAACTGCACTTTTCGTTATTTAAATGTCTTTAATTTAAAAATCTAATTTGTAAGCCATTTTATAACAGAAAACTTGAAATCAATACATAAGCCTTCATTCTTGAAAATATCCAACAGTAACAGCCATCTATTTTAATACTAATTTGTAATTCAAACAACCAGAAATTTTACAAAAAAAATTGTTTGGGTGGGGTCTATTTTGTCTAATTAATTATTTGTTGCTATTCAAATGGAACCACAATAAATTAAGCCTCTATGTTTGTTTACTCTTTTTGTGTATAATTAATACAAAATAATATGCAAAACACAATAAATTATCATATCTCATCCAACACTATTAATTTATAATCATTGAAGACTTTCCTTCGTTCTAACATAACCCAAAAATTGCTGTCTTTATATCGCTTTAATATAATTAATTAATTTTAAATATGTTTTGGTTCGAAATAATTTATTTGGTTTAAAATTTTCGTTTTGTGATACCTCTATATGCAAATTCTCAGAACAAGAACAGTAAGCATGCATAGGTAATCCTAACAAAAATAAGTATGTATTTTGATAATAATCAATTTGTATGTTGTTTTGTATACATAAAACATAAGAAATTAAAACCTATAAAAAAAAATACCCAATTAGTGCAGAAATGTAACCTTTTCGCAAAACTAAATGTTTACGAAATAACTAACAACACAAAATAATCAATGTTATTTGCATAAATTATGTTCTAAGAATACATAAAACACAGTTTTGTTGTTCTTTTTTTTTGTAAGATAAAAAATTTGTCTCAGGTAAGTTTTAGTAACAAGTTTACCCTACCCGTGGTTTATTTGAATGTTAAACGATTTTATTTTATTTATAGAACTAACTAATAGTGGGCGAGTTCATAAGAGTTTAATCTTCAATGTTTTGTTATTCATACTTAGATAACGATTTGTTCACTATCAATATTTTTATGACGCCATTGAGGAACACAAAGTAGCATCGAAAAACATCTAAAAATATTCAGTTGTGGTTTTGGGCCAAAACAAATAAGAAAAGATGGCCTAACATACGGCACGATACCTATTTTCCACTAAAAACTTTACTCTTGCATTAATAAAACAATTTTGATAAGGTTCAACATATGTACATAAAAATGGAAGCTTCTCAAAAGGCAAAACGCTTTAAACGTTAAAAATCTTCCTTGATTTTTATTAAATAATTTAAAAATATATTACTCTAGAGAGGTTTAAATTTAGGCCAGAAACACAATTTCAGTACAAAAAAAAACGATTTGTCTCTGTGTTATGCAATAACCATGCCTCTCTTCAGTTTTCCTTTGATTTTCATTTAGTACACATTAATCGATCTTGTTGGATTACTAATATGGAAGCAATACCACACGACCAGCAATAGCAGAGTTTCAGGCTCAACGTTATGAAAAACGATTGATAAAATCACTTTAAAACACCAAATTTTAAAAGCCGAAGAATTTCTCGTAAAATTTTTATTTTGAATAGCCATTTCAACCATTTCTTTAGATCGTCTGATAATAAGTTTTGAGAATTAACACAACTTAAATCAAAGTTGGAACGATTATGGTTTAGGATTTATTAAATTTTACCATGCTTTCATTTCATTAGGACCCCTGCCGAGTGAATCAAATTCGTGCCCCTTGGGGCATTATCGGTTGCTCTAAATTATTAAATTAAATTAAAGTTAATACTCTCACCGTTGTTTTTTAAGTGCCCTCATCTGACCGCCATTAAGTGACATTTTCTTACAGGTTTTTTTGTCACAGTAAACCAACACTCATGTTATAAGATGAAGTTCCATTTGAGCTCTCAAAATACTACTTACTCTTGTATAAAGGTATAGGAGGTGGGACATAATAAACCAAATACCGAGCCAATTTAATAACATAAAGAGTTTTAGATTTGGATAAAAAAAATTAGACGATATAAATAAAAATATATTGCCACTGTTCTATTATATATTTGTACATAAGAAGTAAAAATCACTTAGCACTTCAAAAACCACAAAAAATTTAAGACGCCCCATAATATAAAACAAAAACCAAAAATATTATGACTTACGAGTATTATTATACGCGGTTGTCATATCATCATAAAACATATTCATAAAAAAACTACTCCAAATTTATCTAATTACTACTTATGCACACGCTCATTCTTATCTTTGACACCGTATACATACCATAATAAACAAGTTAAAAACTGACAATCATTTCATAAAAATACCTTTCAAAACCCGTTAGTTTGCTTTTACTAACCACGCTCTCAATGTCATCAATGTTATATATGTTTACATACTCAGGTGTAGCCAAATCAACCAAAAATTTTAACAAAATATTATTCGGAAATCATATACATATAATCAAGCGAATCAAAAATTTACAGTTACAACTTTTAAAATTAAAAGTCTCGCTTCTCTATATTATGTATGTAATGAAAGTGTCTTCAATCAATTTATAAATAAAAAACAAAATTATGCTTTCATCAAAACATATATTTAAAATTTTTTTTTTTTATAACCGAATGTGTTAGTTTTACTTACCAAACAAATTTTGTATCTTACCTTGTTTTTATTTACTAGGTTATGTGTATTGTTAACTGTATTGTCTTTAAAATTATATATCTATAAACCAACCGACGATCTTACCAAGAGTTTCCTTTAAGTTTTTGCCGATTTTTTTTTTTTTTTTTTTAACATTTCACGGTTGTTTAGTGATTTAATATCTTCTGAACTATATATGTACAAGAAATGGTTTTTGTTCTTTTGTTTTACAAACATCGTTGAACATAAAAAAAAAAAAAATATAAAAATTCCATATTCCTTAAACAGTGTATGCATTGTCATGATATTAGAACCGACCGATCGATTATAAGAAATTATTGATCCCTGGGACAAAACATTTTGGCGGCATATTTTTGTTTGTTTTTTGTTATAGTGGGGACTGGCTCGATGATATGCATGATGTTGTAATGGGGTCGTAATTTTTTATATCACCGCTCCAGAAAAATGAAAAGGAAAGGAAGAAGATTGAAAAGAACTTAAATACATTTTTTTTTTTGGAAAGTCGTAAATATAATTTTATTTATTGGATGAATTTTATTTATACATATTTGGGATATACATACAAACGTAATAAAATAAAAAAAAAATAAAAAATTGCAATAAACATTTATAGTAAAACAAAAACCTAAATTTGTAATTTTAATTAAATTTAATATTAAAATTTTGTTTTTATTATTATTATTTTCGGCTGAATATAAATTATGGGAGTAAAATAATTAAAACGTCTGGCAATTAGTGTTCGTACATATTTTTGTATGTACATATTTGTTTTTTGGTGAGTGTGACTGCGAAGTGGAGTGGATTTAACGTGTATAATTTATGCATCTATAGTGTATATAGATATAGCAATATGGTTTTTGCGGAAAATAATTATAAAGTCTGTATTTGGATAACGGTTTTCGTCGGAGGTTTCATTGCTGATTTCAGATTGCTAGGTTTTGTTACCAGTTTTGTAATAATAAATAGAATAAACATTTTCTCTCGTAAGACAAAACATAAGTTTTTCACCAAGCGAAAACAAGCGGTCAACAAGTTATGACATTGATATACTTAATCTTTGTTAAAAGGAGTATTAAAACGTAAAACATATTAGATTTGGATTTAAAAAGAAAATACAAGGGGGGTTATACCGGGTTATACAAGTCCAGTTTTTTATATTGGACAAACTGGAAGATTATTCTTTTAAAAGTTTAAAAAGTACTTAAAAGATATCGGTAGGTTTAACACATAATCACATTTCGTTCTCCAATCAATTTAACACAATCATATAAGTATGATTTTTTAATTCTAATTAAGCTGAGGAAGGATGACGCAAAAGATTTTATAAAAGAACTGGCGATTTTTAATCAAAAACGGAAAACGAGCAAGTATTTTTTTAATATATTGGAACCGATTCTGACGTCTACTCACAGAGTCTATTACTTAAGCCTGTTTTAAATATCTGCAAAAAAATTTAAGGAGATTACAAATAGAAGGAATCCATATGATGTAAGCAAAACATTTGTATCGTTTTAACACAACATTAGTTAAATACGAAAAAAAAATAAATTAAATTCATTTACATTCATACAAACAATTTCAATTCATCGATTTTCTACTCCATTTACCGACTAAATTCGACTTTTCTAAGCTTGCAAAAAATGTAATTTTACATTTGCATTCGCCCAGTGTCTTATTTCCATATTTATGTTTATCCATATTTACATTTACTAGTGTTACCTGTCAACAATTTTAAAAAAACAGTGTATATTACGGTGACATATTACATCGTTTGAAAGAGTAGGTAAAAGAAGACGAAAATTGAAGAAAGGTTTACTATAGCTTTATGACAACGCACTGGTTTACAGGGCGAGAATTGCGGTGCATTTCATTAGGTCTTGGGTGTACAAAGAAATTAATTATTCACCATAGAGCTTAGATTTTCCATCCAGTAATTACTTCCTGTTCCCGAATTAAAAAAAAAATTCATGGAAATCCAAATCTCAATCTAAATATAAATCTAAATCTTGATCTAAATCTAAATCTAAATATAAATCTCAATTTAAATGTCTAAAAATCTAAGTATCTAAGTACCTAGGTAAATATGTAAAAATTGAAATATCTAAACATCTAAATATCTAAATAAGTAAATACCTAAATGGCTAAATAAATGAATATCTAATTATCTACATATCTAAATATCTAAAAATCGAAATATCTAAATATTCAAATTTCTAAATTTCTAAATCTCTAAATATCTATACATCAAAAAATCTAAATATGTAAATATTTAAATAAATAATATCTAAATATCTTAATATATAAATAGCTAAATAGTTAAATAGCTTAATAGCTAAATAGCTCTATAGCTGATTAGCCAAACAGCTAAATATCTAAATAGCCAAATGCGGAGTAGCATAAGTTAATAGCTTATTAGCTAAATAGCAATATATCTAAATTTGTAAATATATCATATCAAAAAATCTAACTATATAAATAAATATATATCTTAATATGAATATCTAAATATTTTAATACATAAATGTCTTAATAGCTAGATATCTAAATAACAAAAAATTTATATATCGGAATAAATATATATGTAAATATCTAAATATCTAAATATATAAATATAAAATATAAATATTTTAGATATTCAGATATTTAAAAATTTAGAATAAAAGATATTTAGCTATTAAAATATTTAGATATTGAAATATTTTGATATTTAGATATTTAATTACTCTGTTATTTATCTATTTATATATTTAAATATTCAGACGATATCAAAATTTCTTAATATATAAATATCCAAATATCTTTATATCTAAATATGTAAAAATTTTAATATTTAAATATTTAAATTTCTAAACATCTAAAATCTAAATATTTAATATCTGAATATCTAAATACATAAATATTAAAATATCTAAGTAGCTTAATAGCTATATAAATAGCTAAATAGCTAAATTGGTCAAAAGCTATACAGCTAAATATCTAAATATTTTTACATCGAAAGATCTAAATATGTAAATATCTGAATAGCTGAATACAGCTAAATATCTTTATTTCTAGTTATTTAGATAACCACTAAATATCTAAATATCTAAACATGTAAACGTAAATATCTAAATATCTTTAAATCGAAACATCTAAATATGTAAATATTTAAATACCTTAGTATCTAAATATTTTAATAGCGATTTAGATATTCAGCTATTAAAATATTTTGCTATTAACATATTAACATATTTAGATAATTAGATATTTAGTTATTTATATATTATGATATTTTGATAACATATAAATATCTAAATATATGAATATCCAAATATCTTTATATCTAAATATCTAAACTGCTAAATATTTAAATATTTAAATACTCGTATGTAAAAAAATTGAATATCTAAATATTTAAATATCTTAATATCTAACTCTAATTATTTAATATCTGAATATCTAAACATTAAAATATCTAAATAGCTAAAAAGCTATATAGTTAATAGCTGAATAGCTGAATAGCTGAATAGCTAAATAGCTAAATAGCTAAATTGTAAAACAATAAATAGCTAAATAGCTCAAAATCTAGACTACTAATTATCCAAATATCTAAATGGTAAAGAGCTAAATACTAAATCGCTTAGTAGGTTATAAGCTAAATAGCTAAATATCTAAATATCTAAATATCTAAATATGTAAATATCTGAATAACTAAATAGTTAATATCTAAATAGATAAATATCTGAATATCTAGTTATTTAGATAACTACTAAATAACTAACTAAATTAATAATTAAAAGACTACTACTATACCAAAATATCTAAATCTTAATCTAAATTAAAATCTAAATCTAAATCTAAATCTAAATCTAAATCTAAATCTAAACCTAAATCTAAATCTAAATATAAGTCTTAATCAAAATCAAAGTCTAAATCTAAATCTTAATCTAAATCTTAGGCCCAAATCGATAAACGCAAATTAATTCGCAACTACGACTATAGTGTCTGTTTTTGGTATTTTTGAACCACTTTAAAGTGTCGATTTGAATTTGTAGTTACGATTGTAATCATGGATATCGGTGACTAAAACAGTTCTTACAATTGACATATAATACCGAATTTTTGTCGGAAAAACATAAATTGTTTGTTGTTGTTGTTTATTAATGAAAGCTGTCATTGTCAAATAATAATTATTTCTGTTTGGTGTTATTTTGTATTTTATTGTGTTTTTCATTGTTTTTTCTTAAAATTATAATAGTTTTTATAAAATATTAATTTTACAAGTGTAATTAATTGTGATTTTTGTACTTAGTCCGCGACCTTAGAACAACAGGGTTCTAGTTCCACCATGACTTATTTCGAGTAAATTAAGTTACAAACTTTAAGGCCTAATGTTTTCGAGACTTTATTTATTTTTACAAAACCATCTTTCACGATTTGTTTCAATTAATTAGGAAATTTGAATCAAATTGAAAGATTAGCCATTAGATATTGATCGTTTTAGATAATTAAGTGAAAAAATATAGGTGGGACTTTGGTGCCGAATGATGATACTCATTCTTCTGGAATAAGATTGTTCTATGTGCCAAATAGAACTCTGGGGCAAAATAAAAGCTTTATTTAACTACTTAGAACTATGTTGCATTAAAAATTCATTAAATTAAAATAACCGTTTAATTATTTATTCAAAATACATCGTATCTGATTTATTTATTAAATAGAAATTCAGTTTAATTCAAATCAAAATTTTGATCTGTTTACATTTTGTACTTAAATATAATATATAATTTAAATAAAAAATATACATAACGTGTTTAAAAAATAAAACTAATAAGGCTTTAAATTCACAGCGCTTGTTATTGTTGCATCACATTAATTTGTTTTATTCGGTGGAATCCGAAGTGTTACCTAAAATATAAGGAAGAAATTGAATTAAAAGATGTACAAAAAAATTCGTTATTGTTGAATTACCTATCTTTAGAATAACTTTATAGTAAGCTGTATCAGCTAAACTCATTTATTTGAACATTGATAGCGATTAAATGTTTTTCCTTTTCATGAGAGAGTGCCATTTTCGTTGAAACACTCTCGACATCTTGCAAAATGGGAACTTCCAGAATTCCTGGTTTATTTTTGCGAACTTTTGTAGCATTCCGCCTGATGCCAATGGTTTTTAAATTTTCAAATTTATAGTCATATGAAAATTCAATTTCATACTCCGTTTGAGTAACTTGCAACATTTTTAATTTTGTGAAAGGAACATTTTTAAAATCAAAACATATTTTTGTGTATCTACCGAAGTTCTTAAAATCTGACGGTTTCATTTGAATGATGACGAATGGTGATCTGGAATTGACATTCTTTAATAGCCTGATAAGTCTCATTGGAGAAAAATATTCATTTTTCGATAAATGTTTTTAGATTTAAGATTGCGCATTGTCCACTTCTTGAAGTGCTGAGTGGCCTGGTAACGAATATTTCATCAAAATAGTTTGGACGTCAGGATGTGTCTTCAGAAAATGTTTTACAGCTAATGCCATAATGGAATTTTTGTTTTGAGGAACACACGAATCGCTCCAAGTAATTAATTGAGTTATGTCGTTGTCCGCAAAAACTTTCTCAAGAATCTTAATTAAAGCAGATGCGATATCATTTCCACTTCTACCACCCGTTTGTTCGGTCCATATTGCGAAATAAATTTTTTTCGTTGATGACAAATGTGCTGTCAGCTTATAGATGCTTAGCTTCGAATGATAGAATAAAGGATCAATTTCCGCTCGTGGACAAGGTAAAACATTTTCTAAGTCGAAGGTCAAAATTGGAATCCTAGACTCCTTGTCTAGCTACTTCTGCTCTCTCATAATTTTTTTCGGATTATTGTGCTCTTCTTTTTCCAGAGTCATTTCTTCGGTCATTATATTTTTCTTCTCAGCCACAATATACGTTTCACATTTTCCACACCTATCCGATTTTGGGCGATGGAAATCTAAATTAAAATTCTTGTTAAACACGTGCCGATAAAAGCTTTCTTTTACGGGGTCTTTTATTTAATCTTGGTACAGATGATACATTTTGCTAGTGTTTAAATTTGGATCAAGGTAGAGCTTGGAGGTATTGGCGCGACAGTAGTGCGGTTCAATGGCCGGAAATGATGAGATATGGTCTTTAATTTCCATCAGTTTTTGATCAGGTATTTTTTGGTGGGATTTTAATCCTCTTCCATTTTTTTTGCAACTCCAGTAATAATATTTTTAGATTTATGTGCATTATACACTGGTTTTTGAGAAATGGCAAATGTTCCTAATCAATACGGTTTACATACTTGTACACGATTTCCATTTAAGTTAACAAAAAATTTAAACGAATAGGTTCGCCGGAAGTGAGCTGATTTTTTTCGTTTTTCGAATGGTTTCCGTTCCTGTGGTCATCTTTGAAATGAAATCCGCCTTTTCTTGCTGGTTCATTGAGTAAAATGCATTAAAGAGCTCTTCTCGTTCGGTTTTGGTAATTTTCTTTTCACACTTAAATCTGCAGTGAGTCAAACAATTCTTTTTTGATGCAATTGTTTTAGTAGGAACTATATTCCCATGGGAATTTTTGTAGGTTTGACCACTTTGATATTGCTTGTGTCTTATATTCCGCTGCCAATTATCTGGATTGACTTTGCGTTTTCGCGATTTTTTGGCTTGCATAACTTCCTATATAATTTGATTAGAGTTTTTTTCTAATGCAGTTTCTTGAAATTCAAGATTGAGTATTTCTACCTCTGGAAGACTAAATATTGTAGAACTGCAACCGAATTCCTCTAATTTATTCACTTCGTTGTCTGATTGCAAAATGATAACGTTTTCTAGAATGACGCTTGTATCGATATCGATTATTTCGAATTCGCATAGAACAATGTTTTTTGAATCCATATTGCTATATTATTGCATTTAATTTGCCATTAATTATTATGCAGAATAATTTGTAAATAAGTTTTTACCTGATTAATGTGGCTGCTCAAAAATAGGTCTTCCTTACACAAATTAAATCACAAAACTAAACATCCGTCACAATTTCGTTAACCACATAGTTCTATTTACATCAAATTGTATTGTTATTTCGAATAATAAGGTTATATTTACAAAGTATTATACAACATGGTTCTATTTACTTGTTTGTATGTTTTTGTTTGGAACGCAAAGTTCTATTTGACAGTTATGACCTTTATAACCAAATCTCAACGTAAAAGTACGTAGTTAGGACTCGGCTTTTGTGAATATCTCGAAAACTAAAAGAGGTACCCTCTTGGGGATAGCGGCAATCGAAAAAGCACAGTCCATTTACTATAATGTGATGTATAATGCGTATTAATCAAAAATGTCAGTTAGAACCCTGTTGTTCTAGGATCGCGTTATATTAAAAATCTTATAAGTCATGATTGATATGAAAATGCTATCGCTCTCCTCATCTGATGATTCAGAATATTTTTTGAATAATGTTGAATATAAAACGGAACGTGTTTTCCAAGAGAGGATTGACAAAAATTACTATTCGGATGATGAGTTTAGGAAGTGGTTTAGATTTTCGAAAAAAAATATTTCATTTTTGGAGAAGTTCGTTGAAAAGGATCTTTCAAACGTCGGCAATGGAGGATTTCCTTTAACAGTGAAACAAAAAATTCTGCTAGCTCTGCGGTATTATGCTACCTGATGTTTTCAAACCGTTTCTGGTAATTTGATTGGTGTCACGCAATCAACGGCATGTATAACAATACATGAAGTCACAAGGGTCTTTGCTGGACTATCCAGGAAATTTATAAAAATGCCTAGTTCTGAAACCGAGCAAACAAAATCGCAACAAGAATTTTATTCGAAAAGAAAATTCCACGGTGTATAGGCTGCATATATATGAATGCCATATTCCGATTTAATCACCAGGAGGAGAGAATGCGGAAATTTATCGAAACATAAGTGCAAGGTGTGTGTGAAGCGAAGTATAGATTTATCAATATAGTTGCTAGAGTTATGGGATATGATAAGTATTATTGAATATATTAGACCAAGTTTTAATTTTCAGTTGGGACGGCTCAGCGCACGATATGACCATTTATAACTTCTCAAAACTCAAAAGGCGATTTGAAGCTGGGGAATTTGGTTGTAGTTTACTGCTAGAAGATGATGGATATGCTTGTTCGCAATATTTAATTACGCCATATGAAACCCTCAAACACTTCAAGAGACGGCTTACAATAAAGCATTATGTGCTACCCGTGCCTGCATTGAGCGCATTGGAATGTGGAACCGAAGGTTTTCCGTATTAGTCAAAGGTAAGTAAATCTATAAAAATTAAAAGTATTATCTGGTTTTCATTCTTAATTGTTTTTCAGCATCACAGATTCGTCTTGACAATTTACTGTTTGTCATTGTTGCAACTGCAATGCTGCATAATATAGCAATAGATTTGGGAGATGAGCTAGCAGAAGATTATGAAGATTTGCCAACCAACCAAACAAAACATCCCTCATATTCCACCTAATCCGGCTGAATGTGATTTTACTTTTAAATGTTAGGAGCCAAATAACTCAAAATTTTTAAATAATTAGATAGCAATAATAATATCTCTTTTGCTTAATTTCTTCTAATTATTTTTAATTTATTAATTATAATCATTCGCTGTCACCATTAATGTATGCAGTTTGGACACAAATTTTTATAATAAAGACATTGAGCTCTCGCAGCTTTTTGTTTAATTTTTAATTTTGTTGGCTAGTGCAATACTCAACCCGCGGTCTCTAGTTCTCGAGAAATTTGCTGTGGAGTTTCTTGTGGGCGGATTATTGTTATGAAATGGTAAACGTGAAGTGATTTGATTATTTTGCGGTCCGGTCGGTAACTTATTCAAGGATAAATTGTTGGCTACAATGGTAATGGTTTCAAAATCTGGTTGAGAATCGCTGTAATCAGGAGGTGTGTTTGTATCGATCAGATTCAAATGCTCAGTTTCCATTTCGTAACTCAACAATTACCAAAAAAATACAAAAAATACCCTTAAAACTTATAAAACGTAGAACTTAGTTTTTAGTTACTTCGTCGCTATCATCATCATCGAAACGGTTAGATTGTGGTGTAATAGTGGGTGCTATTAGATTATATAGTAATCCATTGGATTCATCTAGGGCTTTTAAAACTGGCCCGGCACCGGTCCCAAATATATCACTTCTATTATTTGCTTAAATTTTACGGAGTTTCCCTTTCATGTTCATATATGCCGCTTTTATATGGGTTAATATTTTCTCCCCCGTAATACTCTGAGCATTGAACTGGCTACCTATTTTCGCGCAACAATCTTTTTTAACTCGTTTCGATGTGGAATCGGTTTTTTTATTTTCAATTATATGTATATAGTTTGTTATAATTTCCATCAACTTCTCCTTGTCGTTTTCATTTAATCGACTCATTTTTTCGGGTTAATATATTTTTATTTAAACTAAAAAAAAATTGATTTACACAAAAATATGGACAAAAATTATATAGTTAACATTCACAAAAATAATATCTATTTAACAACTAAACAAGTTTGTTTGTTTTGATTTATTTGACAAAACAAAGGAAAATTTTTTCTTTCATGTTGGCAGCTCATGTTCGAAAAACTTTAGTTTTATTAACATTTGAAATACCAGTTTCGGAATTCAATTCCGAAAAAACTGTAACTGCAACTAAAAGTTGTAGTTGCGTCTATCGATTTGGCCCTAAATTTAAATCTGAATCTAAATCTCAAACTAATCTAAATCTATATCCAAATCTAAATTAAATCAATATCTAAATATAAATCTAAATCTGAATCTAAATCTTAATCTAAATCTAAATCTAAATCTAAATCTAATCTAAATCTAAATCTAAATCTAAATCTAAATCTAAATCTAAATCTAAATCTAAATCTAAATCTAAATCTAATCTAAATCTAAATCTAAATCTAAATCTAAATCTAAATCTAAATTTAAATCTAAATCTAAATCTAAATCTAAATCTAAATCTAAATCTAAATCTAAATCTAAATCTAAATCTAAATCTAAATCTAAATCTAAATCTAAATCTAAATCTAAATCTAAATCTAAATCTAAATCTAAATCTAAATCTAAATCTAAATCTAAATCTAAATCTAAATCTAAATCTAAAATCTAAATCTAAATCTAAATCTAAATCTAATCTAAATCTAAATCTAAATCTAAATTAAATCTAAATCTAAATCTAAATCTAAATCTAAATCTAAATCTAAATCTAAATCTAAATCTAAATCTAAATCTAAATCTAAATCTAAATCTAAATCTAAATCTAAATCCAACTTTAACTCTAAATCTAAATCTAAATCTAAATCTCCATCAAAATCTAAATCTAAATCTAAATCTAAATCTAAATCTAAATCTAAATCTAAATCTAAATCTAAATCTAAATCTAAATCTAAATCTAAATCTAAATCTAAATCTAAATCTAAATCTAAATCTAAATCTAAATCTAAATCTAAATCTAAATATAAATATAAATATAAATATAAAATATAAATATAAATATAAATATAAATTAATAAAATATAAATATAAATATAAATATAAATATAAAATATAAATATAAATATAAATATAAATATAAATATAAAATATAAATATAAATATAAATATAAATATAAATATAAATATAAATATAAATATAAATATAAATATAAATATAAATATAAATATAAATATATAAATATAAATCTAAATCTAAATCTAAATCTTAATCTAAATCTAAATCTAAATCTAAATCTAAATATAAATATAAATATAAATATAAATATAAATATAAATATAAATATAAATATAAATATAAATATAAATATAAATATAAATATAAATATAAATATAAATATAAAATATAAATATAAATAATAAATATAAAATATAAATATAAATATAAATATAAATATAAATATAAATATAAATATAAATATAAATATAAATATAAATATAAATATAAATATATAATATAAATATAAATATAAA